>OZ035881.1:126883157-127581645 GCA_964034835.1 Muscina levida
GGGCGTATTTCGGAGGCGTGGCATATTTTTATTTTTTGTGCTGCCGCTCTTTGTACGTCATTTTTGTAAGCAGAGGGGGCTAATGGCAAGTACCGAAGATTTCTGGAGGGTGGGGCGATTCTGCATGTCGAAGAATTGAAGCCCCCTCGTGCTGATGTTATCTTTACAACATAATTTCAGAGGGTAATGACCACTGGCGATGATTTCTGGAGGGTGGGGCGATTGTGCGAATTAAAAATTCAATCAGCCCACCGCGCAGAAATGATTTTCGTAGTTCGGCGGCGGCGGTTGATTTTTGGCTCATATTTGTTAGGTAGAGTACTGTTCAGTATCATAATCAAAACAGTGACGAATGAAAAGTCTTATAAACAGAAATTCGGAATTTTAATTCATAAGCTTGCATAGACAGCCGAAGCGAGCCGTACATATCGCTGGCGGTATCCCCTATCCGCTAAATCAGGCGGCTGCGGCGAGCGACCGGCTCATAGTCGGCTTGGACTCCGTTCATAACCACAGCGAAACATAGTCTTTCGAGCATATTCAATTAAATTCTGGCCAAATGGCGAGCTATGTTCCAGTTTAACAATATCGTCATTTTTCTGCTCATACTTGGCAATGTTCTCTTTTTGTCAACAATACATTATTGTACGTAAAGTATGATTTTAGAGAAACCACATACCTCTTGGCTCCCACTCTCCCGACAAATGTTGTCAGAATTACCACAATCAGAAGTACCTGTTGTATTGTAGCTGTACCCGCAACCAACTCATAAATATCATGTCTACCTCGCAGCTTCTTATGGTGGTATATTCTTTTTATGTAGTGTTATTTGTTGTTGTAAGCCTGCATATGTTTCAGCAGACTAATCTGTTGTCAACAGAAATTTTTCAAAATTTTAATTTATATTTCAAGGTCGTAACAAAGCGCGCCTACTTACCCATGTGAAAATAGAAATCCAGCTTATGGCCGTGTTTACATTGATCTCAATGGCACGGTTAATGAACATAGCTAATCAGTACTGTCAACTACTCCATTACCAATTAGCTCCGTTTTTTTATACTTCGTATGCGAGATGCAGGTATTATTTGAGGGTGTTACCACCAATGGCGTGCAAGTGACAATTAAGAAAAACTGGGATGTGTGCAGTTGTTTTCCTTAACACTATCTCTGTCTACTACCATGAGATGAGGTAAATTTTAATTACCAGTGCTCATATCTTTGCCAAAATAACAATTTAAGTAGTACCAGCATTTGTACCAGAATTTGAAACTTTTAAGGCGAATGAATATCTCGAAATTAACTTTTTGCCACTTACATATTATATTATCCAAAAATATGCACTAAAAGAACAAAAATACGCAATTAACACATTCAAAAATTTTGACAAATTAAATTTGTATTTAATTTTAGAATAAACATTGAAAACAATTTACATATAAAATTATAATAAATAATTACAAAACCATAAAGTGAACATAAAAATATAAGACAAATTAATAAATTTACAGATGTGTTAAGGGCTCTTTACACTGGCAGACATGTCTGGGAGACAAAAAATCTGTGTGAACATCTGTCTTCCCCTTTCACTTCAGACGTATCTGTCCCACTTTCATTTTTATCCAGCAGTCAACAACGGTGTACGGTGTACCGGAACATGCCTAATATTTGTGTTGTATTTCCACAAAAATTTAGCACAAGACTTTTTAAAAGTGAATTTCTTAAATTATTTCTTCATTTCACTTTTATTTGTATATTTTAATTAGTTTAACAATTTTTCCTATTTTTATTTTGAAATTTGTCTTTGACACGAAAAAAAAGTCTGTCGAACCTGTCCCAACATTATCAGACATGTCTGCTTAGATTTATGGAAATCAAAATAGTTTTGAATTTTTACAGACAAGTGTACTCAGTGGGCGCTCCATGGGTTAGAAATTAACATTCTTTCGTATAAATCCTCAACGAGCAAGGCAATGAATCCGCTGATTGCTTCTGTACATTTCTACGACATTTAGCCAAAAAAAATTGTCGGTCCTACTTTGATTTTCTTGTAATATTCCCACAATAACATGTGCTACATATCTCCCCTGAATATGGGGTTCAAAATTTATGTATATTATAAAACAAACATTGTATAAAAAATTATAACTCAGATATTGTATAACAAATTATGAGTTAACTTTTACCAAAAGTACTTCACAGAGACGTTTTAAAACATATGCAAAAAACAATAAAATCATGCATTTAAATGAGATTACTTGCCCTTATTATAAATTTGCATATAAAAATCGTAAAATTTTGGGGAAAATCGCTAAAATTATTCATCGCTTCAACAATTTCTCACTCAATTACAGCACTGCCATTTCAATATCTTTCACAAACAGGCCGTCTAAGGGTCGTCCACGAATTTTAAAATTTAAAACATTTTGTACAAAAACAATTTACAGTTAACAATTTTCTCAGCTAAAAAATCATAAGTGAGAAAATGATTTTTGGACCGTAAGTCATGTTTTTGAAGATTGTTGGGAAACTCGTATACAGATTCATATTGTACTCGACCAGAACTACAACATGTACTAGGTCACTTCCCAAGTTCCAAATGACTGTAACAATGTATATGAATATATTTTTTCAAACTAAAATGAACCTGTTCTAAACTAAATTAAACATTTTGCAAGTACTGCCGGTGGAAATCATACAGATCGAAATACAAAGACTTTATAAAAAATAATATGGAAAGAAATATAAAAAAATTACATTTTATTTTTAATAAATGTCCTAAGCAAGCGATTTAATGGCAAAGCGCTCTCTCGAAGAAGAAGATCCAACGCTACCAGACTCTGATCCTACCTGTCTTTCTCTACAGCGCAGAATCCTAGGTAATGCCACAAGCGGAGTCATGAAGAGAAAAATTCATAATTGAGGCTCCGCAGCGCTCCAAAGCTGTCAACCTTCACAATATGATGGATTTATTTTAACTCACATCAATTTTACAGTCACAACTTAAAGTCATATTACGACATTCACTGACAAAACATTTTCAACATTTAAAAAAGGCGATTAATATCACGTTCAATGATACGATACTTTGTCATTTGTAAAAGTTGCAACGCTTTAGCCTCTCTCTCTCTCTCTGCTTGTTTCTTACTATCCCTCTGTTTAATGATCACTTCTGTTACAAAAAATAACTTTGGCGTCCGGTTTCAGAGACTCCAGCTAAGAAATCGCAGCAATTGTCTGTGGCCAAAAAAGAAAATAAGGTTTGACTTTCATTCGCTTTGCACTGCTGCTACAATCACACCGAGAGTTAATAGAGCGTTACTCATAAATTTCATAAGAAAAAAATATCAAATAAAATTTGCATAAAAATGTAATATCACTACAAGATTTGCATTAGTAAAATGAAATTTTATTTATGACGTGATTTTTATGTGACTCTTTTGATTTTGTGTGTGATTTTAAACCTTTGGGCTAAATATGACTCACTGATGGAGTTATTACGAGTAGTTGCTTCCGTAGTTATACTTTGAAGTAGTTTGGATTTGAAAGTTAATCTGCTATAAAAAAAAGGTATTATGATAGATAAAATCATAGTAAGTAATATGAATTTGGTTGATAGTGTGTGTTTTCGTTGGAGAAATTTCATTGTGTACTAGAGCACTGCATACTTAAGCTCTGCACAAGTGTGCTTGAAACGGTTTTAGGTCTATTTGTTTTTTTTAAGACATGTGAATGTTTTGATTTTGGGAGCTAGACATATACAATAGATAGGTTTGCAAAACAAACGTTGATGCGTTCACCACACAGTTTTGTAGTTTGTCCAAAGACAATAAAAGGACATCAACACTTTTTTACATGCGTACACCCTACGACTCCCCGAATAGTATTTTTTCAATGCTGTACAGTATTTTGATGTCCGATCGAAACGTGGGGTATATCGGTATTCATGATTATTCAAGAGATAGCTATTGCTTATTGGATATTTTTGACATCGACGTATATTTGCATTTTTGAATATTATTTCGTTTGTTACACCCGAATGATAAACTTATTCTCATACTGCGTGCTAATTAAGTTTATTTAGAATATTTACTTAAGCTAATTGCATTTTAATATCGATTTGTAGGATTGAAGTCATTAAAAATATTACCCCATCCATCTAATCGATGGGGCAATTACTATGAAGTAGGCGTTGGGTCCTTTTACGTATGTTGCGTATTGCGTCACACCATACCTTTTTATGTTGAAAGGTGGTGGTGGGGTAAATATTTAATGGACATTAATTTGATATTATGGTGAAGAAAATAAAATCGAGTACATTTGTATACTCTGCAAAACAATAAAGCGCAACAGAATGCGCCTCAGACTGAAGATAGTCTAAAGGACCATGTAAAACTTGTTATCTTTCAGGTCGCACCTTCTGAATTTGGTGAGTAAAGTATTTAATTTAAACCGATGAAAATCTACTTCGAATCACTGTAGGTACTATTCGACCATGGTTATTCAAGGGCTACATATTGCCTTTTTGACATCGTTGTATATTTGAATTTTACTTTGTTTGTTACACAAAGTGCAAAGTGCAAGGGTCAAAAGAAAAAAGTTAATGTCCTCAAAACGTTTTTGGACAAACCACAAAACTGGAAAGTGCACGCATCAACTTTGTTTTCCCGTCGGCAAAACTGCAAAAATATAAAACATCGTATTTATTTCTAATTTTTACATAAACCACGTACACCACTTACCTTTTCCAATGCCGTCTTAACGGTTCGGCTCCCAAAAGCCGTCTGATTCAAATTTCAATAATTTTTCTTTACCAACCGCCTTTTTTTCAAACAATTAAGTAAAAACTCAACGAAATAAATGGCAATACCTCAACATTCATCTGAATTGAGTAAAATTAAACCCATTTGAGTCTTCTCTTGAGAGAAATTAACCCGATTTGAGAACAATTAAACCCAAAACAAATACACGGGTTCCCCTAGCGGCGTGGTGGGCAGCCAATTTGAATTATCTGTCCCCTCATAATCTGTGTTAAATGTATAAAGAAAGTTGCCAGATTAACCATCATATTGTTTATTAGTCCAATAAGAACGTCGTAATTTTTAATCCATGTAAACTACATAAAATGCCAATGATTTCCTTTCATATAATATACACAGATTATGAGGGGACAGATAATTCAAATTGGCTGCCCACCACGCCGCTAGGGGAACCCGTGTATTTGTTTTGGGTTTAATTGTTCTCAAATCGGGTTAATTTCTCTCAAGAGAAGACTCAAATGGGTTTAATTTTACTCAATTCAGATGAATGTTGAGGTATTGCCATTTATTTCGTTGAGTTTTTACTTAATTGTTTGAAAAAAAGGCGGTTGGTAAAGAAAAATTATTGAAATTTGAATCAGACGGCTTTTGGGAGCCGAACCGTTAAGACGGCATTGGAAAAGGTAAGTGGTGTACGTGGTTTATGTAAAAATTAGAAATAAATACGATGTTTTATATTTTTGCAGTTTTGCCGACGGGAAAACAAAGTTGATGCGTGCACTTTCCAGTTTTGTGGTTTGTCCAAAAACGTTTTGAGGACATTAACTTTTTTCTTTTGACCCTTGCACTTTGCACTTTGTGTAACAAACAAAGTAAAATTCAAATATACAACGATGTCAAAAAGGCAATATGTAGCCCTTGAATAACCATGGTCGAATAGTACCTACAGTGATTCGAAGTAGATTTTCATCGGTTTAAATTAAATACTTTACTCACCAAATTCAGAAGGTGCGACCTGAAAGATAACAAGTTTTACATGGTCCTTTAGACTATCTTCAGTCTGAGGCGCATTCTGTTGCGCTTTATTGTTTTGCAGAGTATACAAATGTACTCGATTTTATTTTCTTCACCATAATATCAAATTAATGTCCATTAAATATTTACCCCACCACCACCTTTCAACATAAAAAGGTATGGTGTGACGCAATACGCAACATACGTAAAAGGACCCAACGCCTACTTCATAGTAATTGCCCCATCGATTAGATGGATGGGGTAATATTTTTAATGACTTCAATCCTACAAATCGATATTAAAATGCAATTAGCTTAAGTAAATATTCTAAATAAACTTAATTAGCACGCAGTATGAGAATAAGTTTATCATTCGGGTGTAACAAACGAAATAATATTCAAAAATGCAAATATACGTCGATGTCAAAAATATCCAATAAGCAATAGCTATCTCTTGAATAATCATGAATACCGATATACCCCACGTTTCGATCGGACATCAAAATACTGTACAGCATTGAAAAAATACTATTCGGGGAGTCGTAGGGTGTACGCATGTAAAAAAGTGTTGATGTCCTTTTATTGTCTTTGGACAAACTACAAAACTGTGTGGTGAACGCATCAACGTTTGTTTTGCAAACCTATCTATTGTATATGTCTAGCTCCCAAAATCAAAACATTCACATGTCTTAAAAAAAACAAATAGACCTAAAACCGTTTCAAGCACACTTGTGCAGAGCTTAAGTATGCAGTGCTCTAGTACACAATGAAATTTCTCCAACGAAAACACACACTATCAACCAAATTCATATTACTTACTATGATTTTATCTATCATAATACCTTTTTTTTATAGCAGATTAACTTTCAAATCCAAACTACTTCAAAGTATAACTACGGAAGCAACTACTCGTAATAACTCCATCAGTGAGTCATATTTAGCCCAAAGGTTTAAAATCACACACAAAATCAAAAGAGTCACATAAAAATCACGTCATAAATAAAATTTCATTTTACTAATGCAAATCTTGTAGTGATATTACATTTTTATGCAAATTTTATTTGATATTTTTTTCTTATGAAATTTATGAGTAACGCTCTATTAACTCTCGGTGTGATTGTAGCAGCAGTGCAAAGCGAATGAAAGTCAAACCTTATTTTCTTTTTTGGCCACAGACAATTGCTGCGATTTCTTAGCTGGAGTCTCTGAAACCGGACGCCAAAGTTATTTTTTGTAACAGAAGTGATCATTAAACAGAGGGATAGTAAGAAACAAGCAGAGAGAGAGAGAGAGGCTAAAGCGTTGCAACTTTTACAAATGACAAAGTATCGTATCATTGAACGTGATATTAATCGCCTTTTTTAAATGTTGAAAATGTTTTGTCAGTGAATGTCGTAATATGACTTTAAGTTGTGACTGTAAAATTGATGTGAGTTAAAATAAATCCATCATATTGTGAAGGTTGACAGCTTTGGAGCGCTGCGGAGCCTCAATTATGAATTTTTCTCTTCATGACTCCGCTTGTGGCATTACCTAGGATTCTGCGCTGTAGAGAAAGACAGGTAGGATCAGAGTCTGGTAGCGTTGGATCTTCTTCTTCGAGAGAGCGCTTTGCCATTAAATCGCTTGCTTAGGACATTTATTAAAAATAAAATGTAATTTTTTTATATTTCTTTCCATATTATTTTTTATAAAGTCTTTGTATTTCGATCTGTATGATTTCCACCGGCAGTACTTGCAAAATGTTTAATTTAGTTTAGAACAGGTTCATTTTAGTTTGAAAAAATATATTCATATACATTGTTACAGTCATTTGGAACTTGGGAAGTGACCTAGTACATGTTGTAGTTCTGGTCGAGTACAATATGAATCTGTATACGAGTTTCCCAACAATCTTCAAAAACATGACTTACGGTCCAAAAATCATTTTCTCACTTATGATTTTTTAGCTGAGAAAATTGTTAACTGTAAATTGTTTTTGTACAAAATGTTTTAAATTTTAAAATTCGTGGACGACCCTTAGACGGCCTGTTTGTGAAAGATATTGAAATGGCAGTGCTGTAATTGAGTGAGAAATTGTTGAAGCGATGAATAATTTTAGCGATTTTCCCCAAAATTTTACGATTTTTATATGCAAATTTATAATAAGGGCAAGTAATCTCATTTAAATGCATGATTTTATTGTTTTTTGCATATGTTTTAAAACGTCTCTGTGAAGTACTTTTGGTAAAAGTTAACTCATAATTTGTTATACAATATCTGAGTTATAATTTTTTATACAATGTTTGTTTTATAATATACATAAATTTTGAACCCCATATTCAGGGGAGATATGTAGCACATGTTATTGTGGGAATATTACAAGAAAATCAAAGTAGGACCGACAATTTTTTTTGGCTAAATGTCGTAGAAATGTACAGAAGCAATCAGCGGATTCATTGCCTTGCTCGTTGAGGATTTATACGAAAGAATGTTAATTTCTAACCCATGGAGCGCCCACTGAGTACACTTGTCTGTAAAAATTCAAAACTATTTTGATTTCCATAAATCTAAGCAGACATGTCTGATAATGTTGGGACAGGTTCGACAGACTTTTTTTTCGTGTCAAAGACAAATTTCAAAATAAAAATAGGAAAAATTGTTAAACTAATTAAAATATACAAATAAAAGTGAAATGAAGAAATAATTTAAGAAATTCACTTTTAAAAAGTCTTGTGCTAAATTTTTGTGGAAATACAACACAAATATTAGGCATGTTCCGGTACACCGTACACCGTTGTTGACTGCTGGATAAAAATGAAAGTGGGACAGATACGTCTGAAGTGAAAGGGGAAGACAGATGTTCACACAGATTTTTTGTCTCCCAGACATGTCTGCCAGTGTAAAGAGCCCTTAACACATCTGTAAATTTATTAATTTGTCTTATATTTTTATGTTCACTTTATGGTTTTGTAATTATTTATTATAATTTTATATGTAAATTGTTTTCAATGTTTATTCTAAAATTAAATACAAATTTAATTTGTCAAAATTTTTGAATGTGTTAATTGCGTATTTTTGTTCTTTTAGTGCATATTTTTGGATAATATAATATGTAAGTGGCAAAAAGTTAATTTCGAGATATTCATTCGCCTTAAAAGTTTCAAATTCTGGTACAAATGCTGGTACTACTTAAATTGTTATTTTGGCAAAGATATGAGCACTGGTAATTAAAATTTACCTCATCTCATGGTAGTAGACAGAGATAGTGTTAAGGAAAACAACTGCACACATCCCAGTTTTTCTTAATTGTCACTTGCACGCCATTGGTGGTAACACCCTCAAATAATACCTGCATCTCGCATACGAAGTATAAAAAAACGGAGCTAATTGGTAATGGAGTAGTTGACAGTACTGATTAGCTATGTTCATTAACCGTGCCATTGAGATCAATGTAAACACGGCCATAAGCTGGATTTCTATTTTCACATGGGTAAGTAGGCGCGCTTTGTTACGACCTTGAAATATAAATTAAAATTTTGAAAAATTTCTGTTGACAACAGATTAGTCTGCTGAAAACATATGCAGGCTTACAACAACAAATAACACTACATAAAAAGAATATACCACCATAAGAAGCTGCGAGGTAGACATGATATTTATGAGTTGGTTGCGGGTACAGCTACAATACAACAGGTACTTCTGATTGTGGTAATTCTGACAACATTTGTCGGGAGAGTGGGAGCCAAGAGGTATGTGGTTTCTCTAAAATCATACTTTACGTACAATAATGTATTGTTGACAAAAAGAGAACATTGCCAAGTATGAGCAGAAAAATGACGATATTGTTAAACTGGAACATAGCTCGCCATTTGGCCAGAATTTAATTGAATATGCTCGAAAGACTATGTTTCGCTGTGGTTATGAACGGAGTCCAAGCCGACTATGAGCCGGTCGCTCGCCGCAGCCGCCTGATTTAGCGGATAGGGGATACCGCCAGCGATATGTACGGCTCGCTTCGGCTGTCTATGCAAGCTTATGAATTAAAATTCCGAATTTCTGTTTATAAGACTTTTCATTCGTCACTGTTTTGATTATGATACTGAACAGTACTCTACCTAACAAATATGAGCCAAAAATCAACCGCCGCCGCCGAACTACGAAAATCATTTCTGCGCGGTGGGCTGATTGAATTTTTAATTCGCACAATCGCCCCACCCTCCAGAAATCATCGCCAGTGGTCATTACCCTCTGAAATTATGTTGTAAAGATAACATCAGCACGAGGGGGCTTCAATTCTTCGACATGCAGAATCGCCCCACCCTCCAGAAATCTTCGGTACTTGCCATTAGCCCCCTCTGCTTACAAAAATGACGTACAAAGAGCGGCAGCACAAAAAATAAAAATATGCCACGCCCTCCGAAATACGCCCTCAAACGCGAAAATCAAGGTTAAAATTGGCGTCGGCGCCTTGGGAATCATAAAAGGGACCCCTTGGGTTATATGATGACCCCATATGTGTGGGTACTTAAATTAAAGATATTTTGAAGACGAATCCAATGCTCTATTTTTAATAAACATGCGGGGTTTTTGGAGAGAGATCGCAAAAGGGGTGCCCTTGGGTCTTATGTGCGGGTACACAAATGAAAAATATTTTCCAAATTCAACTTATTTCATATTAATGATCATTGTAAACCCGGCGCTGCTTGCTTCGAACCGATATTTTGGCGATTTTGAAATATTTTTTGGCTAAAAATATGATGACATAAATATAAAAATGATCTTTGTAATATTATAAATTGGCCAACAATTGGCTTTATATTGGAATAAACGAAAATTTAAATTGAATTGAATAGGCGTAAAAAGGTTCGTGGGTACGATTCATATCAAAAATAACTCATTTCCGTACCCGCGTATAGGGATCACCATAAGCCCCAAGGGCACCCTTTTTGGGTCTCTCTCTAAAAACCCCGCATGTTTATTAAAAATAGAGCATTAGATTCGTCTTCAAAACATATTTCATTTAAGTACCCACACATATGGGTCAACAAAGAACCACCAAGGCCCCGGCCTTGATTTTCGCGTTTTAGAGCGTATTTAGGAGAGCGTGGCATATTTTTTTTACATTTTGGCATGCCCCCTATTTTCTTCACTTTTGCAAATAGCTTGAATTTCCATACATCGTGACCTTAATTAACATAGGCCCTAACTCTTGCAAAAACGAAGTTTACAGGATGAGGAAAAAACTTAATAAATCAAAAAACATACTAAACACAAAAACATTTGAAATGCAGTTTTTATTATGAACATCAAACAAATTAAAAATTATTGTTTTGTTAATATTTATATTTTAAATGAATTTGTGTGATTTAGGGCTTACTGCATTGGAATTTTTGAAAAAATGAGTTGTGGCTTTTTTACAAATTTTTTTACATATGTATTTCAAATTACAATTTTTTTTATTTACTTAATTTATTTCATTTATAAATACAATTTTCAATAACCGAGCCATAAAGGCCATATATATATGGTTACAAATATCTACTGAAGCATCATTACTACAACAAAAAAAATTAACTATAATATATGATAATAATTGTGTAACTTATAATAATAATTATAACAAAAAACAACAAAATCGAAAAAAGGAAACAAATATTTTTCTACTATTTCTTTGAAATGATGCAATCTTATAAATAAACTAAAGTATAATTTACATAAGTTTAAAATGCAATACAAGGAAACTGATCACAGTTTTGTGGGGGGAACGGAAATTAAAAATAAAATTAAAAAAAAAAGAGATTTTAAAAGTAAAATTTTAAGACGAAATAAAAATATTGTATTCATCATATAGGGAAAAAAAATAAATATATACTAGGATAGATGGAGTACGTGTTACTTATTGTTCTGGATTCTATTAATAAAAAAATATTGGTAAAGCTTGGGACCGGAACCGGCCGTGGAATAGTGGTTAGAACACGCGACTACCATGCGGGAGATCAGAGGTTCAACTCCTGGCTCCAATCATCTTAAAAAAAAATTGTTCTTTCATTGTCGGCTCCCCTCGAATGTTGTTGACAGCAACTTCGCAGTATTAAGTGTCGAGTCAATCGGCGTCTAGTAAAAGCTTCTTAAACAGTGACGTTTGCATTCGTCAATAAACAAGTAGATGCCGTTAGTTGTGAATCTAAAAATAAAAAGCGTGTTAATATATTCAGGATTTCAAATTTAAGCCTGCCGTCCGATTTAAATAAATAGCAATAATACAACTTATTTTAACAACTCAAATTTTGATTAACTATTTAAAAATGTTCTACAGAAATGGTATAATTACACTGTTCGACAAGGGTTTGTTTTCTTGTGTTGCATTATGCGTTTCTAAGGTTTTTTTGATATGAGAAATTCAAATACGGAATCAGAATTTCGAAATCAGGCATAGTTTTTTGGTTATTTGAAAATAAGTTTTATTTTCCATTCAAAATTTGTATGGAGCCAATTACAGAAAAAAAATAAGTGAAAAACTTTGTTAACTAATAGAAAATACATATTTGTTCTTCTTATTTTTCATGTTTTAAGCTTTACTTGTATCGGTTATTGTATTTAGAAAAGATTCTGTTGGATCAAACAAAGTTTTCATTACATTTATGCAAAATGTATTTTAATGCAGAAAAATTTTAAATTCAAACAAAAAAAAATGTGTCTGAGGAAAAAAATCTGAAAGGATATTTAAAATCATTATATAAATAACCAAAGAAATCACAATTCAGATACCCAGAAAAAGAAAAATATTAGTTTTTGTATAAAAGTGTTATTAATTTAATACCAACTTTTATAATTAAAGAATTATAATTGGATATGTATTTTTAATTCCTTTATTCTCATAATAGTTCACATTAAATAAACAAAAAGATAATAAAATGTTAATAAAAAAAGCAATTACAATTAAAAATATATGTATTTATATTTATCATCAGTAATAAGGAAGTTTTTTGTCCACAATTCGGTA
The DNA here is from genome assembly GCA_964034835.1 of Muscina levida. Classification (NCBI taxonomy): domain Eukaryota; kingdom Metazoa; phylum Arthropoda; class Insecta; order Diptera; family Muscidae; genus Muscina; species Muscina levida. The sequence continues at coordinate 126,895,913 of OZ035881.1, forward strand.
TAATAAAACGCCAAGTGTTTTCCGAGTTTTTTTTCATGCTATGTAATCGATAAACAACAATGAAACTGTATAAAAAATCTTACCATCGGCATTCCTCATTTCTATTGAATATCGCATTGAATATCTGCTTCGAAGTTTAGTTTTTTGTCTTAAACGAAATTAAATAAAACAAGAGAATGAATACATAAGAATTAATGGTGAGAAAAAGAGAAAACCATTAAGGTTAGCTATCGATGACTTGTATATGTTAAAATAGTCGAAGAGTATATGATCGTTATTTCTTCTACTATAGTTTTATATTCACTCAACGTATTTTATAATATACAAGACCTTCAACCCATAGGTAAAACATACATAATTACGAACTATAACTCGTATTATCGTAATTATGTATGTTTACCCTCAGCTGAGCAGAATTTCTCTAAATGGAGAAAAGTGCTCATTACCAGCCAGCACCCTCGGGGAGGGTTCAGGTGAAGGATTTTTGCCGGCCATGCTGAAAGGATAGATTATTAAAAAAACAGTAAATAATGTGACCCCAACTTACGACGTATTTTGACGCATCTGGCAAAGAACTTGTGGGCCCTGGGAAAAATGAAAAATTTTTGTATTAAATGCAATTTATATATGAGAGCTATTTATTAAACTATTGCGATTAAAAGTTTAAATAAAATGAATTAAGAAAGTTGTTTCAAAATTAGTTTTGTACTTATTTTGGATGTAACTGTTAAAAATTATTAAAAAGTATGTAATGTAATACTTACTTTCGTTTGGCAAATAAATCCGTAACTACATAGAAATAAAGACCAAGAATGGGAACGCGTTTAAATAGGACATAAATAACTAAGTAACTAACTAATAATTATAAAAATGTACTACAAATTTAATTTTTGGCCAATTGATATTACGTTTTCCGTAATGAACGTAGCAACTTGAAATCGAATCTAGAAACGTATTAATATGTTATTGAAATAAATTAAAGGCCTTATTCATAATAATTTATAAGGGTTCATAAAACGATTTTACTCTGAAAATTTTATTTATCAACCTTTAATAAATTTTTATTAATACGAAAAATATATGAAACAGACTTATTAAACTCAAGTTGTAAGCAATACCTTGATCAAGAGGTCAATTAATCAATGAAAAGGATAAGTTATTTGTTCACATTTTCATAACAGTTTTGATTCCCGTTCGGTGGAAAATTATAAAAAATTTAAATATGGTGAAATGTTTTTCATTGAACGCGAAACAAAACTGTTATGAAAATGTGATCGAAATCACTTATCCTTTTCACAGAAGGCCAATTGACTATCAGCTGGACACAAAAAAATTATAGTAACACAGGTACACGCAAATAATCGATGTTTTAAGGTCTATGTCAGGCCATGTGTAGTTTATGTATTTTGGAAGGCTGAAATTCAATCTGAAGTCTTTTTCACCTAATCACGCCAGTCTTTAGATTTAGATTGTGAGATTAGAGATTGTGTAAAAAACTTGACGTGATGTGTTTAAACAGACTGCAGATTCGGTTTTACCGTCCGAAAAAAAGATAAAGCATACATGATATGACCTACTCCTCACAACATAAATTTTCTATGTGTGAATGTGTAATATATGAAAATATGAATGGAAAAAATTATTTACTTTACTCGGCTTTAAAATAAGTTTACGTTACTCTATTAGAACGCAATTAATACTACAGTTGTAATAATGACCGTTGTGGAACCACAAGCCGTGTTATATTCGAGATACATGGTTATATATATGGTGTTTTATATTTGCCACAAAGAACGTGTTAGCAATGCTTCAAAGTGTATGGTTGAATTTGAACCAAACTGAAATTAAGTAAGAACATTAAGGGTTTTAAGCTTTCTGTTCCCTGCTCGATTTCGAGCTGATTCCGATATTATCTCTTCTGCCATCCACTTTGAGTTTTTGTAAAGTAGCACTCTTAATGTAAAATCTAATAGTTTCAGTCTGTGCTCTTTACAATTGCTTTCATCAAGCCAATTAGTGTGTTGATGCAATTTATGTACAATTGCACCAAACATTTTGGCTTTTACACCTTCTTTGTGGCAATATGTTTTCATTAAAATCTTGAACCATTCCATAATACGAGAAAATATTTGAAAAAATTCATCCGTAGGATTCGCGAGTGCTAATTTAATATCACTGTAATTTTTTGTTTTAATGAAATGCTCAGAGGAACTGTCACCAACAGCACCTTTTTGAACATCATCTTTGCACTGTTGACAGGATGATTTTAATACAAAACACTTGTATATGGTGTACCCAGAATAATAACGCTGAACTTGTTTTTCCACAACATCATCTACAGGATCGGATTCGACATGCATATTCTTATCATTTAGTATTTGGATAATTTCTTCTATCTCTTCCTCCTCTACTGTAATATTTTTTGGTTCTTCGACTTTAGAAATCCAATCAACGAAATTGGTTTCTTCACTTTCGCAATTCTTTAATTTACTTCCGTGAGTTGTGTTCAATGCCTTGATTGAAATAAACTTTGCTGTGGCGTTGCTTATTTCTCTCTGGGTTGGGTGGTTATTGTGCCCCTGAGCCATTCTCATTCGTGCAAAATAATTTTCCAGGCAATCTTGGTTAAGCTTACCAAGCAAGATGTACTCAACATCTGGACACTCTGTCAAAATGTCATTGCATAAATTAATAAATGCCCGAATGGTTTGCTGTAACCCGGCAATGCACACAACATGATTGGAAATAGGTAAAATATTATTTAAATATACAAGAGCTTTCTTTAATCTATTTAATTTATCATTACTATTTCTTTCAAAAGCGCGGTTATTCGGATTAGGAGAGAAACGGGTTTTTACATTTAATTCATCAAACAAATCGTTAAAAAATTTCAAAAAATTTGCAGTAGTTTTTGCCGATTCATCTAAAATACCATTTTCAATGAATGTCTCGATCGCAGCTGCCATTGTATTGCTCAAAACTTGCATTGCTCGTGAGACCGACATCTTTTCAAAAAATTTGGGATATATATGCTTTTCTGTGACCTTAGGACACATCTTAAAATTTGTATTTTTACTATCTATTTCATATACTTTTCTAATAGGCGCAGCACTTACTTCAATACCAGTATCCCGAAGTTTATATGATTTGGAAAAGAGATTATTTCTGACAGATTTCAACAAATGACATGGGTCAAAAGCAAAATATATTTTGTTATTTTTGAAAGAAAATGCCCCATTTTCGTTCAAACCACAACCTAATATATTTGACAATGCAACATTTGTTGCAGCCTGATCACAAATAATAACTCGGACTTTTAAATTCATTTCAAACGTGATCTCTAAATTTTCTTTAATAATTTCTCGTAACAGTTCGGGCGAAGCTGTTCTAGATAGAGAATAATAACTTAAGACACAAGACCAGTTATCACAAACTCCTTTGAGCATAATAAACAAACATTTACCGGCGATTTTTTGAAAACGGTTTCCATTACCGTGATCTTCAAAACCCTCAACAAGATCTTTATGTCTGTTATACTCTAAGGATTTTCTAATTTCGATTTCATCGAAAACCAACGAACATTGCCTTTGTCGTTCATTAAAAGAAGCCGTAATACCCTTCAAATTTTCAACTACTCGATTGTCTATACCCGGATTGATGGAAGTTAAAGGACGCCAACGTAACAAACTACTAGGATGAGGCAAACGAAATTTAAGCTCATCGCGCATATAATTATAACTTTTAATAGAGCGCAAATAAATGCTCTGACAAATCGTTTTCTCCTGAGGGGAGTAATGTTTACCCTTATTAGTGATCATATTCGAAAATAGCAAGCAATTTAAATTAGTATCTTTGTCTGGAATAAAATATCGCTTATCTAGATTTGATAACTTTTCTGTAGCCTTTTCATATTTCCCTTTAAAAAAATTTTCTGACTTTTTAGCCTCTTTAATTTGTCTATCCTTCTCTTCTATAACCGTCCGTAGCTCCCCAATTAAGTCATTTCTCTCTTCTAGTTTTTTATTCTGTCCTTCAATAATCTTTAACAGCAAATTATAACTACTTACATAATCTTCCTGTTCGTCAGTTAGTCCCCGCCCTTCCTCTAGCGCTTCTATTTTTTTACTTAACCCAGAAATAACCTTTAAAAGTAAAACATAACTACTCTCTAAATCTTCGATATCATCCATTCGTGGTCTTTTTTCATATGTATGTTTGGCTGGTTCTTTAAATGAAAGTTCCACTGGGTCAATATCAAATGTAGCTGATACATCTTTGGAAGCTGAAATATTTTCAACTTCTTCAGATGTACCTGCTTTAACAATATGGTCAATCTGTGATTGGCATTTTGCACATTCGATTATTGACGCAGATGTTGTTGGGCTTGTTGACACAGCTGCTTCCATCGACGCTGCCCCTTGCGCAGGAGGTGGTACTGCAAAAAATCAACAAATTCGGTATATAATACAATGCGTTACGGTAAAATAAGGCTAGTTTAATAACATTTAATCATAATTTAAAAAACCCTTCCCTAGTGGCATCCCTTACAAGATAAAGGCTGCTACTAGGTACGTTCATACGAAAATTGATGTGTGTAACAATATTTTCAAATTTTGTTTTCAATATTATAAATTATTTCAATATATTTTCTTTGTTTAAGTTTATTTTTCGTTGTGAACTAACTGGCATTGCCACTTAGATGACGAGACATCACATCTTACAGACTTGTCTGCCATTCTTTGTTATTGTTATACCAGTCCACACTACAGTCATTTTTCGTAATTCGCGCTCTCATCCGTAATTTAATCCCAAATTACATACCGAATAACGTAATTCTCCACACAAAATTATGACAGCGAATTACATGTTTTAAAGGTAATTCATTTAGAATTACCTTCAAAATTATGACCAAATCATTGGCATCTCTAATTTTTATCGGAATATATCGAAACTGAAAAATGGATATATACCGATTTCTCAAAAACTGCAGCCAATCTGACACTTTCAAATGTACTTTCCCACTCAGGGGTCTTCCCCCTAATAGTTCGAAAAGGATTCATCGAAGTTCACTTTTTTTTTACTATCACAGTGTAATTAGAGCACGTTTGGACATGGAAGAGGAATTTGTATCAGGAAGGAAAAAATCTGTACTGTGAAAAAAAGTTTTAGAAAAAATCAAGAATCAAAAAGTCTATTTTCCTGCAAATTACACATCTTTTACTCGCTTGGAGTATCATCTAATTCACAAATTTAATTTATTATATTCTTTTTCATTTGCAATGTTTTCGCTTTCTAAATTCCAAACAAAATATGCAGTGCAGTGTTCCAAAAGTTATGGTCGATAAAAGTGAAAGTTAATATGCGATATTAGCCAACTTGATCTTAAAGACAGAACACGAAAAAGATTTGATTTATAATAATGGAACATATCGGCCTCTCCCATAAGGTACAGATATACTTTTTTCATATTGTCTTTTAGAATTGTTAGTTTTTTGCTTTTTCCTTTTTTAATGCATCAAGTGGTTCAAAATTCGATAGTTTGAACGTAGTTCATTATAGTTGCAGTTGGAAATGGCCCTAATTGTATTGCTAATGTAACCCAAAAGGAAAATTAACAGAAGAAATGCAATACAATGCATAGTTTTGTTAAACTCACTTTTCTCCATATCTATGGCATGTTTTGCTCAAATTATGTGGATTGACAACAATATGGAATATCAATGTTTCTACGGTCTTTCGAGGGAGCAAACTTTCTGAAAATCGATATTTGTTGGATTTGCTTGAAACCGTTTAAAATATGGCGAATTTATCTTTTTACAGTATATTGAGATAATTAACAAAGTAAAAATTTTCCCTTTTCATTATGCATACATTTTTATAACAGTTCCACGAAATTACCAAAATATTTATATTATTTTTTTAATATTTACCATTTTGTCTTTTTATTTTTTTTATTATTTTTTAAATGTTAAATATTTGTCTTCATTTTTTTAATTTTAGTCGTTAAAGTTGGCAACACCGCTGATACCAGCTGTTATTTATCCTTATCCAAAGAACGTTAATTAAGCTACGCACAGACGGTTGCCAGAAATAGCAATTTTGCCAAATCTGCTAATGAACCGGCAATGAACTGACATGGACAGTGTTGCTTTTTAATATAATTAAATAACACTACAATAGGTTGGTACAAGAAGAGCGTAGATTGGAAGAAGAAGATCGTAGGTTGGTAGATGTGAATATGCAAAAATTAAAAAAACGAATTATGAAATTTTAATGCTGATTAAATGTTACATTTATCTTTTTGCCAGTCGAGTCAAAAAATGGTGAATACCCTTTTTATTTCCATCATTTTTTATACCGTGCTATCAGTTCAGTACCGATCTACGAGTGTGTTACATAATGGCGCCACGGTCTTATTTGACTTCTTCTATAATGTCAAAGAACGTAAATATTTACCTAATCTGAACTAATATCTGAACACGTTTTTAATAAAGCAGTTGCCCTACGATGAACGCAACAAGTATGGGTAAGTGTAATACACTTCTAGAAGAAAATACATATAAATAAATTTTGATAAAAAAAATACCGATATAAGAAAATAATCAAGATTTTTTACTGTAAAAATACTTATGTTAAACTTAAACTCTTTTGTTATTAATAAAGTGATCAGTTGTTAATTTTAATTAGATAACTATGGATTTGATTTCTTTGATATAATAACCATTTTCGTATACTTCTTTTCTCATTTTTAGACCGTTATAATGGTCCTGGGAGCGGGACGTGGTCCTCTAGCAAGAGCCGCTTTAAATGCTGCCGAAATTTCAAAACGTAATGTGCGAGTTTATATTATAGAGAAAAATCCCAATGCCATAAGAACTTTAAGGGCCAAAGCTAAAAAATTGTGGCACAACAAAGGTAAACTAACTATTCTTTAATAAAAGATATTGTACTGACTAAAATTCAAATTATTACAATTTTCAGATGCACATCTTTTCAAAGGACATGCGAGAATTCTCACCACCCGAACAAGCCGACATTATAGTCTCGGAGTTATAGAAATACACTTTTGGCGCTCTATTTCCAAACAAAAAATCTGGTATGAATGGTGCTTAGCTTCACCATTTACCACTCATGTCCACATCTTGGCCGGCCGTTCATGCCCTATTTACTTTACATAAAGTGCTCTAAAGATTATCTATATTACTATGTGACACAGCTAGAGCTGTATAGTTTGTAGATTACATAGTTTTACAATTAACCGCTGACAGGGTTTAAGAGACTTCATTATTTTCGAATATTGCTATTCTGGAATTTAGTTAACTGATTTATATTTAGATTTGTATTTTTCTTATATTCCTTTATTGTTGTTTTGTTTTATGACAACCACACAGCAGTGCATTAAAATATGTAATTAATTTGCAAAGTTCATCATCTGAAGCAATAATTCCACTTTATAAACTTTGTTTCCTTTTAAAGAATTCTATAAAATAACATTGAGCTTAAACATCTTTAAGTATTAACAGTAACTGAATACTTTTGTTTTCAAAACTATTCCTTATATGCTTTACTTTTAAATATAAAAGTGGCATTTACCTAACCCAAATATTGTTTATAACAAAGGCATGATTTATATTATATATTAACTAAGCAATTGCATAAACATTTACATTTAATCACTTATATAATTATATCTATAGCATTAAATAATCAAAAATGACGTCGTCGGGAATGCCAACAATAATAAGAAAGAAGTTACTATTGTTTTTAGTAAACATATAAAATTAACAATAATATTACTTCATGTTTGGAAGAAAGTAAAAATACAATTCAAATTATTGTTTTTCTAAACACGATGCGACAAATACGCCAGGTTGACCATAAATAGAATTGATATTTTTTTTTAGATCTCAAACCCATTTATTATCGCTGTCATCGGAAGTTAATAATAAGCAAGTTAATCTATATATATAAAAGTGAACATTTGTTTCTACGTATGTCCACTATAGACTTCAAAACCACCCAATCGATGTGCAACAAACCCGCATCAATAGAAAGACAATCTTTCGAGGACCGTTATAGGTTACTTAAACATTCCATTTGAATCATGTGGTCCATTTATTGAGTCGATTTTCGATTTTCCCATACAAAAAATGTTCAAAAGTTTTAAATTGTGAAAATTTAAATAGTATGTCAATGTTAAATTTGCCAATATTTGAATTTTCAAATGACACAGACAAATGGTATATTTATGTATGTATATAAGATTTAAATTGAGTTTGTTTGAAACTCAGTGGATGCTACAGCATTTAACTGATGTCTCTGAGATGAGGCCAATCCATTCCACCCCATTAACAAAAATGCAATATCTGGCGTACTACTAAAATAAGTGACTTTAAATCAGGTGTGGATGCAATATTATCAGGTCAAAAACTGGCAGGATTACATTATAAGGCGTGATCCCGCCCCCAGGAGCTAATTTGTTAAAGTACGGTATCTGAAGTACTAGATTAGTAGGAATAGCCCTACTCATAGGACCTAATTTGTAAAAGTCCAATATCTGATGGCCTAGATCATTAGGCGTGGCTCCGTCCGTAGGACATAATTTTGCGAATGGTAATGTAATTTGTTGTGGTTAATATTAATATACGTTAAGGTTAATATACGTATTCTAAAGGAAAAGGGGCGATTTGAAATAGGATGTGGAATAAACACCAATATTCGTGATCAAGCATAAGGGGTACACCTGCCAAATTTTGTTTCCCAAAAGCAATAGCTGAAGGACTGCAGCACTATTCGTCTTGATATTTGGTATGCAATTTTTTGAGACCAGTGGTGTATGTAACTGAGATCTACGGCAGAAAAAATCGAATAATCACGAATTTAAACAATTCTTAAATCTGCATTCTATTACATTTAGATCGACGAACGTCATACAACAGTGTAATATTAGCAGTTACGAATGAGTGTGGAGGATTTTATTTCCTTATTGCACCAATGGGTTTTGATATTGTTGATTTTGCAAAATGTTTGATCGCGTTGGCTATTGCATCCTCCTGTATTGCGCAGCTATTTTGGATGTTGCAGAATAGAGCAAAAAATTTAAATTTTCCGACAACCGCACATGAGTTATCAAGTTAAAAAATGTTGCAAACATGTCAAATCATAATGAGGGATGAGTGTACTATGACACACAAAAAATTGTTCAAACCCCTTGATCGCGTATTATAGGATTTAAGAAGCAATACATGATCGAGTTATCCTTCTTAAATTAATTTAATTTAGTTAGATTTAAATGACTACAGTTTCCAGTTCGGTTAAAATTTGCAATGACATTCAATAAATCTGAGGGACAGTCTATTCAAATTTGAAAAATTCAAATTTTTCGCATGAACACCTTTATGTTGCATGTTCACGTGTAGAATGACCCACTGATTAAAATATGTACACTTCTTTGGTTCTTCCATACATACTCTATTATTAAAAGCATTACAATAAATTTCTGTCATTATAACTATATTATGTTTTAATATACCTCAAAATTTTTGTTCAATTTCGATGCGAATATCAAAAGAAACTAACACAACCCGAAGATTTATTCCAACCAAAAAAAGTTAAATTTCAGTCAATACTTCTTTAGGCAGGACGAAGTCTGCCCGGTCAGCTAGTAATTAATAAATCCCAATTTTTAATTAAATTCAATATTAGGGACACAAAAACTACAGATGTGAAGAAATTTTTTGTTAAAAACTTCATCAAATATTAGACGGGTTCCTCCGGTTTATCGTAGTCATTTATTTTGTGGAGATAAATGCATCATTTAAAGATTTGGACGATTCATCAATGGATTAATAGGAAATGTTTACCTATTTCTAGAGATTCCCGACATTTTCACAGTGATGACAAAAATTTGGACGATTCTTCAATATCCTATTTTTTAAAAGTGATCACAAATTAAGCTCAATTGATAAATTAGATACATATTTTTGGAGATAAATGCATTTTAAGATTTCTATAAGCATTTTTAATTAATTATCTATGTCATTTCTGCTGTTTCATTAAATTTAAACATGACTAACTATTAATTATGTTCTTTTTTATGCATGTTATATAAAATAAATTTATTTTATCACAAATAACGATTTTTGAACCTGTTTTTGAATTACAAATTTCCTTATATTTTTAAAAAGCAAAATACTTAATTGACTCACTGTACATTATTATTTCTCTTTTAACAGATTCAGATGAATACGAAGAAGAATCTGCCGATATTGTGCAACCGTTACCCACATATGGACAACTTTCTTCATCAGTTAAAGGTTTCCGTATATATTTGAAAATGAATACCAACGTACCAAATACTAAATGTATTAGAAAATTATATTCAAGAAGAAAAGTGGAAAAATGTACTTCAAACCAAAATAACTGACTACTACAAATAAAAAATGTTTAAAGGAACAAATTTCTTTATAGCTAAGTAATTATCCAGTCCCTTGGAATTCGTTATAGAGAATTTCGACTGTAAATCCATCCTTGGATTATATTTTTTTTATTTACAAAGAATTTCCTGAAAATTTGATGTCGAATAAAGAAAAAATCAGAAAAATCGCTCCAGCCGTTCTCAAGTTATGCGTTTACATACGTGAACGGTTATATAGAAGATGTTAATTTGAAAGCTAAATTAAGATTTTATTAAAATTAAAAAATATTGTGTCATTTTTAAAAATGATTTTTGACTGAATATATAAATAAAATTCATTTGATAAGCTGTTTTTTGTTTTTTCAATAAATTTTACAAAAATAATTGTTACGAAAGTTTTTGTTTTTGTTATTTAACAAAAAAAGTAATTTGACAACAAAAAAAATCTAAAGGTATTAAAAAGTTTTTAAAACTATAAATATGTTAAACTATAAATTATGTTAAATTTGTTTGGTTTTGTTGTTTAAAAACAAAATTAAAATATAAAAAAAATCATGCATTTCAAAAAAATTTCCCATCTAAAACAGTGAAATATAATAGCATGGGAAAAAGATGATATCAAATGATGTTAATTATTCATCAAAAAGAAACACATTGACTACAAGAAAAACTACTAAAACTAAGGAAAAAGTCTCTAATTAGTTGCCGAAAAATCTCAAAAGAATCAATCCGTTCTAATGGTTGAGGTGAATCTCCTAATCTTTTAGGTTTAAACTATACATACAAAGTAATAAAGGTATAATAGTATTAAACGTTTTGAGCAATTTTTTTTTGGATAATGATTAATTTTCAGCAAATTTACTAATTTATTTATTTATATACAGTGGTGTGCGTTAAAATAGAGTCGCACCTAACCAAAATTGTCAAAGCAAAAAAAATTGCACCAAAAAAAATTTTTTATGGAACTTTTACCTATTTTTATTAAATTTCTATATTAATCTGACAAATTTGAATATCAGTGTGGTAGTTCAATACATAAAATGGCACAAATAAATAAAAATATTTCAAATTCCCTGGTTTTTGCTGTGAACAAAAATAGAGTCAAAGAATTTATCGACCTTAATGTAAATAAATTAATAACTTAAATTAAAAAAAATGTTTAAGTTATATCTTACTTTACCTCAGTAGTTTGTAGAATAGCCATTATTTTAAATTACTGCTGTGCTAAACATTGGCATTGAATCCCCTAACTTTTGGCATGCCTGTATTGGTATATTCTTCCACGCAGCTTCAATCAATGTCCATTGTTCATTCCTAATTAGAAGGATTATTTCCTTTAAGAGCCATTTTTACCTCCCGCCAAAAATTCTCAACAGGATTTAGGTCTGGCGATTGTGCAGGCCATCTTAATACTTACATTTTTTTGTTTTCGAAATTCATTTTAGCCAACTCCATGTGTTTCGGGTCGTTGTCTTGCTGAAACACCCATCGAAGTGGCATTTGCCATTCAGACTAAGGCATCATGAAGCCATTCAAAATATTTGTGTAAAATTTAGCATAAATTTTACCCTAAGACCGAAATACAGGCCCAGTACTATGGTATGAAAAGCAACCCCATATGAGTACGTTTTTACCACCATGTTTTATGGTCAAGATGGTGTGTTAGGGACGATAATCGGTGTTGGGTGGTCTTTTTTAAAGGAAGCTCGCTGCGATCATAGTTAAAAAACTTCACTTTCGTTTCATATGACCACAAAATATACCGCCACTTGGTTACTGGCCAATCCGCAAGTTCTTTGGGGAATTCATCTCTTCTTTTTAGTTTAAGTTTACACAAATGTTCTGAATGACATCATAATGCCTTATGCTGAATGGGAAATGCCACTTCGATGGGTGTATCAGCAAGACAACGATCCGAAACACACATGGAAAATGGTAAATTCAATTTCGAAATAACAAAGTTAGAGTTTTAAGATGACCTGCACAATCGCCAGACTTAAATCCTATTAAGATTTTGTGGCAGGAGTTACAAGTGGCTCTTAAAGGAAAAAATCCATCCAATAAGAATAAACTATGGGCAATGATTGAAGTTCCGTGGTAAAATATTCCAATACAGACTTGTCAAAAGTTAGGGGATTCAATGCCAAATCGTTCCACCGAAGTAATATAAAAATAATGGCTGTTCTACTAAGTACTGAGGTAAAGAAAGATATAACTTAACCATTTTTTAAATTTAAGTCACTTATTTATTTACTTTCAGGTCGATAAATTCTTTGACTCTATTTTTGTTCACAGCCAAAACCTGGGAATTTCAGATATTTTTATTTGTTTGTGCCGTTTTAAGTTTTAAACTTCTACACTGATATTCTATTTTGTTAGATTAGGATTGGAATTTAATAAAAATAACTAAAAGTTCCATAAAAATATATTTTTTGTGAATTTTTCTTGCTTAGCCGATTTTGGTTAGCTGCGACTCTATTTCATCGCACACCACTGTATTTCTTATCTTATACCTAAATAGATTTATAAACTATAATTGAAACTATTCAAATTTTGGTATAATTCAAAAATAAGTATCTTCTACTAAATTAAATAAAAAACTTTACACTTTTTTTAAACCTTTTACTCACATGGTACACCTTCGATACGGAGGCGTCTTTTCCCGATATCTTCTGGCCTGAAATGGAGGTCGCATAACCGATGATGACGCTTTATGCGTTTCTCATCGAGACCTAATATCTCACACCAGATACCCATCCTTCTTTTGCAAGGGTGGGGAAAAGCAAATAAATGCTTAAATCCCCGGCAATTTAGTATACACTTGTAACTCATATTCCGAACACAACATTCGCTTTTAAAATTCACAGTAAACTAAATTTTTAAACCGTTTACCGGAATTTTAAATTTTGGCAATGCCTACTATGATCAATTCAAATTCAAATTGTTATAACTGTGTTCATTTATTTGAAATGCTTACTGAACGTATTTCAAAATAAATTATGTAATGAATCCAAACAGCGATTTTGCGCAAATTGACGATTTTTATTCCATTTTAAATATATTTTGCAAATTATATTATATATATATAATATAAATTGAAAAATTCTAAAAAAAATAGAAAAATTAAAAATCGTGCGATTTTATGTTTTTTCTTTTCTAAATACCCCGTAAAAAACTTTAAAAAATTCAAAAAATCATGGAAAATTAGAAAAATTTAAGGAAATACATTGAAAAATTATATAATAAATTAGAAAAATGAAATGTCATCAAAAATGTCTACAAATTTGAAATTTTTTTCCAATTTTTTTCCAATTTTTTTTCCAATTTTTTTTTATTCAATAAAGCAAGTTGAGAAAAATTTACAAAATTAAGGAAACAAATGGACAATTTTAACAAATATTTAAAAAATATTCTAGAAAAAGTGCAAAAAGAAATATTTGAAAAAATAAAATTAATAAAAAAAAAAAATTTTAAAAGTCATGAAATTTTAGGAAAAAAATAAGACAAATTCAATAAAATTTTAGGAAAATGTTAAATAAGTAGTTTGAAAAAATTTGTAAAAAAGGATAAAAGTGCAAAAGTTGAAGAAAGATTTGAAAGATATTGCAAAAAGCCATTTTTTGTAAGTTTTACATGTTTCCTTTTTTTTAAATATCCCTTTAAATTATTATTTGTTTTGTAAATTAGAGTGGTAACGGTTAAGATGGTAGCATAGAACCGCCGGCACGATTTTTTTTATATATTTTTTTGGTATAGTAGCTTGCATTTGTAATATTTTATGCTTATAAGAAAAAGATTTACCAATATCCGAAGAATAATACAATTTGATTGTTCACTTCTAATTTAAATTTCATTTTGAGGTGTTTTATTTTGTCATGTTTTAGCCTTCTTATAATTTTGCCTAATTGGGTTAAAAAAAAAAAATTATAATTGTATCAAATTTTTTAATTCATAAATAAAGTAATTGTATTTTTATATAAATCCATTTGAATTATGTATATGTTGGGGTAGTGGTAGGAGTAGTAGTTTCATTTATGAGTACCATGTTCATTTATGGTTAATGGATAAAGATAAATTTAATTTCATCATTATTTATATTTGATTTATAATAATATGCATTTTGTTTGTTTTCAACTGTAGAATTATTGAAACCATATATGGCCGAAAAGGCACGGTTTTTAAATATATAACTACAAATAAAACAAAATAATAATCGTGTAATGATTTTTTAACTTATGATCACAACAATTACATTTATTTTAAAATGTTATAACAAATACATTTCACGTAATATGTATATAACCACAACACATTATTGTTGCTGCACTCATGTTTCTTTCCTGTGACAAATACGCAATGTATAATAAGTCATAAAAGATTTTTGTGAAGAAACCTCAGTTTTATGTGGCGTTGAGACACTCCGATCTGTCGACGGACTTGCCAAATCTTCCGACAAAAATGTGTGTATGTTGCGGTTATCGGTAACACATTCGGTCCGCGCGCCTTTATTTATAATAATATAGTGCCATATTTGCTTCTGTCAAATCAATTTGACACTTCGTCGTATTTGCTTCCGTCAAATCAATTTGACAGTTTGTAAACAATTTCTTACATGCGTCTTCCATTTCATATTATTTTTCGTATTAAGACATCTTGAGTTGAATGCGCCAAATTAATAAGAGATATTAACTAAAAAGCGCTATAAGTAATGCTATCATTAAAAAATTCATTTATCTTCACTCTAAGTTTGAGTTGAAATATTTATCTAAAAAACGACATCAGCGCCATCGTGGTTCGGCTCTCTCCGGAATTATTCACCACACCAAAATAATTTATCTTATGGTTTATTTGTCTATGCATTTAAGCAAATGTCAAATGACGTGGGCAAAACGGAATTGTCATATGAGCATTAAGAGCCCCAAGTCGATGTGAAACCATATTAACGTCTTCATTTGACTGTGAAAGTAAACCGCGGCCTTTTAATGACATCCGTCACGGTATTATATTCGATTTAAGTAAATTTAACAATACATATTTAAGGTAAGTGCAATTTTTCAAAAAAAAGGTAATTATATTTTAGAATTTAAATAAAATTTTGGAGTAATACATATATAGTACATGGATATTCGATGCAATTTTTTTATTTTTTACGGGGAACGTAATCATTGCAAGTTTATTTATAAAAAATACATATTAATGATTATGTTATGAGTTTTTAAGATTTTCTTCAATGGTACATAATAACATATTTTATGAGTAATATCACACAAAATCAGGGAATAAATAAAACTAATAAATTAAAACTATTTATGATTTGGTTTATTTCGCTCAAAATAAAAATTAATTTAAATTTACGACTGCATATCCTCATAAAACAAATTAAAAGCATACTACGAAAGGATATAGCCAAACAAATTCGATAAAAATCCTTGCTAAGAATGAGTTTTATTTTGAGTAAAAAAAATTAAAAATCATAAATAATTATTTTTTTGGCTTTACTTTTTTTTTTTTGCTCAAAGATAATAATTACAGGCTGTTTATTTTAATATTACTCAAAATTAAAAATCATGGCGGAAATGCATAAATTATCAAAAAAAAGTTTATTATAATTAAATTATTTGACTTTTAGGCCGCCAATGTTTAAGTGCGACTAAAATAGCTTTATATTCTGACGTATTAAAAAAAAAAACAGTATTTAAAAATTATATTTGAAATACAATCATTCCATTTTAAATTCAAAAATCGTCAGTTAAAATTTAAAATTTCCGTTTAAAATTAAAAAGATTAATAAAATCATATTTTCCATTTGAAACTCAAAAAATATGAATTTAAATCCATAATTTTGCCAATTGCAATTCAATATTTATCAATTAAAATTCAAAACTTAAACATTTATATTTAAAACGAATAATTCGAAATAATAAAAAAAATTATTCTTAAATATTCAGTTCTTGTCGACTCTAAAATATTCTACACCAGGCATATTGTTATTAATCAGTTAAAAATAAATAAATTTTGAATTTCGAAATACGTAGCAAAAAATATTTTATTCAGTGCAGAAATTTTAGTCTGATAGATTGATTTAAAATTTCTAATCTCAATAAAATTTTAGTGTATAGTTGTAAAATAAGCAAATAATTTTAAAAAATTTTATATAATGACTTTGAATTTGAATTGATCAGTTATGAGTTTCAATTGATCTGTTTTGAATTTCAAATGACGAATTTTTATTTTAATTAATGCCTATCGTGCATCAATTAAGGAGTTTTTAATTTCAATTGACAAATTTCCAACTTCAAGTGGAAACTTTGACTTTAAAAACATGTCGCTGGCTTAACATGTAAAGGCTCTAAGTCCATATTTTACAATTTTACAGGAGAGACAAAAAACAATCAAATCAATCAATCAAAGCAGTCGACGATTAATGTCATGACTGAGTGTAGCCAGTGAGAAATAATATTATATCAATTGGTTGGACCATTCTCAGACCATTCCTCGCGATAAAGTTGATATAGCAACATTGGAAGAAGTGCTATATTACACAAAGATGTGATAAATTGGACTTAGCGCCTTTACTCATCACTACAAAACAACAACTACAAATTAGATAACTGTATTTTTTTTTAATCGATGTATTTTTACTTAATTGACATAACTGCATCAAAATCTCAATTTCGAAAAAAAGTGGACTTAAAGCCTTTACATGTTCAGCCAGCGATGTATTTAAACAGGCCATTTAAAAGCCATAGAAATTTATCTAGCTTCTAGATATCAATTTATGTTAAAAAAGACAAGAAATTAATACTTGAATTGTTGTAGTAAAAATTTTCTGAATTTGATATTTCGGGATTATGAAGTTATGGAATTTGCTATCATCCCATTTCGTTTAATAAAGTTTGTCGAGGACAATGTCATATAAAACAGGTCTGTTATACTCAGAGCTGTAAACTCAATTACAAGTAATCATTACCTACCATGTTCGGAAGTAGTTAAAAGTTAACTACAATTCTAATTACATGAGGAATTGGAATTGAAACTAAAAGTCTCAACTACACAGGTAATTGTACTTGAAAGTAATGATTCCTAATTACTTTTCAATTAGCTCAATTACTTTTTAATTACAAGGAATTGAAAGGAATTGACGGTATTGGGAGGAATTGGAAGGAATTAAGAGGAATTGCTGCAATTTGGAAAGGTATTGAAATAATTTTGAAATAAGGGGTAGAAATTGTAAGTTCCACAACAATAAAAAAATTTAGAAAAGGAGAGTGGGAGCAATATATTTTAACATAACGGACCTTTCCAAATTGCAGCAATTCCTCTTAATTCCTTCCAATTCCTCCCAATTCCGTCAATTCCTTTCAATTCCTTGTAATTAAAAAGTAATTGAGCTAATTGAAATGTAATTAGGAATCATTACTTTCAAGTACAATTACCTGTGTAGTTGAGACTTTTAGTTTCAATTCCAATTCCTCATGTAATTAGAATTGTAGTTAACTTTCAATTCCTTTTTAGATGTACTTGTATTTGTAATTGAGCAGTAATGAGTACAAATTGTAATGATTAGTTTACAGCTCTGGTTATACTTTAGTAGTATCAGTTATATACTTTTACTTTCATATTATTGTACAAAAAGTGTTAGTTATTCTTACAATCTATAAAAAAAATTCAAAATATGGGCAGTCATATTTTCCATCGAATCTACTAATCAATCCAATAACCAATCTTATAACATGGGTATGTCTTCAACGGTGAAACCGTCACGTTTCATACAAATGCACAGCAGAATGTAACCGTAATAACCACCTGGGATAAACATCAGTATCCCCAATATCAGCAAAGGCCAGGCACGATCGGCATATTTGTCATCGGTAAAGCCAGAGGAAACCAATATGCTACATGTCAAACAAATCTTAAATAAAATACAAAAGTAACTTAATTGTATTAGCTTGTCGCAACGACGCCCCCATATTTTGACTCACCGCTCCCGCTATCAAAAAGAACAGTATAAAGAGCACCGTCTTCCAAGGGAATTTTCTATCGGGCTTTACCCACTGTTCATCTACGAAGCCATCGGGTTGATCATAGTATTCAGGTTCATCTGTATTGAGGGGTGTGTAATCCGCCGCACCGGCTGCATTTGTACGGCGACGAGACATTTCAATTAGAATTGTGATGCCAGCGCTTCAGCTATTCTCTGAATCGAGATTGCACTTATTCCACCAGCTGGTTATTTATAACTTTGTGATAAAACTGTAGTGAAATTTTACTTAATACTTCTTTTGTTTCGCCTAACATGAAACTGCTTTTCTGGGTTTCTTTGCCTGTCGATGCAGATTTTCTAAAAATAAATATAAACAAAAGCCACAGATGTCTTTGCACTTCTTTACTATACCATTGCAACAACAACAATGTCATTGATATTTGCATATGACAAGTGTATTCATTAATATGGGTCAGCTGTTTGGTTGTGTTCATTGCGTATTCATCTCTTACACCTGAAATTTGATGTTGCCGTATTGGTAATAAATACCAACCTCATAAACAGAGTTGTGTAGTTAGTGAATAGGGAGCACTCGATATTACCCGCTACTAATGAGTTTAAAAAGCTTACACTGAAAAACAACTTACGTCAAATTGAAACAAATCATGGTCTTATATGAGCTAATTGTTGGACAACATAGAGACAGTTAACTAAATCAGCCAATTACCAAAAAAAGTTGTGGGAATTTTTAGGTTAAACATATTTATTGAGTCTGCTGTGGTAGCAAATGTGAGAAGGCGCAATGTTGAGCAACCTAAATGGCTTGCTACCACCGATGGGTCTTAGGGAGTAGGTAACAGAAGTTACTGAATCTCAACACAAAGGCTATCTTAGTGACTTTGGCAACCCCAAGACCCCAGGATCGAAACCACTCTCCTTAAATAAAACAACTATAATGAAAACACAAGGTAAAGGAAAAACAAGGACCCCCCAATGTTGACGATCCCAGCAAACTTTATAAGGACCATGATTTAAGGATATGCACCTGGAATATAAAACGATATTCTGAAACAAATATCGTGCTTCTATCCAATTGGCAGATGTCATCGACAAATACAAGTTTGACATCAACGCCATGTAGAAAAAGGAATAGAAGGGATAGGGATGCACCTGACATTTTTTAGAGCTGCCATGCAGACATCTACCGAATTCAGTCCAATTTAACGCAAGGTAAATGCTTATGACAGCCTGACTTAGGAATGAATAAGAGCTCTTCTGGTACCTCCTATACAAAATGACATATTTTTAGGAAAACAATATTTCTTTCACAATTTCTAAACGAAAAACTGCGGGTTATTAAAATTTTGACAGTTTAATTACCTTGCCATAGTATGAAAGACCTCAGAAACCGAAACATTTGCCACGCCCTCTTTGTGGTACCTCCCATATACAACACCGAATTCACCCATATATATTTACATACATTTATATCTTTTTAGTTTCTTTTTCTTCTTAATTGGCAGCAGCAACAAAAAATTCATCTACCAGTAGCCGCACGTAAAAAGAGGTCAAAGCCGTTTGTTCTTTTTCGGTCCGTAGATAGTTAGTCACACCAAGTGTAGATAACAGTTCCTTCACCTGGTCCATCCAACAAAGTTTTGGTCGCCCTCTCCTGCGTCACCTATCGTGTTTATTGACGAAGTCCTTTCGAGCAGGAACCTTTTCATTTATTCATAAAATGTGTCCAAGCCAGCGCTTTCGGTCTATCTCAACGCGCTTGGCTACATCGATGTCGTTGTACAGCTCATATAGCTCGTGGTGTATTCGAAGACAATACTCGCCGTTAACGAAGATGGGTGCAAATATTTTGCGAAGTATTTTTCTCTCGAAGACTCCCAGAATAGATTGATCCGCTTGTGTCATTACCCAGGATTCCGCGCTGTAGAGCAAGACAGGTAGGATCAGAGTCTGGTAGAGTTGAATCTTTGTTCTTCGAGAGAGCGCTTTGTCATTAAATCGCTTGCTTAGCGCATAGTAGCAGCGGCTTGCGATTAATACTCGTATCTTGATTTCCTGGCTGACGTTATTTGTTTTGTTGATGGCGGAAACAAGGTAGACAAAATCATCTACCACTTCAAAGTTATAGTGGTCAACGGTATCGCAGTGTCCCAAACGAGTGGAATCTTTGTTCGTTGAAACAAATAAATTGGTTTTGTCCTCATTTATCACCATACCTTCTTCCGCCGACTGCTTTTCAATACCCGAAAAGGCAGCAGTAACATTCCGCAATCCGCGGCCAATGATATCTATATCATCGGCATACGCGAGCAGCATCTGACTTTTGTTAAAGATGGTACCATTCCTGTTTACTGCAGTTTTTCGCATGATCATTTCCATTACGATGTTAAAGAGATCGGCTTGTCTAAAGCCTTGCTTAGTAGGAAATGGCTCAGTCAGATTTTTACCAATTTTCAGTAAGGACTTCGTGTCAGTCAGTGTCATCCGGCAAAGTCGTATTAGTTTCGCGGGGTTACCAAACTCAGCCATAGCATCCAACAATTTCTGTAGTATCGGACTGTCGAATGCAGCTTTGTAGGCGATATACATATGGTAGCTGTCGATCTGCATTTCTTGGGTCTTCTCCAGGATTTGTCTTAGTGTGAATATCTGGTCGGTCGTGGATTTACCAGGTCTAAAGCCACACTGATAAGGTGCAATCATTGGCCAGAATGGGATTTAGTCATCCACATAACACACTAGACAGGACCTTGTATGCGATGCATAAAAGGCTGACCCTGCGATTGTTGGTAAATACACTTCGATCGCCTTTCTTTTCTTAAGCACTGGACATAGAACACTCAGATTCCAATCATCGGGCATTCCTTGAGCTAAATTGAGTTTATGTTGCCAGCTAATCGCCGCCGCCTTTAAAAAGTTCTGCCGGTAGTTCATCGGTTCCCGCTACTTTATTATTTTAAAGGCCTCGCGATTGCCGTGTTGATCTCGTTTTGGCTCGGTGGTGGACAATCTACTCCGACGTCTATGATTGGTGCGTCACATATGATGCCTTCGGGAACGAGAAGAGATCGAAAGTGCTCCCTATATGTTTGCAGCACACTTTGAGTATCCGCGACCAGTTTTCCGTGTCTGTCCTTACAAATGGGGATCCCTGTTCCAAGCATTTACTTTTTTCCTTTTGGTAGAACTTTCGGGCTTCACCTCCATCCCTGTAATTTTCGATATCCTGGCTCTCTCTTTTCATCCACAGCGCTTTTTACGCCGGAACAGGCGTTTCATCTCACTCCTCTTCTCATTATAACGCTCCGTCACCGCACGCGTTACCATTGCCTGCAGTTTTGCCTCGTACTCAGCGTTCGTTTTCACAAACATTTCGCGACATTCATCATTGTACCAGTGCTTGTCTGAGCGTGGTTTTTCATAACCCACTACGGTCGTTGCGGCAGTGATCATAGAATTCGCAATATGCTGCCACTGTGTGTTGGGAACATCAGAACTAGGGGGGTTGTTTGGAGTAATTGGGAGAGTTGGTTGGAGTAGGCACAGGCTATCTAGGTGGTATGCAGCTTTGTGATCTCTAGCTTCCTTTGCATTTGGTTATTAGCGTTTTTAGCACTACTTAAAAGTTTGCGTACCTTGGCTGCAACTAGGTAGTGATCCGAGTCAATATTTGCACCGCGCAATACACGCATATTCATAACGCTTGATACATGCCTTCCATCAATTACCACGTGATCAATTTGATTTCTTGTATTTTGATCAGGAGATATCCATGTTGCCTTGTGGATATCTTTATGCGGGAGTCTGGTTCCACACACAACCATGTTTCTTGCCGACGCGAAACTAACCAGTCTGAATCCGCTATCGGAGGTGTTATTATGTATACCGAACATTTCGACTGCTGAACCAAGAGAATCTTCCCTTCCTATTTCAGCATTAAAATCTCCCAAAACAATTTTAATGTCATGTGCAGGGTCATATATCCCCTCCAGACGCTCATACAATGCGTCTTTAATGTTATCGTCTTTGTCTTCCGTATGGGCGTGTACACAAATCCGCGTAATGTAAAAATATTTCGCCCGGGCGCGAATAGTGGCAATTCGGCTACTTACAGTGTTAAACCGCAATACCGGCTATAAAACCACATCCAAATTCATGTCTTTCTACATGGCAGCTGTAAAATATGTCACAGTTCTTTCGTCGTGTGCATCCCTGTCCCGTCCATCTCATTTCCTGCATGAAGGTGATGTCAGCATTGTATTTGTCGAGGAAATCCGACAGTTGGATAGAGGCACCATCACTGTATAGAGTTCGGACATTCCAGGTGCATATTTTTAAATCATGGAGCTTATAACGTTTGCGGGGGTCGTCAACATTTGGGGGGGGGGGGGGGTCTTGTTTTTTCTTTTCTTCGTGTTTTCATAATAACACTGTTAGTAAAATTTGAACTTTTGAAATGACACACAAAAACACCGAGATACCCCAACTAATGTTTGGGTCATAGAATCCAGTGGTATACTCCGTTTTAAAAAGTTAACTCAAAATAACGAAATATTTCGATTTTAAATTTATAGTAGGTTGAAGGTGATTTTTGATTTTATTTGAGGAAAAAACCTGCTACAGCTCTTGTTAAATCAATTTATATATTTTTTTTTTGACAAAATGTAACCGTTGAAATAATTGACATCTATTTGCAAGTAAATAATAAACAAATTGATTTCAAACAAGTTTTTAAAGTTTTTTCATTCAAATATAATCAAACTCGCCTTAAATATACTACAAATTTAAAATCGAAATATCTCTTGATTTTGAGCTAACTTTTCAAAACGGGGTACACCACTGGATTCTACGATCCAAAATTAGGTTGACGTGTCTCGGCGTTTTGGTGTCTCATTTTCAGCTACTTACAGTGTAATTGGTTTTTTTAAAGCTATGTATAGACGGTTGCCAGATCTTGCTAAGTTGGCAGATCTGCTACTGTATCGGCAATGTACTGACATGAACAGTGTTGCCAATATAATTATTTTTCTGCAAATTTTGTGTTTGGCAGATGCATAAACTTCGCACATCTGTTAATTATTAACGTACAATAATTTGATAATGGCAGCATTGTGCGGTTTACACGATTGTCGGAAGTCTGGCAATACTGTAGATTTACAATGTAATGGCAATGCTTTTTCTGACAACTTTGCGGACGCAAATTTGATGTTCACACGGTTGTTAAACATTTTCTGAACATTTTTCAGGCAATATTGTAAGATCTGGCAACCTGTCTGTGCTTAGCTTAAGGAGAGTTGCTTATTAGGCCACCGCGCCCGATCCTAGATTCTTGTGACTGCCAAAGCCACTAAGGGAGCCTCTGTGTTGAGTTTCAGTAACATCTGTTACCTACTTCCTAAGACGCATCGGTGGTAGCATGCCGTAAAAATTCTGTTCTAATTTTTCCTTTCTACTCGTAGTTTTAAGACAATCCTCGCACACCAGCTATCACACAAATTACACAGGATGTATTGCAGTGTATGTGTTTCCCTCCATACTCTTAATCCTATTAATTACGTAGTTTCCTATCGAAATTAAATAACCGTACTGATGTATATGTGTATATTCCTTATATACATACAAATCTTTGTACCTGTGTGTAGTATATTTTTGGTATGTTTATTGTACTTGGCACTGTTTCAGAACGAATATCAAAAATTGCATTAAATGTTGGTCAATATGACCAACCGACACAACACGTGTTTAGTGACAGCACTTTTTAGCCGAACATTGATTGAAAAATGTCAGAAGCTATTTAAATAAGGCAGTAGCACCAGCAGCAGTATGTCTCAACTTGTTGTGCTCTGTTACACTTCTTCCCCTCTCGTATTTTTTAAAAATTGGTCTAGTGTGACGGCCGATTGGCCCTATGGACGAGCAACGCTGTAGGCCAATGTATGTCAGGATCTATTAGCAAACATTGGCTCAATGGTATTCGTGCCCTGTTTAGTGCCACAGTTGTCGTCAATACCAAAAAGTTCGTGATTCATAAACTCTTTGGGTGAAGCAAAAAAGAAAAAAAACTAAAACGCTGTTGTGTGGCCTTTTTAAAAACACACAAAAATTGGCATGTACATGTCTAGAACACGTTTATTCCGTGTAATACAGAGATTTACACTCGTAGAAATATGTCTAGTGACGCTGATAGTGAAACATTGAATGGAGTTAGATTTGAGGTAACTGTAGAGGAGGTAAAGTTATTGTATATATTTGTATATCGAAGATTCTTTGACGTAAATTGGTTAATAACCTGCGAAATAGTAGCTCCTCTTTAATTTCCGAAGGTAAAGTTTGATTTACACACTGAGAAATCAAAACAGTTGACTTCCTATCCATCTTCCTTTATTTCGATATCCACTTCTCTATAACTTTGTAGTGTGTGTCTTTGCTTAAGCTACGTACAGACGGTCGCCAGATCTTACAATATTGCCCGAAAAATGTTCAAAAAATTTCCAACAACCGAGAGCACTTAGATTTTGCATGGCAACGTTTGCAGAAAAGGCATTGCTATTACATTGTAAAACAACAATATTGCCAGACATCCGATAATCGTGTGAGCCGCAAAATGTTGCCACTATCAAATTAATGTAAGATAATTGCAAACACATCTAATTTTCAGATGTGCGAAGTTTATGCATCTGCTAAATTCATAATTTGCAGAGAAATAATTGTATTGGCAGCACTGTCCATTAAGCCGGGTCGAAAAAAAAAGTTGTCAATGTTACCGCCTTATATGAAAAATTAAGTAAAAACAATTTCGGGTGAGCGAAAAAAATTTTTCTGTGGTCGCGGCAAAAACGCCGGATTCGGGGTTTTTACCATAACATGGTTATTTGTATACCGATTGTCAAGATCTATGCATCGTTGAAAAGGTATTAGCCACAGCTTTGTTAGTGTGTTAAAGACTTTTAACTACGACGCCATCTTCCAGCGGTTCTCATCATTGTATTCTTAAAAACCCCCCTAAGCATAAAATTTTTTGATGTAGATTTGAAGGCCTTGAAAAACTATTAACGATTTTAGAAAAAACCGTTAACTTTTATTCATAAACAAAAAAGTTATATTGATTTAATAAGTCAGTACATGTGATAATGCGAAATATACATTTGTTTATTTTTATTACATTCGTTTGTTATAAAACGTGTACAATTGAAAAATAAATAAAGTTCAAACAAATAAAAATCAATATTCGAAAATACCAAATAATCGGAATACTATCTAACTGAAGAACTTCCAAAGATTTTTTTAGCGACCAATGTAAATTAAGTATGATGACGCTTAATGCCATATCGGATCATGAGGAATTCTTTGGTTGAGCAAATAAAACTTTTTATACAAATCTACTTCGAACTATCATATGTACTAAAATGTTAAATCAATATAACTTTTTTGTTTATGAAGAAAATGTAACGTTTATTTCGCAATTGTTTTATAGTTTCTACAGGGCTTCAAATCTGCATAAGAAAATTTTATGATTAGGGGGGTTTTTAAGGATACAATGTTGAGAACCACTGGAGTATGACGTCATAGTTTTAAGTAACTATATTAATAACAAAGCTCTTGTTAATCCATCTTCAACGATATATAAAACTTAAGAATCTGACAGCGAATAACAAAGTTATGGACAAAACGTCAAAACCGGCGTTTTTGCCACGCCCACAAAAATAAAAATGTCGCACCTCCGAATTTGTTTTTATAAGACTGTTCATATAAGGCGGTAACATTCATATATTTTTTTTTCTCCATATAGATCGACCCGGCTTACTGTCCATGTCAGTACATTGCCGGTACATTAGCAGATTTGAAAAAATTGCTATTTCTGGCAACCGTTTATACTCAGCTTAACTCCTTTATGTTTTCGTATTAAGCTATTCCTCTCATGGTTATATAGCGTGTAAACCATACTTAAGTCGATCAATCCAATCCATAATGGATATTTTTTTTTGAGTGTATAAATTATTTGTGTTTCACATTCACGTCGGTGAATGTTTAGTAAACTACATTAAAAATGAAGAAAAAACGTAAACAGGATTTCAAAACCATGCCATATTTGACCATGACATTAGCTCATACAAGTAATGTACCATGTACGTCGGAATTTTTCTATGTGCATATACATATGTGTATACATATGTATTGTATTGCATTGCAGGCATGTGCCTAAATGGCTGAAGGTAAGTTGTCACCTGCAGTTCACCTGTATTTCAATTGTGTAAGAAACAATTGTTTTAACGCAAATATATGACCCATAAACCATTTCAAATTATTTTCATTTTCAATACGAATTATCACAATTGGGAGATATAAAACTAAGAAAACCAGATACTTAAAGACACATACATATAGGCCAATTATAAGTATGTAAGTTTATATGTATGTATGTTTTAGCAATAAATGTCAACTTTCTTTACGCTATAGAGCTACTGGGGTACTGGACCTTATCGATTGGTAGCTGGCAGATGGGACATATGAGTAATACATTTGTTAGGAAGATGTTAATACTTTATTTAGTATTTATGTACGAGGGGAAGATGAATAAATTACCTCATCTTCTACGATGTAATAAATCTTATCAATCTCCAAATTTTCATTATATTTTAAAAACATTAACATCATTGATGTATTTAAATTTATATATTTTATATTTATTTCTATTTCTTTGCATTGATTTTGGGACTCAATTCTGAGGACTGCACGTGAAAGTAGCCTCAAAACGAAGAAGATCTGCATCATTCGTTTTATCAAGTTACATGCCATTATAATTTAATATCGATTTGAAGTTAGTAAGTATCGTATAGAGGAATTTGTCACGTTTTAGGCTCTTTTGGGGCTTTCTTACATCACAAAATAAATGAAATAAAAATGAAAAATAAATTGCAATAACCTGAAGACCCAATAATCATTTTTCAGACTTCAGAGAATTTACATCCAGAATCTGTTTTAAATGTCATAGACTTCACCATAAAATATACTCTGGCATGGAATTTTGAAGATACATTGTGAGTCTCAACTTTTTAAAGTATTAAAAGTTGCTGAATGTGTGTTCATCGTTCGGTTCAAGATCTATTCTATTATTGTTAATAGAATTTGTTTTACAAGAGTTGTGTGAAATGGGTTATGTTGACAGCTGGCAGGGCAGATAGCTATTTCGATGGTTGCAAAACTATCTTCATCAGTACCCGTTTACTGTAACTTCTCCACTCATTATCACAACCTTAAGTGTTAAAAGCTTCAAGAAATCAATGTGAAGCTCACACACACTGGTGCTTTTAGAAGTAATATGCAAAACAACATCCAAACTTATTCCATCAACACACATAGCGAAGCAAGTCAGTGATAAATATTTTTGTTAGGAAAACCCACACCAAATTGCATAATCCTTACTAGGAACGTTTGTTCAGGGTGCTAATTGGTTTAATTTAATGTCACGGCCCAGGTTCTACCGCTCCTAACTAAATTTAGAAAAATCTCAATTTTTACTCTCCGAATTTTAGTATTTTAGGGTTACGCATTTGGTCACAATGGCAATTTCTCAGATTAAGTGCCCCTTCAATTTTTACTGCCCTTAATTGAAATTTCCAAAAAATCATATGTTCAAAATTTGTTGTATTTTCTAAGGAACATCCACTTTAAATTTCATGATTCTTAGATGACGCGTTTGGTTAAAACTTCAATTTCTCATATTTATTGCCACACCTATTTCTACCGCCCATAATTGAAATTTTGAAAAAACCTAATTCACTATCTTTAGTTTTTTAAGAAGAATATTTGCACCAAACTTCATGTTTCTAGTGTGAATTGAGCAAGCATAATTGTGCCACTGTTGGACGTCTATGTTCAAGAATGACGAGTTTCGCAAATGTGAGAAGGCGCAATGTTGAGTAACCTAAACGGCATGCTACCACCGAAGCGTCTTAAAAAATAGGTAATATAAGTTACTGAAGCTTAACACAGAGGCTCTCTTAGTGGCTTTGGCAGCCCCAAGAAACTAGGATCGGGCGCGGTGGCCTTATAAGCCACTCTCTTTAAACAAAACAATTTTTATGCAAACACGAAGAAAAGAAAAAACAAGAACCCCCAAAAGGTTGACGACCCCCACAAACGTCATAAGGACCATGATTTAAGGATATGCACCTGGAATGTCCGAACTCTATACAGAGATGATGCCTCTATCCAACTGGCGGATGTCCTTGACAAATACAAGGCTGACATCACCGCCACATAGGAAATGAGATGCACAGAACCGGGATGCACAGGACGAAAGAATTGTAACATCTTTTACAGGTACCATGCAGAAAGACACGAATTTGGATGTGGTTTTATAGTCGGCAAGAGACTTCGACACACGACGAAAGAACTGTGACATCTTTTACAGCCGCTATGCAGAGACACAAATTTTGATTTGGTTTCATAGTCGGCAAAAGACTTCGATACCTGGTCTCGCTGTTTAACCCTGTAAGTATCGAATAGCCACTATTCGTATATGGGCGAAATATTTTTAAATTACAAATTTAAATTTACGGCAAAGAAACATGATAATGAGTGGAACCAGATTCCCGCATAAAGATTTCCACAAGGCAACCTGGATATCTCCCGATTAAAATACAAAAAATCAGATTGATCACGTTTTAATTAATGGAAGGCATGTCTCAAGCGTTATGGATGTGCGTGTGATACGCTGTGCAAATAGTTACAGCCAAGGTACGCCCACGATTAAGTAGTGCTAAAAACACTCGTAATAAAACGCAAAGATAGTTGGACATCACAAAGCTACATACCACCGCCAATGCCTTCTCCAACCAACTCTCTCAATTACTCCAAACAACCCTCCTAGTTCTGATGTTCCCGACATGCAGTGGCAGCATATTGCGAATTCTATGACCACTGCCGCAACGACCGTACTGAGTTATGAAATACCACGCTCAGACAAGCCCTGGTACGATGATGAATGTCGGGAAATGTCTGAGGAAATGGATGCTGCAGCCAATGGCGACGCGTGCAGTGACGGAGCTTTATAATGAGAAGAGGAGGGAGATGAAATGCCTATTCAGGCGTAAAAAGCGTTTGTGGAAGAAAAGAGAGAGCCAGGATATGGAAAACTAGAGGCTACAGGGATAGAGGTGAAGCCCGGTTTTGGAATAGGGATCCCCACCTGTAAGGACAGAGACGGAAATCTGGTCACGGACACTCAGAGTGTGCTGCAAATATAGAGGGAACATTTTCGATCTCTACTAATTTTCGAAGACAGCATAAGTGACGAATGTAATCATAGATGACGGAGTAGATTGTCCACCACCGAGATCAGCACGGCATCGCAAGACTTAAAAAATAATAAAGCTGCGGGAGCCGATGGACTGCCGGCAGAGCTTTTTAAGGCCGGCAACATGTATGTACCAGCTCTTAAACACGATTTGGCTTAAGGAATGTATGTTCGATGATTGGAATCTTAGTGTACTATGTCCTGTGCTTAAGAAAGGCGATCCAAGTGTGTGTACTAACTATCGCGGGATCGTCCTTTCACCCATCGCATACAAGGTCCTGTCTAGTGTGTTGTGTGAAAGGCTAATGGTCATCCTGGCGAACCTGATTGGACCTTATCAGTGTGGCTTTAGACTTGGTAAAACCACGACCGACCAGATATTCACACTAAGACAATTCCTGGAGAAGACCCAAGAAATGCAGATCGACACCTACCATCTGTTCATCGACGACAAAGCTGCATTCGGCAGACCTATACGACAAAAATTGTTAGATGTTATGGCTGAGTTTAAAATTCCCAAGAAGCTAATACGACTTTGCGGGATGACACTGACTGTCACGAAGTCTTCAGTGAAAATTGGCAAGAATCTGTCAGAGCCATTTTCTACCAAGCGAGGTTTTAGACAAGGTGATATTCTGTCCTGCGATCTCTTAAACATGGTAATGGAGATGATCATGCGGAAGGCTGCAGTGAACAGAAATGGTTTCATCTTCAACAAAAGTCACATGCTGCTCGCATATGACGAGGACTGCGGGATGTTTCTGCGAGCATTGAAATACAGTTGACGGAAGTGGGTCTGGTGATAAATGAGGACAAAATCAATTTATTTGTTTTAACGAACAAAGAGTCCACTCGTCTGGGACGCTGCGTGAACGTTGACAAATTCATTTACTTTGAAGTGGTAGAAGAATTTGTCTTCCTTGGCTACGCCTTAAACAAAAATAATAATGTCAGCCTGGAAATCAAAAGACTAGTATTGATCCCTGCTATGTGCTAAGCTAGCGATTTAATGACAAAGCGCTATCTCGAAGAACAACGATCCAGCTCTACCAGACTCTGATCCTACCTGTCTTGCTCTACAGCGCAGAATCCTGGGTAATGACACAAGCGGATCAATCTATTTTAGGGGTCTTCGTCCAAAATATTTGGACCCATCATCGTTAACAGCGAGTATCGTCGTCGAATGAACCACGAGCTGTATGAGCTGTACAACGATATAGACGTAGTCAAGCCCGTTGAAATAGACCAAATGCGCTGGCTTGGACTCGTTGAACGAATGAATTATCATGTTCCAGCTCGAAAGGTTTTCGTCAATAAACTAGATGGACGGCGCAGAAGGGTGCGACCAAAACTTCGTTGGATGGACCAGGTGAAAGAGCTGTTAACTAAGCTTGGTGTGACTACCTACGAAGCGCAAAAGACCGAAGCGCTTGGAATACTTTTCTACGTGCGATTACTGATAGATATATTTCTGTTGCTGCTGCCAATTAAGAAAAAGAAGAATCCTTCCATAACTTCTTATTGGATGTAACATCATATTTGTATCATAGCATATTGTTTTACACAATTATGAGGTGCCCGGACATAACCCCCACGGACATAATCCCCAATATCCCCATAATCCCCAACACGGGGCATAACGGACATAAGCCCCAACAAATATAACGGACATAACACCTAAACTAATTTTGCGACTAAAAGTAATAAAAAAGGTTGATGAAGTTGATGAAATGGAAGAAGAGTGACTTTTTAAGTAACTAACAAACTACGACGTATGCGGCGGGGGGCGTGCGTTCGTCTCGTGCTGCAGAGAGAAAGATTAAGTACGCAACGAGACTAACTGCGTCGGATGCGGTGGGGGGCACGCCCCCCCCTTCGCGCTGCAGTGAGACAGATTAAGTATGCAACGAGACTAACTACGGCGGATGCGGAGGGGGGCGTGAAGCCCCAAAATCGTTTTGGGGATTATGTCCGTGTGGGGTTATGTCACGTCACCCAATTATGACCTCTAAAATAAAACTAAATATGTATTTAACTTGCAAATCTTATATATAAAAATGAATTGCTGTGCAGTTGTCTCGCTAAAACTCAAAAACGGCTGGACCGATTTCCAAAATTTTTTTTTTGTTTTGCTCGCTATAGCTTCCGGATGGTTTAAAAGGTTTTATTTTTTCAAAAAGTGGGCGGCGCCACGCCCCTTTTTTCAAATATCGCTCACACGGCCTTTCTAATAGACCGATTGATACAAAAATTTTACCATGAGAACCTGTTGCCCTGTAGATAGTTCCTGACTACATTTGGTTGAAATTGGATAAAGGGGCGTGGCACCGCCCATACAACTTGAAAATTAAAAAGGCTATATTTCATGAAATATCAGAGGTATGAAGTAGAGATTTGGTATATATGTTGTTTGAGCAGTATTAATTACAGCCAGGATGGAAGTGGGCGGTACCACGCCCCCTTTTCAAAAATCGCTCTAACGCCTTTTCTAATGGATCGATTGATACAAAACTTTTACCATGAGGTACTGTTGACCTGTAGATAGTCTCAGGCTATATTTGGTTGTGATTGGATAAAGGGGCGTGGCACCGCCCATACAACTTGAAAATCGATAGGGCTATATCTCATGAACTATCAGAGGTATGAAGATGAGATTTGGTATATATGTTGTTGGAGAAGTATTGATTACATCCAGGGAGGAAGTGGGCGGTGCCACACCCTCTTTTCAAAAATCGCTCTAATGGCTTTTCTAATAGATCGATTGATACAAAAAATTTACCAAGTGGTACTGTTGACCTGTTGATAGTCCCAGGCTATATTTGGTTGTGATTGGATAAAGGGGCGTGGCACAGCCCATTCAACTTGAAAATTAAAAGGGCTATACTTCATGAACTATCAGAGGTATGAAGATGAGATTTGTTACATATGTTGTTGTTGCAGTATGAATTACAGTAAGTGTGGAAATGGGCTGTTCTACACCCTTTTTAAAACAAACGGTTAAAACTGTCAAAATTCCACAGTATATTGCTGTTCGCCTAGAGATATGAACAGTAAGGTGGGCCAATTTTTTTATTCGCAAAAATCGTAACCAAAATCGGAATCTACGACGAATTTTAAGAAAACTTTGTGTCTAAAATCAATTCCTAGCTCGCGTTGGAAAGCATGAATATTTTAAATAAAGATTTTTTTGTTTTTAAATGAGCACAAACCGAAAACTTCAGATATATATTTTTTGCGACATTCTGCGTAAAACTGACTTCCCAACAAACTAAATGAGGTATTACAGAAGCAAATCTATGTATTGGTTAAAAAGTTATGGCCTCTGAGAGTTGGCATACAGAAATGAAATTTTTAAAAATCATTTTTCAGAATATAGGGCGGGATCCCAATAAAAAAATCAAAAATATACTATTCTTTTCGTCTTGGTCTCCAAACATTGGAATGGTAGGTAAAAATTAGAGCCGGGGCCCATAGGTCTGAAGTAACTGAAATTTTGCTCATTGCTAAAAAAAATATCTCTACCTGAAATCTTTATGCTTCTCAGGGCGAACTATGAATTGATTTTAGACATATAGTTTCTGAGTGAAATTTTCTAAGAATTCTTCGTACATTCCAATACTGATATACGATTAACACGTTTTTTTTGACGCGAACTAATTGATTCGTCGTAATGATCAGGCTATTTCGAACTAAAGAAGTTAAAAGTGCCGAGGCGCTGCCCACGCACTTCAATAATTAACTTTTAACTGTATCAAATAATGGTCTGTACACCAGACAGTTGAGGAAGCGCAGACTAAAATAGTGATATTTTTTTTAATTTACTTTACTGGTATGTATTTTTTAATTACTTTCAGGAGAGCGAATCGGTAATAAATCATATAGATAGAAAAATTAAGCAATATTAATTGTAGTTATACTACAAAGGTTAAATTTGTATAGTATATCAGAGGTAACATTAGCAAACAATTGTAAATAACCTATGCATGGGGTATTTTTCTTGACATATAGAACTTCTGATAGGTATAAGTGTAAATCTAGCTGTCATACTAATGAAGTGTGATAGACTTTCTTTTAGCATACTTTGCAAAATCACCATGCAAAATCTAAACAAGAGTAACGTTTACAAATCTTGCAAATTTATTTTCAAAATGCGCGGTTTGTTCGCCAAACTTATGGAGGCCTTTGTGAAGTTGAGGGTGCATATAATGATCCATCTGAGCAGATAGTAGAAGCCATCGACGCTGTAGACGTTATTGTGACAGGGGACTCGAATTTATCGAACCGACGTCTTTCTTAGCAACTCGGTCTCTGCAAATGCTGAGGAAAGATCTTGGCCCACATTCATATAAAATCCAACTGATAGAAGAACTAGAGCCAGTGGGCGATCAATAGATTTTTGTATTTATCATGTCATTGCACATTATTTGAAGGAGAAATGGTTCCAATACGACGGTGTAAAATGCCATACAGCGCCTGAGACCATCACTTTGTTAAGCCAAACATTGGTGACCGAATTATCCCAAAAAATGGTAATACGAGTTCAATACAAAGATAGTATTCGGGAATATTATTGATCCGCGTGAGAAGAAGACATGACAAAAGAAGTTCTTATGGCCAAAGGCATGAAGCTTCAAACGGAAGTTTCATTTGCCGTCAATAGGAGAAGGCATTATAAAAATGTTTTTTTATGACCAAAGAGATAGTTAGCATACAGATGGTTCATGCTACTACGGATCAAAATAAATAATTTTGATATTTAGAGGAATGCCTGTTTCCGATTTGTGGAAGAAGTGGTTTTTCGCCCTACATACAGAAAAAACTTAATCTACATGTCGGCACTATAGATATGACTTTGCTGATGAACTTTTTATTAGCATTTACGACAATACATCTTAATTGGTAAAATTTAATGTTAAGGAGTTACTTTAAATAAGTTACATTAGTAAATAAACTCAACATATTATTGTCGAGCTAAAGTACCGTTTTCAAAGTACTTTGTAGACCTAAATGTGAAATATATTACAAGTTAATATGTAATAGCGAAGCATTGCCGGGCCCACTAGTATAAAATAAAATTAACACATCATCCACAACAGCGACATTTCGATCAAATTCCTTTTGTTGGCACGTGCTAAAGAAATGTATTTAAATTTAAACGTTCGGCCATCAGACCGGCTATTGTAGAGAACACGTATACTGCGACAGTATTGAGGCTAGTTCAAAACCGTAACCTTTAAATTAGAATCGGTTCTTTCCATTTTGCTGTAACTCATTTTGCAATGCAGTTGTCATTACTTTTCCAAACTGAACTTTTGCATCAAAATAAACAACAGCAACGATGACGACAACTATGTAGTGATTGACCATGAAAGGGAAAGTGGCAGCAGCAGCACTAGCCTAGCCTAAAAAATATCCTTGTGAAAACAACCATGCATGTCTTCATCGACAAGCAGAGTGTATGAGGTGGCATACACGTGCTACCAATATAATTACGACTGTATTATTTTTATCGTAATTATCAACGTAACAAATGGACAGAGGTCAGGCAGTAGGAGCGCGAGCAACAGTCCAAACAAGCCAGCGCAGGATGTACAACGATTCAATCATCGCCAAATACTGTGTATAAGTGGTGTTTTGAATGCGGCGACGTCTATTTAAATTATAAATATTTATTTCTCTCATCTCCGTGAGCTAAGGAACCACCAACTCTACAAGTTTGCCACCAAATCAATGTTTGTGGGCTTAATGGTTGGGGCCTTAGCTTTTATTTTGTATTGCCTTCATCAACGAACGAATATATAGTACTCGATTGCGTGCCTGCTTGGCGTCAAATTGGCGTTTGTGCTAGATTTTTGCTCACACACAACAAAAAACAGGCTCAAACTCCAACAGCAATACAAAAAAAAAAACAACACAAAAATCGCGTGATACTTTTGTGTGCATTTAGACGGAGGACTAAAACTACCACACTAACAATGGCGTAAAAACGCCAAAAATAATACAAAACCTAGAAACTCCCCAAATGCCACTTTACACAAAAGAATAAAAAAAACAAAATGTAAGCCATATATAGTATTGCACAAAAGCAGAATGCCAGCAGCGTAACTTTAGAGTTCTAAGGCCTTCGTTGCAGGGAGGGCAGGTTGCTATACTACAATACCAATGAGGAAAGGCTGCTCAGTTAGCTATAGTAACAGGAGCTGTAAGAAAACGTTAACATATATGGATAAGAGAAGAGTGAACGGCACAAGGAGACAGTTAAACAGGCGAGACAGCTTTTTAAGCGAAAAAAAAAACTTTAGATCAAGAAATAAGAGAACGAGGATATAGAGAGGTATAGGGATAAAGGCGAAGACCGAAATTTTTACCAGAAAATAAAAAACAAAAGGTTACTCTGCAATTGCTAGTTCCGGAAGGCAGCGCACGTGCAGGCGGAATGAAGTTAGTCCCCAAAAAATATACGGAAAACAACAACACGAAATTTTACTGTGTTTTTGGGGCTTAATTTCATTTTATTTTTGAAGCATATTTTCATTATGAAATTAGACCCCAAATGTTATAGCGATAATAAGCCTCATGCAATTTTTGGGGCTTATTTTTATTTTATTTTTGGGACATATATTTATATTTTGGGTGTAATGTCCTACTTTGAATTTTGAAAAATGGCTTGATACAGATGATGAGGATGACTTTCTCTCAAAAGAATGACTTTCAAAGTAATAAAAAGGCTTATGGAGACTAACTACGGCGTGCTCCCAACCGAATTCGCCTCGCGCTGCATATATAGAGAGAGAGAGAGAGAGAGTAGCGAGAATAAGTACGCATCGGGTCACTTTGGGGTGTATTTTCGTGGGACCTAATTTCCTAGCGCCGTAAGTGAAGGTATCATGCCAATTGTCGACGACGGTTAAGATTGGCCACCACCAAGCCAAACCGGGGTAAGAAGAGCAATACCTCGGCTGAAAAATAATAAAGCAATCGGTGCCGACGGTCTTCCGGCAGAGCTCTTCAAGTCCGGTGAAGACAAAGCACCAACTCCTACGCATGGTTTGGCTGAACAAGTGCATGCCCGATGATTGGAGTCTAAGAGTATTATGTCCTTAGCTTTCGCATATACGGTCCAGTCAAGTATGTTGTGTAAAAGACTAAAGCCAGTTTTATCACAACTTGATCGGGCCTTATCAGGTGGCTCAGCAGCAACTGACCAGATAATCACACTTCGGCAAATTCTGGAAAAGACCCAAGAGAAACAGATCGACACGTACCAGCTTTACGTCGACTACAAATCTGGCTTCGACAGCCCGATAGGGCAGAATTTACTCGACGCTATGATCGGGCCTAATCAGGTGGTTCAGCAACAACTGACCAGATATTTACACTTCGGCAAATTCTGGAAAAGACCCAAGAGAAACAGACCGACACGTACCAGCTTTACGTCGACTACAAATATGGCTTCGACAGCCCGATAGGGCAGAATTTACTCGACTCTATGGCTCGAAGGTTGGTATTTTAGCAAAGCTGAATGACAGAATTGCGCAATGACGCTGACTGAGACAAAGTCTTCAATGAAGATTGGCAAGTACCTTACGGAGCCTATACCAGACGAGGCGTAAATCAACGCGAAATCCTGGAAAAGACCCAAGAAAAACTAATTGACACAATCTTTTCGAAGACTTTAAAGCTGCCTTCTGGCTGAGTTGGGTATTTCAACGAAGTTGATACGCCTTTGCGGAATGACGCTGACTAACACAAAATCTTCAGTGAAGATGGGCGAGGACCACGGAGCCATTCTAAACCAGACTTTAGCTTTACTAAATACAGAATTTAAGTACGATCACGTTGGGTATATAGATATTATTACTCGATTTCTAAAATGGGCGGAATGATGTATTTGTATGGGAGGTACCAGAAGGGGCGGGGCCATGTAGCCCATTTGCAATACCGTAAGTAGTTTTGGGGAAATATTAACTGGTTTAAAATTTCAAAACATTTAGTTGCGTCTTTCGAAAGTTATCGTGCGTACGACTTAAAAAGTCATAAATCGAATTTGGTTCAAAGAAACCTCTTACCCGTAGGGTGAGGGTATAAATATATGGGTCCATCATCGTTAAAGTAGAATTTTGACGTCGTATTAATAATGAGCTGCAAGACGCATTAAGGTACATCGGAAGCGTTGGCGCCATGTTGTGCGTATGGAAGAAAATGCTCCAGCTCGATTAGTCTTCGACAGTGAACTTCTGGCGCAGAAGAGTTCGACCAAAATTCCGTATGAAAGACCAGGTTACCAAAAACCTTGCAGAACTTGGTGTGACGAACTGTAGAAGAAGAGCAGAAGATCGAAGGGCATATAACACAGTACAACATTTTTCAGCTCATTGATTTGGGACTCAATTCTAAGAACTGCACGTGAAAGTAGCCCACAAAAGAATAGGTTCTGCATCATTCGTTTTGTCAAGTTACATGCTATAATAATTAAATTCATCATATGATTTGTAGCAGTGACAATAAAACTGTTGTACTCTGCGGCGTATGATTTACGTGGAATATTACTTATGATAATCATACGCCACCATATAAAAATACAACAATAGAGCTTAAAACGTGACAAATTTCCCTATACTTACTAACTTCAAATCGATATTAAATTATTATGGAATGTAACTTGATAAAACGAATGATGCAGAACTTCTTTTTTTTGGGGCTACTTTCACGTGCAGTTCTCGGAATTAAATCCCAAAACCATGTGTTGTACTGGGTAAGTAATTAAGTAAGTATAAAAAAAGCTTCTATTTTCCTGATGTAACCCCTTAAGAAATAACAACTAAGACGTTGGCCTTGCTAATTTAGCCGCTGTTGGGGATCTGGAATTCGTTTATGCACAAACACATAGTGTTATAGTTAGGTGCACGTGTGTTGAATTCATGTATGGATTGAAGGATATTATTTTATATACTAACAACATGCTAATTTGGTGGGGATAAAGTTTTAGTACCGCTTAAACACTGATTGGTGGGATATATTGAAATGTTGCAAAACTATGGTAAATGCGTGAACATAAAGTGGCAAGATTATTAATTTTATTGGAGCTATCGCTCAAAAGTTTTGAATGGGCAACAATTTGTTATAAAATCTTTAAAAAATATATATAATCAGTATTAATTGCTAGTATATGATTCTTCTTTTATATTCATTGATTTTTACAAAATAAAAAATAAATTAAGTTCACTGAGCAGTCAACAACGTATGACCTAATGCTTTGTACATCATCTGTTGTAAACGAAAAAAAGATGTACTATTCAAATAACATTTGTAGAGCACATAGTTGTCTTTAAATCAAGACATTTTAGGTTTCATCGGTTATTTTTTTATCATAAAATATAGCCAACATAGTTTAATTACATCCGACAAAAACATCATCATTAAAGTTAAAATTTAAAAAAATTATTTTTTATCGTTGTGTTTGTATTTATTCGGTCTGTTTGTATGAACATTGACTTTAGAATTTATCTCAAGCTCAAGACCAGGGGTTTTGAAAGAAGTTAAAAGCAGAATGATATTCTCATAATGCCAGGCAGTCTGTACAGCTGTTTCGGATTCAGCCACGAATCCTCATCAGCAGACTTTGGTATAATGATTGCAAAATGTTTATCAAGTCTTATGCACCAGAATTAACAACAAAATGAGAATTCTTTCTTCAGTGCATAGACTCGAAAAACTTCACAACCATTCACTATGAGAAACCATATGCTTAACTTCTTTCTTGTTTTGATTGTTTATGTTGAAAAAGCCATCGGCTTTCAAACAACATGTTTTGTTGTTGGTTTCGCAACTAACAGTTTTGCCATAAGCATTATTTCAGCTTTGCGGCCCGTCGTGCTCTACGTTATCATCATCGTTGTGTTTGTATTTATTCGGTCTGTTTGTATGAACATTGACTTTAGAATTTATCTCAAGCTCAAGACCAGGGGTTTTGAAAGAAGTTAAAAGCAGAATGATATTCTCATAATGCCAGGCAGTCTGTACAGCTGTTTCGGATTCAGCCACGAATCATTCTGCTTTTAACTTCTTTCAAAACCCCTGGTCTTGAGCTTGAGATAAATTCTAAAGTCAATGTTCATACAAACAGACCGAATAAATACAAACACAACGATGATGATAACGTAGAGCACGACGGGCCGCAAAGCTGAAATAATGCTTATGGCAAAACTGTTGGTTGCGAAACCAACAACAAAACATGTTGTTTGAAAGCCGATGGCTTTTTCAACATAAACAATCAAAACAAGAAAGAAGTTAAGCATATGGTTTCTCATAGTGAATGGTTGTGAAGTTTTTCGAGTCTATGCACTGAAGAAAGAATTCTCATTTTGTTGTTAATTCTGGTGCATAAGACTTGATAAACATTTTGCAATCATTATACCAAAGTCTGCTGATGAGGATTCGTGGCTGAATCCGAAACAGCTGTACAGACTGCCTGGCATTATGAGAATATCATTCTGCTTTTAACTTCTTTCAAAACCCCTGGTCTTGAGCTTGAGATAAATTCTAAAGTCAATGTTCATACAAACAGACCGAATAAATACAAACACAACGATAATGATAACGTAGAGCACGACGGGCCGCAAAGCTGAAATAATGCTTATGGCAAAACTGTTGGTTGCGAAACCAACAACAAAACATGTTGTTTGAAAGCCGATGGCTTTTTCAACATAAACAATCAAAACAAGAAAGAAGTTAAGCATATGGTTTCTCATAGTGAATGGTTGTGAAGTTTTTCGAGTCTATGCACTCAAGAAAGAATTCTCATTTTGTTGTTAATTCTGGTGCATAAGACTTGATAAACATTTTGCAATCATTATACCAAAGTCTGCTGATGAGGATTCGTGGCTGAATCCGAAACAGCTGTACAGACTGTCTGGCATTATGAGAATATCATTCTGCTTTTAACTTCTTTCAAAACCCCTGGTCTTGAGCTTGAGATAAATTCTAAAGTCAAATTATTTTTTATTATTATTATTTTATTTTTTTTCAAGGTTAGAAGTCCATCATATCCAGATATTGCCCCCGGTTTAAAAATGAAATATGGCAGCCAAACTCAGTTTTACATGAAAACTCCGATCAAAATAACGTGGGTCTATTATTTTGCTTCATTTAATAAAGATTTGAAACAATTTATTCGCTCTATCGCTATTAGCCATCATTGTGAAAACACATAGACATCTTCAGTGATATTTTCTCAACACCAGACCAATTGGCGTCCCCTACTAAAACAGCAGGACAAACTACGTCAGAAACATATTGAAATGGTATTTGCTGTGTTATCACATCTACAAACAGCGACTCGTGCTGCAAGTTAACTTAAAGACATTAGGAATTCAATGACATAGTAATGGGGTAATAGATACAATCGTTGCTGATGTGATAAAGTAAGTATTTTTTTAAATTCTTTTATTTCAATGACGAAAATTTACATTCTTTGAGAGTTAGTATAACATTGTTACAAATTGTATGATTATGTAATTGCAATTCGCAGTCGCAGTTATTTTCTAAATGTTGACAATTTATTTATTTTTTAATTTTTATGTGATACATTTTGTTTGACCAGCAGAATATGAGTCAACGAAGCTTGCTGTAATTACAATATTCTGATGGCAGCTTTCTCACTAATTGTCCAACTGAGCTTGGATACCGTTTCATGATTTATTGCTAAAATGTCCTTGAATATGGACACTGAGTGTAATAGAATCGTTTTCATAACAATTTAGGCACAGTGTTTGGAAACAACGTTGGATTTAGGAACATATACACTAGAATGGGTCGAAATTGATGTGGGTACCTCTTACCAAATGCATGGGGTGTAAAGGGATATAAGTTTTTTTTAAGTGGACACAACCTGCTTTTAAAGATTGTGCAAAGACAATTTCAGAACACAAACATTTATTTGATCTGTGTACCGCACATACGGCCCTATTGTCTTTGTTGTTATTTACAGTCATATCGAAGCAATTCACATTAATCTGGTCAATGGAGTAAAAAAAATTGCAAGAAGCGGTTATTAAAGTCTTCGGTTTTTAACGAGATGATTTAAAGATTTTAAACTTTTATTAAGAAATATGGTTGGTATAGTAAACCAGTTATCTATTTCAAAAAAAGAGGGTTTAGGAAATGTCTATGTAAATATGTTTCAGCTGGTTTTAAGTTTGTTAAATTAAATATTTAAAAAATATTAAAATTTTAAGACAGGCAGAAGTACAAACTAGGCTGATACGGATGCGAGTCGTGGTCAATGGTAATGGGGAAGGGGAAAAAATCCACAACAAGCCTAGCAGCTGCTCCGGAGTCGCCCTGGAGGTGTAAAATGTATAAACTACCCCAGACATTTTTCGATCTAAACATTTTTCCCAAACATACCTACCACCCATCTTAAGCCCCTGAGGAGGCTTACATGCAAAAGTTAAATTTTTAACAAAATTGGGTTACGTTATCATGTTAAGTTAAAACGTGTTAAGCGATGCAAGAAGCGGTACAAAAAGGAAATTAAATTGTAGTTATAATTAAATAATAAACACAAACTAATTTTCTTTTAATAAACTAAACTGAACCTTTCATAAATTAAAAAAAAAAGTTCAATAAAAAAAATAAAATAACTCAATGAATTCAAAATTTACCAAAATACAAAACCCTATTAAAATGTACTTTTCATCACTGCTTATTGTCAAACGTGCGCGTTTTTAAAGTACATCCGTGTGGTTTTTAGTTTTAAAAAAATCAGTTATTTTTGACTGTAAGTTTTACGTTTCAGCAGAAAAATCGATGTTTAAAACGAAACGACTCTACGTTTTTAGCTATACTGGTTGGAATCAGTGTAATACCATTAAGCAGTAGATGGCTTTCTAGTTCAAAATTCGATTTAGAACTAACACATGTCAGTTATAATTTGAATGCTTATATATCATAAGCGCATTTTAAAGTAAAAAAAATCAGCTATAACTTTATTCCTGATCCGTGTTAGAACGAAAAATTTACCCATAAACTAAACCGTGTTAGAGCTAGGTCGTATTATAAGAAGCACATGTTAAGCGAGGTCAACCTGTATTTATGTTATATACCTAGTTATGGAGAAACATTCTAGTTGCTACTTAATAATAACCAGGGTTCGTATTGGCTCACTCCATGCCGCTCTTTTCCTGAAAATTGGCTCTTAGCTCGCGAGCCAGGAGCCACACATTTCAAATGAGCTCTCAGCTCGCGAGCCAGGAGCCACAAAATTTCAAATAAGTTCTCGACTCGCGAGCCAAGAATACTTTATGAAAGTACTTTTTGTTCCAAAAATTACTTTCATTGGCCCAAAAAAACTTCTCAGTTGCACAAAGTACTTTTTTTTTGTACCAGAGTATTTTTTTGTATCAAAAGTGCTTTTAATGTATTTTTCGGCACAAAGTACTTTTTTTGTACCAGAGTACTTTTTTGTACCAAAAGTATTTTATTGTACTTTTCGGCACAAACTACTTTTTTGTACCAAAGTACTCTTTTATGTACTTTTCGGTACAAAGTACTTTTTTTGTACCAGAGTACTTTTGTGTACCAGAAGTATTAATATACTTTTCCGCACAAAGAACTTTTTTTGTACCAGAGTACTTTTTTGTACCAAAAGTACTTTTTTTGTACCAGAGTATTCTTTTGTACCAAAAAGTACTTTTAATGTATTTTTTGGTATAAAATACTTTTTTGTTCAAGAGTACTTTTGTACTTTTCGGTACAAAGTACTTTTTTTTACCAGAGTACTTTTTTGTACCAAAAGTACTTTTTATGTACTTTTCGGCACAAAGTACTTTTTTTTGTACCAGAGTACTTTTTTGTACCAGAAGTATTAATGTACTTTTCGGCACAAATTACTTTTTTTGTACCAGAGTACTTTTTTGTACCAAAAGTACTTTTAATGTACTTTTCGGCACAAAGTACTTTTTTTGTACCAAAGTACTTTTAGTACAAAACTTTGGCACTTAGCTCGCGAGCCAAGAGCCACAAAATTTCAAATGGGCTCTCGACATGGCTCTTTTTTGGGTTCTTGGCTCCAGGTTCGCGAGCCAGCTCTTTTTGGGCTCTTGGCTCTTAGCTCGCGAGCCAGCTCTTTATTTGGAATCAAGCTTGTTTGAAATTTTGTGGTTCATAGCTAGCGAGCTGAGAGCTCATTTAAAATTTTGTGGCAAAATTTGTGGCTCCTAGCTCGCGAGCCAAGGGCTCTTTTTTAGTTTTGAGGCTCTTGGCTCGCGAGCCGAAAAGAGCGAGCCAATACGTACTCTGATAATAACGCTGTGATAGTTTTTGACAAAAATTTTCAAACACATGGCCGGATTCGACTGTTTTACCCTAATTTGGACATGACTTTTTTGACATGGGTTTGTTCATAGAAGTTTTTCGGTGTTACCTAAACTACAATTTCACTGAATAGAGTATGCAAAAAATCTGGACTCCCTACGACTTATATTCAAAATTGTGAAAAAAATATAATTTTTTTCGAAGTTTTTTAAAAAAAACGAGGGAAGTCTATTTTTTTGGGAAATATTATTATATCAATTTCTTAATCGGACTACTAGCCACAACTTTGCTTAAGAAGCGAAAGAGCTATATTAAAAACTGTACAATCTGTTGGCCAAAAACTGATGTCACCTTTTTTCAAAGGATCAAAGGGATTTCAAAAAGTTACGAGGGCCAAAAAAAATTTTGGTAGCCAATCTAGCCAAACTGAGCTAGGGTTTTACTCAGCTCCGCTTGTACGATCGAACCTATATAGTCACGTTCGGGTGTTTTTTTCATTGTTGCACTGTGTTATACACAATTATTCCCTGTACATAACAATGCTTTTATTGTAAAAGTACATTGGAGCGTATACGTTACATAAATAATAGAGTGGTCGGTATTTCATACGTAAATCGCACATTAGTTATGTTATGTATTTATGTATTTAACTCGTACACAGACAAAATGTATTGGTATGGGTACGTGCATTAGATAGGATCGCAAATAAATAAATGATGCGTTCTAAGAAACATTTGGGGTTGCAAAAACTTTGGGTCAGTAAGAGCGGTGGTAGCAAATTTTATAAAAAAAAATGTTTTTGTATGGGAGTCCCATTAGGAGGTGAAGATGGGGGATAGGTATGTTTGGGAAAAATTTTAGGAGAAAAAAATTACTGGGGGTCGGTTATACATATCACCCCTCTAGTATACTATAGGCACAAAAAG
The DNA here is from genome assembly GCA_964034835.1 of Muscina levida. NCBI lineage: Eukaryota > Metazoa > Arthropoda > Insecta > Diptera > Muscidae > Muscina > Muscina levida. The sequence goes on from OZ035881.1 coordinate 126,940,873, forward strand.
AGCGGCAGGATCTGTTTTCTCGAGAAACTTTTGAGGTTGCAAAAATATTGGGGGTCATTCATACATTTGACTCCTCTAAAGGCACCTTTAGGGTATCTAGAGCGGTGGGAGCAAATTTTATAAAAATTTATGAGAGTCCCATTAGGGGGTGAAGATGAATGGTAAATTTGGCAAAAATGTTAGTAGAGAAAAAAACTGGGGGTTGGTTATAAACTTTACCCATCTAGGAGGCACAATGGGATTGGTAGGATCTGATTTCTTAAAAAAAATTTAAAAAAATTATAAAAAATAAAAAAAATTGTATGGGGACCACCTTAAGGTTTACAAATAAAGGGTAGATATAATATTACACCCCTAGGAGGCACAAAGAACCGTCAGGATTTGGTTTCTTAAAAAAAATTACATCTTAAGCTTTGATTGAGGGTAGATATGTTTCAAAAAAAATTAGGGGTTGCAAAAATATTGGGGGGTCGGTCATATATTTTACTCCTCTAGGGGCATATTTTATTTTGCAAAGTGTTGAAGATGGGAAGATGGGAGTATGTTTGGGGAAATTCTTGGGAGGGAAAAATGAATTTTATGATTTTACCCCTCTAGGGGCGACTCCGGAGAAGTTACGGAGCTTGATGTGAATTTGTTCCCCTTCTCCATAAACTTTGACCACGATTCGCTGCCAGTTGGCTAAACCCCATTTTGCCCAAATTTTTGCTAACGAATTTTTTTCTCCAACCACACAAAATTAGGATTGAGAAATCCTCACCCTATGCGTAGAAGGGTATAAATCATTTGATACGACCCAAAAGTGTAATACATGTAAAGAGTCACTTTAGACCCTAAGTGTCTTTGAACCATATTCGATTCATGTCTTTTTAAGTCGTTTGAGCCATGTTAGTCTGTCCGTCTGTCTGGCTGTCCGGCTGGTACGCAAGATAACTTTCTAAAGACAAAACCAAATGTTTTGAAACTTTGCGCAAGTTAATATTTTCTCAAAACTACTTACGCTATTGAAAATGGGCTACATGGCCACTCCATACAAATGTACCATTCCGCCCACTTTAGAAATCAAGTATTTATATCGACACTATCCTGCCTAAATTATGTATTTTGTTAATTTATAATAGGACAAAGTTTGGGAGAAAAAACAGGAAATCTAGCCACGCCCCTTCTGGTACCTCCCATACAAATGTACCCCTCCGCCCACTTTAGAAAACGATTAATAATGTTAATAAACCAAACGCGATCGTGTCCAAATTCTTTGTTTAGTAAAGCTGTAGCAGGATACAGTTTTGGAGAAAAACTGGAAGTCTAGCCACGACCCTTCTGGTACCTCCCATACAAATGTAAACCCTTCCGCATTCTTTAGAAAACGAGTAATAATAAAGCTAAAGCAGGAAAAAGTTTTGGAGACCAAATTTGGAAGTCTAGACACGCCCTTTCTGGTACCTCCCATACAAATGTACCACTCCGCCCACTTTAGAGATGCAGTAAAAACATCAATACACTCCACACGATCGTGTCCAAATTCTGTATTTAGTATAACTAAATTAGGATAAAGCGGAGATTGGGTTCTTAGATGGGCATGATCGGACAAAACCTACTCCCACCTCCCATACAAATTGTACTATTTTTGAGGTCTGTCCCTGCGATCACAGTCGTAGATTAATAGCTATCGAGCTGAAATTTGCTATGCAAGCATCTACCCCCTATGCGGAGATTAAGTTCTAAAATGGGCATGATCGAACAAAAACCACTACCACCTCCCATACAAACTTGCCCTATTTGGGGGTGTTCGTCTGTTTGCCTTCTCAATTACAGCCTTAGATTAAGAGCTATCGACCTGAAACTTGTTAAGCAAACTTTTAACCTCTTAGGGAAAGTTAGATCTAAGAAGAGCATGATCGGATAAAAACTTCTCCTACCTCCAATGCAAACTTCCCATATTTTGGGGTTTGAGGAGTTTTTGTCTGATCTTGCTTTTCTTAGAACTTAACTTTCCTTTAGTGGTTAAAAGTTTGCGTAACAAGTTTCAGCTCGATAGCTCTTAATATAAGGCTGTAATTGAGAAAACAAACAGACGAACACCCCCAAATAGGGCAAGTTTGTATGGGAGGTGGTAGTAGTTTTTGTTCGATCATGCCCATTTTAGAACTTAATCTCCGCATAGGCGGTAGATGCTTGTATGGGAGGTGGGAGTAGGTTTTGTCCGATCATGCCCATCTAAGAACCCAATCTCCGCTTGGTGGATAGAAGCTAGAATACCAAATTTCAGCTCGATAACTATTAAACTACGGCTGTAATCGTGTCGAAAGACAAAAAATTCGATCTAAACCAAAAAACTGTACGAAAGAGCCCTCTAGCGGCGCAGAAAAATAAAAATAAATCTCAAAAATGGATTCCTCGACCCCAAAAACAGTATGATACCACAACTTTCCGGGATAAATAGCATAATTTTATGAATTTTTTAATGTATTTTTCTTGTTAGCCAGCGTTTAAAAATCACCAACATCAAACGCGTGTAAAAAAAATCTCGCACTAAACATAAGAAATCCTTTGAGGGTTTTGTTATACATAATCCCAACTTTCATTTGCATTTGGTTTCATCCCATTCCGATTCCAAAAGTTCAATTTTGTGTCACAGTGTAATAATATCATTATAATAGAAAATTTTATGATTTACTGAGGGTGAGGGTATATGTAAGTTGGGTTACCCGACCGAAACTTTCTTACTGGTTTAGATACTGTTCTGATGTTGATCTAAAATGGGTTAAAGATTCTCATCATAATCTCTTCAAATTACTCTCACTCTCTTACTTCGATTTCTTTCATTCTTCTTAAAAAAGATTCCTGCATTATTGGAACTAACACGTTTCTATTTTTACATTCACACAATAGAACCTACAGTTTAATGATGAGTCAGAACAACGGCCGTTTAAAACGCTTTTACTAGAACATGCAGATTGACTCCACACTGCTGCACAGTAGGGTAATAACTTTTTTTGGACAACATTCTCCCCAGGGCTTTTCTAATGGCAAATATAGTATTGATGATAAAAACAACTATTTCAGTTCAATTTGCTTACGCACCGACAGCGATTTCTAAAATGCCTTTAATATATGTTTTTTTAATTTTTTTTAATAACAATTTTTTTTTAAATATGGTTTATACATATGTAAGTATGTAAACAAATAATAACAATAAATGATTTAAGTAGGTATTGTAAGATAAAAACTTTAGGTTCAAAATAGGCGATCTTTTACAAAGCGGATATATATCTTGTACTATTTTTATTTCATAAATTTTTTTTTTTAAACTTTGTTTGATTCAAAACTTTAATGCGTTTGGTGCGTAACCTTTTTTAACGGTTGCGAAAAACTAAAAACGCAGTTCTTAATATTTTTCCACGCCCTACCCGATTTTGTCTGGGGAGATTTGATATTTGCAAAAAATGCAAAAAGTTATTACCCTACTGCACAGTTTCTGTTGACAACAACGAGCGAGCCGCAGATGAAAGAAATGTAGGTTAATGAGACTGAAATCGCTCGCATGATAGTTGCGTGCTCTAACCATCATACCACGGTAGGCCCGTTCAGTTCAGTTTATGTGAACAAATTTGTGGAACTAAATTCTTAGGTGCAAATTAGACAAATTTCCTATACTATCGAAATGGTTCATCTTTACTGAATGTGGAAAGCTCTGCCTAATTTTGTTTAAATTAAACAATGTCTCTAAAAACTTAACTCAGTAACAAATTTTGACTTAAGACCCGAGTTTTTGTGTTAATTTAATCTTTCACTAAATACCAGATCCAATATCCTATGCAAACGAATCTTATTTGGTAGTTTCAAAACACTGTGCTACCTCGAGCACAAACAAAGCAAAGCGTAATTAAATTTTGTTAAACTTTAATTTCTGCTAACTTAAACTTTCCTTAAATCAAAATCCTTTTAGTCTGAGTAACATTGACCTTGAATGTTTCCCCAAAACGAACTACACTTCTTATTTATGGGAATGAATTTCCTTTGGCCCCATTTTGATGTCGCCGGTCTTTGAAAGCTGTAAAAACAATTGATGTGTGCCAGAAACATGCGTAAGTTTGTATGTATATGAATGCCTGTTTACATGTGTATTTGTGTAGTAAACATTTTTTATATATTTTATTTTTGCCAAAAAAGGGTCCCTTTTAATAGAAAATAAACACAAAGACATTTAAGTGGAACCGTTTATGTACGTGTACACATGGACATGTCGTAACTTTGTACACACACTGACAAATACATATGTACGTATGTTTGAATGTATACAAAATTACGCTAAACAAACGATTATTTACTAAGTATCTAGTATCGCGTTTATACATATGTACAGTGGATCAAAGTAAATAAGGTGGTAGAAAAGTAATCCAAAAGCGATCCAAAATGTGATTTGTAAAAAATGTATGCTGGCCTCAAACTACAGGGTGGGCCAAAAGTCACCATGTGGTTTTTAAAATTGAATAACGATTTCGTTTATATATTTTTTATTTAGTTTTTTTTTTCAGATTATATAAATAATGCCGAACATAGGTTTCTTGAACATACATTTGTACAAAAGAAATATTTTTATTTACTTGTTTACATTAAATTACGTAGAAAATAGCTTGGGCCCACTGTACATGCCAGAAATGTGTAGAGTTTGCGAATGTCTTCTAAACAAATATTTGTTATATAACTGTTTGTATGAGTAATTTCTGTTTACCATAGTGAAAATTGCGTGACGCTTTATTTTATGTGCTGGCACTTTTTCCACTTGTGTCTGTATTGGTGTTTTCTCTAATTTTGGGTTGGCAAATATGATTAGGCCGTATTAGTATCATCAATCAACTTGGCCGAAACTAAAGAAGTCATAGGAAATTGTATTTCAGTATATTTATTGGTATAGCCAACAGGTCAACCAATATGGTTTAATGATGTAATTAATAAAGCTACTAATACAGCCTTAGTATGGCACTGGATTTTGTATTCATGTGTTCTATCACTATCAAAAACGTATAGTTGAGAAGTGATGAGTCAAACCGTGTAACATACATATTGTGCCATATGATACCAGTTAAGTGTTGTTTATAAACAGGTATGTGAACGCAGAACATGCCTCAATTTTATTTGGAGCTTGGTATGGGTAATATAATTTATATTGCTTATATGAAATTACCGCATAACGATATGAAAAGTTTTAACTTTTTCCAGACAATTTGTGGAGGTGTTCCCAACAAGTAATATGAAAATTGACTAGGCACGACATCTTCCAGCTGGAAGCTATCGAAGAACTACCTATTTTTTTAAAAAAAAAAATAGGTAATTTTGTATGGCTGAATTCAGGATTTTTACCAAAAAGGATATGTTTGCAAAACTATGCTGGTCAATTCAGTCATTTGTATGGGTGGTACCAGAATGGGTGTGGCAATAGTTTCGGTATTCTGAGAGTTTGTCTTCTTGTACAAGATAATTAAATTGACCAAATTTAAATATCCTCCAGCTATCAGTGTGTAAGTTATGAAAGAAATATTAATTATACAAAAATAGGTAATTTTGTATGGGAGGTGCCAGAAAGGGTGGGTCTATTTTGGCCATTTACAAGCCTATTACTTCATTTTGGATAATATTAATAACTCATCCCTAAGGGTGAGTTTGTTCACACAACTAAAGTACGTTTGGGAACAATAAAACCAGTAAGAAAGTTTTAGTTGGGAATCCCGACTTACATATACCCTCATTTTCAGTAAAACGTAGAATTTTTTAGTATATTGATATTATTACTCGATTTCTACAGTGGGCGGAGAGTGGTTCATTTGTATGGGAGGTACCAGAAGGGGTGTGGCTAAACTTCAGATTTTTTTCCCAAAACTTAATCCTGCTATAGCTTAACAAAATACAGAATATGGGCACGATCGCGTTGGGTGTATTGATATAATTATTCGATTTTTAATGTGGGCGGAGTGGTACTTTTGTATGGGATGTACAAGAAGGGGCGTGGCCATGTAGCCTATTTGCGATACCGTAAGTAGTTTTGGGAAAATATTAACTGGTACAAAGTTTCAAAACATTGTCTTTCAAAAGTTATCGTTTGAACCAGCCGGACAGACAGACACACGAACATGGCTCAAACGACACTTTAAAATTTTGTCTCCCAAACTTAATCCTACTTTATTTTTACTAATAAATACAGAATTTGGGCACGATTACGTTTGATGTTGGTAATATTAGAAGATTTCTAAAGTGGGTGGAGTGGTACATTTTTTAGATTTCCAGATTTTTTTCTCCAACACTTTATCCTACTTTTTTTTTTTTGTTTTTATTTCATTTATTTATTTATATGTATATTATTGAACAACGTAAAATTTGCCTCTGCGCCAATAAGGCATTTTAGAGGCATGTTGGCAAAGTTATTTAATGTAATTATAATTACATGTAAGATATAGTTACATTACCATAAAAAAAAAATATAACATTTAAAAAATTATACTACATAAGAACGTTTCTATATTTTGACTTTAGTTTTGCTAAATACAGAATCTAGGCACGATCAGGTTGGGTGAATAAATATTATTACTCGATTTCCGAAGTGAGCGGAGTGGTACATTAATATGGGAGGTACCAGAAAGGGCGTGGCTAAACTTCCAAATTTTGTCTTCAAAACCTTATCCTGCTTAAGCTATACTAACTATAAAATTTCGGCACGATCGCGTTGGTTGTAATAATAATATTAATCGATTTCTAAAGTACCAGAGCGGTATGGTGCCAGGTGGGTTCGGGAGGCACTAGATGAAGCGTGGCTAGACTTCTAGTTTTTTCCTCCAAAACTCTACTCTTAAAAAGTCATGAATCGAATTTGGTTTAAAGAAACCTAAGGTCTAAAGTGACCCCTTCTATGTGTTACACTTTTGGGTCGTATCAAATGATATTACCCTCCTACCTGTAGGGTGAGGGTATAATCACGTTTTCTGTTCAATAAACAATAAACTGTTACAATAAACTTACTTCTTCATTAAATTAAAGTACTTTTTGGTAAAATTAGTTGTACTTTGTGGTATAATAAATGTACTTTTTATTACAATAAATGTACTTTTTGGTACAATTATTTGTACTTATTGGCACAAAAAAAGTACTTTTTAGTACAATAAATTTTACGTTTTGGTATAATAAATGTACTTTTTCGAACAATAAATGTACTTTTGGCCCAATAAATGTACTCTGTGGTAAAATAAATGCAAATGACAGTATTTCTTGGTGCAATAACTTATAATTTTTGGTACATTAAATGTACTTTTTGGTACAATAAATGTACTTCTTGGTGCAATAAATTCTAATTTAATGTACTTTGGTACAACAAAAGTACTTTTTGGTACAAACAAAGTACCTTTTAGTACAATATATGTACTTTTTGGTGCAATAAATCTACTTTTTGATATAATAAAAGTACTTCTTGGTACAATAAATTTTAATTTTGGTACTTCTTGGTACAATTAATTGTAATCTTTGGTACAATAAACGTACTTTTTGGTACAATTACTGTACTTTTTTGTAAAATAAATGTATTTTTCGGTACAGTAAATGTACCTTTTAGTACTGTTAATTTAATGTACTTTGGTACAACAAAAGTACTTTTTGGTACAATGAAAATACTTTTTGGTACAAACAAAGTACCTTTTTGTACATAATATGTACTTTTTGATGCAATAAATCTACTTTTTGATATAATAAAAGTACTTCTTGGTACAATAAATTTTAATTTTGGTACTTCTTGGTACAATTAATTGTAATCTTTGGTACAATTAATGTACTTTTTGGTACAATTACTGTACTTTTTTGTAAAATAAATGTATTTTTCGGTACAGTAAAAGTACCTTTTAGTACTGTTAATATACTTATCGGTACTTACTGGTGTATTCCGTACCCTAGGTTAAGCCTTGTTTCCATTTCATTTCGCTTTATTCGTTATTAGTATGTTAAAGATTTCACACGATAGGCTGTCGCCTTTTGTAACAACTGATCTGGTATGTATATACAGAATAGTGAGCTCTTTGACAATTCTTCACTGAAAACTTCCGTCATGTCAGCGTCATTCTACTTAGCCATGGCTTAAAGCAATTTCTAGCGTATCGACCTGTCTAAGGCAGCTTTATAGTCGACGAAAAGATGGAATGTGTCCATCTGGGGTTTCATACCGGATTTGTCGTAGTGTGAATGAATATCTGGTCAGTTGTCGATTAACCAGATCTTAAGCCTCATCAGATCAGATTGGATAATACTAAATTTAGTCTTCTACATAACACACTCGATGAAACCTTATATGCGATGAGTAAAACAGTAAACCCGCGGTGGTTGGAGCACACACTTGAACCACCTGCTTTCAGCACAGAACATAATACGTTTAGACTCCAATCATTGGGCATGCACTCGTTCATGCGTAGGAGCATGTGCATGGTCGTTACCGGTCTTGAAGAGCTCTGCCGGAAATTCGTCGGCAACGGCTGATTTATTATTTCACTTCATACCTCGGTTTAGCTTGGTGGTGGGCAATCTAAACCGTTGTCGTCGATAATTGGCATGATACCATGTGCGCTGCCTTACGGAATCAGCAAATGATGGAAGTGTTCATTCCATATAGGCAGCACACTCTGTGTATCTGTACCCAGATTTCTATCCTTGTCCTTACAGGAAGGGGTCCCAGTACCGTAACCTTTTGCTTTTATTTTCTGGTAAAATTTTCGGACTTCCCCTTTTTACCTCTCTAAAACATATACTTCCCATCCTTGACTTTTCCATTAAAAAGCTATTTCGCCTGTTTTACTGTCTCGCTGTGCCGTTCCCCAACTGTTCCTCATATGCCATGAGACATTCTTCATCGTGCCAAGCACAGTTGTTGCGGCGGTTGCGATGGAATGCGCAATATGATCCCACTGTATATCGGAAACGTCAGAAGTAGAAGCGTTATGTCGTAGTAATTGGAAGAGCTGGTGAGGATCAGGTAGTGGCTATCTCTGGGGTGATTGGTTGATATTTGGTTACTTGCGCACCTTAGGCGCAACCAGATAATGGTCCGAGCCAATGTTATCAATACCCGTATGTCAATGACATTGGATTCATGCCTTCCATTTTAACACGCGATCAATTTGATTATTGGTGTTGGGTCGGGGAATAGCTATGTATCCTTGTGGATATGTTTATGCTGAAATCTGATTGCACTCATTTCCATGTTCCTCCCCACTACGAAGCTAACCAGACTAAACCCGTTATCTGACGTGTCTTAACCGGACTAAACCCGATGTCTGACATTCAGAATTTACTGATCGATGGACCAAGAACATCTCCCCTTCCGATGTTGGCATTTAAATCTTCTGAATGTTTCGTCTAGGCACTCGTAGATTGTATATTTTCCCTTCTTTATCTTCTTTTAGGGCAAATCAGTGTGATGTAGATATACACAGGACTGGACCGCGAGACAAGAAGTTCCTTCTCTACTACAAATCCTCATGCTTACTCGTGATTTCCACATTGCAGCTGTAAAAGATTTATATCTCGTGCATCCCCTTTCTGCTTAACTCATCTCCTGGATGGCGGTTATGTCAGCCTTGTAGTTTTAGAGGACATCCTTCAGTAGATAAGTCCCTATAGCGTTCATAACTTTTTCTTTGTGTTGTCACAGCCTGACCAACCTTAATGGGTTCGTCGAAATAACGTTGCCCAGGAACCATCACGAGGATGTTGGGTGTCGGCTGGAGATACAAAATTCTTGCTGTATTCCAAAAGACACCGCACAAATAAGTAGAACAAAAAAAGTTTAAGTATTTTTATTCCGGATTATAAAGTCCATAATAAATAACATTCATGTTTCGCTAATTCAAATTAGTTAATTCTTACTTTGTATATTGTTTTTATCGTTTGGATGTTAGGGAATAAATATAATTTTTCCAATTATAGGTTAATTTGAAGGGGAAGTACCAATACATCGTAGTTGTATTAGTAGTTAAACTAGTGTAACGACCACAAAGAACGTTATTAAAGCAGAAAAAATTATGTTGTGTTAAATAATAAGAACAGCTGTTCTATCGTAATGTATATGTGTATTCTCTTCGATCTACCGGTAAAAATTATCAGCCTCAATGTTTATATGTTCACATTTGTACCTACATATATCTAGTTACTGTTTACAACGGGTAATATCATTCATGTTCAGCACATTTTTGCTAGTGTGCAAAAACACAACTAAGCAGATTTCCGAATGTTTATCCTGTGAGTTGATTTTTGTTGTTGTTTTTGTTTATGACCAATTTGCTCCTGAGTATTTTGTGTGTGCCATTACGTGACAAAAACGTATAATTCGTCTTAAGCAGCTTTCAAATCACACGAACAACTTTCTCTGTCATTTATCAACTTAGCACAAGCATTTCCTAGATCGATCAGCCTTTGAAGCAAAACATATGATTTGACCTAAGAGTGAGTATACAAAACCCGTACAGATGGATGCATGATGATGCATGTACAGCCGTATTGTTAGTGAATCATTTATGTATACGGATAAAAGACATACCACCTATGTACTCACGTATGTACATACATGGTACAAGATGTACAACATTTCAAAATCATGGATACAGACACAATTATGTTTTCAACGACACCACCACCACCAATCCAAACAGCAACAACAATATCAACGACGGCAACAACAATAGCCGGAGTAGATTACAATGTTCATCAAGTAGTATTAATCAGCAGACTGTTGTTGTTCCACATCTTCACAATGATGTATGGAAGAAACACGTGCATAAACTAAATTTTCAGCAAAATTATAGCAACTTTTCGCTTCGTTGTTTTTAGCACAGAGCCTGCGCTTTGAGAGAGCAAACACAACGAAGGCGTTTAAACAAACAAACTGATGGATATTGGATAGTGAGGACAACTGCAAATACGATACGATAATGCGGTTACGTATTACTTAAAACAACCCCTACCAGGGCAGAGATTCATCCGTGAGGTGATGTTGTACGCAAATGCGAAAAGTGATACGATGGATGGATGCATCCACCGCGAAGGAGAAGAAGAAGGCCATGAGTATTGAGCGGAGATTGTTCACGGAGATGCGAGTGAGTTTATTGCTGCATGCTTTCACACTGCCCATCATTCATGGCACACAAACGAGGATGACTATGGATGGACGAGTACAGATACAGAGAGAGAGAAAGAGAGTTGTGTTTACCATCAAGTGTGTTGGGAAAATATGTCTTTTAGTGATGTTGGCGAATAATCGAATAAGGTGCGGTAATAAGCAATACTGGGTTATGACTGTAGTTTTAATAAAACCAAAACCGGTATACCGGTTTTGCATCACAAGTGGATTAAGGATTTGATTTAAAGTGACAAATAGCCAATTCAAAATAGAAAAGTAGTCGCTTTGTAACGCATTGGTTGTCTGAGTAATGAGATATGACTGTTTTACTAAATATGACATATAAGCTGGCGATCGAATAAGCTGAACTAGACAGAGAGTAGTACAATATATATATAAGTTCCATTAACTCCGAGTGGAGCGTAGGTCCGAAACAAAAAAATTGTAATTGGTGCGATCTCTGGCCAGGAGTTTCAGGTTGTTCCACGTTACATTGGCAGAGGCTAGGTCGGCGTCCATCGTGCGACGCCACAATGTTCTTGGTCTGCCTTGACATATTGTACCCTGTGCGTTCCACCATAGTACACGGCGACAGATTTCTTCGTCGACTTTGAGAAATTTATGTCCCAAACATCTGAACTGTTTGATCGTAACGTACAGAGGTGTTTCGTTTGTATTGTGCAACAAGTCCTGGTTAGATATGGTGTTTTTTCACTAAATTCTTAGAATTTTCAGTAAACAGCTTCTGACAAAGGCCTGGAGCTTACGTGACATCACAGTCATGAGCGCCTTCGACTCTCATAGTACAATGAACGGCGGATTTTGAATGATGACGGCAGAGCATACACCCTGAGGTCGTAAGATGACTTCTGCCAACTTGACGGGAACTTAAGATGAGGTTTTGTGTGTAAACCGAGAAGTTTGAATTGAGCTTTGTAGTTGTGCGTCGGGAGTGTGATGCAAGGTAAAGCTTCTGATCGGTTTAACTTGGCAAACCCAGAGTGATCCTTGCCAATCGCACTTCAAGTCTACTTACAGAACCCCGTTTTCGTGGTACTACTGCGAACGGAGTACCTCCACGTGGTGACGCCTGGAAACGTGCTTCTGACACCCGTCAGAGCACGGCTAACTGTAAGGGACGAAACCTAAAACCCATGCACGTCAGCTCAGAGTGAGCGGTACCCTGGTCAGCGTCTGACCCAGAATGGGCGGCTGCAATAAAATCCTGGCAGGAGGAGAAAACTGCGACGTGGTGCGCTGTGCTTGCAACCCGCCACTGACGTTTAAACTATTGCAATGAAAAGAAGTAAGATAAGAATAAAACGGACCCCCCAAAATGTTGACGACCACCGCAAACGAATTAAGGACCATGATTTGAGGATATGCACCTGGAATGTTAGAACACTGTATAGACCAGGTACTTCCATCCAACTGGCGGAAGTCCTCGAAAAATACAAGGCTGACATAACCGCTTTACAGGAAATCCGGTGGACGGGACACGGGTGCTCGCGCATGAAGACGTGCGACATCTACTATAGTGGCCATGCGGACAAGCACGAGTTTGGTTGTGGATTTGTGGTTGGCAAGAGACTGCGACACCTAGTCTCAAGGTTCAACCCGGTGTGTGAACGTATAGCCACCATAAGAGTCAAAACAAAGTTTTTCCACATAACACTTATATGTGCCCATGCTCCCACAGAAGAGAAAAGCGATGAGGACAAAGACGAGTTCAACGAGAGCCTAGAAAATGTATATGCTAAAATAGGCAGGGAGACCGCATTTGAGCCTACAATCGGAAAATTCAGTCTGCACACCGAAACGTCGAACAATGGCATCAGACTGATTGTTTTCTCTGCGGCAAGAAATATGGTAGTTAGCAGCACTAGATTTGACCATAAAAATATTCATAAGGCAACATGGTTATCTCCAGATCAATTGACGAGGAATCAGATAGATCACGTGGTAGTCGATGGAAGGCACGCATCGAGTGTTCTGGACGTACGAGTGATCAGGGGTGCGAACATTGACTCTGATCACTTCCTTACCGCAGTAAAGGTACGCACTAGGCTAAGCATGGCGAAAAACGTACGTAACCAGGCACAACGAAAGCTGGACATCGGTAAGCTGCGGACCACATAGGTAGCGAACGCCTACTCCAACCACCTAACTCAACTGCTGCGGAATGCTCCAACCCCTGACAATATAACCTCGCAGTGGCAAAATATAGCCGACTCCTTAGAACGGGCAGCGAGAAGCGTACTTGGGTACTCAAAGCCGTCTCAAGAAGATGCCTGGTACGATGATGAATGTCGCAATGCCACGAGAGAGACGGATGCTGCATACATGGCAAAACTGCAGCCAATAGCAACGCGAGCTGTTCGTGAACGGCACAGGAAGAAGAGACGACAGGCAACTGTCTCTTTAGAAGAAAAAAGAAGGAGCTGAAGAAAAGGCAGGATGAGTGTACTGAGTTGCTCCGAAGTTGAGGGGAAGCCCGAAAATTCTACAAGAGAGTTAAAGCGAGAATGCGTGGAACACGGTTGCCCTGGTTGTGTGAACGTCTAAAGCCAATTGTAGAAAAACTAATTGGACCATATCAGTGCGGCTTTAGACCTGGCAAATCTACGACGGATCAAATATTCACCTTACGACAGATCCTGGAAAAAACCCATGAAAAGCAGATCGACACCTACCACCTCTTTGTCGACTACAAAGCTGCCTTCGACTCTCCGATAAGGAATAGGCTTTATGAGGCCGTGTCTGAGTTTGGTATTCCTGCAAAGCTGATTCCTTAAGATTGGTAAGGATCAGTCTGAACCATTTAACACGGAAAGAGGTCTCAGGCAGGGCGATAGCCTGTCCTGTACACTATTTAATATAGTTATGGAGAAGGTGATGAGAAAGGCTGGTGTCAACATGTCTGGCACCATATTCCACAAGAGCCACATGACACTAGCCTATGCCGATGATAAGACATCATTGGTCGAAATCTGCGGGATGTTACTGCAGTTTTCTCATCACTGGAAAAGGAGTCAGCAAAAATGGGTTTAGCGGTCCACGAGGACAAAACAAAAGTTATGATTTCGACGAACAAAGAGTCCTCTCGTTGGGGACGAACCGTGAACGTTGACAATTATTGTTTTGAGGTAGTCGACGAGTTTACCTACCTCGGATCTTCCGTCAACAAGAAAAATAATGTCAGCCAAGAAATTAAACGGAGAATAGTGCTAACTTCGGCAGCACTTTAGTAACACCACCTTATCTCGGAATACTAAGAAACAGCTTGACCAGGTGCTAATCTTACCCGTTCTTTTGTATGCTGCCGAATCATGGGTGCTTACGACAACGGACATACAAAACCTGGGAGTATTCGAGAGAAAAGTACTCCGAAAAATTTATGGACCTATCTGTGTCGACGGCGAGTTTCGCCATCGGATGAACCATGAGCTGTATGAGCTTTATCACGACATCGACGCAGCTAAAAGAGTCAGAATGCAACGACTACGATGGCTGGGTCATGTTGCCAGGATGGATTTAAATGCTCCAGCGAGAAAGGTGTTTGAAGGCTAACCTGAAGGACGGCGCAGAGCAGGGAGACCCAAACTCCGTTGGAAGGGCCAAGTGGTAGGCGACGTGCCACCATCTGGTAGGACTAACTGGAGAACACACGCATAAGAACGAAGCGTGTGGAATTCTTTAGTACTTCAGGCCTCAAACTTATGAACCATGTTCGTAAGTTGTAATGGGCCACTTAAGTAAGTAAGTAAGTTGTATCACAGAATCGATTTTATGATCGACTTGAAGTGTATGGTGCATGGTCTTGGCCAGGTCTTCAGACCTGATACGGTTGTAAAGGTCGATAAATTTTCGGAGGAGTAGAGTAGGGACCGGCCGTGGTATGATGGTTAGAAAACGAGACTATCATGCAGGAGATCCCGGATTAGGTTCCCGCCACCAGTCATCTACATTTTTCTTTCATTATGCGGACCTCTCGATGTTGGCGACAGCTACCTCGCAGTATAGTGTCGAGTTAATCGCCATGTCTAGTAAAAGCTTCTCAAACAGTGACGTTCGCATTAGGTCGATAAACTAGTAGGTGCCGTTAGTCTTACTTGACTTAATTTCCCTTTGCACCCCATGAATGAGGTATGGGATAGCTTCTCGCGTTGTTGTGAATTAACACGCTTTCTATTTTTAGATTCACAACTAACGGCACCTACTTATTTATCGACGAATGCGAACGTCACTGTTTTGAGAAGCTCTTACTAGACACGACGATTGAATCGACGCTTAATACTGCGAAGTTGCTGTCAAACAACATTCGAGGGGAGCCGACAATGAAAGAAAATTTATTTATTTTTTTCTTTTAAGATGACTGGAGCCAGGTTTGAACCTGCGATCTCCCGCATGGTAGTCACGTGTTCTAACCACTATGCCACGGCCGGTCCCCGTTACTAGGTGCCGTTAGTTGTGAGTCTAAATATAGAAAGCGTGTTAATTCACAACAACGCGAGAACCTAGCGGTAAATGAAACGAAGTGCCTATTTCGTAAACCATGACATCTGTATGACATTGTAAGCGGGCGATTTAAGTACTTAGAATATCACGCGTGTGTAATGTAAAAAATATCGTCCACCCATTATAACTCCGACTGAAATAGGAGGTGTGTTATCAAGCTCGCTTAAAACTCCGTTTATAACGTAAATTGAAATTGCTTACTTTGTAAGCGATAGCGCATCGATTAAACGGCCTATGGCATTCCTATGCTAAATTTAAGGGCAATATAAGTGAAAGAATCATCATTGATTGCAGAGTGCGTAGAGCAATCAAAATACGCTCTCGCTCTATTGAGTTATCTTTACAATGAGTTTATCATTTTCAAAACAAGTGAGCGAAAGCAATCAAGCAATCTTCTCTTCTATAAACTCCTCATTAGTTTCACTCATTATATACATCGCTTTGATAAGTTAAATGGCGACCGCTTGTTTGAATAGAATTTTTAAATTGAATAACTCATTGTACGCTCATTGAAGCAAACAAGGAGCGCTCATTTCACGAAAATGATCGATTGAATTTTACTTATCAATCATAAATAAGCAAATGTGAACATATGTATAATGTTGATTTTTCAAGTGCCGTCGTTTCGTTGAACACAGAAATGAATTGTGCTGCTTGGAAAATATGCATTGATATTTAGGTAGTATGAAAGAAAATTATTATTATTTTTGAAATAATAATACTGTTAACACATTGAATCATTTATTTTTATTTTTTTTATATTAAAAATTACATTTAATAAACCTAAATTATTAAGATTGATAATTTGCTTGTTTGACAAATCCAACAATGCTCTGATATGAAAATTGTTTTTTATGCGACACACAGTTTAGTGGTGGAGCATATTGCCGTTGGGAGGCGTGGCAGATATAGACATATGTATATATTCTTGCACAGGTTTTTTACGAGAAAAACAAAATAATGTGACTCTAATGCAGTGGTACGCAAAATGTTTATCAAGAACAACTTCGAAAAACGACGCTAGCAGAGCAGATACAAGTATGTAATTCCTGTAAACCAAATCAGTTATGAGCATATTATTAAACAGGAGCACTCAAAACTTAGCTTTGTTGTTGTAAAGAGTTTATCATCGCAATAACTTTTGAGTGAGAAATATCAAAGCATTGAAAGCAATGAGTCCTCTTTTGTTGAGTGCTTTCGAAAGAGTATTCAACGAGCGATGACGTTCTAGAGCATTAACAAACGAGCGCTCATTTCTTTTTACGTCGAAAATGAAAACACAAAATTGAGTCGCTCGCAAATAGAGTTGTATATGAGGAGAAGAGCAAAATAATACTTCTCAATGATAAGTATTTACGAACTCTGATTGATTGCTACTAAATAAAGCTGACATCAGCGATTAAATAATGTGTATTTGTA
Organism: Muscina levida; assembly: GCA_964034835.1. Classification (NCBI taxonomy): domain Eukaryota; kingdom Metazoa; phylum Arthropoda; class Insecta; order Diptera; family Muscidae; genus Muscina; species Muscina levida. The sequence goes on from OZ035881.1 coordinate 126,957,956, forward strand.
CCTCTGGGAATCTATCCAATACCTCCCATATGGGGTGTAAAGGCAAATAAAAAACTAAGTAAGAGTCAAAAAACGTTTAAAAAGTCGTAATTACTGCATATGATGTTTACGTGAGTAATGTTCGGAGGAGTTGAGTCCAAAGACACTGCTGAATGATAATTTATCGAAATATGTTGAAACAAGGATGGATGGATGAAGCCAACCAGTGAATTAGCACTCTCTCTCAGTAAATAGTTAGAGAACTATTGTTAGAGGGATACAAATTCCTAATTCTTGTATCTGCAGTCGAGGCAATAGGTCGGTTGGTGATGCTTGTGCCCTAATATTCTAATGCGATGACAAGAATGTGGGCCTTAACAGCGGCATTGTAATATGTTCTAGGGAGGTTGAGCTCACCATCTGGTCAGACCGTCGAGGTGCTTCTAGATGTAAAAGACACACAGAATTCCTCAGGAGAGAATAACTTGCGACATGCTAGGATAAGAGTAGGATATTATATACAATTATACAATTCATGGTTCGATGATTTTGCTACGTAATTTATCGCTGATGATACTCCTTCGAATAAGAAGGAAGTATTGTTCGGAGGAATTGTGTCCATTAACATTACATAAGTTAGTTGATCGAAATATGTAATACACGGATGGATGAAGCCATCCGGTTGGGGTACTTTGTCCCTAGCTTAAGATAGCAACATGAATATTGACGCTCTCTCGATAATTCGATTGAGAACCGCTGTGCTGGACGAGTTGCCAAGTGTACATCGCTAATACCCCTGTCAGTTATTGCGCAGTTCTATGGTGATAGAACTAATCACCCTGACGAGAACACGAATGCGGTCCTTAACAGCGGCAATATACTATATTCTTGTCACGATATGATCCGCTATATGACCCCCTGGCAATGAATTCCCATTAACTGCTTTCGCATTTCGTAAGCCCTCCGCCCAACCTCGCCGTGGCTTACGATTCTAATTTAAACGGACTTTTGATTCACTCTGTAGAAGTAATAAGTACTCCCCAATTTTATTGCTGGGTTATTATGTCTATGATAGCCAATATGAAAACCTTTTTCCATTTATCTCGCTCAGTTTGCTTCAAAACAGTTTCTTATGTTTATCCATAGTACAGTATGTTATAAATGCCAACGAAGGTCGGAAAAACTACACAGCCAAAGTAAATTCCTTAAGGTATAAAAACCAGAAATTTGATACTTTTTGATTCACTTAAACATTTCTTAGAAATCTACCCCATCAATCAAACGCATACCTACTGTCTTATAAATTCACCCCGAATATACTTTTACCTTTCAAACTAAACGACAAAGACAAAGTGGCGGTGTCGGTCTTTAAGCGGTTAATATCGGTTCACACAATTCTGGACCAAACGCAACACAAATACCGGCAAAACGAAAAGCGGAAATAACAACAACAACAGCTAAAACACGTGTGCAAGAATCTCGCCAAAACGCCACTAAGGGTAGAAACAATAACAACAAAATGTGCAACTCAGAGAACATTATAGCAGAGTTGGAGATAGAAAGAGAGAGAGAGAGAGTGAGCGAAAGCCCATGACAACATTGCTATAAGTTCCCACAGTGAATATAACAATTACTCACACTTTATAGGATAAAATGAGCACGACAACTAAAAAGCCGCCCCTCATCGTGCAATAACATCAAACTAAGAAGCAAGCTAACAACAGCAACAATGGCCTAAAGTCACGAGACCAAATAAAATTTAGCACCGAACTGAGATGAGAAACTTTAATACTTTAGTAAATAAAAAATGTACTGAGTAGATTTATTGGGGCAGCGTGACTCATTCGTTGCCATTTCCATATGGTAATAACGAGAAGTTTCGTCCGAATTTTATGACTTGGTTAATATAAAAAATCGTAAACTTATTTTCTCTACTGTAGGTTGTCGTGATTGTAGCTTGCTAGATAAAGTGTGGTTTGAAGTACGATTAACTACTTGATTTACCCACTTAAAATACAAAAATGATTTACCTTAACCGCATATAAAGGACTTTATATGCGATGGGTAAAAGACCTTAAACCTTAAAGGTATACCTTATACCGCAGAAAAAGAGGTACATTTGTACATTATAAAATATGATACAACATACGACTCGATGAATTTGTGCTTATTCCAGAAGTACAATGAACGGCAAATTTGGATAATGACGACCACCAGCCAGAAGAGGAACTTTGGTTCCTAGCCGATGGTGGTAAGTATAATTATGTAGCCAAGAAACCGGGTGTTTTGATTGTGCTTTGTAGCCAATTTTATAGAGACGGTTTAAGTTCGACTTAAAGTGTATGGTGCATGGTATTGAGCTCGTTAAATTTTCGGAAGAGTGGAGTCGTATGACATTTATGCAAGTAATTTACTGCAGATGATACGGATGGCGGTAATGTTAGGAGGAGTAGAGTCCAATGACGTTGGTGAAGTAAGTTGATCGAAATATGATATATATGGATGATTCTTAGCTGTAAGACAGTAATATTGTGATTTTAAAACTCTCCCGTTAATTGGGTATATAGCTATTCCCAGCATTGGAGGGATTGGAGTCTCAGTCTGTTATGTCTTTCTTTACAAGAAAGGATGTCGTTGTGAATGTAAAAACTACCGCGGAATTAGCCTATTACCAATTGCGTACATGGTTCTTTCGAGCATATGGCGTTAACGTCTAAAGCCAATTGTAGAAAAACTAATTGGATTTTATCAGTGCGACTTTAGACCTGGTAAATTTACGACGGATTAAAATTCACTTTACGACAGATCCTGGAAAAATCCGACTCTCCGAAAAGGAATAGGCTATATGAGCCATTGTCTGAGTTTGGTATCCCTGCAAAACTAATTCGACTTTGCAGATGTATCTTGGAAAACACCAAATCCTTTATTAAGATTGGTAAGGATCACTCTAAACCAATCAATACTAAAAGAGGTCTCAGGCAGGGTGATAGCTTGTCCATGTACACTATTTTATATAGTGATAGAGAATGTGATGAGAAAGGCAAGTCTGGCACCATATTCCACAAGAGCCACATGCCACTAGCCTATGCCGATGATATAATCATTGGCCGAAATCTGCGGATGTTACTGCAGTTTTCTCATCGTTTAGCGGTCAACGAGGACAAAACAAAAATAATGATTTCGACAAACAAAGAGTCCTCCCGATGGGGAGAGGTTGGCGATGCAACGTTGAAAATTATTGTTTTGAGGTAGAAGATGAGTTAACCTACCTCGGATCTTTCGTCAACAAGAAAAATAGTGTTAGACAAGAAATCAACCGGAGAATAGTGCTCGCCAATATATGTTTTTGCGGACTTCGGCAGCGCTTTAATAACACCGCCTTATCTCGGGATACTAAGAAGCAGCTATACCAGGTGTTAATTTTACCCGTTCTGTTGTATGCCACCGAATCGTGGGTGCTTACGACAACGGACATACAAAACCTGGGAGTATTCGAGAGACAAGTACTCCGAAAAAATATATGGACCAACATCGACGTAGCTAAAAGAGTCGGAATCCAAAGACTACGATGACTGGGACACGTTGCCAGGAAGAATGTAAATGCTCCATCGAGAAAGGTGGTGTTTGAAGGCGAACCTGAAGGACGACGCAGAGTAGGGAGACCCTTAATTGGTTGGAAGGACCAAGTGGTTGACGAAATGCCACCATCTAGTAGGACTAACTAGAGAATGCATGCAGAAGATCGAAGAGTGTGGAATTCATTAATACCTTAGACCTCTAATTTATGAACCACGTTCGTAAGTTGTAATGAGCCACTTAAGTAAGTAAGTAAGCTATTCCCAGCGGTAAAAATATCCATTACTTAATCACTGATGTCAGCTATATTTAGTAGCAATCAGTGATGTTTCTCTCGCTTATATTCCTCCTTTAATTTAGCATAGGAGTGTCATATGCCGTTTAATCGGTGCGCTCTCGCTTACAAAGTAAGCTACAATATAAGCAAGTGCCATTTCAGTTACAATTAAGTTATAAGCGGAATTTAGAGTGAGCTTGATTTCAAAGTAAGTGACGATATCAGTAGGTGTCATTCCAATCAGTATTATAATGAGTGAACGATATTTTTTACATTACACTCGCGTGGAATTCTAAGTAATAAGCTTACAATGTCATACTGATGCCGTTTGTATCTGCTGCCGGGGAAATAGTTCTGTTGGTGATGCATGTATCGTAATAAACTGAACATTATTAAAGCTAAAACACGAATACGGGCTTTAACGGACGCAATATAGTTTCTAGTGGGTTGAAGCCCACAACCTGGTCAGATCTTCAAGGTGATACTAGATGTGAAACACAAAGGATTCTCCCTAAGACACATCGGTGGTAGCATGTCATTTAGATAACTCAACAATCTTATGGACATTGTGAGATGCTTGGATAAATACCTCCGCAGAGATCAGGTTTTTGAAGCTATCTGGGAAGAAGAAAAAATCCCAGAGGAGACTGGCTGGTTGGGACTCTGATCAAAGTACCGAAAAATGGTGCTCTTTCTCAATGAAAGAATTAGAAGGGAATTACGCTACTAAGCTCTCCTTCCAAAATTTTAGCAAAACTGTTACTCAACAGAATTCAAGACAAGCTGGAATAAACTCTCCGCAGACAGCAAGCTGGTTTCCGCACCAATCGCTCTTGCAGCACGAATCACATCGTCTTAAATGTTTCTTGACGACTTGTTTAACGCAACCTTAGCTGAAAAAAGAGGTTTGTCATGAGACCTACACAGTCACCTAGCAGAACTTGCCTATGCTGATGGCATTGCCTTCCACTCCGTTAGGAAGTCTGACCTACATACCAAATTAGATCTTCTTAGCCAAAACTTTCAAGCTGTCTGCCTACATTAACACCAACAAAATGGAATTCATTTCTACCAGTGATTCCGATATAAACCTTAACGTTTAGGGTGAACCAATTAAACGCAATACCCACTATCTGGGCAGTGTAATTAGCCCTGAAAGCGGTATCACACTCGATGTCACTTCATGCATCAACATTCGCCATGCAGAACAAAGTCTGGTCCTTAAATGAGATTTCCCGTAACACGAAACTACGTATATTTGATTCTAGTGTTAAAACCATTCTGCTATACAGATGTGAGCCGTGGGCACGTGTCACGTAAGCTCCAGGCCTTTGTCAACAGCTGTCTGCGGAAAATTCTGAGAATTTGGTGGCCTGACACCATGTCTAACCATGACTAATTGCAATCTACAAAAGAAACGCCTGTGGACCTTACGATCATACAGCGCCGCTTCAGATGGTTGGGACATACACTTAGCAAAGACGACGAAGAAATCTGCCATCGTGTACTATGGTGGCACCCACAAGGGTACAATATGTCGAGGCAGACCAAGAACATCATGGTATCGCACGATGGACGCCGACCTAACCTATGTAATGTGGAGAATCCTGGCCAAAGGATTCGCACTAAATAAGGTTAAAGGAACGATATATATATATATTGATATTATTACTCGATTTCTAAAGTGAGCGGAAATATATATGTATTTGTATGAGAGGTACCAGAATGGGCGTGGCTATGTAGCCCATTTTTAATACCGTAAGTAGTTTTGAAAAAATTTTTACTTGTGCAATGTTTCAAAACATTTAGTCTCGTCTTTCGAAAGTTATCGTGCGTACCAGCCAGACAGCCGGACAGACATGCGTCGTTTGTGTTTTACATCTAGTATCGTCGTGTAGACCTGACCAGATTGTGGGCTCCACCCCACTAGAATATACTTCAATGCCGCTGTTAAGGCCCAGGATCTAATTTCAACACGCCACGAAATATTCAAACTGTTCAATAACTCTTGTGTGGGTAGCTCGAGGCTTGCACTCCGTCCAATCTGGACCCCCACTGTTATTATTTGCTACTTGGTGTCATTAGTTTTACTATCATTTGGTTAAATGGGCAATACCATTCCATCCTTAGCACTCAATTGTTCCACGCCGCCATCTGCTAGAACCGAAGTTCCCATCCGGCCAGCCCCACATCCACCACCAGATTACCGAAGTAATCTGTCGGTTCACTCGTCGTTTCCATCAGTCATCCGGCGGACCGCATCACACTACCATCTGATAGATACCGAGGTACCCCATCCGGCTAGCTTCACACCATTTTTGTGGCTCAAGGCCACCACGCGTTGGACAATACACAAACATAAACTAAATGGTTATTGCACATTAACTTGATAAATTTAATTTCCCTTTGCACTTGATAGGAAGAGCTTAAAGAGTCTGAAACAGTTATATTCTTTCGCTTAAAATTGAAATTAGCCCGTAACAACGTAACTGTGTTCCTGCGATCGCTGTTACACTTTTGTTAGAGGCTTGGTTCTACCCATTCACCTAATACGCTGAGAGTGCAACGTAACACTAGACTACGAATCTGTAAGATGCACAATGAGCTCCATTTCTCCCGAGCATCAAACTCTTAGCCTACCAGCGTGCCTTTTGGTTTAACCACAGCCACCACGAGGCACAGAACTACTGTTCCATACCCATTCGGCCGACAAGGTGGTTGCTACGCCACCATGGGCTTCCGACCGCCCGTGGTACCATCTTTAGACTCCCTTGTCAGAGCTCGTAAAGATAATACCATCTTTACTACCCCTTTTTGCCTTGCAGAGCCAGAAAGAGGTCAACTGGTGGTTCTTTCGGGTCCGTGGGGGCGATACTCCCCAAAAGTCTTCGAAGAGACCCCCCTGCGGGTAGCCAGACAGACAGACGGACATGGCTCGAACGACTTAAAAAGTCATGAATCGAATTTGGTTCAAAGAAACTTAGGGTCTAGAGTGACGCCTTCTATGTGCTACACTTATGGGTCGTATTAAATGATATATACCTTCCTATCTGTAGGATGAGGGTATAAATAACCATAAAACATCATTATCATTCGATAGATATATATATATACATATATGTGTTCCTCTTACTCCCATTGGAGCATAGGGCGTCAGTTACAGCCGTCCGCCATCGGACACGGTTTTGTGCAGTCGATCTTAATTGGTTCCAGGATAGGCCGAAGTTACTCATTTCGCTTTCGGTGGAGCGTCGCCATGTTATACGTGGTCTTCCACGCCGACGACCTGCCTGGTGATTGCTTCCTGTTTCCTTTCCAGAATATAGCATGACCGACTGTGAGCTTGGAGACTAATACTCACCAGAGCCAGTCCATCGAATTTCACTTAAACCGAGGATGGCAAGGCCGTACCGCAACATTTCATGTTCTGCTTGCAAATAACTGGCGTTCAAACCGGTGGCGATGTTATCGCCGTCTCTGAGCGTTCTTATGTTCCGATATCCACTCATAGTCCTAGTTCGATATGCAAAGGTCGTCAACGAGTGTTTCGGTTTTTTATTTAGAGGCTGATTATTTATTATTTAATGCGGGTTGCTAAACCACGTCTCCTAGATTGGTAATAGGGCTGCTATCTGCGTGTCCAATCCTCCGATACAACCATGCTTCAGTGGTTTAAGCCTACTTTCCTGAGACGTCTCCTTGACCATATCAGGATACATGGTTGTAATGCCTTTTAACTCTAGCTAACTTTTAAGCAGTTGCTTTAAAGTCATTGCCCGGGGAATACTTGGTCTAACACCGGAAGTAGTTAGCTGCTTGGACAGTGTCACAAAGGAATCGATTCTGGTCACTCCCAAGTGAGTAACAATCAGTAACTTTCCACCTCTGAGCATTCGATACAACATTCTGTTGTCTAGTGAATATATTTAACTTTAAATAATATCTCAATACCATTACAGGTTTGAGTTACGCCCCTTTTGAAAATAACCGCCATATTAAATGAATTTCTCTATATCTTGGCGTGAACACACAAAGTACCTTTTGCCAACAGTGTTGGGGTGCCCTTTGTCTCAAATGCATTTATCATCCCTGGCACCAACACATACGCTCTCGCTCACCCATACTCTCGCACTCTCGTCGTGCCTTATTCGGGCACACATACGCAAAAAGAGTCATAGTGCAACATCTGCTCCTTGGCAAACAATCAGTCCAACGCCAGTCAGTATCCGAGGAAGAACAACGAACCAGAAGAAAACCATTGCAGACGTTTTAAACGTGAATCAACCAACAAACCAACTAACAACCAACCAACCAACCGACCGACCGAGTAAAAGAATCATTTATTATCACACACAACTAAAAAAGAAAAGATAGAAAAAATCTTGAAAAAAGTATACACAAGATTTTCTTATTTATAAAAATTAAAAACAACACAAAAATCAAATCTATTTGTCGGTCAATAATTGGATACAATTTTTGCGAAAAGCTAAGGCAAAAATCTCACATAAAGCAAAAAAATAATTATATACCCATCAAAAATTGCTATAAAATTGTAAACTGGACTGTTGGAATTAAGTACAGAAACATAAAATATCGTTGTGGTATTTGTTAAAGTGTCGGGTTTAAAGCACTTCGTTGAAAAGCAATTGGTTCCGTTCATGAGTAACATATGTATCTAAATTTTCACTGATTCCAAACTCCATAACGTTCCTCCTCCCCTTACCCCTGTTGTCGCCATAAGTGTTTCTGTTGGGGGCCACAAGGAAGTTGTTGCTAACAGTTTGCGCTCAGTTGTGAAGTTTTTTTTGTTTCGGCGTGTATGAAGAGATCGGTGTTGAATCTAACTATAGCCGCATATATATATGTATGAGCGAGTACATATAATACATATTACCTTAAATCAAGGACATACTAAATAATACATTCTTCTTTGCAAGAGCCCCAAAACAATAGCAGCCCCAGCAACAACAACAACATCATCAACAACAACGGCCAAAGCTGAGTCACGCAGTGTTCCACGACAACACCAGCAGCAGAAGTGGAGGCAACACAGGCATCAGTAGCAGCAGCAGCCGCAGCGCACCAGCTCTGCTAAAGACTCCATATAAACCATAAAATAAAACACATACGCGCTATTACCCGAAACACGCGACTTTAAACCATCGCAGGAAGCCCAGAACGAATCAACCAAAATAAAACCGAAACCAAAAAACTACAGTTGTGCAAAAAACAGCAAGAAAAGAAGAAGAAAGTAACACGTTCAACAAAACAAACAATCGAGCAAGCAATCATTCCTTTTTGGGTCAGGCCAATTGGAGGTGCGCCGGGGGGTGTTGAAACTTAGAAACAGAAACATAAACGCTACTACGAACACGTTGTTGGGATACACACGTCCAACACAAGTCGAAACTCCTGCCACTGCTGTTCGTTCCTCTACACGCCGCCACATTTGCTGCCTCAACGAACATGAGGAGAAACATTCTGTAGATTCATAAATATTCCAAACATTGCAAAGTGAACAATTTGTCAACAGAGTCAAAGCGCCTCCCGACATCTCCAAAGCTCTTAAGGCCGCCCTTAACCTTCTAATTTTACGTTTTAAACATATTACCAGGCCCCAAAGCCCTTAAAAGACTCTCTAAATCGAAGAAAAAGAATCCAAAAAAATTTTAAAACTAAAACAAATATGAAACAAATCTGATTAAAAACCAAAATAGAAGAAATAAAATTAAATTCTTAAACAAAACAAAAAATCTGTGATTAAACAAAAATTATTTAAAAAAAAATATTTACTTTTTTAATAATTTTGCACCTTTAAATTGAATATTTGTCGCCCCCTATCCAACTATTGTGCACTTTTTATAAAAAAAAAACAAAACAAACAAAACAAAACACAACCAATTATAAATAATTTAGTAAAACAAAAAAAAAAACATAAATTAATTTAACAACTGTTAAAAACAAACCGCAGCGCAAGCAACATTTCCAACAACAGCAACAGCAACAGCAGCAGCATCAGCAAAAATCTTAATTAGTTAAATTTCTTCTCTCGCTTGTGGGATCTAAGCAAAAAGTTTTTTGTAAGTATCGTGTGATTTTTTTTTACTGCATATCTTTTGTCGTCTTCCTCATTGATTTTCTTCACCTGTAGTTTGAAATTAAAATTTAAAACATAAAAATACATATTTATATGCAATTCTCTTTAGAGGTATCTGACATTGTTTTACTTTTTATTTTATTTTTGAATTATCTGTTTCGTTGGTTTTTGTTGTTGTTGTTGTTGCGCTCACTCATCGGATATGCCCAAGGGCGCAGTGGGGGTAGGAAGGTTATGTGGTTAGGGGCCCCGTTTTCGTAGTAGTATTATGCAGATTATTACAATTTAGTATAAAACTGAGAAAAATTTAAACAAAATATGGCGAATCGGGATATTACTTTTTGCAATTTTTGCAAATACTCGTACATATAAAAAAAAACCACCTCATAGCTGTGTGGGGTAAACAAAATATTAAAAAATTGAGTGTTGAAAAAAGTTTCTGCACCAAAAGCTTTGAAGTTTTAATTTATTTTTCATCACAACAGCTACTATTTGCTTAAATTAGTTATTTTTTATTTAAATTTTTATATAATCTTCAATACTAAACCATATTTTATAAGTGTAATGCAAAAATTTGATCAAATCGCAAAAACTGAAGCAAAAAGAGTATTTTTTTAACTTGTTAAAATTATTATTTTTTCTTATCTTTGAATAAGTTTGGTTTTTTTTTAAATATTCCCTAAGCTATTCCTGCTTTATCAATGTGCGTCGAAAGCTAAAACTTAATTTAAACAAAGTGAATGTGTGTTAAAGTTTTTATAGTACATTTAAAAAAAATTATTAAGCAGAAAATAAGACATAATATCATTATGAACAAAGTCATAAAAAAATAAGGAAATACATTTAATTGCACAAGTTTCACAAGATAAGCTTAAAAAGTAACACAATAGTAAAAAGGATTAAAAAAGGCCGTGATACCTTTTATATCAGGTGAATAGTAATCATTAGACCGGGTCACGAAAAAAAATTTCCAAAGTCGAGGGCAAATATTAAAGATCACATCGAGACAACTTAAAAAAAATTTTTTTTTCCTCCCCCAACCCCCCGGAAAAACAGACAAAATCGTTTTTTTATCACTGCTTTTTTGTTTGTGGCTCTTATTATTCGTAACTTTTTTGTTTTTGAATAAAACTGTATACTTCCAAAGCAAAATGTTCTTGGTTTTTAAAGGGCTTTAATCCTTGAAAAAAATATTTTTAAATTTTAGGGGTAGAAATTGCTCTAAATGAGGCCTTCATTACAAGATGATGTCGTATGTCAGCGACATCTATAGGACAAATGTAGTACTCGTCGAGACCTATGCACCGATTTCTTGTATGTTACGATTGAGCCACAAACAAAAAAGCAGCGATTTTCGCTGTTTTTCCGGGGGTGGGGGAGGAAAAAAAAATTTTTATTGAAGTTGTCTAGAGGTGATCTTTAATATTTGCCCTCGACTTTGAAGAAAAAAAAAATTTTGTATGGGGACCGACCTGGTCTAGCAATCATCATTGGCTTGAGCGGAAGGATGGGCATAAGAACTTCCATACAAAATAGGTAAACTGAGATAGCGAAGGTCAAAAAATTGTTTTCAAGAATGTGCGTGTAACCGTTATTTACCATATAAAGAAGTTCCTTTCTCAATTAAGCGATAAAGTGATCATACAAAAAAGGCGTGGTAGATACAATGGGCGCCGAACATCCCATATAAAAACATATTTGTAATCTTATATCTGGACTAATATGCTACTGAGGGTCTTTAAACATGGTATGAAGTTTTCTGTTATGATTCCCCCTTATTACGTATGTCGAAGTCGACTTTCGACAACAATCGAGGCGGCCGGCAATGAAAGAAAAATGTAGACGACTGGAGCCATGAGTCGAACCTGTGATTTTCCGCATGGTAGTCGCGTGTTTTAACCATAATGTGATGTCATGTTGAGAACTCTTCATCATCTTATGAAGATGAACATAATAGGCAGCGATATTCATACTTAATAAGCGGTATTATAGATAGTCGGCCGCGAATAGTCATCACAGAAATAGTTGGCGTGGTGCAGACCATACATAGTAAATATTGCACAGCGTAACAAAGTGACTCCAAAAACTTTGTATGATTTCTTCCTCAAAAATGTGCTTAAGATGGGTGTGGTACCTCCCATAAAAAATGTCTAGGAATTCGAATGAAGTGCTATGTTATGGTTGACCGAATTTGAGCTTTGCACGTCTAACCACCAGCAGGTTTTTCTCATTTATAAATGAAAAAGTATGATAATGAGTTCACGTACGTGTCGATCTGTTTGTCTTCGGTATTTTCCAGGACTTGCCGAACTGTGAATATCTGGTCAGTTGTTGAATTACCAGGTCTAAAGCCACAGGTTGGATAACACTGGCTTTGGTCTTTCACATGACACACTCGACAGGACCTTATATGCGATGGGTAAAAGGCTGATCCAGCGGTAGTTGTAGCATACACTTGGATCACCTTTTTTTAGCACATGACATAACACGCTTAAATTCCAATCATCGGGCATGCACTCATTAAGCACTCAAACCGTGCGTAGGAGCTGGTGCATGCTCGTTATTAGCTCCTTGCCACCGGACTTGAAGAGCTCTGCCTGAAGTCCGTCGGCACCGGCTGCTTTATTATTTTTCTGCCGCGATATTGCTCCTCTTACCTCGGTTTGACTTGGTGGTCGTCAATCTAAGCTGTCGTCGACAATTGGCGTGATACCTTGAGGTGCGCTGCTTTCGGGAACCAGCAGTTGCTGAAAGTGTTCTCTCCATATATGCAGCACACACTGCGTATCTGTAACCAGATTTCCATCCTTGTCCTTACAGGAGGGGAGCCTATTACTATAGCCTTTTGCTTTTTGGTACATTTATCGGACCTCATCTCTATCCCTGTTACGCTCTATATCCTCGTTATCTCGTTCCTTCATCTGAAGTTTTTTTCGCTTAAATAGCTGTCTCGCATGTTTAACTGTCTCCTTGTGCCGTTCCCTAACAGCCCGGGTTACAATTGGATGTAGCGTTGACCTATAAGTGTACCAGGATTCGTCTGAGCATCATTTTTTAGCACGGTTGTTGCGACGGTTGCCATGGAATGCCCAATATACTGCCACTGTGTATCGGAATCAATAGAAATAGTGGCGATGTGTCGTAGAAGTTGGGCGAGCTGGTTGGAGTAGGCAGTGGCTATCTCTGGGGTTTACAGCTTCGCGATGTCTAGCTTTCTTTGTGGTTGGTTACGTGATTTTTCGCTCTGCTGAATCTTGTGCTTGCAATCAGGTAACGATCCGAGCCAATATTAGCACCGATGGCATGCCTGCCATCAATTACCACAATATCAATTTGATTTTTGGTGTTTTGATCGGGGGATGTGCTGGAATCTGGTTCCACTCACTACCGTGATCCTTCCCGCTGCGAAGCTAACCAGCCTAAACCCCTACTCTGACTTGTCGGTATGCAGGCTGAACTTACCGATCGATGGATCAAGAACATCTTCCCTTCCTATTTTTACATTAAATTCGTCCAGAACAATTTTAATGTCGTGGCCATAGCAGCGGTCGTATGTTTTCTCTTGGCCCTCGTACAATGCATCTTTAATCTCATCGTCTTTATCTTCCGTCGGGGCATGAGCACAAATATGTTTCCTCTAGGCCCTCGTACAATGCATCTTTAATCTCATCGTCTTTATCTTCCGTCGGGGCATGAGCACAAATCAGCGTGATGTAGAAATATTTCGCCTTGATGCAGATTGCGGCTATTCACATGTCTTACATCCAAATTCGCGCTTTTCGGCATGGCAGCTGTAATATGTTAGATGTTGCAATTTTAACATCGCGAGCATTCTTGTCCTGTCCATCTTATCTCCTGGATGACGGTTATGTAAGCCTTATATGTTTTGAGGACATCCGCCAGTCGGATAATGGCACCTTCTCTTCAGAGAGTCAGGACGTTCCAGGTGCATATCTTCAAATCATGGTCCTTATTACGTTTGCGTTTCTGGGGTTCTGTTTCTTACTTTTGCTTTCTCGTGTTTTCATAGCCATTAAGGGACGTTGCTCAGGTGCCACCACGAAGAAGGTTGTGAGTCGGATGCAAGATTCACTTTACATCCCCAGCGGCACCCTACAAGATATTTAAATGTTTACTTACGAATAAAACTCGAATATGCTGAACTACCTCACTAGTACCAACTATGCAAAATAGACAATTTTCCGAAAATTATTTCTAAAAAAATCCTCAAAAGTTTGAAATATTTTACTTTTAATATTTTCTATTTAGAGTTGAAACCTAAGAATCTGAAATGTTTAACCCATTCATTAGAGATTTTTCCTTGTTTCTCAGTTGAAACCGTAACAGACCCTTTCGGTACCCCCAATACATAAAGTAATTTCATTTGAAAATAAGCACATTTAAATTACTCGAGAGTTAAACAATATCATACATAGGGTGAGGCCATTTATCAGTCAGTTAACCCGAAGGACCGTTACACGATTGTCTTGAGATTAGCTTTTATGTTTTTTTATCTTTCTCGAATTCAAACTAAATGTTATTGAAAAATTTTAAAAATTATTTCAAAATATTATTTTTTTTTTATTTTATTATCGTTACAAATAAGTTCAAAATTTCTTCGCAATGATTATAGTGTCTTTACCTATATTAGTTGCTATTTTTAATTTACATAATAAATAAGGTTCTGTCATGTTTGCAAGAACTTGTGAGTGATATTGCACAAACAAAGAATAAAAGTCATGCTATCCAAAAAAAAATCATAGAAACTAAAGAAAAATGTCTTAAAAGCCGACTTTTTATTATAATAAGTGGTAGATACGACTTTTTTGACTAGGAAACAAGCTTGAAGTAGTAGACTATTTTGCTTAAAGGTTTTCGGCCATTTACAGTTGAAAATAGGTAATTTAAGTTCAATGCAAAAATCAGAAACTAATTCACGCTTTCGAATATGCCATTATTTCAATTTTGGAATTTTGGCGCTTATGACTTGCTTTCTTAGGAGGGCAGTATATACAATCGTTATTTCTAGTAAAATCTTACCCAAAAACACTGACGTTCGGATACGTCGTTAAACTGTAGGTACCGCAGCGATTTCACTCTTTTAAATGTGTAAAGCTCTCCCATGTCTCATCAATGGGATGAAATGCAAAAATTAGTTAAGACAAGAACCTGGATTTTGAATCACAAAAACTGTGCACCTCATAGTTGGCATCGTAACCGACATTTAAAACATTTGTAAATCCTTAAAAATCCATTAACATTAATATGATCTGCGTTTTCTCTTCTCAGCTAACAAAACAATTATTATTTCCATAGCTACCATGTCCTTATCTCTCTCAAGTACACATAAAGGCCTTATTGCAGGCCTATCCGTTACCATTTTATTGTCTCTGGACAATGTAAGAAGTGCACATGTGCATGTCAATATTAATGCGAATCTGAATCCCAGAGTGTGACTACGACTGCAAATGCCATTGTTGGTGGCATTCATTGTTGTTGTTGTTGTCATTCTTTCTTTATAATGTTCTGTGTTTCAGTGCATTAGTGTTGTTGTTGTTATTGGTACAGTATGTTTGTTGCAATCCTTGTTAACCCAATGAATAATGCGGTAAATCGAAATAAGTTTAATGTGTAAAGTAAAAGTGAATGTCAATGTGTTAGTAAACTACGTATGTTTAAAAAGGATGAAAGTATATATTGAAGAAGAAAATTGTCTTTCTTCGGTTTTTAAATTGGTAATACAGTCGAAACTCTCTATAACGAACTTCTGTGTTTTGAGTCTACTTTGAGTGTATTGTAATCTCCATATAACGAATTTGCCTATAGCGAATATTTCTTACGAGATTCAGATGAATACGATGAAGAATCTGCCGATATTGTGCAACCGTTACCCCCATATGGACAACTTTCTTCATCAGTTGAAGGTTTCCGTACCTATTTGGAAATGAAAACCAACGTACAAAATACTGAGTTTACTTCTCTAAATGTATTAGAAAATTATATTGAAGAAGAAAAGTGGAAAACTGTACTCCAAACCAAAATAACTGACTACTACAAATAAAAAATGTTAAATAGAACAAAATTGTTTTTCTTTTCTTTATAGCGAAGTAAATATCCAGTTCCTTGGAATTCGTTATAGAGAGTTTTGACTGTAAACGTGAATTAAAGATCGATTTTGCCGTTGTACCTCTAAAAATTTATGCTAACATATTAAAGTAATCTGCATTAATAGAAATTAAAAGTTACAATATTGTATTCCTCAATATAATATCCCAATGCATAGAGTCACCTCAATAAATAACATAAAATACAGAAACACCCTAATGTAATAATAACTTGCCACATTTTGTGGGTATCTATAAGAACTGCAACATAGACATATTAAAGATCACACAAACAAAGAACACTTCAAATCGATGATCGTATCAATGATCAATATGTAAACAATATCTATCCACTAAAATTTTTTAGCTAAGCAAAAGACAAAGACCTCAAAGAACAAATAAAATACCACAATAATAAAGTAAACTCAATCAATGTAAACAAAAATGAAACGACAAAATTGAGTCTTTAGATATCAGTTGTATTTAAAATATTCAAAATAAAATGTAAATATCAACTCGACACATCTATTATAATTAAACAAAAATATCAATTGATATATAAACCAATACAGAAATTTCAGTAAAGTAAACTGACTAATAAATACCCTACCTCACAATATGTCCTAACTCCAAAATTCTGGTGAATATCGTTTAACTCTAAGTTAATGATTTTAAAGTGAAATTACTTTAAAAAAACTTAATTTCCCTTTACACCCCATGAATGAGGTATTGGATGCTTCTCGCTTTGTTGTGAATTAACACACACAACAAACGGCACCTACTTGGTTATCGACGAATGCGAACGTCACTGTTTTAGAAGCTTTTACTAGACATGCCGACACTATCTCGACACTTGTACTGCGAAGTTGCTGTCGACAACATCGAGGGGGCCGGCAATAAAAGAAAAATGTTGATCGAACCACGGATTTCCCGCATTGTAGTCGCGTGTTCTAACCTATGTAGCCTATTTTCATTCGTAAGTCAATCGAGTTCAATAAACAATTATATTGTACGAAAGTAGCTGGGTATCGTTAAACTCCCTCCTTATACCATTACAATTTCCCAAAATTAATAATCCAGTTGCCCTAAGATCACAAAATATAAAAACTATACAACATTTCGCGTTTCGCCATTCATGTACTACCAGACACACTAATAGGTAGAGACATAATCTGCAATTATGTGCTGCTGACCGTCAAATACTCATTGACGTAGATATTGGTACATATCACGGACGTAAGTACATTTTTTCTCGCTGGGATGCATCCCATTTACAATCGCATCAAAAAGTATTCATATCACTGCTTATCCGCATCTTTATGCTACATTTTTATTAGAATTCGGATTAACAAATGTCATCGTTTGTTAAACAGAATACAGCAAAAACAACAACAATTGGAAAATATTTACATGTGTATGTGTAAATGTACTTTCTTGTTGTTTTTTTTTCAACGTTTAGCAAATTTAATCCAGCGAAGAAATAATACAATAATTAAAAGTCAGGACATATTTCAAATGTTATATAGAATTATTTAAAAAGATGTTTGAGTATTTAACACAGTACAACATATGATTTTGGGACTCAATTCTGAAAAATGCACGTGAAAGTAGCCCCAAAAAGAAGAAGTTCTGCATCATTCGTTTTGTCAAGCTACATGCCATAATAATTTAATATCGATTTGAAGTTAGTAAGTATCGTTTAGGGGAATTTGTCACGTTTTAGAATCTTTTGTTTGACATAACATAAATACTATATGGTGGCGTATGATTATCATAAGTAATATTCCACGTAAATCATACGCCACTGAGTTCAACAGTTTTATTGTAACTGCTACAAAATAAACCCAGTTTAGAATCATTTGATGAATGGAAAAGTGAAACTGTTGCTTATGCAGGGAAACGTTACATAAACAGATTAAAGGAATTGTAATCCTTAATTTGTATACCCTCACCCTACCGGTACGAGGGTATATATCATTTGATACTACCCAAAAGTGTAACATATAGAAGGAGTCAGTTTAGACCCTACGTTTCCTTAAACCAAATTCGATTCATGACTTTTGCTACATGGCCACGCCCCTTCTGGCACCTCCCATACAAATGTGTCATTCCGCCTACTTTATATACGAGTAATAATGTCAATGCACCCAACTAAGTCAATACACCCAATGCGATCGTGCCCAAATCTTATATTTAGTAAAACTATAGCAGGAGAAAGTATTGAAAAAAAACTGGAAGTCTAACCACGCCCCATCTGGTACCGCCCACTTTAGAAATCGATTAATATTATTAATAGATCCAACGCGATTGGGACCAAATGCTGTATATGGTAAAGCTCAAGCAGAATAAAGTTTTGTAGAACAAGTTGGAAGACTATCCACGCCCCTTCTGATACCTGCCATACAAATGTACCATTCCGCCTACTTAAGAGATGGAGTAGTAATATCAATACACCCACCCTGATCGTGTTCAAATTCTGTATTTAGTAAAGCTAAATCAGGCTAAAGTTTTGAAGAGAAAAATTTAAAGTCTAGCCACGCCCCTTCTGGTACCTCCGATACAAATGTACCACTCGGCCCACTTTAGAAACCGAGTAGTAATATCAATATACTAGAAAATTTATGTTTTACTGAGGGTGAGGGTATATGTAAGTCGGTTTTCCCGACTGAAACTTTTTTTTCTGGTTTTTAAATTTAAATTCATGCAAATGTCGTCCGCGGCTCCGTCTCAAAATGTCCATTCGGAAGGTCCGATTTTTCCTCACTTTTTAGAGCATTCCAGTCCCTGTATTCCACAAATAACACGTGTTATGTTATCCTGTAAGGATAATAGTCATCGGCTTGTCCACATAGACTAAGGACTTGACATAACCCCACAAAAAATAATCAAGAGGCGTTAAATCGCAAGATCTTGGTGGCCAACTTACAGGTTCATATCGAGAGATAAGCTGCTCACCAAACTCACCCCTCAAAATATCCATTGTTTCACGAGCAGTGTGGCATGTTGCACCGTCCTGATGAAACCACATGGTAACCAAGTCCAGCTCAGCTCGTGTTACGGCCGTGTTCTTTCTCTCTGGTTTCGGGTTGGACGTAACACATGAATCGGTCTCTTACTGACCGCTCGATACGAACCGAACCGTCCGTCGCTCAGCACCGCAAAAAAGGACTTTATTTGTATTGTTGCTTTGCCTTATGTTGTTGCTTAAAATTGTCGTCACAGGCATTAAAGAGGAAGGGAGAAGAAAAGGGCCCATCAGTGTGCATATGCGTATGCGTAACACACATACATGCTCAAAAGACCGTTTGCCAAGTTTTTACGAAGTTAAGGGTCTCAAGTAAACCCATGAGCCGATCTAGTGAACAAATACGCTCATCGGTTGAGCAAAGAGCAAACCAAAGAAGAACAAAGTTGAAGGGTTTTTTCGCGACAGTTTCGCATCGTGTCAGTGGATGAGTGGTTTTTATCTGACACCAAGCTCGAGAAAGACCATTTATTGCGAGCTCTGGATATGAACGATCATCTACCACCGTCATCGTCAACACAGCATCCCAAACAAGTAGATTGTATGTTCGTTGAAATAAACAACTTTGTTTTTTTTTCTCGTTCACCATTAGACCCACTTTGATAAATTTTGTTTCAATACCTGACAAGGCGACAATAACAATAACTTTTTGCAATCGTCATGCCAGCATCCCAAACAAGTTGATTGCATGTTTGTTGAAACAAACAACTTTGTTTTATCCTCGTTCACTATTAGACCCACTTTGATTAATTTCTTTTCGATATCTGATAAGGTTGCAGTGACATCTTATATGACACGTGAACTTATTATAATCCCTACTACAACAACGAAGAACTTTTTGAAGAAAACTCTTACTACAACCTACTTACATATGCGCAGATACTATTGCACAATGAAAATACATTTTATTTACACATTTCATATGAAGAGACGTAAAATTTAATATTTATTAATTGCCTAGTGATATTACTGCTATATCAATTTCCAACAAGGAATTTCTATTTCGACGATTGCCACTGAAATCAATAGCAAAGTTGCCGTATAACAAATACAACCCAAAGTAAAAGTCTGCAGGTTTTTTATCGATAAATGCTAGATAATAGACCATACTATAACGTCGATGTGGTATCAATTACTTTTGCTCCTTGTTTGGTCAGCTGTATGGGCAGTTTCATCAGGAGTTTATCCGTAATGCCAAACAATAGAGACCGTGTTTACACATGTCTGGTTTGCGTCAATGGAAAAATAAACATCGTTTTTTAATTCATCGGAATTTAAAATAATGGAAAACTTTGAGAAAATTACTTTGTTTGAAATGCACACATAATCTGTATTAAAAGTTAATCCTGTGTAAAGCCACAATTTTTTCCTTGTATTAATATATTTAAATAATTTCTTTGTTTGTGGTTTTCCGCCTTAATTTGTTTTACGGTTTCAGTTTGTCACGTGTTGGCAATGCGTGCGTTCAGTGCAATTTATGTCAAAATACCATGACTGGCAACACTTTGAGAGATTTACATTTCAGTTTGCCAACATTTTGACTGTCGTCACATTCAGTAAATTAATTGTTTTGGCAATAAATCTTATACACACAAAATACGAAATTAGAGCTTATCGTATAAGTTTAACTGCGTGCACATGTAAAATCGGTTATAGTGTTGCAGTTTGTTTTGGCTGCCATCTATTAAAAATCCTAAAATGGAAAGGTTAACGCCAAGTTGTTAAGGAACCTTTTTAAAGTTAACTAACAAATGTATATATAAAAATAGATCAAATTATATTGATGTTATGATAGTAAAATAAAATGTAAATGAACTCGTAATTAACAAAGTGGTCAATAAAAAAAAGGTTAAAACGGGTCATTAAAATGTTAAAGAAAAATTTTACGTTTTTGTTAAGAAAAACCAATTGACACTTAATTCAAAAATATTTTGAATCAAAACCAGAAAATTTTTGGAAATATGTTATTATTTAGTTAAAGCGATTATAAAGTAACTAATTTCCATTGAATTTATTTCAAACTCAAGACCAGTGTTTTTGAAAGAAGTTTATAGCAAAATGATACTCTTATAGCGCCTGGCAGTCGGTACAGCTGTTTCGGATACAGCCACGAATCCTGATCAGCAGACTTTGCTATAATTATTGCAAATGGTTCATCATGTCTTATGCACCAGAATCTCACAACACAATGAGAATTCTTTCTTGAGTGCATAGACTCGAAAATCTTCAAAACCATTCACTATGAGAAAACATTTGCTAAACTTCGTTCTTCTTTGTTTGTTTATGTTGAGAAATCGTATTTATATAATATTTTTTATTGTAGAAAAGCAAAATGGAAAATACTGAAGGAACTTGGGGAGCGACCTAGTCCATGTTGTAGGTCTGGTCGAGTGCAACATGACCCTGTAAACCAAAGTTTATTAACAACCTCAAGATTTTACTCAAATGACTAATTTTTTATAGAAGACTTTGTAAGAATTTTTCAGGTTGTATATTACATTTTGTTATAATCGGAGTTACAGCGTTAAAATAGTGTGTCTATATATCTATTTGCAGTTGAGCCAAAAATATAAGGTCTGCCTGGGTACTGATAATTTGTAACAATTTGTACAAATTGTTACTGGAAGTTGTCTGTGTACACCAAAAAGCCAGTAACGAGAGAGCAAGAGAGAGATTATTTTGACAGTTCGATGATAGAGGACTTACAAGTTTTTACTGGACAATTTTTTTCCAGTAAGAATTTGCAAGTTCGAACATATGTTTTTAATCAGCTGATTTATAATAGGTTTTATGTAAACAAACAAAGTAAAGTTAAAACAAAGAAAATAAAGTGAAATTTAACAATGGCAGAAGTAAGTATTTATAATTGTGCTGTTTTTTAACCCGTATAATACACTTATTATAAATAAAATACTGTAATTCGAGCTAGAATCCTAAAAAGAAACAGTGCGCTGTTCATTTTGAATATTTTCATAAACTTCTACTGCAGTTAATTCCAAGTAAGCACTTTCTGTTATCTTGAATTGTTTGCACTGCTAATTTACCAATCAGCTGTTTTCATTTCTTGCAATTTTTTACTGGATGTCGTCTGTGTACTTTTTGTGATATTTTTTTACTAAGAGAGTAAAATTTTTCTTACTCTCCCAAAAAAGTTACTGGATATTTTTTACTGGAAAAGTACCCAGACAAACCTATAGTTTTTGCTTTTATTTTCAATAAGTTTAATTCGAAACATTTGTCCACATTGATTGAGGTCAGTTAAAAATTTTTGGACACGTAATACAAAAATTTTTTGAAATTGAAGTCAAAATTATTTTTTCACCGACTTGATAAATTTAAAAAAAACAACGGTAAGGAATTCAGAAATCGTGGTACTCCACAAGGACGAGAACTCTCTCTCTCTACACTACTATGGAATCTCAACATCAATACTCTTGTGAAGACGATGGGCAAGATGTGCTGCACAACTATCCCATATGCGGATGACACTAATAGTTGCCGGCAATGATCCTAAATTACTCTCCAATATCTGCGTTGAACCTTCTAAAACCGAGGAAAACGGAACTGGTGCTATTCACGCGGAGATACAAAATCCCTTAATTTGTGAAACTCAGATTAAATTGAGTCGCCCTTACAGTTTCTGATAGTGCCAAATACTTTGGGAACATATTGTACAGTAAACTATATTGGAATCTGAACACTCAGATCAGGACCAGCAAAGCGGCAACGGCGACTCTATACTGATGCAAAAGAGCAATCGGACTCAATTGGGGAATTAGCCCCAAAAATGTGAAGTGGTTTTATGACTTTCTTATTAAACCTCTCTTATTTTACGGATCGGTAGTTTGGTGGCTGGCGCTACCAAAGACTGAAATTCGAGCGCATTATGAGACAAGTGGCAATTATGATAACAGGGGCGCTTAGAACTACTCCAACTAAGACACTGTTTACGATCCTAAACTGGTTACCCCCAGACATTAAGGCGAAGAAGATAGCAGCAGGGTTAGTATTGGCTCGCTCGCGAGCCGCTCTTTTCCTGAAAATTGGCTCGGCACAAAGTACTTTTTTGTACCAAAAAGTACTTTTAATGTGCTTTTCAGCAAAAAACACTTTTTTATACCATAGTGCTTTTTTATGACAAATAGTACTTTTTGGTACAAAAAATTACTCTGGTACAGAAAAAAGTACTTTGTGCCGAAAAGTACATTAAAAGTACATTTGGTACAAAAAAGTACTCTGGTACAAAAAAAGTACTTTGTACAACAGAAAAGTTCTTTTGGGCCAATGAAAATACTTTTTGGCATATTCGGGCTCCTGGCTCGCGTGCCGAGAGCTCATTTGAAATTTTGATGCTCGCGAGCCAAAAGGCTCATTTCAAATTTTGTGGCTCTTGGCTCTCGAGCCAGCTCTTTATTTGGGCTCCTGGCTCAATGTAAGCTGTCACACGGATTACACTGTACTAGAACCTATTTTTGAAGCGTACACCACTTCAAGAAATGTTCGAGTGTGCCAGTCATCTCTGAGGGAGATAGCGAGGCATTCGAAGGTTACCCTCACATGAGTTCTAGGATATAGGGACAAAGCATTTCTCCTAATGTTAAGCTAACAACAACCCAAAGCCAATCTGCTTGTTTGAGAGCTCAAGTGAGACAAAATTATATTGTATGTCCCCGTTTAATATATGATGCGGATGCCGTTGCGAAAACACGAAGCATAAAAATGTATGGTGTATAGGCTTTGCCTATCGCTGCCTTAGAGCACTCGCCAGGAAATGGAACTAGTTCAGAACCGGTAGCATTGTTAGTTTATAAGTATACATAACTAGTTGCGATTCAATTTGCCTTCAATGACTTTTTACTGGCGAATTTAACATGGGCTTGTCATTGGGGGAAATATACTCACTTCCCTCTGCATTACCCTGTACCAACGCCTGCTACAGCTCTGACATACCAGCTACGTAACTGGTACAGTGGTTCCAACTGTTTCCATAGTTCTTAAATACTGACTATGGACCTATTTCTTTGGGACTGTTTCCTTTAATTGTTCTTTCAGTCTAAAGTTTATCAAATTTTCAGTTTGTTTTTTATACCATCACCCTTAGGGATGAGGGTATATATCTTTTGATACGACCCAAAAGTGTAACACGTGGAAGGAGTCACTTTAGACAATAGGATTCTTTGAACCAAATTCGATTTATGACTTTTTAAGTCGTTTGAGCCATGTCCGTCTGTCTGTCTGGCTGTCCGGCTGGTACGGACGATAACTTTCGAAAGACACAACCAAATGTTTTGAAATTTTGCACAAGTTAATATTTCCCCAAAACTACTTACGGTATTGCAAATGGGCTACAGAGCCCTGCCCCTTCTGGTACCTCCCATACAAATACATCAATCCGCCCAATTTAGAATTTGAGTAATAATATCAATACACCCAACGGGATCGTACCCAAATTCTGTACTTAGTAAAGCTACAACAGTATAAAGTTTCGGAAAAAATTGGAAGTCTAGCCACGCCCCTTCTGGTACCTCCCATACAAATATATCATTTCAGCCCACTTTAGAGATGAAGTAAAAATATTAATAAATCCAACGCGATCGTACCAAAATTCTTTATTTAGTGAAGCTATAGCAAGATACAGTTTTTGAGAAAAAAAAAGAAGGAAGTCTAGCCTCGCCCCATCAGGTACCTACCTTACGCATCCCGTACCGCCCACCGTAGAAATCGATTAATATTATTAATAGAACTAACGCGATCGTGCCCAAATTCTGTTTTTAATAAAGTTCAAGCATTATAAAGTATTGGAGAAAAAATTTGGAAATTTAGACACGCCCCTTCTGGTACCTCCCATACAAATGTACCACTTCGCCCACTTTAGAGATGGAGTAATAATATCAATACACTCGACACTATCGCGCCTTAATTCTATATTTAGTAAAGCTATGACAGGATAAAGTTTTGGAGAAAAAATCCGGAAGTCTAGACACGCCCCCTTCTGGTAGAAATCGAGTAGTAATATCAATATAATAGAAAATTATTTGTTTTACTGATGGTATATGTAAGTCGGGTTGCCCGACTGAAACTTTCTTACTGGTTTATTATTATTTTTTTATTTACTATATGAATTTTTTTCAGATATTTTTCCAGATCTTTAAATTGCGACTAAAGATCGCTTGCAAGAATTAAAACTCCATCGCCAAATATTCAAGTTTGTTTTCTTCAATCAATTATCGGGACATTTTTTTGCTTTGCTTCAATTTCGTTGTAAGTTGATCGATCAACAAATATGATTAGATAAAAAAAAACAAATCATTTTAGGAAATACACATTTAAATTTACCCGTCCTTGTTTACCCGCATCAAGCTCTGTAGTTAGTTCGCAGAATTTTACCACAGAGTCAGTATCATGTGGAAAATAACCTCCTGTAATCGACAACGTAACTAGTGATTAGTGGCGATTGCTTACATTAAAAACTGACGGGACATGATTTTGTTTACTCTTTTTCAATATGTGTGAGCATTATGGGAGAGCGAAAACGCCGCGTAATGCATTTGCCGGTCCTTGCATTAGTGGGAGTCAGTCTGTATTTCGATGGGTTGTAGGATGGGTATATTTATGCCGTAATCGGCATCATCGAAATGCGAATCACCGAAGACCACATTTTTATTTCCTAATGATTGCCAGAATCTCCAGAATCTCTTCTGCAGTCTAATACGGTTCTGGATCTAACCGTGTTTGAAGTTATAGTTAAAATTATCCTTTGACTATCAGATAAGATATATGTACTTTTCGAGTTCAAGTGGCTTTACTTGTGTTATATTCTGGAAGACGTAATTTGATTTTCCATATAGCAGCGAATATCTGTAGATATTCGATCTATGCAAAAATTTCTCCGAGGTTATGGTCACACAATGTAATTTGAATGTAAATACTTAGTTTCGGGTATTCTGTCAGATATTCTTGTCGTGTGCATATATCCATCAAGTGTGTCCAATATGTATTGATGGTGTAATTTTAGTCACCCCTATCCCATTTGCCCAGGACCATAAGCTGTTCCGCAGTAAGAATTGCTTCCAATAGGTGGCCGTTTACACTACTTTAATTTATTTTCGATATAGAATTAATCCTAAGTATTTAACTCTATCGATTATGGATATTGTTTTGTCCAGGAACCATGATTCGATGCAGTCCTTGATTTTAGTCTTCCTAATGAAGTGAGAAATTTTTGTTCGTTCTATTCCCTTGGATGAGCCTAGTTATAATAGGTATTTTTGTCTATTCACCACTTTGACACAGGATCATTGACCTTTGTAAGTATTACATTGCATCAGCATAGCAGACTGGCTCTAATCTATCTGAAGTTAGTATCCTCATTAGGCTCTTTATCGAGAGAATTTTAAGTAATAAAAATACCACGATGTATACTCTCTCCTTAATTGTTGATCCGTATATCTCACAGCTTATCCATTTAATCCTCATGTGGTTGATCTATCACAGAGCGCCCGATCAACCTGAACCTGGCCTAAGGGGTAAATAAGTCCCTTCAATGCAATTTCTCATCTGGGATTTTAAATAAGCGAAATACCCAAATATTATCTGGTAGCTCCCCTAAAAAATTACCCAATTTCAAAAAAATAATATTAACTATACTAGCATGCAGAGACACATTTATCGCTCTTCATTAAGCCACACGCTACTTCTCCCATAGTTGTCTCTTATTTGATGCTTAAAGCTGACGTGGATGTGATATTTCTTACGGTCATATTTACATATCCTACATATGGTTAAGTACTTAGAATAAACCAGCCGCCCTTTACTATTGTTGTCCAAGTCAATAAACATTTCGGTTGATAGTCAAAGATAATGAAATCCTCTTTACCACCAACCCCCCACCCACGCTGTTCACATGACCTGTGAAAAATTTTCCATAACGACAAGTAATTAATATTTAGGTTTTGGTCATACAATAAGGACAGATTGTAATAATGATGTCGTGGGTTGTTTTGTTACATTCGTCTCCTTTGACTGGAAAACAATACTGGGTGGTATTCAATGGAAGATAACTTGCCAACAGTTCGAATATATAATGAATGTAAGCATTTCTGTGACATTTTGCAATTAATTATTTATTTCGTTTCTCTAATTAAAAGAAGGTCAAAGGCCAGCAATGTTTAGCAATGGCTAAGCAACAAATTAACATTTCTAAAGCTTCATTGCGGGTGATAAATACCAATTCACCATATGTTTTAGGCAAATAGTATCTATATAACTATGTGTGTGTTGGCATATACAGTCAAATTTCTCTATAACGTAGTCACTGGGGACACGCTGATTTATACGTTATAGAGAAAGTTCGTTATAGAGAGGTAAAAAAGAAGGAAACAACGCTATTTTTTAAAAAAAAAATCGTTAAAGAGAGAAATTTGCTACAGAGAAATTCGTTATAGAGAAGTTCAACTGAGAATGTTAGATATGTGACTACGTTAGAATTACATTGTTGTGTTAACTAAACATCATCATTACTGCAGTATGAGAATTTGTTATTTCGCCAAATTTTCAATTATAATGGCACCGATTATTATCGGTTACCAAGAGCAAAACGGAAACCTCATGGATTTATTTATCGTTTTGTCAACATTTCCACTTGCACTTATTTTTCAACAACAACAAAAATCACAAAAATATTGCGCTGGTAACGGAAATATGACCAAAATTGTTGTCGTTCAAATTCAAACACGTTTCTCCCGATGGGGTGGATAACAGTAAAAATAAAATATTACTACATATTGATTGTTATGTTACTATGACTATACTAAGTACGGGTAAATCCAGGCCAAACACCCGCATAAGAATGAGTTGTGAGTTGTGTTGCCGCAGTGGTTGATGGTTAGTAAGCTATGTACATCTACAGCAAATTTCTATGTCAAAAGCACACTAAAGCCTGACAATAGGAAATAAAAACTGCAAACAAAATTTATGACGTTAACACAAAAAATCAGCCAAGATTTCTTAGTTTAACAGAAAAGGCAAACATTGCCAGCAGAACCAGTGTCGTATGAACTTCATTTGAAGTGCAAAGTATGTCAAGAATTACATAAAAAAAAAAATTTGAAAAATTTGGCTGAACAACGTTTTGAAGGGTTTCTTTTAGATGTTATTTAGAATTTATACAATTGCACAAGTTTTCTCACTTCAGTGTTCTTACAAAACAGATACGAATGTAGAACTTTGGGTGTGATTTTGGCCATTTGTATGACAGGCTCCATAATAGGTGTAGCAAAAGTTTCGGTTCACTATTTTGTATTCCATTACCGCCGGTGAATTACTAAAAACATCTAAATTTTATATAGAAAATCTGATTTTCCATAATTTTTTTCTAATTTTCAATTGAAATTTTTGATTCTCTCGTCGCCAGGGTCGTCATAAGGACCCAAACTTAATCTAAATCTACTGGATAAAGTATTTAGATACGAAAACAATTCAAATTCGGATTCAGTGATAGCTTTGTTGTCATGTCCGGTAATTTGTACCCATGCCGATTTTAGATGATCGAGAACTTTTAGTATACGCTCGACGAGTATTGATGTGGTCTAAGACTGCAATGACAGGTTTTGGGACACGGGTTGATTTAAGATATTGGGGAACTTTACGAATCGGTCGATTTGAGGTGATCGAGAACTCTATACTATTCTCCCAAAACTGTAGAGGTCAAGTAGGTCAGGATCGTTTCGGTATTTAGGAACGTAGTAATTCGGGTATCTTCGATAATTCAGGCTCGTGTAAAAAATGCAGCAGCGTACTGATGATTCGGGTTCGTCGGTAGCTACGATTAATATCAGCAGTAGGTGGTCAGCTTGGTGATTCGGGTTTTGTCGGGGTTTCAGGTTAATATCAGCTAGCGATGATTGATGACTCGGGTTAGTCGGTAATTCGGGTTAATGTCAACAATCCCGAAGGGTATTGGTGATTCGGGTTTATATCAGCAATTCTCGGTCATCTTGATGATTCGGGTTTGTCAGGTTTAGGTTTATATCAGCTATTCGGGAATATATTGGTAGGTTAGGTTGAGGACATGTAATGACACAACACAATACCATGCCATTACAACACTCGGAGAACATTATGGTCCATTGTGATTGTCCTGATTTAAGAAAGAAGAATAAATGAGAGAATGTTTTACAATAAAATAAAGAGTTAAGAAGAATAGTAATAGTGGAAAAGAGTTAGAAGTGTTAAAAAGATGAATTTCGGTGGGTTATCTCCTTCAACTTCATATAGTGATCAGGTTCGTCTTCCATCCAGTCTTGGCCAAATATCTCGTGATACCACACAGTCGGTGCGATGTTCCCAGGATGTATTTGCCAGCCGTTCGATGTGACGGGTCACAAAAGAGTTAGAAGTGCTAAAAAGATAATTCCGGTGGGTTCTCTCCTTCAACTTCATATATATACAAGTAGTGAGATTACGTGGGGACACTATGCCCTTAAGACAGCTCAAACCATCAGTGAACTTCACTAAATTCTCCATGTTGCATGAGGACAATTCGGTGAGACCATAAAAAAAACAATTTACCGAGGAATTGATTCCTTTTTCTATGAAGAGCTGGACAATGGCATAACAAATACTCAATGGTCTCAATTTCCTCCTCATCGTCACAAAGTCTACAGTAATCCTTCTGTGTCGTGTCCCAGTTGGATGTAAATGCTCTGACGTCGCACTGTCCCGTGATTACTTCAATTAGTCGTCAAACGGACCTCCTATCCAGTTCCAATAGTGATCAGGTTCGTCTTCCATCCAGTCTTGGCCAAATATCTCGTGATACCACACAGTCGGTGCGGTATTCCTAGGATGCATTTGCCAACCGTTTGATGTGACGGGTCACAATTCCGTATATATGGCGGTCACACTGATCCATCCGATTGGCCGCGTCCCAGTGCTGAGCCTTTCCGCGCCAGCTCATCCGCTATTTCGTTTTCTGAAATGTCACTGTATCCGGGGACTAAACGGAACCGAATACTATTCTCCGGCAGTTTCGAAAGCGCCGTCCTACATCTGTACACTAATCTCGACATCATAGCCTATGACACCAAAGCCTATAAGGCCGCTTGACTATCCACATATATTGTGACGATCTCCTTCAAATTCCTTGCCAGTATTTTCTCCACAGATTTCATAATAGCGAATATATTGCCCACTCAGGATCGTGGGGGTGACTCGCGATTTTTAGCAAATCGACTTCTGCAGCTCGTGGTTGTATCGATGATTCGGCTTTTGTCGTAAGTCAGTTTGGTATCCGCAATAATGACTCGTGCTCCTCAGCAAATCTACTTTTGCAACTCGTGGTTGTATCGCTGATTCGGCTTTCGTCGTAAATCAGTTTGGTATCTGCAACTCAGGATCGTGCCGATGACTCGGATTCTTTAGCAAATCGACTTTTGCAACTCGTGGTTGTATCGATGATTTGGCTTTCGTCGTAAATCAGTTTGGTATCTGCAACTCAGGATCGTGCCGATGACTCGGATTCTTTAGCAAATCGACTTTTGCAACTCGTGGTGGTATCGATGATTTGGCTTTTGTCGTAAATCAGTTTGGTATCTGCCACTAAGGATCGTGTTGATGACTCGTTTTCGACTGTAGACAAATTTCTGCAACACGTAGTTTTATCGATTCCGAATTCGCGACCGAACTCGTAATCGTACCTGACGGAGTGTTAATATCAAGATGCTACGGAGATAATTACTTATACAAGGCTACAGTAACATAGAGTGTCTTCGTGTACCAGACCGAAATCAGTGCAAAGGTTCAAAAGACCGAAGTCCGATTAAACAGACCGATGTCCGATTCAACAGACCAAAATCTGGTGTAACAGATCGAATTCCGATTTAACAGACCGAAGTGCAATTCAACTGACCGAAGCTCGATTCAACAAACCGAAATCCGATTTACAGACAGAAGTCCGATTCAACAGACCGAAATCCTATTCAAGAGACCGAAGTCCGATTTAACAGACCGAAGTCCGATTCAACAGACCGAAATCCGATTTAGCAGGCCGAAGTCCGATTTAACAACCCGAGGTCCGATTCAACAGACCGAAGTACGATGTAACAGACCGAATACCGATTCAACAGACCGAAGACTAATTTAACAGCCCGATTTAACAGACCAAAGTCCGATTCAACCGACCGCAGTCGAGTTAAACCAATGGAATTTGGGTTAAACCAACAGAAGTTGGTTCAACAGACCGAAGTCCGGTTAAACAAAAGAATATATTTGTCGATAAATTATTGCACTGTAAAGGGCAAGGGAGACCGGGTACAGATCAACTTAGCAATAAACATCGCTGCGGTAGCAACCGACGAATTTACCATTTTGCTTGGTAAGTAAGTAAGTGGAGCTCTCGATGTAATGAGCATTATATCGCATCATCATCTATTAACACTTTCCCTTGTGAAGTCATTTCCTGAATGTGTTTGGTTGGCGCTTATTCGCCGTTCGTGGCGATTGCCGAATGTGTCGTTGGTGGCAGTCGCTTACAGTGCCAAACGCGTTGTTTGCGGCGGTCGTGTGATCGATGGTATTGTTGTTTGGCCTTGAAGTAATTGAAAGAGTGTACGCAGATTGGGTTGGTTGGTGATATGCAAGGAGAATAAAAAAGGCATAGTGGTTGGAACACGCGACTACCATGCGAGAGATCCGTGGTTCGATTCCCGGCTCCAGTCATTGTCGGCCCCCTCGATGTTGTCGACAGCAACAGCAAGTGTCGAGATATTCGGCATGTCTAGTAAAAGCTTCTCAAAGATTAACGTTCGCATTCGTCGATAAACAAAGTAGATGCCGTTTGTTGTGAATTAAAAATAAGAAGCGTGTTAATTTACAACAACGCGAGAAGCGTCCCATACCTCATTCATGGGGTGTAAAGGGAAATTAAGTAAGTAAAGAGGTTAAAAAGGTCATAATTGCGAAGTTAGCGCTAGAACTGTATACGTAGGAGGCATATATGTACGGACGTCTTTCGTTACGTTACAGATTTCATGTGTCTGAACGCGCTCTTTCACTTACTTTCGTATATGCTGACATACGTATGCGTAATAAATAAAAGTCCTCATAACTCATACGCTCAGGCATTGGTAAACTTCATATCGTCATATAATATGCTATGTTTTAAAACTCCACCTTGAGCAAAAAATGATCGTGTGGCCATTAAATTGTTAATGCAGGCAACTTGACAAAACGAATGATGCAGAAGTTCTTATTTTTGGTTCTACTTTCACGTGCAAATTTTAGAATTGAATCCCAAAATCATATATTGTACTTTGTAAGTCAACCTTATCCGAAAATCTAACTATAGCTTGTCGAACATCTTTTTAACTCCCTAAAACACTACGGTGAGTGCAAATTTTATGTGAAGTGCTTATGCTAACTCAAAAAACTAATCATGAAGATTCCTCGTGTCCGCTCATGTAACTAATACCACAGTGTAATTAAATAAAATTCCGAAATGTATTTTAACAAATTCAATACATACGTTACAGTCTGCTGAAAATGTTGCTCATAAAAACTAATTTCATTTGAAATCATATTTAAAATAAACTGAAAATGATATTCATACGATTTCATTAAACGATGCCTGCCCAACAACCTCTTGTCCTTGAAGGCGACTATGATGCAGTTTGGCTTAAACGTTTTTTTTCTATTTTCCTTTTTTGCTCCAGAAAAAAATTTAATTATGCAGCCATTTGACACTGTGTCCTTGCCTCCTCCATATTTCTTTTAAATTAATTTCAACAACATACACCCCCACACACCTTCGATATGACGGCATACATACATATTTTATATTAAACACCCTAACTCCCCGAAGAGGAGACACAAGGAGGGGTACAACATGAATCAATTTTTGTTGTACTTGATATTTCAATGAAATTTGTTTAAAATAAAATTCAATAAAAATGAAAGAAACATGTAATGTACCTTTGATGTAAATTAGATTAACTTTTTCTTACATCAACGCCGCCGCCAGTCAGTACCATGCTTCCCCTCCCTCATCATCCAGACCACACCTTGGACTCTGGAAAGTTTACAACGCTTGAACGTTGTAACGAATCCGCCACAAAGAAGAGAACGAGAATGAAAGCGAAAGAAATAAACATTAACGCCTGTTGCTTTGGCCATAATTTTATGGCTGGGCCGGCAGTGCCAGACACCACAACAGCGAAGGCAAATCGCTGTTGACAGACAAAACTGTGCCCCATGACCAGAGAGACAAGACACCCTTAAACGACAAACGATGCGTAAAATATTCGTACTTTTCCACTTGGCCATCGGGAAAGTACAGTTACATGTTTCAATTCCATGGCTGTTGTTTCGTCTCTAATTGCAATAAAACAGGAATTTGGGCTTTCATCCACATTCACGTTTATGTAAAAATGTCGCAATGGTAACAATACGATTCGAATCGGGAGCAAACGTTTAGCAAAAAGGGGGAAGTGGGGGTGGGCGGTGTTGTCGAGTGGGACATGAAAAGGAAAAATAACTAAACCACATATCCGGCTGTAATGTATGTTACAGAAAAACTGGCGAATTGTGGTAAAGATATGGAAAATTGTTTTGCTGCGTGGCATGCATATCGTTGTTTACAGGCTCAGAAGCTTTTAAGCCTAAAAATTTGTATTCTAGAAATGCTTATGCGTAATTTGTTTTATAAATTTGCAAATTTACAGTCTTATTCATAAAAACTTATAAGAGGTTTATAAACCAATTTTAAGCAAATTTCGAGAAAACAACATTCATAAACGATTCACTTCTTCAATAAGTTTAAATAGGATTATCCCTACTTTAAGCATGGCATAACTTGACGTTCGTACAATTTATTGCATATTTATGAATTTGAGAACTTTATTTTGAGCATTTCGGCATTTCCCCTATGGGAATGAGTCGTTGCATGTATTCATTGTGTAGGAAATTGCCTTCGTGATCATTGGGCACATAGAAAAGTATCCAAAAAAACACATTCATGAATCCCATGATCAAATGAAAAGTATATTTCCAAAAACCTTTAAAAATTACACTGTGCGACAGCCAAAATCGGGATGGGATGAAACCAAACATGTTAAATTCCAATTAGAATTAGCAATTGATGCAATTGGTTTATATTCTCTAATTCATCAAACAATTAGAATTAGTTCAACTTATTCCCATTAGATAATTGAAATTTTTATTCCAATGGTAAAACTAATTGCAATTAGTTGTCATTAGCAAAAAAATTGGTTTACCTTTACAATTAGGAATCTAATTGACTTCTGATAATGCAATTAGATATTCAATTAGCTCGAATTAGAATCATAACCCAAGAACGACTAGTCCAATTTTGATGAAAAAAAACGAAATTTAAGAATTAAAATTCTTTAATCTCTTTATAAATGATTTCTCTGCAAAATCAACAGTTTCGCAGTTATAATTAAATTTTTAAAAAAATAAAATAAAAAAAATTGCCTCAAAAATTATTTCATACAGTGTTGTTTGTTAGTGTTGGTCGATCGTATTGATAGTGTATCAAATGATACATCAAATTAGCTTAACGATCAGAAAAGTGTTTTATTGTTCATATTACTAGGATGACGCGTTTCGAACTCCATGACGAGTTCATCTTTAGACCCCTTTGTGATGAATTGATGCACTATGATACATCATCAGCCGTAAAAAAAGTGTCAAGTCTTACTACTTTCACGTAATTCCACATAAGCTATGAACAAAATGAGACATAGATCATGAAAATCTTTAATCGCGTTTCTCTTTAAATCACAGTTAAGAGAATGTCCCATTTTGGAAAATACAAGTTTTTTGCATTTCAGGATATATGAGAGTTAGGCGTGTCCTTCGATATAATTCAATATAATTCAACACAGTTGTCAGTAATATATCAGAAACAAATTAAGCCAATTTTTGCTCAATACCAACAACCAGATTTTAAAAATTTAAGTTTTTTCATATTAGGATATATGGGATTTGGGCGTGTCTTTGGGCCGATTTTCACAAAACTTCGTGTTTGTTCTTTTCTATTTATAAAGGTTATGTGTACTAATTTTCCTTCTTTTATGATAACTCGCTTTATTTTTGGCCTCCGTTTGAGTGAAAACACGACACTGTGCGGAATAGCTACCACAATCATAATAAAAATGAAATAACCTGTTGTTTATTACTTACATGATCTATGTCTCATTTTGTTCATAGGTTCGGTAACATTACGTGAAAGTAGTGTCAAGTCTTACACTTTTTTCCATTTTGGATTTTTTTATTATTTTTTAAATATAAAAGAATTGCATTTTTAGACACATTTTTATTTATTTTTTTGTCATAAATTTATTTATAACTGAGAAACTGTTGATTATGGTCTTAAGACCAAATTCGTTTCAGAACTTTTTAAGACGATTGAGCCATGTCCGTCTGTCTGGCTACCTAGATGGCTGGGAGCAGGATATCTTAAGTAAAACTTAACTGATCCTTATGAAAATTAAGTAATAGGATTGTAAATGGGCAGCATAACCCAATCTTGGTATTTAGTACCTATTTTTTAATAACTAGTATTTCTTCCATAGATTTCAAAATGAAAACTGGAAGATATTACAATTTAGTCAGTTTAATTATCTTGTAATAGTGCAAGATTATTTGCCCCTAGCCCTAGCCAAAATGCCAAATAGACCAGAGAATGTCATCTTCGAACATGACAACGACCCAAAAAATTCTGCAATAAATAGTCAAGCAATGTCTTAGTTCACAGAAGTTTGGGGCCAGGAAGTGGCCACCGCAGAGTCCAGATCTGAACGCGATCGAAAACCTGTGGGATTATTTAACACGCCGGTTGGCAGACTACGATGAAGCCCCGAAACGGATTAATGAGCTATGTGTGAGAGTTCAGACTGAATGCAACAAAATTCCTGCATATTATGTTGATAAACTTGAAAACCTTGGAGCAAAAATGTGTCAATGGTCTGAATTAGAAAATGTTTTGTTTTTATATACCTGCAGTTATGTATATTATATTTCTGTTGTTGCTTTATCTTTTCTACAGATGCACATTTTAAATTTAGCAAAAAGTTTAGAAATAATTTTATAAAAACTTTAAAAAAAAAATTAATACATACCTTGTTTAAAACATCGGCCCACTTTTGCACCACAGTACATATTAGTCGATACCTTGTGGTACCTCCCATGCAAAATTAGCTATTTTTTGGAAAACTAATATTTTTTCAATAACTTCCAAACGGACCGCTGGAGGACATTTAAAATTTGTCAGTTTAATTAACATATAATAACAGACAAATCCTCGAACAATTTGTCACACCCCTTCTGGTAGCTCCCATACAAATGACCGAATACACCCTCGTACATATATTTTTTGTAAGTACACTGAATTCGATCAAATTTTGCATAAAATGTACACTTGTGAGAGTTTGACTCAGGAAGGAATATGAACTATAGTTTTGTAATTGTACCTTTAGGTGTTTGGTCGGAGCGTTGGTATCACTTTTCCCCTGTTTATTTCAAAAAGAGTGCATTTCTAAAAGTCCCTTTAAATCGCACAAGAACCCCATAAAATATATATTCACCCCCATTTTCGCGATTCTACCTTCAGTCGTTAGTCTTCAATGTTGATTTCAGTTTTATCCCTATCTCTGACTTTGTACACCTTAAAGTACGAATTTCGAAAAATCCCTTTGTATTGCACAACTGCTCTATAAAATACAATGAAAAAACTTAATTTTCCTTTACACCTCATGAATGAGGTATGGTATGTTGTGAATTAACACTCTTTCTATTTTAGATTCACAACAAACGGCACCTACGAAGTTGCTGTCGACAACATCGAGTGGGCCGGCAATGAAAGAAAAATGTAGATGACTGGATCTGGGAAATCGAACCACGTATCACCCGAACGGTATTCGCGTGCTCTAACCACTATGCCAAAATTTTCGTGATTCTAGCTCTAGTTGTTTGGTCTGGATGATATAACATTTTTATCCATTTTTCGGACTTTTTACATCTAAAAGTACGAATTTGGAAAAACAACACAACTACTCTATTAGAAAACATTTACCCTAATTTATCGATTCTACCATTATCCATAGATCTGCGTGATTGTACCAGTTTTATACCTTTTCCAGCGATGGCAACACGCGACTATCAATATTGTAAGATCTGGCAACCGTCTGTGCGTAGCTTAATAATAGAAATTGTGTTAATTCACAATAACGCAAGAAGCTATCCCATACCTCATTCATGGTGTGCAAATGTAAATTAAGTTTTGCCTTATGCCCATATAGATTTTTGCGAATATAGTCTTAGCCGTTGGGTCTGGACCGCGGCCACCGTGACATGATGATTAGAACACGCAACTACCATGAGGGAGACCCATGGTTCAATTCCTGGTTAAATTCGACAGCAACTTCGCAAAATAGTGTCGAGCCAATCAGCGTGTCTTATAAAAGCTTCTCAGACAGTGTCGTTCGCATTCGTGAATCTAAAAATAGAAAGCGCGTTAATTCACAACAACGAGAGAAGCTATCCCATACCTCATTCATGTTTAAAAGGTAAATTATTTTTTTTTTTTTAATTTGGGTCTAGGTGATGGTTTTACTACTAGTTGTATCCCTTTTCGTATCATGTTTAGCCATAAAAGTAAGAATTTAAAAAAAGTTACTTCGTGCAGCTCTCTAATTCTATGCGGAGCATGTTATATAGAGTTTCACGATGATAGCTTTAGCAGTATGGTCTAGTTGATTGCATCAGTTTTATTCCTTTTTGGCCCTTATTTTTACCCCTAAAAGAAATAATTTCCAAAAATCTCTTCTTATCTGACGTCTTCTCGATAAGGTAAACAATCAGCTCAAATTTCATCATCCTATCTATAGCCGTTTGGTTAAGTCGCTGATGTAAGCGACCCTGTCAGTTACCAAACAATTTTGTATTTATATATACCCTCATACCTATTAGTGATGCACAGTCGATGGCAATCACTAGACTAGTAAACATTAGGCATACTAATTTCCAGCGTTGTTGGTTCTATATAAATTTCAAGTGAGTGAATCTATAATCGATAATGCAACAATTTAAACTAACGTTATCTTCTATTACGATGACGAAATTTCGATAACTATTGCAAAGTAACGTATTTTGCAATCAAATTGGTAACGATTTGACAAAAGTGATAATGTTGACTTTTACAACTAAGTGCTAAGAAATAATAACAGACAAATGAAATATTTGTTATGAATAGATTAGTTATGTTTATTTATTGTTATTTTAAAATCACACTAATGTATGGATGATAACATAACGATAACATCCGGCATAGGAAACTGTTTCCCACGAAAATTTTTCGTAGCACGTGCAAATCATGCCTGCCGTATTGACAGTTTGTATGTCTAGCAATTACTTTATGTGAGTGACGGTTTGATGAACGAAAAATTAAAAGCTCTTTATGAAGTACTTGAAAATATTTCAACAACGTGAAAAGTATAGAACTACTAAAGGAAAAAATTGCTTGTGAGTGAACAAACAACAAATGTAAAAAGAAAAAAATTAAAAAAATTATCATGAAGACGCGTGAATTGAAGTACCGATTTAGAATAATATCGGTTAACGAACCCCAAAAGAAGACTAAGTGCTTTTTTAATGCTCAAATCACAAATATTTCAACTATGTTTTTGTAAAAAAAAATCCGTAATTACGGAACATTATTTTAATATGCAAACATAAAAATATATTTAAAAAAAGTGTTATCCTTTGATGTAAAAACCGTTTGATGTAATGGGAGTGTTTTTTTATGTATTCCTAACAAAATGGACAAAAAAAGTCGACATTAGTATTCCCAGTATATTTCTGTGGCTCGCACCAGCAATTATCATCCAAATCAAAATTAAAATTGCTCTTAGAAATTCTCTTGCTGAAAACATCAAAAGTTTGTAAGTCAAATATAATCTCAAAATATAACAAAATTATGTAGAAGCATCAACTTGATTTTCCAGAATAACAACCGCTTTAATATTTATGTATTATTTAACCATAATCCCTTTTTGTTTAATCAAGTTAAGACGTCACTGTTTCTCTAGATACTCATCGATACTTCATAATCACTGTCATTTTTATGACCATCAACGCAAGGCATCATTACCCGTACTGGAAGCGTTATCGTCATTGCCATTATTATTCGCAATAGATACGTAACTTGTGATAGCCGTAGTTTGTTATGTTAGATAAGACTGGAATTGTATACAAAGTAGCCAGTGAGCGATAGCTCAAAACTAAAAC
Organism: Muscina levida; assembly: GCA_964034835.1. Classification (NCBI taxonomy): domain Eukaryota; kingdom Metazoa; phylum Arthropoda; class Insecta; order Diptera; family Muscidae; genus Muscina; species Muscina levida. The sequence goes on from OZ035881.1 coordinate 126,997,318, forward strand.
AAACTATAGTGGGTTACACAGCAAGGAGAGAAGAGTGAGAGAAAGAGAGAGAAAGAGTGAGCGTTTGCTATCGGGGTACATCAATGTGCGATAGTTACTAACTAAACAGCACCACATATATCATTTACATTGATTTTCCGCAGAAATTTCTATGTTTTTTTTCTCGTTACTTTTTTTCTTATTTTATTTGTGTTTTATTCTTTTTTTTACATTTACCCTGTCCTCAGTTTTTGCTCATTGCTCTTTGACAAATGGCCTTGGTATGGACCATTTGATATGCACAAAAAATAAAAGTAAAATAAAATAAGGTTTCTCAATTTAGTATAAATCCTTCCGGAATGAAAAGTGCTTTTACATAATGCATAAGTATACACGAAGTTGAGTAATAGTTAGCAAAACGAATATGTTAGCGAGAGTTATAACTCACTGGCCGATATTGTGGTTTTTATGCGGTTTTTAGTTTAGATATTAGTTTTTAATCATAAGAGGGCATTATTTAATGAATGAATTACAATTTTATAAAGCCGAAAATGTGGTCGACTACCAAGAATTAAAAAGTTCCCAAAAAAAGGTGACGAATTATTCTCTAAATTGTAGATTGCTTTGGGTGATTACAAAAAAAGTAATGTGTTAACTCACTCAAATGAGAGAGCGCTGTCCGATATCTCATTGATGAGAAGCAAAAATAAATAAAAAAATATTTGGGACCGGCCGGGCCATGATGGTTAGAAGTCGAGACTACCATAGGGAAGATCCATGGTTCGATTCCTGTCTCCAGTCATCTTCATTTTTCTTTCATTGCCGGCCCCGTCGATGTGGTCAACAGCAACTTTGCAGCATAGTGTCGAGTCAATCGGCATATCTAGTAAAAGCTTCTCAAACAATGACGATCGCATTCGTCGATAAACAAGTAGGTGTCGTTAGTTGGGAACCTAAGAATAGAAACAACGTGAGAAGCTATACCATACCACATTCATGGGATGTAAAGGGAAATTAAGTAAGTAAGACTGTTGTTAGCTGGCACTTCTTTGCAATCCTATTGGATTATATACCGCACGTAGAATAATATTATAAGCTTGGTCAATCTTATGCGCTTCTTCTCCAGTTATTCACACCAAGTTCGGCAAGGTTCTCAGTAACCTGGTCTTTCCAACGGAGTTTTGGTCGCCCTCTTCTGCATCGTCCATCGAGTTTATTGTCGAAGACTTTTCGAGCTGGAGCATTATCGTCCATGCATACAACATGACCTAGCTAACGCAACCGCTGCACCTTAATGCGCCTGACCACGCCAATGTCAGTTTACAGCTCGTACAGCTCATGATTCATTCGAAGTCGATATTCTCCGTTAACGATGAAGGGCCCATATATTTTACGGAGTATTTTTCTCTCGAATACCGCCAGAACCGATTCATCCGCTTGTGTCATAACCCAGAATTCTAACCCATACATCAAGACAGGTAGAACCAGTATCTGGTATAGCTAGATTTTTGTTCGCTGAGAGAGGGCTCTGTCATTAAATCGCTTGCTTAGTCCGTAGTAGCATCTATTAGCAAGCAGGAGTCTTCTCCGGATTTCGAGGCTAACACTATTTGTTTTGTTGATGGCGGAGCCTAGATTGATAAAATTATCTACCACCTCGAAATTATAGTTGTTAACGTTCACGCAGTTTCCCAAACGAGTAGATTCTTTGTTCGTTGAAACTAATAACTTCGTTTTGTCCTCGTTCATCATTAGACCCATTTTCGCTGATTCATTTTGTATACTTGAGAAGGCTGCAGTCACATCCCGCAGTTTTCGACCGATGATGTTTACGTCATCAGCATATGCGAGTAGCATGTGGCTTTTGTTGAATGTCGTGTCACTCGTGTTAACTGCAGCTTTCCTCATTATCATCTCCATCACTATGTTGAAGAGGTCACACGATAGGCCGACGCCTTGTTTTAGGCTCCGTTGGTATAGAATGACTCTATAAGGTCCTTGTCAATCTTCACTGAAGACTTCGTGTCAGTCACAACCATTCCGCAAAGGCGTATCAGCTTCACTGGAATACCAAACTCAGCCATACTCAGCTTCGAGTACTTTCTGCCGTATCCGGCTGTCGAAGGCAGCTTTGTAGTCGACGAAAAGAAGGTACGTGTCCATCTGTTTCTCTTGGGTCTTTTTCAGGACTTGCCGATGTGTGAATATCTGGTCAGTTGTTGATTTACCAGGTCTAAAGTCACACTGATAAGGTCCAGTCAGGTTGGATAACACTGGCTTTAGTCTTTCACATATCACACTCGACAGGACCTTATATGCGATGGGTAGAAGGCTGATCCAACGGTAATTGGAGCACACAGTTGGATCACCTTTTTTAAGCACAGGACATATTACGCTTAGATTCCAATTGTGGTTCATGCACTCATTAAGCCAAACCGTGCGTAGGAACTGATGCATGCTCGTTATCAGGAAGAGCTCTGCCGGCAGTACGTCAGCACCGGCTGCTTTATTATTTTTCTGCCGCGATATTGCTCTTCTCACCTTGGCTTGACTTGGTGATGGGAAATCTAAGCCGTCGTCGATAATTGGCGGGATACCTTCACGTGCGCTGCCTTCTGCAACCAGCAGTTGCTGGAAGTGTTCTTTCCATATATGCAGCACACTGCGTATCTGTAACCAGATTTCCATACTTGCCCTTACAGGAGGGGAGCCCATTACCGTAGCCTTTTGCTATTAGTTTCTGGTAAAGCCCCCACCTCTATTCCTGTATCGATCTTTATACTCGTTCACCCGTTCCTTCATCTGAAATAGATGTATTTCCTGTTAAATAAATGTCTCTCCTGTTTTACTGTCTCCTTGTGCCGTTCTCTAACAGCCCGGGTTACAATTGACTGTAGCATTGCTCTATAAGCAGCATCCTGTTCCTCAAACGCTATGCGATATTCTGTATCGTACCAGGATGAGCGCCGTTTTGCATATCCTAGCACGGTTGTTGCGGCGGTTGCCATGGCATGCGCAAGATGCTGCCACTGTGTATCTTGAACGTAGAGGCGTTGTGTCGTAGAAATTAGGAGAGTTGATTGGAGTAAGCAGTGGCTATCTCTGGGGTTTGCAGCTTTGCGATGTCCAGCTTTCTTTGAATTTGGTTACGTGCGTCTTTCTCTCTATCCAACCTTGTGCGCACCTTGGCTGCAACCAAGTATCGGGGGATAGGAAAGTTTCCTTGTGGATATCTTTGTGCTGGAATCTGGTTCCACTCACTACCATGTACTTACCCGCTGCGAAGCTAATTAGCCTATAGCCGTTGTATGACGTGTCGGTTTGCAGGCTGAACTTACCGATCGATGGACCATAAACATCTTCCCTTCCTATTTTTGCATTAAAGTTTTCCAGAATAAATTTAATGTCGTGTCTAGGGCAGCGGTCGTATGTTTTCTCTAGGCGCACGTGGAATGCATATTTAATCTCATCGTCTTTATCTTCCGTCTTCGCCTTGATGCGGATTGTGGCTATTCGATCACTAACAGGATTGAACCGCGAGACAATTTTTCGCAATTTTAACGTCATGATCATCCTTGTCCTGTCCATCTCATCTCCTAGATAGCGGCGATGATGTTATCTTCAACATCTTACTGAAGCAGCATTTCTGGTCAGTGTATACTTATTTTTTTATTCTGTTCGATTCTATAGCAATGATCAACATAATCGGTGATGTATTTAACTTAAACGAATGAATTAGAATGAATGAATGAATGAATATAGCAATGATCAACATAATCGGTGATGTATTTAACTTAAACGAATGAATTAGAATTTGTGAAGAGGATATAAGTTAGGCTTGCCCGAACTTTGTTGCGTCATTTCCCTGTGCACTAGTTTTTCCTTTCCCCTAATTTGTGTTAAAATTTATATATGTCCCTAGGAAATCCACTTTGGAGTCTATTGCATATCCTGCCCAAATCTAAGTTTGACAGAAATGTGCCTTGCATTTAAAAATACTAATTTAAGTATTAATATATTAATATATTTGCCCCAATACACAGTACAACATTTTTCAGCTTATTGATTTGGGACTCAATTCTGAGAACCGCACGTAAAAATAGCCCCAAAAATAAGAAGTTCTGAATCATTCATTTTGTATAGTTACATGCCATAAAAATTTAATTTTAATAGTAAGTAATCGATAGTAAGTATCGTATAGGGTAGTTTTTCAGGTTTTATCCTCTTCTGTTTGACATAACTCGAGAACCACTAGTCCGATTTAGCTGAAAGCCGTGGCGTATGATTAACGTAAATTTTACTTATGATAATCATACCATATAACAATATAACAAAAGAGCCTAAAACGTGACAAATAACCCTATACGATACTTACTTAATTCAAATCGATATTAAATTATTATGGCATGTAACTATACAAAATGAATGATGCAGAACTTTTTCTTTTTAGGGCTACTATCAAGTGCTGTTCTCAAAATTGAGTCCCAAAATCATATGTTATGTTATACTGTGTTAATATATTTGCCCCAATATTTAAGAGATTTATTAACGGTTTTCTTTGAAATATAACTTATAAACAAATAAATGTATTAATCATCACACAATTTTGTATTACTTGAAAATTCAATTACATTAATTTCAATAGATTTGTAATTGAATTTAAATTTTTTTGAAATAATTTGCTTTTACTAATTTACATAATTTTTGTACATGTCATTTGTTTTAGAAATGGAAATCATTCCCGAAGGCAGACACTTCCGTTTGGTGCAAGAATCAGAGCTTCCCGAAATATTGGTATATTTAGAACGTTTTCTACCGGAATCACTAAAGGTAATTATAATTTACTTTGTGTTTTCTATTCGTTAATTGCTTGGCCTTTGAACTTTTATAGAACTTTTTAGCAACGTCGATAATTATCAAAAGGTTTTGCCAAAACAAAAACAAAAGTGAACTTTAACTATTCTTATAAGCTTTTTGTGAATGCCTGAAATAACTTTTCTAATTGCTAACATTATTCGTAATCAGTTGTGGGTGTCCAAATGCAAATACATACGTACATAGTTATACATGCATGTAAATTTTTTAGATGTAAGTTTGTATGTAACAGCAGAATAGTTTACAAAATGTAAACGCAATATGAATATGATTAATTGGGCAACACTTTGTTCCGTTACTCGTACAAAAAAAAGTTCTATAATAAACTTTTGCATTATAAATGTTGTATATGTTTGCTTGGATTTGTATTCGTGCAAGTATAAACAATTGTACATATAGTGTATGTGTGTGTGTGTGCTTGTTGTACATTTTACCTTGGAATTCAACTCACTCAGAAGGCGGCTGGCTGCAGCAACACATGTTGCGGAAACCAAAACTGAAATAGAATTCGAATAAAATGTTGAAAACAACTGGTGACAGCAAATGGGTCTATGATATATGTCGAGCGAGACAATGCGACACTCGCACACTAACATGTGTCGGTAGTTGGACCAAATGGTGATTATCAAATTTAACACACACACACGCAGTTAAGGACAAGAAACAGATCTAGGGATAGGGGTGAATTTTGAAAAGGTACTCGATTTTGGGTGAGCAGTTGCCTTCGTGACATTGATTGCCTGTGTAAAACGGCGATATGAAAAGCTGTGAGATGATTTTGATAATGAGTCAAGAAATTATAAAATAAAAAACAAAGTTTACGAAATTTACACATTTAAGACAATAAACTAAAAAAATAGAATTGATTAGTTTATAACAATCGGCAGCAAGTAGTCAAGTCAATTGGCTAAGACAGCGTCTTTAAACTATAGGCCCCTTTGTGTGTGTCTAAAAATAGGGGCGTGCCAATTCGCACCATCGCGAGAAACTCTTCCATGTCTCTTTCGTAGGATGCAAAGGGAAATAAATATTTATTTTTTAATATTCCATTGGTGGCGTATGAGTTATGACTATATGGCGTAGACTATACGCCTTCAAGTACTTTATAAATAACAATTACACAGTAAACAATTTTCAGCTCATTGATTTGGAACTCAATTCTGATTTTGGGACTTAATTCTGAGAACTGCAGGTGAATTTAGCCCCAAACAGAAGAAGTTCTGCATCATTCGTTTTGTCATGTTACATGCCATAATAATTTAACATCGATTTGAAGTTAGTAAGTATCGTATAGGGGAATTAGACACGTTTTAGGTTCTTTTGTTTGATATTACTCGAGAATCACTAGACCGATTTAGCTGAAACAAATTTAAAATAATTAAGAATTACAATTTCTTTAATCTGTTCATATAACGTTTTCCTACATAAGCAACAGTTTCACTTTTCCATTCATCAAATGATTTTGAACTGGGTTTATTTTGTAGCAGTTACAATAAAACTGTTGTACTACGTGACGTATGATTTACGTGAAATATTACTTTTGATAATCATACGCCACCATATAATAATATAACAAAAGAGCATAAAACGTGACAAATTCTTTTATACGATACTTACTAACTTCAAGTCGATATTAAATTATTATGGCATGTAACTTGACAAAACGAATGATGCAGAACTTCTTCTTTTTGGGGCTACTTTCGCGTGCAGTTCTCAGGATTGAGTCCCAAAATAATTTGTTGTACTGTATAATATTAACACAATTTTTTTATCATTTGTCTCGTTTATTTTTATCATCGTTATCTTCACATTATACATTAGAACGCCACAGTCTCTACCTCATTTATTAGAATGCATACACAGAAGTTTTTTAATTTGTTCTCATTTTAAAACCTCTTTGGCTCTTTTGTGTTTTCCAATTATCACTTACGTCAACCCTATGGCCTAATAGCATACAGTGTATATGCAACTAATTACTGGCCCTACTTACGCGCACTCAACTCTATCAATATAAGAGAAAAAAGTTGAAATATGTCATAATCAAAATGAAAGCAACTCACTGCCATAAAACTTTCCCCCCCTTGGAAAACGATACACATACAATGTTGTTGTAGTCACATCGAAGTCACCAAATTATTATTGACCAATTTGACACATTTGACGCTTCCATAAGTCAACAATTAATCGAATTTCAATTGTTGTACTATGACAATACGCTCGACAATGTTTCCGTGAATAAAACATTCTGTCTGTCTGTCTTACTGTCTGTCATAACAAAAATTGAGTTATTAAAATTTCGTTTGGTTTATTTGTCATCATCAACGTTTTCATGGCCATGAAATGTAAAAACTGTCGTGGTGGTAATTGTGATGGCGGTCAATGCCAATAAACCGTTAAACATTAAGGGTGTAAAAGGGTAATTATTTGATAGGACTATTTGTCACGACATTACTGGGATCACGGGAATTTTTGTGCTTAAGAGGATGGCAATAGTGGAATTTCACTGATGACGAGGGAGGAAGAGAGTGTCAAATATATATTGTCGATATAATTTTAATAACAACCGTAAACGGTTGGAGATAAAACTTAGCCAAACGTAAACAAACAGGTAGTAGAAACTGTAGAAAACGTTACAGTGATGTCCTCAATTAAGGCAGTTTCTACCCCTAAAATTCAAAAATATTTTTTCATAGGATTAAAGCCTTTTAAAAACGAAGAATATTTTGCTTTAGAAGTATAAAGTTTTATTCAAAAACAAAAAAGTTACGTATGACAAGATGTATTTACAGCATTAACACAAATATTTTTTTTATTACATACTTTTTACCGATATCGAAAAAATTAAATACATGTTATTGCATACATTTTAGCGCAAATAGTGTTCACTATTATACGGGGTTAGAAACTGCATGTTATGAGACCTTTACTAGAAAATGATGCCATACGTCAGCGACTTCTATAGAACAAATGTAGTACTCGTCGAGATCTAAATAAAAAATATTTTTCTAAAGTTGTCTAGAGGTGATCTTTAATATTTGCCCTTGACTTTGGAAATCTTTTTTTTTCATATGGGGACCGACCCGGTCTTATGTATATTAGGCATATAACTTTTTAAAATTTTTGCAAATAGGAAAAATGGCATAGCAAAGTTGAATAGAGCATAAAACAGTATGAACTCCCATTATTTATTTTCTTTCGAAATTGCATAAAAGTTTCCGCACCAAACGTAATTACTTTTTATCAGATCATATAGCCATTCAAGGTTTTCCTATGAAGGTTACGTCATCCCATCAGCTGTTTTTGACGTTTTGCTTTGTTGTTTTATTTCTTTACAAATCTGTCAAAGTGATTTCAATTACAGATTGAAATAAATTCTTACCTTGTGAATAATTTGACAAAAATCAGTGTAATAAATATATACATGTAGAACTATGGAGGCAATTTCGGTCATTTGTATGGGTCGTAACAGAAGTTTTTGGTTTCCTGAGGGTTTGTCTACATCTTCTTTTTTTATATGGCAGCAACAACAGAAATTCATCCATTAGTAGAAAGAATTCCAAGCGTTTCCATCTTTTGCGCTCCGTAAATAGTTCGACACACTAAGCTTAAATGACAGCTCTTTCACCTGGTCCTTCCAACGAAGTTTTGGTGCCGCCCATTGAGTTTATTGCTGAAGAGCATTTTCATCCATTCGCAGTGTGTCTATTTCAACGCAGTCGACTTCAACGGCATTGTACAGCTCATGGTTCATTCGACGACGTTATTCGCCGTTAAAGATGATTGGTAGAATTTTTTTGCGAAATATTTTTCTTGACGACGTGACTCGCCGTTAACGATGAGAGGTCCAATTATTTTGCGAAGTGTTTTTCTCTCAAAGACAATAGATTGATCCGCTTTTGTCATTACCCAGGATTCTGCGCTGTGGAGCAAGACAGGTAAGATAAGAGTCTGGTAGGGCTGGATCTTTGTTCTTCGGGAGAGCGCTTTGTCGTTAAATCGCTTAGCGCATAGTAGAATCGGTTTGCGATCAATACTCGTTTTTTGATTTCTAGACTGAAATTATTTTTTTCGCTAGAATTGGCTTTAATCTTTCACATAAAACACTAGACCGGACCTTGTAGGCGATGGGTAAAAGCCTGATCCCGCGATTGTTGGTACATACACTTGGATCGTACTTCTTAAGTACAGAATATAAAACACTTAGATTCCAATCGACAGACATGCATTCCTTCAACCAAATTATGTTAATGAGCTGGTTCATGCACGTTGCCAGCTCATCACCGCCGACTTTAAAAAACCTGTGCCGGCAGCCATTCGGCTCCCTCAGTTTTGTAACTTTTAAGCCGTGCAATTTCCGTGCTAATCTCGTTTTGGCTCAGTGGTGGAAAATCTACTCAACTGTCGATGATTAGCGTGATTTCGCCCCCCATTTTTGCAGCACACTTTGAGTGTCTGTGACCCGATTTCCATCTTTGTTCTTACAGGTGGGGATCCATTTTCTAAAATCTTAGCTTTTTACCTTTTGGTAGAGCTTTTATTCTGGCTCTCTCATTGCTTCCCTAGACGCTCTTTTCGCCTGAAGAGACGTCTCACATTCATCCCTCTTCTCGCTTGGCTGCAGTTTTGCTCTATATGCAGCATCCTTTTCCTCAGACATTTTGCAACATTCCTCATCGAACCAGGGCTTGTCTCTGAGCGTGGTCGTTGCGGCAGTGGTCATAGCATTCGCAATATGCTGCTACTTGGTGTCGGGAAGATCAGAATTTGGTGGGTTTGTTTGAAGTATTTGAGAGAGTTGGTTGGAGTAGCCATTGGCTATCTTGGCGGTATGCAGCTTTGTGATATTCAGCTTCCTTTGCGTTCGGTCACAAGCGTTTTTAGTACTATTTAATCTAGTGCGTACCTTGGCTGCAACTAGGTGGTGAACTGAGTCACTATTTGCACCTCGCATCACACGCACTTCCATAACGCATGATACATGCCTTCTATCGATTAACATGTGTTCCATTTGATTTCTTTTCTTTTGATCAGGGGATATCCAGGGTTCCCTTGTGGATATCATTATCCTGGAATCTAAGGAATCCAATACCATAGATCTTGCCGATGCCAAGCTAACTAGACCGAAACTAATATGAAGCTGTGCAGACTGAATTTTCCGAGCTTTGAAGAGCATCTTTTCTTTATATTTTAGCATTAAAATTTCCACAACAATTTTAATTTCATAGGCAGGGCAGGGGTCATATATTTCCTCCAGGCGCTCTTAGAATGCATATTTAATGTCCTCGTCTTTGTCTTTCGTCGGGGCGTGTACAGAAATTACAGTGATGTAAAAATATTTCGCCTTGATGTGGATATTGACTATACGGTCACTTACAGGAACAATCAGCGAGACCAGATGTTAAACCCTTTCGTCGTGAGAACATCCGCCAGTTGGATAGAAGCACCTTCTCTGTACTGAGTTTTGATATTACATCTTCATATCCTTAAGTCGTTATCCATATCACATTTGCAGCGGTCGTCAACATTTAAAAGGTTCTTGTTATTTCCTTTTCTTCGAGTTTTCATAATATTTGTATTATTCAAGTTGCTTATTAGGCCAACGCGCCTGATCCTAATGTCTTAGGGTTGCCCCAAGAAGCATGCAATTTAGGTTGCTCAGACGTTTGGGTATTGATAACACAATGCAACAAATGTTTGATCCCGGCTTCTACATAGTTGACCCATATGTAAAATTTCATGCTGAATTCAAATCTGCTCTCAGATATGTGAAAAGTAGAACGGTTTTTGAGATATGGTCAAATTTGCATTATTAGTGTTTTGAAAAAAGGTAGGTCTAATAAAATGCCATAAAAGATAATAAAATAATTTTTTATTAAAACGATAGCTGTTTAAAATCCAATCATAAATGACGAAGTTATGGCACTTCAAAGTTGGATTTTTGTAAAAATTTTAATGATTTTTCAAGTTTTCGCTGCCTTTAATTAAGTTTTTTTCCGTGTTTCCGTAAAAATTGCTCCGGTTTCAGACAATTACATGATAAAATAATATCTTACAATAATTTGTTGCCCTTGTCATCAAAATCGGATAAAAAGTACTTCCGCATTTGCAGCATTTTATTCATATTCCTATGTGACTTGTTTAACATAAAGCGTAGAGTTATGTTTCGGAGGGAAAGCAAAACAACAATTACTACTGCTCTCAAGCAGAGGTATGTGTACTTAATTGTGAATGTAGCGTTTATTCTTCATCCGATTTTGATGACCAAGGACAAAAAATTTTTGTAAGATATTATTCTATCATGAGTTGTCTGAAACCGTAGTAATTTTTACGGAAACATAGAAAGAAATTTAATGAAAGGCAGCGAAAACTTGAAAAATCATCTAAATTTTTACAAAAATCGAACTTTGAAGAGCCATAACTTATGATTGGATTTTAAACAGCTATCGTTTTTTAAAGAAATAATTTTATTACTTTTAATCTTAGTCACAGCTTGCAAACATCGATACCTACCTTTTTTCAAAACGCTAATAATGCAAATTTGACCATATCTCAAAAACCGTTCTACTTTTCACATATCTGAGAGCAGATTTGAATTCAGCGTGAAATTTTACATTAAAATCAATTTTTAAATGTCCCGGATACAGAAACTTTTGAAATTTTGTTACATAGTGTAATCTACCACAAAAACTATGGTACAGATGACTAAACTCACTAGTCAGACTTATAACTTAACTCAAGAGAAACATTTGTTTAAAATGATTACCAGACATTGGAAAACATGGATACGTTTTAGTGGTTTAAAATGAAGCATACCAAATGTTAAGAACCTTCAGGGTGGGAACACGCCTACCGATTAGGTTCAGATTAAGGACATTGCAGATAAATTCATCAATACTTAATCTTATTATGGCATGTAACTTGACAAAACGAATGATGCAGAACTTCTTCTTTTTGGGGATACTTTCACGTGCAGTTCTCAGAATTGAGTCCCAAAATCATGTGTTGTACTGTGTTATTAAACTACTATTCATAAACATCATTTAAGAGAAGTGAAACATTATTATAGTGAATTGTTAAAATTGTCATTTAGGTTATACGCCGCTTTCTTTCAGCAATTGGTATATTTGTCATAGAGCTCTCATTTATCTCGTATTTATATGTAATGCTATTGTACATAATTGTAAACCTATAAGCGTAGTATGTTTATACCGATTAAATTCTTATTTTGTTTTACATTAAAACCCATTATACTGCCATCATCTACGCCATTGACCAGTAAATGTTCCCCCTCACGGTTAATTTCTCATGAACATGGGTATAAATAATTGTTTGCATTTTCATTATTAATTACACAAACGTGACAATAACACGTTTCACATAAGTATTTACCAATGAGATCGGAAAGGCCAAGTGGTTAGTCCCAACACGCTTATATGTGTATACATATATATATATGCCAAGCTATGCACAATTCATATGCACTACATATGTACATATTGGCGACACCACTTGACAATATGTACACATGTGTACAAAAAATGTAATCATCTATAGGTATTTAGTAGTAGTACGAGAGTAGGAGCAGAATACACACATATAGGGGAGTGAATAACAGAACACAGTGTGTTTTTCAATGTTTTAGTTTATAAACAAATGTTGTGACGTAACATCTGGCAATATGATTATTACCAAATGTTTTTTGTGTTTCTTTTTTTGTTTTGGGAGGTTTGTAAGGGCCAAATGGCTGCGGTCTAACTGACTGCCGGCAGTTGTTTTTGTTGTTGTTTTCCCCTCTGTTTCATTTATTGGTGCAATGGGTTTCATTTTTTGTTTTGTAAATATTTGTTATCTGTGGCGCTGTCTGTCTGTCTGACTATGAGTATGAGTGGTGTATGTGTAATATTTGTTTATGACACATCAAGTATACGCCACAGTTTACATGGTATTTAATTAGTTTAACTACAAATACTTCTTAACACTATTTTGTACTTAAGTACTTACAAATAAGTGGTTGTTTTAATGCACACATTTGTTGTTGTAACGTGTTTGTGTTGCTTGTATTAATATATTCAAACATTTAAAAGAATTGTTTTTATATGTTTTGCAATAGCATAATGATTTCTGTTTTTTCTCATCTACAATGATTATTTTGTAAAGTTTTTTGCAGAACTATCAATTTGTTATCTAATCCACTAACTTTAGTCGTTGGATCTAATACGATTTAACAATTTCTAGTTGATTACCTCTAATCTGATTATATGTAATTTGTTCTAAAATTTGTCATAATGAGATAAATTCAAAATCCATCACAACTTTTTTTAAATTCTATTACATGCAGTTTTGTAGAAATACAATACCAAACTATACTTCAGAATTATCGTCTCCATATGACAACACTCGTCCTTACCATATCACCACTCACTATAGTATATTTGTATATAAACCAACACGATGACTTTCATGGTTACTTCATCATCTTCATCATCACGTAGAAAAAAAACGAAACTCTTTGAAACAAAGACCTTGAACATCATATACATTTTTGGCACTCAACAAACTCAAGACCAACTCAATTTGCTTGGCCAATCGCTAAAATGCAAGCGCATACAAACATATTATTCATTGCAGTCATGCCAATCCCTTGAGATGCACTGACTTCGTGTTAGCTCACATCTTCTCCATCATTATAAAGCATTGTCAGCAAATTGTTGGTGCCGTTTTGTAGATGACCTACGCAAGCGTTGGCATTTATGAAAGTTGTAATTTTTTTTTAAGGTTCTACTGCATTTTCTATTTTTATAAAATTCGTCATGTTTCTCCGTACAGTATATTGCCTTTAACTAAATAACGTGGTACACATTGTTTACTACATAGTAGTTATATTGTTTCTTTATTTGGCAAATTATAATTAGGGCTGACGAAATAATGGCCAGCATCTAGCATAGATGCTGACCTCACTCTTGTCATGCGCCATGGTTAAAATATATGTATGTGGCACTTTCATGCAATAGTATATTTTTATGATATGTCGCACATAGAATATTGTTATATGCGCTACTTCTTCAATTCGTTGCACCAAGTTATGCAAGGTATGCAAAACTCCGAATCGGAGCTTTGGCACAACATAACCTAACCAATGCAAGCACTGTACCTTTATGCGTTTGACCACATCAATGTCGGTATGCAACTCGAACAGCTCATGATTCGCTACACGTCGATACTCTCCATTAACAACTACGGCTCCACATAGTTTAAGGAGTATTTTCCTCCCGAATACTGTAAGAACTTAATCATCTGCTGGTGTCATATCCTAGGATTCTGAACCAAGACAGGTAGAACAAGTACCTAGTATAGCTGGGTGTTTGTTCATCGAGAGAGGTCTCTGTCATTAAATCGCTTGTTAGTCCGTAATAGCATATAAGTATTTCCAAGCAGAATTCTTCTACGGATTTCATAGCTGTTATTACTTTTTAAATATTGACGGCGGAGCCGAGATAGATAAAACTTCGCAATTGAAGTTGTCAACGTTCATGCAGCGTCCAAATGAGTAGATTCTTAGTTCGCTTAAACTAACAACTTCGTTTTGAGCTCATTCACCGTTTGATCTGTTTTAGCTCTCTTCTGTATACCTGAGAAGACTGCAGTAACATCCCGCAGATTTCGGCCAATAACGTCTATATTATCAGCATAGGCTAGTGATATATGGCATGTGCCATGTGGCTCTTGTGGAATATGCACTTCGCAATTTCGTGTCGGTCAGGGTAATTCTGCAAAGGCATATTAGCTTCGAGCTGTCGAAGGAAGCTTTATAGTCGACGCAAAGATGGTATGTGTTGATCAGTTTTTCTTAGGTCTTTTCCAGGATTTCCCGCAGGATGAATATCTAGTCAGTTGTTGCTTTACCCAATCTAAGTCCCGATAAGGTGGAATAACTCCGATTTAGGCTTTCGCATAGCACAATCGACAGGACCTTAAATGCGATGGGTAAAAGGCTAATCACGCAGTAGTTGTAGCACACACATGAATCTCCTTTTTTCTAGCTCAAAACATAATACATTCGCTTAGACATCATTCATCGACAATGCACTCGTTAAGCCTAAAAGTGCGTAGGAGCTGGGCCATAGCTCATCACCACCGGACTTGAAGAGCTCGGCCCAATGTCCGTCATTACCGTCTGATTTATTATTTTTCAGCCGCGATTTTGTTCTGCTTACCTCGGTTTAGCTTGGTGGTGGGCAAACTAAGCCGTCATCGACAATTAGTGACAATTCATGTGTGTTGCCTTCCGGAACTAGCAATTGCTGGAAGTTTTCTCTACATTTATGAAGCACACTTAGCATATCTTTGTATCCAGATTTCCTTCCTTGCCCTTACAGGAGGATACGTTAGTGCCGTAATCTTTTTATTTTACTTTCTGCTAAAATTTTCGGGTTTCGCCTCTATCCCTGTACTTTTCTATATCCTCGTTCTGCCGTTCTTCGCTTAAATGGCTGCTTCTCCTGTTCTACTATCTCCTTGTGCTGTTCCCTAACAGCCCATGTTACATTTGGCTGTAGCGTGGCCCTGTAAGGAGCATTCTGTCTCTTAGACTCTTTGCGACCTTTATTGAATTCGTCTGAGAGCTGTTTTTCATATCCTAGCATGGCTGTTGAGCGGTTGCCATGGAATGAGCAATATGCTGCCACTGTGTGTCGGGAATGTCAGAAGTAAAGGCGTTGTACCGTAGTTATTGGGAGATGCTATCTCTGCGATGTGCAGCTTTCTTTGTGTTTGGTTACGTGAGTTTTTCGATCTGCTCAACTTTAAGCTCACCTTGGCTGCAACCAAGTAATGATCCGAGCCAATATTAGCACCACGGATTAAGCGCTCGTCCACGACACTTATGCATGCCTTCCATCAATTGCCATCGATTTGATTTTTCGTATTTCGATCGGGGGGATAACCAAGGTGCCTTGTGGATATCTTTATGCTGAAATCTGGTTCCACTCATTACCATGTCTCTTGCCGCTGCGAAGCTAACCAGACTAAACCCGTTGTCTGACGTGTCGGTATGCAGCTGAATTTACCGATCGATGGATCAATGGACATCTTTGCTTCCTATTTATACATTAAAATTTCCCAGGGAAATTTTTGTGTCATGTCCAGTGCAGTGGGCACAAATTTGCGTGATATAAAAATATTTCACCTAGATGCGGATTGTGGCTATTCGGTCACTAGCAGGATTGAACAGCGAGACAATATTTCTGAGTCACTGGATAATTAAAAATCCTTATACAAATTCGTGCTTTTTGGCATGGTGTTGTCGCAATTCTGACGTCACGAGCATCTCGGTCCTGTCCTTCTCCTCTCCTTGATGACAGCGATGTCCTTCTTCTTATATGGCAGTAATAACAGAATTTCATCCATCAGTAACCGCACGAAGAAAATATGGTCCATCCAACGAAGTTTTAGTCGCCCACTACCGCGCCGCCCGTCAAGTTCATTGCCGAAGACTTTTCATCCATTCGTACAACGTGTCCAAGCCAGCGGTCTATTTCAACGCGCTTGACTACGTCGATATCGTTGTACAGCTCATACAGCTCTTGATTCATTTGTCGACGGTACTCGCCGTTAACAATGATAGGTCCAAATATTTTGCGAAGTATTTTTCTCTCGAAGACTGGCAGAATAGATTGTACCGCTTATGTCATTACCCAGGATTCTGCGCTGTAGAGCAAGACAGGTAGGATCAGTGTCTGGTAGAGCTGAATTTTTGTTCTTCGAGAGAGCGCTTTGTCGTTAAATCGCTAGCTTAGCGCATAGTAGTAGCGGTTTGCGATCAGGGAAGACAAAATCATTAACCACTTTAAATTTATAGTTCTCAAAGTTTACGCAACGTGACGGTGATGTCACCCTTGTATTTTTTGGAGGACATCCGTCAGTCGGACAGTGGCACCTACTCTATAGAGAGTATGAACGTTCAAGGTGCATATCCATATCTACACATAGTCAGTCCGCACGGTCTAGGTGCATATCGTTAAATTATGTTCATTACTACGTTTGCGGGGGTCATCAACATTTGAGGGTCGCCTTCTTCGTGTTTTCATAGTATTGGACTTGAAGATGGGTGGCTAGCCCAAACGTCAGTGTTCTTCGCTCAATATCTGCCGCTATTCGTGCTAAAAAAAATCACGAAATAACGTTGCCCAACAGCGTATATTTTTAAAAATGGGTCAGATTGTATGGGAAGTACTAAAAGGGGTCGGCCGATATATTTCATATTCATTCCTCCTGGCGTACATGTACAGTAGGGTGGACTGTCGTTAATGTTCAAGTGGAATATTGCGGCTGTGGTTATAAAATAGCTATGGTCCAAATTTGAGCAAAATCAGACAACCTTAAGCGGAGCCCCAAAGATGTCAAAGATCTAATCTATATATATGAAAATAAGTTCGTCTTTGTTTACTTGCATTTTTTAGTAACGTATAGACTCGAAAACGGGTTGACCGATCATTTGAACCTTTCACAGAATGTGGTAAAAATAGGTTGATATATCAAGTGGGCGTGGCCCCGCCCATTGGACCCTATATTTGAATTCGTAATATCCGAGGGACTATTTTTCCATTCGCCTTAAATATTTGTGTGGTTGCATTTGGCAGCAGAGTTCTTGACCCAACAAAAAATATGCGGGATCGGATCAGTTGGCGTGGTATAAAATTTAAAATTGTAAAGGGCTGTATCTCATGAACTATAAGAGGTATTAAGATGATAATTGGCATATGTTGTTGGCACAGTATTAATTACTGCCAGGGTGAAAGTGGGCTGTGTCCAACCAATGGGCGGGATCGGATCAGTGGGCGTGGTATAAAATTTAAAATTGTAAAGGCCTGTATCTCATTAACTATAAGAGGTATAAAAATGATATTTGGCATGTGTTGTTGGCACAGTATGAATTACAGCTAGGGTGAAAGTGGGCTGTGTCCAAGCTCCATGGCCAAGCTCAATTTAAAAGAATAGTTTGATCGTCTTAAAAATTTCACAGTATAGAAGATATATAAACAGTTTATTTGGTAACACGTTGGCAAAAAGGGACCGAGGCCCCACCCACACATGCCAATATTTGACTATTACATATTTGTAAGAAAAATATACAATTCCAATTCAGTAAAAAACATAGGATTTACTTAAAACCTGACCTTTGACCTCATGTGAAATTTTGTCAAGATATTTCTACCGTTTTATATGTCATTTAAATATTTCCAAAAATATGTTTTTGTTAACCACTGTACACTGCACTTCGATGTGTTGAAGTACTTGTTTTCCCTTTTGTTTTAAATACCGTTAATCAAATTTATTTTAATGTATTCTAAAACACTTTACAATAAATAAGTATTCTTCGGCAACCTTCAAACTATAAGAAACTTCCTTTACTCAAAATGCAAATGTTACCACACAGTCGATAAGGACATTTGCTTAAAAATTGTTTGCATATTGTGTTTAGTTTTTATTATTATATTTTCTATATGTAGATTAAAAAAGTTCTCCTTAAGTTCACTTACAATAAGGCCACTTACAATTTCTTATAATTATCTGATTGTAGCACCTTAACCTATTCTAAGTGCTGGAAGCTAATATTAAAACTTTGAGTGCCACATATATAAATCACTCTCACCAAAGTTAAACAAAAACGACGTTAAAATTTCCATTTGGAGTATATGTAAATCCTTCCAGCAAATGAAACTGAAATTAGAAAATATGTGCAAACATTTTATAAATAATACCTTCACCTTTTTTTTACTACGTTTTGTGCCACACATTCCGTTGCAAAGTGAAAGGAATGAAGCAACACTTCCGACAGACAGAGTTGCGGGGCGCCTACGTACATACCACACTTGAATATGCGGCCTTTTTGGTTGTTGTTGCTGTTGCTGTTGTTATCCTTTGAATCCATATTGATTTCTTTTGGATTACGAAATGTTACCAACATTTTAAATTTGCACATGGAAATCCAATGTGATTGATTTATATCTCTCGGCGACCCTTATGCAAACAACGAGCAGACTCGCTTGTACGACGCTCACTCACATACCGTGGGACGGACATTATCGACCTGCATGAAAAACGCTAGGTACTTTTGGTATCCTTACACATAGCCTAGCGGAGATTCGTTGCGATGGCATAGAAACAAAAAATAAAAAAACAGGACGCCAACAAAAACCACAAATACTAATGTTCTGCTTTCAATATGGTATTAAAAATGGTTTCGTTTTGCACAAACTCTAATATAGATAGATATATTGCCATGTACACAACTATTGCGAGTATGTACATATACATACATGTATGTGTATATATTTTCCTAATAGTTCTCTTTCATCTGTATGTTTGAATGCAATTCCGTTCTAAAAACAGAAAAGAATAACGGAGTAACAATGAAGTACCAAATAAAAGTTAAATAAAAGTGTAGAAGTGGATGGATATTTATATTTCAGTGGCTTTCACACGGATCAAGTGATGAACCATCGGACCACGTCAGGGATGAGATTTAGCTGCGATGGGGTTGTGTATTTAGTGGAGTTATTTTTGTTATCGCCTAGATTTGTATAACTGACATAGAAAAAGAAAATTAATGACTTATTTTGTATTAATATCGGTTGGAAAATATGTCGTTTAAAATACAGTTGCGAAGAATACACAAAAGTGGATCGGTAAAACGGTAACTTTTTATATCGAAGGACACATGATTTTGGGACTCAGTTCTGAGAACTGCACGTGAAAGTAGACCCAAAAAGAAGTAGTATTGCATCATTCGTTTTATCAAGTTACATGCCATAATAATTTAATATCGATTTGGAGTTAGTAAGTATCGTATAGGGGAATTTTTCACGTTTTAGGCCTTTTGTTATATTGTTATATGGTGGCGTATGATTATCATAAGTAATATTACACGTAAATTATACGCCACGGAGTACAACAGCTTTATTGTAACTGCTATAAAATGAACCCAGTTCAAAATCATTTGATGAATGGAAAAGTAAAAATCGATATTAAATTATTATGACATGTTACTTGACAAAACGAATGATGCAGAATGTCATCTTTTTGGGGCTACTTTCACGTGCAGTTCTCAGAATTGAGTCCCAAATCAATGAGCTGAAAAATGTTGTACTGTGTAATTGAAGTCTATTCGTTCTGTATATTAAAAAGAAAGCTAAATTCAAAACCTCTTTTTAACTATTTTGGAATTACAAACACTAAAAATTCCGAATATAAACCAGAAAGTATATTAAAATTTAATATCTGGGGTCATTGTCTGTGGGCGTGAGCAATTTCAAGCCCGGGTGAAGGTACCAGGCCATATAGCCATATAGACATTCTCAGACCAAATTTGTTAATGACATTTAATATTTTTAGCTTATCTTGATGTTTGTCTGCTTAGTTTTTCACCCATAACTCAAGAACCTTTGATGATTTCTTATCTCAATCTTTAGCAAAATTGTAGCTTAGACTTTAATAAATAGTTTTTATTAACATATCCATGTAAAAAATCAACTTGAACTAATTTTATCGAATGAACTTTTGGCCTGAGAACGCCAAAACCTTTGGGGGTTTTACTATACTGACCTAGTACTTTCATCCTGACGTAGAATTTCTCACCCGTCAGATTGGCTGTTAATAAACTTTCTTACGTAGATGACAGTTCAATTAAACCTAAATAAACTTATTCGACGCACAGGCACATAAGTTGAACATATACAGGCTAACTTCGATAATCTAAAGGTTAACCTAAACCTAATTTCCCTTTGCAGCCATGAATGAAATATGGGATAGCTTCTAGCGTTGTTGAGAATTAACACGCTTTCTATTTCAGATTCCTAACAAACGGCACCTACTTGTTTATCGACGAATGCGAACGTAACTGTTTGAGAAGCTTTACGTTGCTGTCGACAACATCGACGGGGCCGGCAATGTAAGAAATATGTAGATGACTGGAGCCGGGAATCAAACCGCGTGTTCTAACCACTATGTCAAGGCCGGTTCCATCTATAAATCATCGGCCTAGAAAAAACGTTAAAATTACTTCTCCTTTTTATTATTTGGGAGAAATAAATAAACATCATGCTCAAAATGCCGCACATAGATAATAATTCAAGTTGGCATTACAGCTTCTTAACGAGGTGCACGTAAGGAGTTTTTGTTGCTCCCTTCTGCGCTGCGGATCGATTTTATTGCCAAAAACTTTTTCGGGATGAAGGAAAAACTTTACAACATGTCCCAGCCAACGCAATCGGCCTATTTGGACACGCTTGACTACGTCGATGTCATTATACAGCTTATACTGCTAATCGTACATACGACGACGATACTCGCCGTTATCACTTGTTTAGCATATAGTATCCGCGGTATGCGAAATTTTCAGGACGATCAACATATTACTATGGTTGTTACGTTTTCTTTTAAATGGGGCGTGGCCCTGGCTGTAATTCACACTGTACCAACAACACATACCAAATATCAGCTTTATATTTCTTATAGTTCATGAGATACAGCCTTTTAAAGTTTCATGTTTTATACCACGACCACTGATTCTATCCTGCCCATTTTGTGTTGGATCACGAAATTTGCTGCCAAATTCATCCACACACATTTGCAAGGCAATTGGAGAAACAGTCCACCAGATAATGCCGTTTCTAAAATAGGGTCCAAATAGGGGCCACGCCCACTTAATATATCAAAAATGCAAATAAAGAAACACAATCTCATTTTCATATATATAAATTTGACCTATGACCTCTTTGGGGCACGGCTTAAAGTTCAATTTTGCTCAAATTTTGACCATAGCTGTTTTGTAACAACTGGCACAATATTCCGTTCGGGCATTACCAAAAATCCAAAGTTAAATTTTCGCTGCCACCCTACTGCACACGTACATCAACATATTTTTCCCACTTGCACCCTTTTGCTTCTGACCCCCTCTATTGTCAACGTTCACGCAGCGTTCCAAACGTGTAGACATTTTGTTCATTAAAAAAATAAATTTGTTTTGTCAACAGTTATCACTAGACCCACGTCTGCGCACTGCTTCTTAATGCTTGAAAAGGCCGCAGTAACATATCGAAATCCTCGGACAATGATATTTATATCATCGGCGTACGCGAGCAGCATGTGACTTTCACATGGTACTAGTAGTGTTTACTGCAGCTTTCCGCAAGATCATCTATATTAGGATGTTACAGAGATCGCATGACAAACTATCGCCCTTTCTAAAGCCTTGCTTGGTAGGAAATAGTTTTGTCAGATGTTTTCCTATCTTCTGAAGATGGTAAGGGTCGATTTGCATATCTTGGGTCATCTCCAAGATTTGTTGTAGTGCGAATATCCGGTAGGTAGTGAATTGTGAGAAGTAGAGTTTCTCTTTTTCCCGGACTTTTCATTTCCCGGGAAACCGGGAAAAATTTTTGCCTTTCCCGGGATCCCGGGAATTCCCGGGAATTTTAGCGCAGTAGAAAAACAAGACAAACTATGTTAATTTTTTTCAATTTTGCAGTATGAGATAATATAGTACAAGCTGCAAGTAAAACAAAAACATTACAAACAAAAACAAAACAAACGAAAAACATTAATTTTAATGTATATGTATATAAAAATATTAGTTAAACAAAAAAGGTTAATTTGTTATTTTGAAAATACGTTTTTAAAACAGAAAGAGCGTTAATAGTTTCATCTGTTTCTCGCTTTCAACTGATGTTGACCTTATTGTCAGAAGAGCATTCAATAAAATGGTGACATTTTCGTTGCTTTTCCTCTTGCTTCGTAAAATTGTAAATCCTTTTTTAACGAGTAATTTAGTAGTCTATTACTTGATGCAACATTACATTTGTTATGGCATCGGTTAAAATATCCTCAAATGGTATTTCGGTACTAATGTCACAAATAGGAATTTCACCCGATTCCAGAACTTCGTCGATAACGTCTTTTAAAAGTCGAGTATAATTTGTTCAGCGTACGCGATCACATTTTCTTTTGAAGCAGTTAGAAATAAGTTTTTAGCTTTCTAATCAAATACTGTTGGATCTTTAAGACACTTCACTAAAGTATAAAGTCGCTTGCCCCTTCTTTCTTCAATTCGCTTCTTTAAAGCTTCTAAAATTTGATCTGCCAAAGGTGTTTTAATTTCCCGGGAATCCCGGACGAATTTCCCGGGAAACCGGGAATTAAAAATGACCGGGATTCCCGGGAATTCCCGCCCGGTCAGAAGGTCAGAAGGTATCCCATACCTCATTCATGGGGTGTAAAGGAAATTAAGTTTTTTTTAAGTAAGTGAATTGTCTAAAGCCACGCTGATAAGTTCCAATAAGGTGCATTAAGATGGATTTTCGGTCTTTCATATGATACACCCGACATAACTTAGAATGTAATGGGTAAAAGGCCGATTTGAGTGAGTAACTACGTAAGTAAGAGAGTGTGTAAAAACTAATGACGGGTGATAAACTCAAATACCTAAAACTGACCAGGAAAATCTAGGGTACCTTTCAATCATTTTTCGGGGTTATTTAAACTCCCTTTCCGATATATTGTATAAAATCCACCAGGATTTCCAAAAAGCTTTATTTTTGACCACACGTAAAGCAAAATTCCCTATGCAAAATGTACAGTTTAATGTTTGTTCGTTTTGTACAACTTCGACATTTTCATTTGTCATCCTTGAACCAACCGCACCAGCTCAACCTTCTCAACCTGTGCGCCCGTATACGTTGCGGTTGTAGGTACTAGATGGAGTTGTTGCCGTAGTTGTTGAGCATTTTTTTCTTTTACGTAAGAACGTTTGAAGGATTTATTAGGTGGTCTCAGCTTATGAAAGGTGTGTTCTTCTTCATTTTGTATAGAATGGATTTAGCACAAAACCACCGCACACACACACACACATACAACAAAGTAACCTAAAAATCAGTAAAAAGACGACGACGACGAAAAAAGGAGTGAGTCATTCGATGGCATGTATGACACTCACTAGGGTGATTCACAAGAAATAATGTAAGCTTGGCATCACTTGCATAGTATAAAGTAAGTGGTCGAAAACGACCATCAAGGAATTTTTACTTGGTATTTGAAAGCAATTCATGTATTTACTTGCTACTTGCTAGTCTCTTATGTGTTAATGTGTTACAAGGAAATATCCTTGTCATTTCAATGACAAGGTCACATTTGCAGCGGCCGCACTGGGAGGAGATAATGTGAATCATTGCGAATACGAAATGCAACAACCTACTTGCTGGTGGACTTGCACTT
Organism: Muscina levida; assembly: GCA_964034835.1. NCBI lineage: Eukaryota > Metazoa > Arthropoda > Insecta > Diptera > Muscidae > Muscina > Muscina levida. The sequence continues at coordinate 127,021,441 of OZ035881.1, forward strand.
ACACACGTCGTATGCGCTGCACATGGACATGGAACTATAGGCCTGGGATTCCTGAGGCGATGGTGGTGGCATTAGTGGTGTTAATTAAATTGGCATCATTTTAACATGTCGTTTGGCAACAACGTTAATTAAGCTACAAATCCAGCAGGATTCTTAACTTTGTTTGTTAATTAAATGTCGAAAATTTGTAATGTAATTAACTAATACATTTTGCGGGAATTTTCTATCGTAAAATAACAAGTATACCCTAAAGGTCGCATTACTCGAAAGATAACAAATGACTATTTCCACTATAACCTATAGATGAAACGAACATGATAGGATACAAGGATTATTAAATGTTTAGTTAATAAAAACTTACAACATTGGCATACGTATTAAATATACAAATGTCATATTTAATGGGACTAGCTGTTCCGGAAAACTTCGTCTTGACTTCAAAGTTATTGATGGCAGCTACTTACATGTTTTCCCATTATTATATCTCATGAAAGAGTTATGGGAGAGCTTCTCGCTTCTAAGTGGTTTACACACTCCTATTTTTATACTCGTACAACGGAACCTACAGTTTACGAAAAAGAACGTCAGCTGCCTTAACTAGATTTTTTGATTGTTATGGGGTGAGTGAGTCTATGGTCGGAATCTAAAAATTTTAAATATGTAGTTCTATTTTTAATTCGCTTAAGCCTATATAAGCAAATGATGTACTCTTTTGACTTATTCAGTGGCCACTGGCAACACACAGTTGTCCAATTCTGTGTCCTAATACTTCAAGAACTCCAAGCGGTCAAGTTGTCTTGGAGAGTTTCGGTGACAAACACACGTGCAGAAGAAGTAGTAGAGTGGTAGTGAAAATTCGGCATTTGATTTTCGATAATACTCAAGCGGAATATTGTGTCAGTTGTTATAAACGGCTATAGTTAAAATTTGAGCAAAATCGGAGAACTTTAAGCTGTGCCTCAAAGAGGTCATAGTTCAAACTGTATATATATGAAAATGTTTGTTTGTGTTTGCTTATTTGCATTTTTTAGAACCGTATAGACTCGAAAACGGCTTGACTGTCTGTTTGGTTATTGGTTGAAATAGACACCGCCCATTGTACTGCAGGACTGTTTCTCCAATCGACTTTAAAATTTGTGGGAATGCATTTGGCAGCAAAATTCGTGATCCAACAAAAAATTGGGCGGGATAGGATCAGTGGGCGTGGTATAAAACATGAGACTTTAAAAGGATGTATCTCATGAACTATAAGACATATAAAGCTGATAATTGGTATGTGTTGTTGGTACGATACGAATTGCAGCCAGGGCCGTGCCACGCCCCATTTAAAAGAACAGCATAATAATAGTTTGATCGTCCTAAAAAATTTCACGGCATATTAAAGATATAACCAGACTATTTGGAAGCAAGTTGGCAAAAGGGCCGCGGCGTCGTCTACAATTTGCTTATCAATTTGTAGTAATTTACAAAAAAAAAACAGTTTATCACACAACCTCCTCCTACTGATCAAAAATAAATTTTGTACTATTTCATGTCAAAATTGCCAAGTTCAAACTATTTATCAATTTTTTTCTCAAATGAAAGTATGATCGTTAGAACACGCGACTATCATACGGGAGTCCAGGGTTCGATTCCAAACTCAGTCATTTACATTTCTTTTATCGTCACTCCTCGATTTTGTAAGACAGCAACTTTGCAATAGTTTTGAATAAATCGGCAGTATTTTCATACAGCTGACATAGGAAATCTTCGGTAAACTGTAGGTCCCGTTGTGTGAGTCTTAATTCACAATATCACGTGAAGCTCTCCTTTATCACATTCGTGGGATGTAAAGGGAAAGTAAGTAGGTTCGGTTAATAAGGCGGCTGCCTTCAGTATAACTCACCTGGGTCCTAGTATAGGTCCCGTTGTGATACCATTTAAACTTATGCACCAATTACTCCTAATTCACTCAGTCGACGTCGCTCTAAAGTCATTTCATTGCTTTGAATCCGTTGGTGCGGATTTTGTGGAAATCGTGTACTAATGGACTGTTATTGTCCATAAGTGTCCGATGACCAAACTTCTCATATCACAGGTCACCAAAAGTAAGGCAGTGGCATTAAAGTTGTTGCGTGGTCTCTTCTTCTTACACATCATTGCAGCTTCTAAAACCGTGTCCTCAGTATATAAATGATAGTCGAAATCTGTTCGGTCCCAGTGCAAGTGGGTCTTTCACCCATCATTCCTTAGCAATATAGTTTAGATTCCTCGCATTTAGCTCTTTTCCCCTTGTGAGAGGAACATCAATGTGACCGTAAAAACTCGGATCGAAAACAGTTTCTGGTACAGTGTAATCCATGTGACACCTTAAGAAGATTAAGTCCAAAACTTTTGCATGACCATAGTCCCTGTGTCTCCATGCTATCGTAGCGTCTAAATACATTACGGTGTTCGCTGCAATCTTCTTCGCCTCAATGTCTGGGGGTAACCAGTTTAGGATCATGCACAGTGGCTTAGTTCGTGTAGCTCTAAGTGCCCGTGTTATCGTGATTGCCATCAGTCTCATAACGTGCTCGAATTTCAGTCATTGGTTTTCCTTCTCCGGCACCGACCACCAAACTGCCGATAAGTAAAATAAGATTGGTTGTAGTAAGTGCCTAGTACTATCTTCGTATAAAATCGAATTTTACTAGGGTTAAAAAACCCGTTCACTGATCAAAAACAGATATTCTGTTTTAATGTTCTTATCTGTAGAGCTCTCACTAGAGCTAAAAATTAGAAAAGTATATAGTCTGGCAGATAGTACACTAACCGCATACAATTTCAGGGAATCACTTTTTTGATTAAATTTAGAGAGGGTACTTTGCACCAAAATGCTAACATTTTAAAATATAAGATCAAGCAGTATTTTTGGCTGAAGTGCAGAAATATGGAGCGCGATTAAAAAAAATATGCCATTGTCTTCGTCTTGTTCCCCAAACATCGGAATGGTAGGTCAAAGTTGGCGCTCAGGTCCATGGAGCCCGGGGGTCAAAAAGGGGCCCCTTTCTGCTCTATGATGACCCCCCAGGTGCGAGACGAATCCAACGATGTTATTTTTAGGGTCCTATGGGTCTCCTGGACCGAGTTAGAGCCATTTGAATTTCCGGGATATACCAAAAAAAAAAAATTATTATTAAAAATATCGCGCGATTTTTTTAAAAATAATTTTTTCCTGCGGCGCTATTAAACACAAAATCGCGCGATTCTTTAAAAATAATTTTTGACTGCGGCGCTTTTACGCCCAACATATCCATTTTCACTCTAATTTACAAAAAAAAAAAATATTTTTCCCGGAATATACCAAAAAGAAATTTTTTTTATGCACTTTTGCCGTATTTTTATGTCCCATATAAAGACCATATCAATATGGTCTTACGTTGCTTTGGCGTTAGTCTAGGCTTGGTACCATTTGGCTTGGTTCGTCATCTGTTTATCGATTATAAACTGCATTCAACAGCTATGGCTGAGTATGGTAGCCCTGCGATGCCGATGATATAGATATCATTGGACGAGAACCAGTGGTATGTTGATGCAGCCTTTTCAAGCATTGAGAAACAGCCGTCGGAAGTGTGTCTGGAGATAAATGAGACCAAATCCATGTTTAACAATAAAGATTTTATTCATTTAGGACGTATTGATCGAAAAGCGCATCTACTATGTGCTATGTAACGTCTTCGTATGAATCAAGAGCTGTATAACGATATCGACGTAATCAAGCGCGTCCAAAAAAACTGAATTTCATGGCTGAGACATATTATACAAATAGATGAAAATGAATGAATGGATGAAATGTAAAAGAAAAAGCTCCAGGTCGAAAATTCCCCGGCAATAAAATCGATGGGCCTGCGCTGCCCAGTGGCCAAAACTACGTTGAATGAACTAGGTGAAAAAGCTATTATCTAAACTTGATGTGACGAACTATATATGGAGTTTAAGTACCAAAAGCAGGCAAATAATATTCTGTGCTGGTTTTTAAAAAATTGTCTATTGTATAGATATTTATAAACATGTGTGAATGTTGATAGCAATATACCCAATAAACATTGATGTAAGCTGGCTAAGAAGTATATGTTTTCCAAAGAATTTTGTAAATTTTTCCAAATTAGTTTGCGAAGTTTACGTATTCCAAAACTTTAGTAAATTATTTACAAACGCTTTGTAATGGATTTGTAAAAAAAAAATCAAACAATTATCCAAAAAACATTGATGTAAACTGGCTAATAAATATATGTTTTCCAAAGATTTTAGTTAACCTTTTCCAAATTAGTTTGTAACACATTTGTAAAAAAATAAAAATACAATGCTTTTGTAAGCTCGCTAGGCTAGACAGGAAAAAACAGATATAATTTTTGTTTACAAATTTATTTTCGTCTTGGCATTTCGTATAATTTGCTGCTGCTGAAAGATTGACGTGTTTCGTGTTAAAGGCAGAAAGTCCTTATACAAATAAAAGAAAGGGTGCGGAGAAGAAGACCAGAAATAATAAAACTATATATAGTACATATACATATAGAGATTATCAAAAGAAATCAATTGAACTGGAATTAAATTGACAAAACTTTTGTGTTTGCTTTGGAATGGTATTTATATCTAATTTGGAAATATATAAAAATATAAATTTACCACAAGCTTTCCCAATTTTTTTATTATGTATTGCATAGCAAGTTTATTCCCAAATATTTTCCAAACATTAATACAATTGTACAATAAAGGATCCCTTTCGCTTATCCAACAATTGGAACTTAACAAGTTACAATGCCTGCGATAAAGATTTTCCAAACATCATGTTTACTAATGTAAGCTTATAGTAAATTTATAATAAGTTTATATTGTTTATTGGGTATTTTTATAGTATTCTTTTACAGATAAACTTAGCACACTTACGAAATATTAATATATTATCTTCTCTTGTTTTTTTTATTTTTGTAGTTTCATCAAACAATACGAACGTACCTGAATGATCGCGTTTGGGATTTTACATTTTATGTTTCGAAAGATTGGCCAGAGAAACCTATAATATTACATTTTCCAGGATGCACGCTAACGGTAAGTCCAAGCGCACATAGCTTTATCACATCCTTCCTCCCCTCTAACTATAAATTGTGCCTTGTCATTTTCATCTATCCACAGCCCAACAACAATATATACCAAAGCTTTGGCATATTCTGTCCTTCAGCGCACATCGAATGTGTGGACCTCATGGAGACCGAAGACATTCTAATCGATTGGCAGCAACCACTGTACCTGAATTTTACGCACCTGGCTATTATGAATCGCCTGGATGATTTCTATAAGAAAAAGGGCATTATGGAACGGCTTGAAGGCGATATCTACGTGTGCAATAAACTCAACACGGACTTGGGTTTGGGCGAGCTGTCCGAGGACGCAGAGATGCGACAGCTGACAGTGGACGACGTCAAGCGCATACATGATCTATATCCGGCCAATGAAATCGAGTGCGTCCATGTCTTTGAGATACTGGTGCGAGTGCTGCCCGGTCTGGGTATATTTCGCAAGGATACCAATGAGCTGGCCGCATGGATGGTGCATTCATACTACGGTGCAATGTTTTCAATGCAAACACGTCCAGACTACAGGCGATTGGGGTGAGTACGACGATCGCATACGAATCGCATAGGAATTTACTAACAATGATGGTTCCTCCAATGTATTTTCAGATATGGCATTCGCTTGGCCACAGCTTTAACCCATAAGGTTATTGAACGAGGCTATAAACCATTTGTCGTGATACGTCCACAAAACGATGCTTCGCGCAATCTCTACACTAAGCTTGGCTTTGAGAAAGCCTTTGAAACGTGCCGAGTCAAAATGACACCAAATCCTATACAAACAAATGGTGCTCCCGAGCCCTCAGCCCCGGAATTGGAGACAGATGATGCGGCCGAGGCCAACAAGGAGAACCAGCCAATCGATGAGGGCATCGAGGATATGCTGGCAGAAAAGTGTGATATCAAGGCGGACGAAGCTGCGGGCCAGGAGGCCAAAAAGTCAACCACGGCTGACGAGGGCATTGGCGAGGATAAGTAAATAGTTAGCTAGGGATTATTAAGGATCAATACAACACACACTCACACACACACACACACTCTTTTACGCTAGTAAACCAATAAGAAAGACAACTTTTGAGATATTTAACTAAATATAAGAAAAAGAAGAAGAGAAAAAACAGAAAATAAACGGAAACGGAAATGATACGGTAACAAAAAAAAGCAAGTAGTGATGAACAAACAAAATATATAATAATTATATATATATATATATATACATATAAAACAAATGAAATGATGAATAACTGCAACAAGAAAAACCAAACTATATACATATAACAAAAAAAAAGAAAACAAAAACAAAACCCCATTACAAATACAAAAATACAATGCTCTATTAAGTTTATTATTAAATGAATTGAAGTATTTAAAGAATTTCTCTCTATATATTATCTACAATATAACAATTAAGTAAAACTCACAAAAAAAACACAAATAACTAATGGATGTATGCTCATCTCCCCCACAAATCGTTGTGGATTCAACAGTTGGTGGTCAACGCAAGGTGAAATATTTTAAAAACTATTCCTAGTCTTACTATTAAACGCCCAGAGAGAAAAGAACTTTAAATGTCTTAACTGTAATTAAAATATTTCACTTTTACGTTTAGAAACTGAAATCCTAACGAATGAAAAAATGATATCCTTTTCAAATGTTAATTTCGCTTTGAACTTTTTTACTCTTTAACACACTAACAGAAAAATAACTGCGAAGCTAAAGTTTTAAGCATTATGGAATTTTTCGTTGAATTATTTATTAAATTTAGGAAAAAAACAATTTTTTTTCTTTTTTGAGAAAATTAGTAAGCCAAGAGAAAACGTATTGTCAAAAAAATGATACACGGCGGCCATAACATATATACATACATACATACGTTTGTACACTCATTTCTATATACGAATCAATTAGAAAATAGCTGTGTTCGTTTATTTGCAAATTTGTACAAATTTGTGCTATTTTTTACAAATTTTTACTGGATTGCGTTCATTTACTCCAAAAATCTAGTAATTGAGAGCGAGAGAGCGCAAAAATTTGACAGTTTAAAACTAAAGAGTTTGCAAATTTTGGTTGGATAAATTTTAGCCAACCGAAATTTGCAAAAAGAAGAGCTTTTAGCAATTTGAATTTTGAATTGTCCAACACCAAAATGGTTTCCATTGTTTCATCGGGGTCATTTGGGATGAAGATAATTTGATCAAATTCACCCAACTCCCCGGCTTTTGTGCAAAAAATAAAAATTTAAATCAAATAAAAACACATCAGCTGTTTTCATGCAAATTTTTACTTGATGTTGTTTGAGTACTTTTTTGCAAGAAGAGAACAAAATCATTCTTACTCTCCCAAACCACAATCTTGCAAATTATTACTGGGAAAGTAAACGAACACAGCAAATGTAATCAAAGTTATTAATTATGAAATTTTTAAATTTGTTTATAAAAGCAACGAAAAATATGTCCACATTTTTGAGATTAGAAAAATAATAAAATAGAAGCAAAGAACAATTTCCAAATTTTTGAGGTTTAAAAAAATGTTCCTGTTATTTACTTTTAAAATTATGAAACTGCAAAATAGTGGAACAGCCTTCTTTGGACCCTATATACGGAAGTTTCACCATAAAATCAAGTTTAACGTTTCACCGAGAGGGAAAAGTTGAAAATAGCTGTGCTCGTTTACTTGAAAATTTGCACAAATTTGCGCAATTTTTTACTGGAGTGCGTTCGTTTACTGCAAAAGCCCAGTCAATGAGAGCGAGAGAGAGTAAAATTTTGACAACTCAACACTAAAGAGTTTGCAAATTTTGGTTGGATAAATTTTAGCAAACCAAAATTTGCAAGATAGAGGAGCTGTTAGAAATTTGAATTTTAAATTGTCCAACTCCAAAATGGATTCCATTGCTCCATTGTTTCATCGGGGTCTTTAGAGATGAAGATCAAATCAAATTCAACAAATGCGTCGGCTCCTATGCAAAAACTTAACCATTAGAATCAAATAAAAACACATTAGCTCTTTTCCTGCAAATTTTTACTGGATGTTGTTCGAGTACGTTTTTGCAAATTTAGCATGAAAAGAGTAAAATTGTTCATACTCTCCCAAACTACTTGCAAATTATTACTGGGAAAGTAAGCGAACACAGCTAATATGTTTTCATTTTCTATATGAAATTCAGAAGACATTAATCTAAACGCAAATATGCTATATGACAGTCGGTACACATGGATTTAAATTCAAATATTCCATTTAAAATTCAAAGTTCTCCATCTAATATTGAAAAATTCTAATTGAAACTAAAAAGAAATCAATTTAAATTTGAAACTTTTCAAATGAATTTCGAATTGAAATTTATATAAAATTAACTGAAAACATTCCATTTGAAATTCAAAACTCGTCAATTGATTATCAAAAATTCTATTTTAAATTAGGAAAATATCAATTCCAATTTAATTTTGAATATTAATTGACTACACCATTTCCAATTGAAATTCAAAGAAAATCACATGATATTGATATATTCCATATGAAATTCAAAATACATCAACATATCAATTAATGAGTTTTGAATTTCAATTGACTATATTGAATTACAATTGACGAGCTATAAATTTCATTTGATAAATTTTGTTTTCATTTTGATGAGCTTTTTTTTCGAATTGTGCATCATAAGTTTGAATTAGGTGTTTTGAAATTCAATTGGTAAGTTTTAAGATTTAATTGAATTTCAATTCCCAATAGAAATTCAATTGAAAGTGAAATATATCATTTGAATTTCCAAATACATCAACATTTCAATTGATGAGTTTTGAATTTCAATTGGCGTGTATTGAATTACAATTGACGAGCTATGAAATTCATTTGATATGTTTTGTTTTTAATTTAATTAGTTTTGAATATCAATTGCGCAATTTTGAATTTTAATTAAAGACATTTGAATTTCAATTGCTATTTTAAAATTTTTGAAATAAACATTTTGAAAATTTTTTAAATTTTTTTCTATTTTAAAATTTTTAAATTATTTTCTATTTTAAAATTTTTAAAATTTTTTTATTGTAAAATTTTTAAAATAAAGATGTTTACAATTTTTCCTTTCTTAAATTTTTTAAAATAGCAATTAAAATCCAAATATCGTTAATTAAAATTCAAAATTGAGAAATTGATATTCAAAACTAATTAAATTAAAAACAAAACATATCAAATGAATTTCATAGCTTGTCAATTGTAATTCAATACACGCCAATTGAAATTCAAAACTCATCAATTGAAATGTTGATGTATTTGGAAATTCAAATGATATATTTCACTTTCAATTGAATTTCTACTTACCATTTAAACTTACCAATTGAATTTCAAAACACCTAATTCAAACTTATGATGCACAATTCGGAAAAAAATATTTATTGGATTCAACATAAGATACTCACTCAACGATGCCAAATACGAAACCTGAGATGATCCTAAACAATTTTTGTAAAGGAATCATATGTCAAAAGTAAATTTCAAGGATGCGACTTTTTAAAAGAATGTTCTCGTTCTCGTATCCACTTCTGCATGAAGCACTCTGTAGCCAAAGTGATCGATCCTGTAATTACTGTGTTTAGAACTGTTATTGTAGAAAAACGAATTTGTATTGAGAATTTTTAAACGAATATTAAATTCGATTTAATTTTAAATGGACGAGTTTTCGATTTTGAATTTCAATAGAATTTCCAATCGAATATTTTGCTCTTTTGGGGCAAAATTGTAAATTTGCAAAAAAGGTGAATCTTTTTTTTTTTATTTTCTTGTATTTAAAGCAAAGACATTATACTCATAGACTTGACTGTCAGTGTAAAGTGGGCTTAAAGGGCTTTTCAACATTAATCTTTATATACTCCATTAGCTTCTGCACATCATCATTTCCTGTTGCTTCAGTTGCCATTTTATTGCCATATTTGGTATCGATTTTATTATACTAAAATTTTTCTTCAATTTCTGCTTCTTAATAGCCCACTCAAGGTGTATTTAATAAGGTGACTTGAACTTTGAACTTTTGTCATTCGCATTGGACCTAGATTGTCAAATTTTCTTGCGCTTAGTTCGATTTGTTTACTTTTTGTTCGACTTCTGTCAACTCAATTTGACATTTCGGGACTCTTTGCAAAAACAATGTACATGTTTTTGTTGTAAAGTCTTTAGTTATTGTTCTAGTGCGACCACCTTATTAAATACACCTTGAGCCCAATATTGTTTAGAGATTTTGACAGTTAGGTGTATTCATGTCCTTTGAGAAGACATCAATGTGGTTGTTTAGTAGGAATTAAAAGTCGGTTTGGAATTATGGACGATGCCAAAACTTAACACCAGTGCACTACTGGTAAAATACGTTTTTGCAGGCATTCAGATATGTAAACTTCTGACGTAAATATCGTCTGCGTCAGAAATGACCTGCTTTAAAGACCAAAACTACATATTGGTAGCCAAATCATAGCTCTTTTGCAATCTTGTAAGTTTTTTTAATAAAAATATTTTTTCTTTACGTTTCTTTTATTACATTCAACAAGCTAATTTCGCCTAGGAAGCTGTTTCGTATCAATTTGTACATAGGTCTTAACGCTGCTCAGGATTGCATTTTATAGGCCTAAGTACTTTTAACCTCGACAAATTTCTACAAATAATCCAACCTTATAACGTTTCGAAACCCGAATACTCCGTTGATTCTAGATTTCCAAAGATTTAGCTATCATTAGTCCTGACCAAAATGGATTTTCTTGCATTATGTGCACACAAATTTTCCGATTTCCGACAAACATTAACTAACATAGAAGTCAGTAATAGCCTTTTTACACCGGAACGAATTTAGCATACTTTTGCATTATTCCGCATTTTTTGAAAGATGCGGCCAAAATGCTAAAAAGAAAATTACAGGTATTTTGTTGTTGGAAAGATGTTAGCATATTTTCGCATCAATGTAAGATGCAGAAAATGCACTGAGTTGTACTCTGAAGCACATCCTTGAGGAGTGGCTCTAGCGGTTCTTTTCTTTAAATGATATTCATTTAGATCCAATTTTCTATGCGGTCGCTTAATGTTAAAACTACCAAATATTTGTACGAATTTCAAAAGCGATTAATATCGATTGACTTTATCATTTCAAATTACAATCGTAGAAAAACAGTCTAAATTAAATTTTAAATTGATTTAAAATTTTTTTTTTATATACAATACTAGCTGATCCGGCAAACGTTGTTCTGCCATACAACTTTGGACCCGGCAATCTTCGTCATATATGCAGATAGTTCAAGTTTTAATGTGATTTATTTGAATTTAATCGAAAGTGCGATCTGATAAACAATGTTTTTCGATTTGTTTTGCGGCGTAAAAGCAAACAATGAAGACGGTTTGCCAACACGCAACAGGCAACGTACAGCTGTTCTTGTGAAAAGCAGGGAAATTCGAGATTGCTCCCACAAACTTTCAACGATTGGCCTTGCGATTTTTTGATTGTTATCGCAAAAGCCAATCGAATGGGGAGTTGAATTCGCTTGACGAAAATCTCCAAGCAGCAATATCATAGCCCCACAAAATCGTCTCGAATCACCTCGTAAATCCTTCATCGTTCGGCCAACTGCCTCCAAAGCTATTTTATGCGCCATCGTGCATTCATCCCAAATGATGATTTTGCATTCTGTCAACCGTGAGAAGATTCAATGGCAGCGGAAAGTGCAGTGCGACCGCCTTCAACAATGTGGGAGCAATACCACAAGATGCAACAGCTAACGCAATTTGCGATCTTGACCGAATTGTTACCAGAATCAAAGAAATGACTAATGTCTTGCCTGTCCCACCGGGAGCATCGATAAAGTAAATGCCTTCCGTTCCATCGTCAACAACCTTCATCAGCGAATCGTAGACGTTTGTTTGGTCGGCATTCAACGGCGGCACATTTGTTTGGAATACTTTAGTCAGCTCATCTCGATCAAAGTTTTGATCTCGTTGCAATTCGCGATTGAATTCATCGTGCATCGAACGATTTTGCGCTGGATTCCCAATTTCGACAGTTGACTGCCGCACATGAGCACGCAGAAGTTAATTTTGATCAGAAGTTAATTTCAAGATCGAAATTTCGTGATGTTGTCGTGCAAACTTTGTGCATAATGTCGTCAGCCATCTCGTTCTTGTATTTGTCCCACATTGCGCCCGGGTTCGGCAGATGACACGTGGCTATGATGATCGCAAACAATGTACGAATTTGATTCGCTGGAGTATCGTTTTCGAGCAAATGCAAACGTTGGCGAGATTCTCGAAATGTGGCGACTGATTGAAACTAATAAAATCGAGGTGCTCCGTTTCAACCTAGACGTACATACATGTCAACGCAGTACTGTTGAAATAACCGGCGACATCTTAACAGATGATTGTGAATATCTTGCCAAATCATTAATCGATAAGCATAAAAATTCATTGAGCAAACCATTTTATTCGTTTCTTCTCCTGAAATACGATGTCCAACTTAAATGGAGAATGAAAAAGTAGTGATGACTTCTAAACAATCCTATCATTCTATTGACCATATTTAAATTGAGGTGATAGCCGTCCTCTCCACGTCAGAACATCAACGGATATTCAAGTGCATCCTATGACCGATGATTCTCTTACGCGTGCCTCAGTTGTTCACCATCCCGACGCTTGAGAACAATATCGCCTGATTCAACAATCATTCAATGTTCGATCATTTCGCGTTCAATCTTTTAACATAATAACATTAATCTGGGATTTTCCAAGCATCATAACGAATTTTCCACCTGAATGTCGACTAAAATCATTAAATCAAGCGATACAATGCAAATTTCGTCAAAAATCCAACTTTTCCGAGTTTTTCACTAAGAATTTTTCTATTATCCGAAATTTTTCACATTAACTTCGTTCAAAATTATCAATCATAAAATAAAATGTTAAATTTCGACGAAAAAATTCAAATTTTTGGCATTTTTACGTAAATTTTCAACAAAAATTTTCTATATTTCCATTCGAAACGTCACTACGGAACAATTTAAATAAACTTTCAATTTGCGATTTTTATCAAATCGAGCGATACAATGCAAAATTTTGTAGAAAAAATCCAAGTTTTCCGGAATTTACCGAGCTTTTTTTCCAACAAAAATTTTCTATTTTTCCATAAGAAAAGTCAATCTGAAACAATTTCACACAAAATTCCATACAAAACAACAATTTTTGATTTTTCCAATTTCCAAAATTTTCTTTTACATAAACCTTCTCCTGGCAATTACGAACAACTGAAAAAAAAAATTTCAGCAAAATCGGTCTAGCCGTTCTCAATTGATGAATTACTATACATTTTTGCCCCCATTTTTATATGTATAGATATGGTACAATAAAAGTACTTTTTAGTGTAACAATGCTTTTTTTGGTACAATAAATGTACTTTTTGGTACAAGAAATGTTCTTTAGGTACAATAAAATTTCTTTTTAGTACAACAGATGTACCTTTTGGTACAATAAAAGCTCTCTTTACTACAATAAAAGTACTTTTTCATACAATTAATAAACATTTTTCAATACAAGTACTTTAATGTACGATATATGTACTTTCTGGTACAAGTACTCTTACTTTTAACAATAAAGTGTTTATTGTTACAATAAAAGTACTTATTATTGTATTTATTGATACAATAAATGTACTTTTTGGTGCAAGTCATGTTCTTTTGGTACAATATTTTTATTTTAAATTGATTTAAAATTGAAAATTTGCATTTGATATTCAAATTAAAATTGTAAACTCATTAAAAGTAAATTAAAGTTAACATTTCCATATGAAATTCAAAACTCTAATTCTAATTCAAAACTCGATTAAAAATTCAATTCAAAAATTATCAATTGATATTCCGAACTCTTTAATTTAAATTTAAAGTTCGTCAGTTACCATTCAATACTCCTCAAGATATCACCAAACATTTTTTTTATTATTATAAATTTGATTTGATGTGTTTTGAAGTGCAATTGACGAGTTTTAAAATTTTATTGACTAATTTGCAATTATAAGTAAATGTTCTATCAATATCAACTAGCAAGTTTTGAATTTCAAATGAAAGATTAAAATTTCAATTGAAAAATTATGAATTTTTAATGAAAAGTTATAATTTCAATTGATTTTCTTTGAATTGCATGTGGAAATTATGATGTTTTGAATGTCAATAGAGTTTTTGAATTTTAATTGTTTACATACAAATTTGAATTTAAATTTATGTTTATTAAATTTCAAAAAAATCGAAGTTTCTTTCAAAAGTTGCCACGAAGTACCAACAACGTCAACACAAAATTACACAAATTTTTTTGAACCCACATCAAGACTAAAATTAAAAAACTTTTTACTTCTTATGCATGTGTATGTATGTATACATGAGGTCCGCTTTTTTCAATGGGCACTGTTAGTTAACATACTTCTAAAGAAAACAAGAGAATTAAGAGAAAGAAAGAATAGAACCCAAAACACACACTATTATTAACTTAATATATACTATTATTATATTATATACATACATATATATGTATTATTATATATATAATTCATTAGCTAAAACCCTCTAATTTTAAAATTAGGTACATTTCCAAATATATACATACATTTATTTTTAATTATGTATCTCTCCACTGCAAAATGGACAAAATGAAACTAAACGATATTAAAATGTAAATGAAAATACTTGAACTTTATCAATTAGTTTTCCTAAAACGAATACACAAAAACAAAACAAATATATCTTGTGTCTCTATATAATTTTCTAATATCTATATACTATATATGAAGAAAAAACAAATTCTTTTTACGAATTATACTCGTAACTATAATAAAGATCAATAAAAATGCAGGACATTGAAAATGTCTTAGGTCTCGTTTGATTGTTTTCCTGTTTTTTCGTTTTATTTTTTTTTTTAACTTATTTTTCTTTGGATAAGAAACTAAAACATTTGAAGCTTTTTTGCCCAAATATTTATTATCTATATTATTATTATTATATATTTACACCAAAAACAAAAACGAATTAAACACAAACTAAACAATAAATATGAAAACAAACAAAAAAAAACAAGAAAAAAAATTCAATATTTTTTTAAAAATTAAATTAATAAATAAAAAGTCTTCTTCTGCTTTAAGTTAAGCGAAAACAAAACAAAAACTCAAATATTTTTATTAAAAACCAAATATAAATGAACACAACAAGAAGAACACACGAAAAAATGTTGAAGAAATAAATAAAATATGAAAAGAACACTTTTAACAACCAAAAAAAAATACAAAACAAAACAAACAAATGCAAATATACGCAAGAAAAATCAAAAGAAAAAAGCTGAAATAAATATTTAAAAACAAAAACTACAAAAAAAACACAAAAATTACTGAAAGGTAAAATACCAAATGAATGATGATGATATTATAAAAAAGCGAATGGAAGAGAAATAAAATCATTGGTAAAAACAATATGTTGTTGTCTTATTGTTTTTGTGTACAATGTGAATGAGGTAAGTTCCAGTACGATTCTGAATGCAAATCAGAGTGATCCAAAAATATGTTTACTTTTCAAACTATGATATAGAATAAAACCAGATAAATGATATAAAAAACTGTTTATTTATTATTAAAGTACATAAATACAGAACTTAAGAAAGGGGAGAGAGCTTAGCAATACCTTTTAAATATCCCATTATACTAAACAGTCGGGCAAGAGAACAACAATAATGAGAAATTTCAAGTATTCAAAGTCGGGAGTTTTGCATCGGTTGCTAAGTCTAGACAAAAATTTGCAAATACAAATACTTTCAATATAAAAGTTATCAAAAAACTTAGTGTTGGTTCTAGCTTTTTGATACAAAAAAATGTACTTTTTGGTACAATAAAAGTACATACTTTATGGTACAATAAATGTACGTTTTAGTGTAATCAAAACTATTTTTGGTACAATAAATGTACTTTTTAGTACAATAAAAGTGTTTTTTGGCACAATAAATGTACTTTTGGGTACAGTAAATGTTCTTTGGTACTATAAATGTACAATAAAAGTACTTTTTGGTCCAATAAATGTTCTTTTGAAACGATAAAACTACTTTATGGTACAATAAATTTACTTAATGGCCCAAAAAATGTACTTTTTAGTACAATAAATTTACTTTTTAGTCCAATAAAAGTACCTTTTGTTGTAATAAAAGTACTTTTTATTGTATTTATTGATGCAATAAATGTACATTTAATTACAATAAATGTACTTTTGATACAATTTAATTGCTGTTCAGTACAACAAATTTACCTTTTGGTACAATAAAAATACTTTGTCCCAGAATTAATGCACATTAATCAATAAAAATACTTTTTAATACAATAAGTAATTGTACAATAAAGCGCTTTTTGGTGCAACAAAAGTACTTTTTGTTACAATAAAAGTACTTTTTATTGTATTTATTTCTACAATAGATGTACTATTTGGTATAAGAAATCTTCTTTCGGTACAAAAAAATTGCTTTAAAGAATAGCAAATGTACCTTTTAGTGCAATAAAAGTACTCTTTAGTACAATAAAAGTACTTCTTCTTACAATTTTTCAATAAAAGTACTTTTTAATACAATATATGTACTTTATAGAGCAAGTATTTGTACTTTTAACAAAAAAGAGCTTTTTGGTGCAACAAAAGTACTTTCTGTTACAATAAAAGTACTTTTTATTGTATTTATTGATACAATAAATGTACTTTATGGTACAATAAATGTTCTTTCGGTACAATAAAATTGCTTTTTAGAGCACAAATGTATCTATTAGTGCAATAAAAGTACTCTTTAGTACAAAAAAAGTAATTTTTTCTACAATTATTGCACATTATTCCATAAAAGTACTTTTAAATACAATATTTGTACTTTCTGGTACAAATAATTGTACTTTTAACAATAAAGTGTTCTTTGGTGCAATGAAAGTATTTTTTGGTACAATAAAAGTACTTATTGCTGTATTTATTGATACAATAAATGTACAAGAAATGTTCTTTGGTACAATAAACTTGATTTTCAGTACAACAAATGTACCTTTTGGTACAATTAAAGTACTCTTTAGTACAAGAAAAGTTCTTGTTTCTATAATTAATGCACATTTTTCAATAAAAGTACTTTTTAATACAATATATGTACTTTAAACAATAACGTGCGTACTGGTACAATAAAAGTACTTTTTGGTACATTAAAAGATCTTCTTATTTTATTTATTGATACAAAAAAATATACTTTTTGCTACAAAAACTGTTCTTTTGGTACAATAAAATTGCTTTTTAGAACAACTAATAGGTTCATACCTTTCAGTACAATATAAGTACTCTTTAGTACAATAAAAGTACTTTTTCCTACAATTCATACATATTTTCCTATAAAAGTTCTTTTTCATACAATATATGTACTTTCTTAAACTTAATTTCCCTTTGCACCTCATGAATATGGGATAGCTTCTCGCGTTGTTGTGAATTAACACGCTTTCAATTTTTAGATTCACAACTAACGGCCGGTCCCTGTACTTTCAGGTACAAGTAATTGTAGTTTTAACAATAAATGTATTTAGTACTATGAACGAACTATTGGTAAAAAAAATTGTTTTTGTTGATACAAGAAATGTTCTTTTGGTACATTAAAAGTACTTTATGGTATAAATAAATGTACTTTTTGCACAACAAAAGTAATTTTTAGTACAATTGAAGTACTTTTTGGTACAATAAAAATACTTTTTACACCAATAAAAGTACTTGTTTGTACTTCAAAGGTTCCCGTATTTTTTTGGTACAATAAAAGTACTTTTCGATACAGGAAAGTTCATTCGAAACAATAAAAGCACTTTATGACACAATAAATGTTAGTACAATAAAACTGCTTTTTGGTACAATAAAAGTACTTTTTAGTGCAATCTAAGCAAATTTTTGGTACAATAAATGTAGAACAATGAAATTACTTTTTGTGCACAATAAATTTACTTTTTTGTACACGAAATGTTTCATTTGGTACAATAAAAGTACTTTTTTGTACAAGAAATGTTCTTTTGGAACAAAAAAAGTTTTATGGTGCAATAAATTTACTTTATGGTAAAATAAATGTACTTTTTAGTACAATATAAGTGCTTTTTTTTATAATAAAAGTATTTTGCGGTACAATAAAAGTACTTTTAAGTGCAATGAAAGCTCTTCTTGGTCAATGTTATTCTATTTTAAGTTGCAATAAATGTACTTTTTAGTACTTTTTTAGTACTTGATGCTACAATAAATTTACGTTGTGGTGCAATAAATTCACTTTTTAGTCGAATAAAAGTGCTTTTTGGTAAAATAAAACACCATTTTTAACAATAAAAGTACTTTTTAGTACAAAAAAGTACTTTCTCGTACAATTGACGTAAATTTTTCAATAAATGTGCTTTTTGGTGCATTAAAAGTACTTTATTTTGGTACATTAAAAGTACATATGGTACAATAAATGTTTTTTTACAAGAAAAACTAATTTTAGCATAATAAAAGTACTTTTTGGAAAATGTTCTATTCGTACAATAATAGAACTTTATGGTACAACAAATGTACTTTTTGATACAATAAAAGTACTTTTTAGTACAACAAAAGTGATTTTTGGTAAAATAAATTTACTTTCAAAGTACTTTTTATGGCAATAAAGCACTTTTTGTTATAAGTAATTGTGCTTCTTGAGCCGATCGTTAAATATTTGAATGTTACAAACATCAGTCTATACCTTAACTTAACTTAATTTCCCTTTACACCCCAAGAAAGAGGTATGTAACAGCTTCTCGCGTTGTTGTGAATTAACACGCTGTCTATTTTAGATTCACAACAAACGGCACCTACTTGTTTATCGACGAATGCTAACGTCACTGTTTAGGAAAATTTAACATAGACATGCCGATTGACTCGACACTATACTGCGAAGTAGCTGTCTACAACATCGAGGTTGCCGGCAATGAAAGAAAAATTAAAGAAAAATGTAGATGACTGAAGCTGGGAATCGAACCACGGATCTCTCCTATTGTGTTCGCGTGTTCTAATTACTATGACACGGACGGCCCCACAATTAAGAAAAGAATATTATATATGCTTTCGTTGACGTATTACGTTACTATTCTACTACAGGGCCATTGTAAAATGATATGTATTAAATATTTGCTGCAACGATTTCAACGATTATTTGTGATAACAACATGTTCGTCAATTGTTTATCTTAATGCTGTGTGAGATCACCAATGAGTCAAGGAACATTTGCATCTACATATAAATCTTTAAGATAACACATAATTCTTTCGCATTAGAGAAGAATAACGTTAACTGCCGCACGCAATTAACTGATAACAATTAACTTTGATGTAGCCATAAAACTTATTTTAAAAACAGTAGCAACGTATCTCCCCCATAAGCATCAACAACCTTTTGTTTATCTTGTAAATAGTAAAATTTAATTTTATTTAGTAAACATTAGGCATTAAACTGTTTACGCACATAAATAAGACTGACATTAGACAATGCTGGAAAAAAGATTAATGGATAACCTATAACTACAGTTAACTTTTTTAAGTAGATCGTTTTTCAATACGTTGCAACCCCTCGATGTCCCGTCTGCGTCTACAACTGTTTCGAATCCAGTTTTGTCTTTAGCTGATCAGCAAAATATTGCCAATATTTGCGTCGTATTACATCATGTTTCTTTGACATATCATCGCACAACGTATAGACTTTGCGCGACAGCGTTGCACTCTCTGCCACATCGATGGATTTTAGACATTTTTCCGAATACACATCGATTAGAAATGCAATTAGGTACGGCGATCTAGAGTTGCTATTGTACAGTTCCTCACAGAATTCTATGACTTCGGGGAATTGATACAGCAGACCGCTTTCACTTTTCCGCAAAACACCTTTGAGGTAATTCCAGGAACTTTCATTGTTCTTAACAATACGTATGCGATTCATGGCATACTGGAGTTCACGCTGTATGACGTCGGTCGTAAACCCGAAATGTTTGACAACAAAGAAACGTTGATTCCAAGCGGAATTGTTGCGTATATCTTCGGAAATGAGGCGATCGACAAAGGCCAGCTCATCGTCATAGAGGCTGAAAAGGAAAAAATGAAAAATTATGATATTAGCAATCGGCAACAAGATGTGATGACATTTTTAAATTCGAAAATAAAGATGCTAAGGATTTTATATTTGGGGTTTCATTGTAGGAATACCGGATATGGAGGGATAATATGCAGTTTAATGAGAGTAGAAGATATAAGTAATATTTAATAAAATAATTTACAAAATATTAAATATAGAAGCAAGGTATCAAAAATCGTAGAAAAACAATATCAAAAAATCTACTCTAGTATCTGCTGTGCCTAATAAATTACACATTTGATTCGATAGCTGTGTCGAGAGCCCAAGGTGGAGTGGTACGTAGGGGTTGCGAAATGCAAGACCAGCTAATAGAAATTCAGAATCATTCAGCGGAGCACAAATGAAAATGGAACAGGAAATAAAGCCTCAAAAACATCCTCACAGACCTGGGTTTGAAAACGAAATGCTTCAGAAGTTTACCAGCTTTCCCAATATTTTCTTCTCAGAAGAGGCGATCGTCCAGCTGTACGGACTAGGAAACGAGCAAAATAGCAAGTATTGGACTGACACTAATCCTAAATTAAGGCTTAAAATACCCCCAGCATTCACCCAAAGCTACTGTATGGACAGCTTTGCTTTTGTTCTAAATATTTATGAAGTTCAAAAAGGACAGACTGTTACAGTGAATACATATTTTACGAATGGATCCAACGAAGCAAACATTGAAAGTGAGCACTAGCAGTATAGGTTGGGTCCGAACAAGCAATAATTGGATAGGCCTCATATAGCAGGCATTGAGAGCGAGGATTGGATGAATTGTTATTGAATTCAATGCCTACTTTCGTTTTTACTTTTCTTTTATTGCTTCCCCTTTGTTTATAAACATTAAATATGACAAACCCACCCAGATTGGATGCCAGTATATATCAATTGAGGATATTAAATTAAAAAAAATATTGTGATAAGTATGCAGATGGAGATGGAGATGGGATCAAATTTTTTTTTACCACTGCTGATATCTAGCCTAAAAATAATTCAAGTAATAACTGCATTTGCACTAGAATTTGAAACTATGAAGGCAAATATCTCTAAATAAACTTTTTGTGATTTGCATCCCTTTGCTTCTAACCCCATTAATTGCTTTTCATTACTGTTGATGTTTCAACTTAGTGAACCGGATTGCCATCATAGCATACAATAATGGACGGTTTGTGAATATGTAGATCGGAATGATGCCTCTCTCTCGAACTATACTTTGTCAACTACAAAAAGAACACTGTCCACTACAAAGGAGCATAAAATAGTCTATAGCTGCCATATGCAAGACAATTAAAGCAATATAATTGGTTCAGCTCTTCGGAATGATATATATTATCCACTACCAACGCACCCATATACTCACTCATAATTGCTAATGGCCCACTGTCTATGCTGCCAGGCATGATAATTCTTAGCGTCCGTTCGTAAAGCCATCTCCGTCAGTTTCAACTCTTTGGAAGGGTCATTTAACATTTCCACAATAACACGGCGATGATGCCAAACTTGATAATTCTTAGCATTCTCTGTAATGACGTCCTCTATGTATTTCAACTCCTCGTGCAAATCACTGTTCAACTCCCGTAGAATGTCACGACGATATTGCCACACCGTATAGTTGGCTGGATTTAGACGCAAAGCATTAGTAGTCAACTCCAGTGCTCTGGCAGATTTTTCATTGCGAGCAAGAATGGCACGGAAATAATCGAAAATTTCACGAACTAAAATACAAAAGAAACCAATGTAAATACATAATTTCAATTTCGAGATAATATTGTTTGTTTTACACCTACAATTGGCACTGTAAGAAATTGCTACCACAGGATTTTCACCATCGTCTTGGGCCAAAGGTACAACATCCGACCACTCGTTGCGTTGACTGTATGGAATCCATTCGGCTGCCCACTCATCATCTGAAGTATCGCTCATTTTTTAACAATGTAAGACTTTCAATTGAAGGAAATAGAAATCTATGCAAGAAAGAACGCAATAAACACCGCTTGTTCTTGCGCTTAAGACCTTTATAGATAAAATGAATGTCCTCCCTTTCACAAAGTAAATTACTACCGCTGCGGCTTTTTCACAATAATGTATATTTTGACATTACCACTCAGCTGACTCACCACTGTTTTTGTCATTAGATATGATGTTGCCACATTGTGTGCGCTTTAATTCGGTATAACAGTTCTATATTTGATTCTTGTAATGGTTTGTTAATACAGTTACTAAAATTAATGTAGAAAAATGTATGCACTTTAAACTACATCTTCTTTATAGCTTTTTTACACCAAAAAAGCATTTCGCATTTTGGGCTGAATAAACGAAATGCTATTCTCGCATATTCTCAGCTGTTGTCTAGCTCACACATTCTTCCATTCGCCTTGTAAAGCTGCAATATCTGCCTGCTACAAATCTATTAACATTGCTTCGGAGGCAGTATGTATTCCACGAAGCGCGAATGCTTTTAACTAATTGGAATAATCATGTATTAATATTTTGGGAAAAATTTAAATTTTTTTGCTCGTCCTTGTTGTTTGGCATTATTTTTCGATAAATGTAAACAAACAGCGAAAATAGTGGTTGCCGGATCAAAATTATTAAGAAAAATTCCTCAAATTCAGCTATGTCAGAGTACAACTCAGTGCATTTTTCCGCATCTTTCATGGATGCAAAAATATGCTAACATCTTTTCAACAAAAAAATTCATGTAAACAATTTAGCATTTTAGCCGCATCTTTTAAAACTGTGAAATAATGCAAAAATATGCTAAAAGGCTATAACATCTGCTCAGGAGTTAGAACTACGTACAGTGGTCCGTTTGCCTGCTCTAGCATAATAATGGAATCACATAACATAGAGGAAGAAAAGGATAAAAAAAGTTTTAACCAATTTATTTTTTTAATTTTTTTTAATTTTTAATATAAAATGACATTATTAAATTATTTCTAGTCAAAACTCCAGTCTCACCCAGCAAAAGCAACTGAAAGCAGCTGATGTTGGACATTTCACAAAGTAGACGAAACATATTAACATAAAAGATTAGTCTCTTCACCGTCCGATACCGGCTAGCTAAGTTTAACTCTACAGAAATTCATGTTCGGCCACAAAAAATTATTTAACAAATGTGTTGATTTCTACCATATCATATATTGTACGATACACCTTTTTTTGTTAACTAACCTTTTTAACCTTTTTTTGTGTAACCACTATATTTTGTCAAGATGTTTAGCAATATGAGTTATCTCATTTTCCCAGCACAATCTGCAAACCTGTAAAACGCGCCAAAATGTTTTTGTAGCAGCTGTCTTGGCAATTGTTGTGTTCGAATTTGTTCGATTTGCTTGATCAATCATATAAAATTTGTAAATTTGTGAGTTATCGATTTGCTAAATGAACAGATAGTTATCGGCGGAAATTCAAATTTTGGTAGATTTCGAAGGTAGTAAATTTTAATTTCAATAAAGTTTCGAAAAATTCGATGTTTTTGCTTTTACTCCAGGAGAGCAACATAATCCCTGAAATTCGTGATTATAGGCTCACACATTTGGTCGCAACGGCAGTTTATCTGTTTTAATGCCATGCGTATTCGTATCAGAGAATGACAAAATGTATAATAACCCAGCAACGGAAAAGACGAGGCATTGTAAAAATATGCCTGCAAACATGCCTTCAAAGGCATTTCGTTGACATTAAAATACGCCTTCCTTTTCCAGGCATGTATACAGACTATAATAAGTCCTTCACTAACCTTATAAAAAATTCCATACCCATGCACATTTCGCTTCTCAAATGAGACCTGCAATGAGGCCTCTTACTAGGATGAGAATAGATCCCGCAGACATGCCTCTTTCCCTTCTTAAAACTGGCGTGTGAGCAGCCCTACTGTGTAATCCACAAAAATACCATAGATGTTCTCAAAGGGCATGCAAACTTTCTTGCCTTAAACAGGCCTGTTGACAGTCCTATTAGTAGAAGGCAGAATTGACGTTCATAGCCATGCACTTGTCACTTCTCCGATTAGGCCTGTTGGCAGGCCTCTTAAGGGAAGGTAAGACAGATTCTGTTGTTTATGAAAACCACATGTATGTTATTTATCGTACAACAACTATATCACGTGATAGCCGAGTAGGTAGCATGCCCAACTATGAGTATTGAGGTCGCGAGTTCTATTCCCGCTGCTGGAGTTTGAAAAAACTAGATATTACAAATTGTAATAAATATTGTATTAAAAATTTATAAAAAGTAGGAAATCAGTTAATATGGAAATAATTCGCATATGTTTTTTTTATTTAAGTCCTTCTATAAATGCTCTTTTGCAGGCCTGCAAGCTGGTCTGAAGTAGCAATGTCTCATAGAAGGCCCTTGTTATTAGGACTCCAAGCAGGACATACTAGGCATGCCTACTGAAACACCTTCAATGAGAAAGGGAATGTGCAGGCCTTGCCTGCCTATGACACCCTATGTTAATTTGAAATGAAGACTGCATTTGAAGGGTAGGGCTTCTGACTGCCTTTGCAGGCCTGTAAGAAGGCATGTAAAGCCCCATTTTTTGCTGCTGGGAAGAGTACTGTTGAAGTATTACCAAACATGTACATGCCCATGCCCATACCCGCACACACTCGTGCATTGGTATACCCAAGTACACGAGAACCCAGCACATCCCTGCAGTATTGGTAATCGACTCTACGCCGATGAGTTCATCGAGTACCAAAAACCTTTCGTCGACTACTCGCTAAACTACCAGCAATGCTTTTGAGCAGCGAATTTAACAAGGCGATGTCCGCATTGGTAATGCCTTACTGTTCGTCGATTACTTCATCGGTAACATTTCGTCGACGCATTTATCGGTTACATTTCGTTGACGCATTTATCGGTTACATTTCGTTGACGCATTTACCGGTTACATTTCGTCGACTACTTGCTAAACTAATGTAACTAATGTAATGCCTTACTCTCGGCACTACTGTTCGTCGATTACTTCATCGGTTACATTCGACGAATTTGTCGGTAACATTTCGCCGATGAGATAGAAAAGAAAAACGATTTATTACGACTTATTTTTATTTATTAATAAAAAACGTAAAAACATAAACGATTCAATTCAACAATTCCAAAAAAATTTAAAAAATGAATTCAATTCAATTTGTAGCTGTAATATATGTACATTGATAGAATATGAAAACAAATTAAAAAATGGTATTGAGATCAAAAATGAAATAAATTAAAATTAAAAATGAATTCAATTCAATTTGTAGTTGTAACATATTCAACTATAAGGTTAACAACTTAAGGCATTAGATGAAACTAACAATATTAAATTTTTGAGGCTGAGAAAAACAATAGAAAATCTCTGGAGACACTACCTTATACCATGTCCACACTACAGTCATTTTTCGTAATTCGCGCTCTCATTCGTAATTCAACCTTCAATTACATGGCGAATTACGTAATTCCCCATACAAAATTTTGAGAGCGAATTACCTTCTGAATTATGATAAAATCGTTGCCATCTCTAATTTTTATCGGAATATATCGAAACAGCTGTCAAAATGAAAATTAAAATGTAAACAACAAACACAAAGATAAAGACAAAGTGAAACAAATTTTTATTAATTTTTTGATATTCGACCTTTCCTTTAATATTTTCCTTTTTAATTAAGCTAGAGATCGGGGTTTCACGAATTATTAGTACAAATTTAAAAAACCACGAGTTGCATACAAGCAAAGCAAAGTAAACAAACAAAAGCAACTGTCAAATCGAATTAAGTACGTGTAGTGTGGACAGGGTAATTCGTGTAAGTTATTCAAAGAGCGAATTAGGTAATTCGAGACGTAGTGTGGACAGGGTATTACAGATTACCACAGAGTACCAATGTAATCGGCGATGTAGTCAATGAAAAATCAATGCCGATGTAGTCGATGGAATGTTGCCAGCCACTACTTGTGAAACTGCAGGGATGTTGTTACATGTGTTGGTTGTGTTGGGTGCTAGTTATACATGTCAAATTTCTGTTTCTGTTCCGTAGAATATGGGAATGTACATGAGTACTCATGTCACCCGTAGTGCTTAGAAGAGTTGACGAATGTAAGAACGATCAAACACGATGATCTATGATGATCATTATCGTAGCTAAAAAACTTCATAATTAAGTTGAGTCTGCTTCGGCTTCTGACCTCGTGTGCGTCGAGTGTATTTTGTGTATACTTGTGTATGAGAAACAAAAGTAAGGGTAGGTTAGGCTTGCCAGATTTAAAATTGTAAAATTCTTGACATTCACCAAAAATTTTCTTGATTGTGAAAAAAAATCTTGACAAATAAAAACACTCATACGTTAGATGTTTTACATATTTCAGTTTCATTTTAAACTGTATTGTTTGTTAGTTTTAGTCGATCGTATTGTATATATATTATATTTACGTTGTGTATCAAAAATGTACATTGTACATGCGAAGTAGATATCAGCCGAAAATGTCCAGCACCAATTATAGTTTGAATTTGACCGTTAATATTCAAACATGAGAATGGAGGAAATTCTTTCCCCACGATTCCCTTTTTACCACAAATCTCATGCTTCTTTACAAGGTTTTTTGTTGGTATAGTTTCATTTATTTTTTTATAAAAGTATAATTTTATATAAAAAGTATACAAAACATTAAAAAATCAATTACAGAATTTCAGTCAGTTAACTCTTACCTTATGTATGATATTACTTAAGTCTCGAGTTATTGACACTAAACGATTTTTAAATGAAATTACTTATGTATTAAAATTTTTTTTTAGCTTGTGTAGCGTAAACGTTTAGAGGTAGGACTCTCGGTCGTATGACCAGACTTTTACTGACATGTTGTTACACCGTTTCAATAGTTACAGTGCAAAAAGTGTTAATGAAATTGCCAAAAAATTTAGAATTTTCATTCTTTATTTCTGGCCATATTGTAATTTTGTATGGGGTTACCGAAAGAGTCTTTTGATGGGTTGGATGAAACACTTAGGTTTCTCACGTTTCACCTATAAATGCAAAATATTAAAATTACACTTTTTTAACGTCTTGAGGAGATTATATTTGAATTTGTTGAAAATATATAAATTTTCAGGTAATCGCCATATTTGTATTCGAGGTACCAGCAGGGGTAGTACAAAGAGTCAGATTTTTATTTGCAGGATAACGAGGAATAAACTTTTTATGTGTGTGTTTTTGGTCAAATGTTATGGGAGATAATACAGAGAGAGTGACAAACGTTTAAATTTCCAAAGGTTTTTTTTTTTAAACTGACCAAGTTTAAACATTCTCCAATTGTCGGTTTGGATTTAAAGTGAGAAATATCAATTTTCCAAAAATAGGTAATTTTCATTAGGAGTACTCAGGGGTCGGCCGATATAGTCCATATTCATTCCGGGGTCAAATTATTATTACATTTTTAAATTTAGTGTACTAACAAAATGATATGTATGGAAGGTACCAACAGAAATTTCGATATTCTGAGGGTTTGTCTACTATTACCCCTTACATAAGGTTGAGGGTATAAAAAATATAGTGGGAACACTGATGTTGATTTTTTTATTTACCACATAGTGTTATTGGTAAATTTAATACTTCGAAGCATAAAATAAGAAAAATTACGATTTGACATTACGTCGCTGGCCTGACATTGTTTCTGTACGGCTTTCTAAAACCATTAAGGATTTTCTCTACAAAAACAAGACGGCGGCGATCTTTAGCCGATTAATCTAAAATTTGGGTTTATACGACCTGAGCTTCTGCTTGAAATTGTCTGTTTAATGTTGTCAAATTGCACAGTGCAACAGAGAAAAAAATACAAGAACTTGACAGTATAGGATCAATTCTACCATCGACGGGAAAAAAAACCCTATAATCAGTTTGGCGAGATAGGTGACCAATTTTTTTTATGGACCTCAAAAGATTCTCGATATCAGTGAGTCCCTCGAAAAAAGGCGTCATCAGTTATTGTCCAACAGCTAACTCAAACTTCGTGATAGCGCTAAACTATATTCGGCAGTAATGTAGCTGTTAGTTATGCGCACTAACATTATTAACTCTTTATGTCACAAATGTTGGTTATTCCTGCCCTTTTGCAAAAAAAAAATTTAAGAAAAAATTATTATTATTTCACTTTTTTGAACATTACTTTGAGGGAGTCCAAACTTTTCACTAACAATGTTCGCCAAAATTGTAGCCATTGTAAAGTTGAAGAACTTTCGTGAACATATCAATACAATCTGAACGTGTCTAGGTCTCATAAAGTCCACTATGATACCGGTTTTTCGTACCATTACGCACGTGTAAGCCAGTTACGTGGTTGAATATCAACCGATTTTAAGTTTCTCAGCGGATTGTGAAAGAAGACTGCGGCCTTTCCAACGATATGTATACATAGTTATATTGATTACTTGTCATATATGTCTGTTTTTTGTATCGAAATTTTAAACTTTTGTGATTTATTTACTATTTTTTAAGTTTGTAGCCACTTTTTTATAAGGACACCCTAATTTTCACTATTTTTTTCAGAAAGTGCACGCTTTCACAAGTTAAACGCGTACTTGTTTGTAAAGATCGGTTAACAAATAGTTAAGTTATTCATGTTTTCCGAAGGACGCCTATATTGTCAACTTCTTGTATTTTACAAAAAGTTTTCATTTGTTGCATAGTGTTATTAGTGTTCAATAAGGAGGCGAAAATAAGTGATGATAGATTTTTGAACCAATACACCAACGAAAACTTTTCACAATAATATTTCAATGAAATGTTCTTTTCATTTAAAAAAAAAATATTTGCGTTATTTTTCGCTTGGTCTGTAAAAATCTTGACAAAACTTATTTTTTCTTGATTTTTGACGATCATTAAAAGTTCTTGTAAATCAAGAAAAATCAAGATCGTCTGGCAACCCTAGGGTAGGTAGAGGTAACGTTCGTTATAAATGGTGTGCAAACATGTCTTTTTCAACGCAAGTAAGAGTTTGTAAGCATTCTCTGTGTGTTAGGTATAGTTCCACACAAGTATACAAATTATGGGTATGTACTTAGGTATACATTAATGCCGAGTACTTATTGTCATTCTCTGATTCGTATCTCCCCTCATTGATATTTCAAAATTTATTTTATATTTCTACTATTTATTTTCTAAGACAACAATCCACACCAAATTCCATGATTCTAAGACGAAGCGTGAGTTTAGAACAATTATATATCACCACGCCCAAATTCGGTATTTTGAAATACACATTAATTCACTATTTTTATTTTTCTAAAAGGAATATTAAGGTCCCTGCGAAACATTAGATGGTCATATGAATTTAGAAGGGTCATATGGCCGTGTTCTCGAAAATGTCAACCAGAGTGGAAAAAAATTTTTGTGACTTTTACAAAAAAATTTTGTGTGTATGACCTAAGAAGTGTCTAATAAATCTGGCAAAATCTGTTTTTTGTCGAAAATTGCAAAACTGTGGCAACCCTAGCATGTTTTTTCTAGTAAGCTTTAAACTGAGATTTCAAACAAAATGGATAGCTCACAGAAAAAGGTTAAAACAACCTATTTTGCTCAGAAAATTGAATTGTTTTCTTTTGCAATATATAGATAAAGAATTGTTTTAGTGCTGAAAAAAAAAAAAAAAATTTTAAACAATTTTTTAAATGCACATTTGATGGCAATGAAAACTGCGCAATTTCGGTGTAATGTGAAAGACTAAAATTGGAAAAGTTTAATAACGGTGGTTGCCCGCTGGTGTTTTGTTATGAAAACAAAACTTTTTCTGAGCAGGAGTTCCTAATATCTGGAATCGGTGGTATTTTTGAAGATTAATGCTGGTTTCTCAGTTTAAATTGTCATCAAATATGTGTAATGTGAAAGACCACTTGAAAAAAAAAAACTTAATTTTTTTTTTTTGATAAGATCCACTCACAATTGCAGAAAAAAATAAAAATTACATCGAAAAGCTAAAAAAGAATGGTAAATAAGAAGAACACTAAGAAAGAGGGCAGAAGCTATGCGTAAATTGAGAGAAAACCGTAAACTGAAGGAAAGTGAAATGCCAAGAAAGGATGGTGAGTCCCTTGTAGAAAGACGTCGCAAAGACTACGTAAATGCATTCAACCTTACACCTTCAACCATTTCTGTCGAAGAAGTCACTGATGAAGACTTTTGTGAAATAAACAATAACTTAAATGTTGCCAATAACTTAAATGTTTTTTTGAACACAAAATATATTCGTGATATTGCGTCGGCCCATCAAATACAGCAAGAGTCCGGCAATATCAACATTTTTTCAACTTCCTAAGAAGGATATAATCAATCTTAAAAAATAAAAATCAAAAGAGAAACAAAATAAAAATAGAGTTTGAATAACTTTGTTTTTGAATTTTTTTTTTATAATTCCGCAAATATAACCGTTTTCAAAAGAATGTTGTAGTTTTATTTGGCATGCGGAACGATGGTGATTTAAAACGTTAAAGCTTACTAGAAAAAACATGCTAGGGCTGCAATTTTAGAACAAAAAAACAGTGTTGCCAAATTTTTTTAGACACTTCTTATTTCATACGCACCAAAAAATTTTCGCGAACACGGCCCGCCCTTAAATATTGTCATGCTGTTTTCGAATTTTTTGACACCTTTCTTTTTTTTGCCATAAAAAGCTGATAAAAACATGGTTTTGTCCCACCTGTCACAAATTGCTCTACCCCCACCTACCAAACCATTATATTTATTACGATCCCTTAGCCCCAAGACCCAATATTGGTCTATGGTTGTAAAAAAATTTCTTTAAGAAGCATTTTAAGCACTAAAAATCGTTTTTAAATGCAAAAATTTGTACGATGTAATGTGAAAGACTTTCGATGTAATGTGAAAGACTTGATATTTTTAGTCCTACTGAGTTTTCTAAGCAACATATTTAAACCGTTGAAATGCAATTTCCTTTCTTCATTATTCAACTTTTATCTCCAAAAGTACGGAGACAACCCGTTGTCTATAAGAGCAGAACTTTTAGAAAGTATCTGCCTACCTCAAAAGTGACTTCCAAAATTTGTAATGTGAAAGACTGACTTTAACTGCTTATACCATGAAAACCATAGGACCTGGAAAAAAAATTTCTTTTAAGAAAATGTGCACACTGTTAAGCTTTATAATTTCCATGCATAAAACATTAGCATTTAACTAATTTCAAACCAATTTTTTCAAATTAGTGTGTACAAATGTAATGTGAAAGACTGCGAACACGGCCATATGAATCATTCTTATATTAATATTACAAAATTTTTCGAAAATTTAAAAAAAAAAATCCAAAGCGACAATTAATACAAAATTTACGAATGAATGAAAAGAAAACAACGAAAAAAAAAATTGACATAAAGTAATTTCTTTTTGTTAACGGTGAAGCGTTTTGTTGGTCTCCTATATAGGATACCAAAAAATCGCAGCCTATGTACAATGGAATTATTTTTTTGCATATTTACTCCATTTTCTTTTGCTCGATTTTAGATACTGGAAATTAAATTTACCTCAATTTTTTAATCTTAATAAAATCTTATGAATTTTTTTAATCCTTTGACAAGTTTCTAAAATCCTTAGAGTACTCGTAATGTCTGTCCCAACACCAAAAGTTTGTATCTACAGATGTTTCTTGAAACATATAACAAACAAAAAATAATAATAACAATAAAAAGAGCCAATGACCGTGGAAACCTAAGTTTTACAAACAGTTTTTTTTTCTTCGGCAACAGTCGGTCAGTCTTTAAACATGCGAACGGGGTAATGCTTCGTTCACTAGTATCCTCTGCTCTGCTCTTTCTGTTTGTGTATTAGTATCCTTTGTACATTTATAAATATACCATCAAACTAATCATTAAATCAATTATTTATGTAATAATAAAGCGACGATTTGTTGACACAATCATATTGATAATACCAAAACAAAAGTCGCCCCTCGAACTACCCTCCTCCACATATGTAGTCCAGTTAGGGTGTTCAAAACCGAAACCGAAAAACCGTAAACCGGTTTTTTTTATTTAAAACCGTATGCCGGTTTTTGCAAAAATGCCATTTTCGAATAACCGGTTTAACCGAGTTTTTTCTTCGGGTACTCGGTTTTTTTAAATTGCTTTGTTACAACTCTAAAAGGAGTTATTGAAAAAGTAAAAATTTTAAAATTGAATTTGAAATTAATTTAGAAAAAACTTTTTACGTTTCATAAACGAGAATGCTTTTAAAAGCTTTGTTAAATTTTAAAATTCAATTTCAAATTAATTTAGAAAAATCTTTTTACACGTTATGTAAGCGGATCAACAAGTCGAAGTGGATCTCGCCGAAGATGATAGTGACGATGATGAATGGGGTGAAAAAATCATACGAGCTCATTAAAAACGTGTCTTAAATTATTGCAAAATTGTGGAAGCATGTTAATTCAGTTAACTAGTCGAGCGAAAAACGAAGAAAATTGCAGAGCTATGTTTTCCAGAAGCACAATAAAGAGCTAAGGCTCATTGTCGATGTGAAACACCGGTGGATCTCCTTATCTGCAATGATTGAACAGTTTAAAGAATTAACCCATGTGTCAACCATGCGCTTACAAGAAATAACAATTTTGAGATATTTAAGCTCAGCGCTTCAGCCTTTAGCGCTCGCAATTAAAATATTATCAAATCATTCAGAATGAATGGATTCCGCATATGCTCGGAAGCTGCGATACAAAAGATTTAAGGAAAGATGAATACAGACGTTGAATAGCCTAATTATATATCAAAGCTTTGGAAAATTTCCTACAAGCTCATCCTGTGTAAGGTATTCTAAAGAGGTGGAAACGATGGAATATGCGAACGAACTTTTTAAAAGACTTTATCTTGCAATTTCCACAACAACGGCAGAGTCTAGTAACAGTTCAGATTGTGAGATGAAGGAATCCCCTAATGATAGTCTATGCAACGATTTAATCAGGACAATAAATAACATCCAAAATCCTGCAGTGAAAAATAATTGCAATGACACAAGACTACATGATGATTTCAACTATTTCGGTAGATTTAATAAAAGGACAGAAAGCTCAACATCCCTTTAAAAGAGCTTTTGTCAATACATCTTACTTCCACAATTAGTGAGTGCGTGTTTTCTGTACCAAGCTTTATAAAAACGAATCAGAAGAATAGACTCCAAATTGAACACCTAAATTGCATAATATTTCTTAAATACTATTTTTTAAATAAAATTAAAAATATTCCAAAAATTTATTCCTTTCCAAAAATTAGAGATTCCAAAAATTTATTAAAAAGTAAAAACTCAAAATAAAAAAACACATTTCTTATTTTTTGTAAATAAACACATTTTTTTAAACCAAATTATTTTTTTTTATTTTGAACTTTTTAGGAAAAAACCCGGTTAAACCGGTTTTCTTTCAAATGCTGTATTTGAAATCCGAGTTTTCTAAAAAATCAATTTTTCGAATAACTCGGAAACCGGGTTTTTGAAAAAAGGAGGTATTTGAACACTCTAAGTCCAGTCTAGTATATCGAAGGGGTGGAACTAACACAAATTGCGCCGAGGTGTAAAACTTCAATAAGTTGTTAAGCAATCACCAAGGATACGATAATACGAACACAACACTGTCACAAATATAAAAAAAATATACAGATCTACATGCATGCGTACCTACACGTACACATATATATGTATTCGAGGACAATTACGGGGTAATGAAATCACTTGCAATACAGGTGAGCAAGAAGTACGAATGTGGGAATGTTCTAAACCAAAACAATTCAAAAACAAAAATTAATGAATTCCCAGCCATGCACAGTGTTTCGAAACGGGTAATACAAATATATATTTATAAATTTAAATGAGGATGTTACTTGGCCTTAATATAAATATGAATATGTTACCAGAAATTTTTTTCCGACTTATTTTTTTTTTTAAAAATTTTGGGAAAATCCTCTGGAAAAGCGGGAAAATTGGAAAAACCGATAATTGCTTTTTTGCATGGAATTTTGTGTGCAAGTGTTACGAATGATTTTTCGAATGAAAAAATAAAAAAAATTGTTGGAAAATTCCGGAAAAATTCGAAAAAAATTTATTCTATTTTTTGACGAAATTTTGCTTTTTGTCGTATGATTTGATAGTTTTGAACGATGTTACTGCGTAAAATTTCGGATAATTATTCCGAAACGACTTTCCGAATGGAAAACTAAGAAAATTCCGAAAAATCGAAAAATTTTAAATTTTTTGGCATAATTTTGCATTTCATCGCCTGATTTAAGGAAAATCGCAAACTAAATTTGTTTCGGTTTTCGAATGGAAAAATAGAAAATTTTGGTTGGAAAATTATGGAAAATGCCCAAAAAATGCCTTTTTTTTCGAAAAAAAAATACCTAAAAAAAAGTCGAAAGATTTGGATGCCTTCGACGAAATCTTCCATTGTATCGCTTGATTTGATGATTTCAGACGACGTAAAGTTGCAAAATTCGTTTTGTTGCTGAAAAATTCGGATTATTGTGAAATATCTATATATATAAAAATGGTGTAAAAAATGTATAGTAATTCATCGATATTGCTAACATTTTTTTTCATTTGTTCGTAATTGCCAGGAGAAGGTTTATGTGAAAGAAAATTTTGGGAAAATCTTCTGGAAAAGTCAGAAAATTGGAAAAATCGAAAATTGCCTTTTTGTATGGAATTTGGTATACAAATGTTGCAAAATGACTTTTCGAATAGAAAAATAGAAAATTAGAAATAGAAAATTCAATAAATTTGAATTTTTTTTCGATGAAAGTGTGCATTTTTTCGTATGATAAAAGAAATTTGGACGATGTAGCAGTGACAAATTTTGGATAATTATTCCAAAATGACTTTTCGAATGGAAAACTTGGTCGCTTGACTTGGTGGAAAACTCGGAAAATTCCGGAAAAACTTGGATTTTTTTCTAAAAAACTTTGCATTGTATCGCTCGATTGAATTTTTGTTTAAAATTTTGTGTGCAGTTGTTCCGAAGCGACTTTTCGAATGGAAAAATAGCAAATTTTGATGAAAAATTACGGAAAAATGCCACAAATTTGAATTTTCTTTCGCCGAAATTGATATTTTTGGACGATTTGATTATTCCGAGTTGATTATTTTTGTAAAACTCGGAAAATTCTGGAAATACTCGAAAAAGTTGGATTTTTCGACAAAATTTGCATTCTTCAAGCGATTTAAAATTGAAAATTCGTTATGATGCTTGGAAAATTTCGGATTATTGTGAAATTTATTATGTTAAAAGATTAAAAGCGAAATGATCGAACAATTTTAAAATCTTCTGCATGAGCATAACGCATTGGTCCGATTAATAAAAAACCTCTGGGTGCCATGTAGGACAATTCAATGCTCCCACTATAAATGAAGTCGCAGTAGTGATTGTTGGGAAGAATTTGTAAGCACGCGATATTACCTTAAGCTCCGGTATGGTCGACAATTTAGACACGTGTACGAGACTCATTGGTCATATGATGCACTTAAATACCGATACTCTAGCGAATCAAATTCGTACATTGTTTGCGATCATTATAGCCACGTGTCATATGTCAAACCCGAGCGTTTTGTGGGACAAATACAAGGACGTGATGGCTGACGAATACCAGCTTCAAATCGTTCGATGCACGATGCATTCAATCGCGAATTGCAACCAACGTGTACGATTCGATGATGAAGGTTGTTGACGATGGAACCGGAGGCATTTACTTTCTCGATGCTCCCGGTGGTGCAGGCAAGACATTCGTCTTTTCTTTGATTCTGACGATAATTCGGTCAAGATCGCAAATTGCGTTAGCTGTTGCATTCTCTGGTATTGCTCCAATATTGTTGTAGGTGGTCGAGCTGCATATTCCGCTTTAAAGCTGCGGTTGAATATTCTCGCGAATTATTGTTGCAAGAATGCAAAATCACCATTTGGGATTAATGTACGATGGCGCATAAACGAGCATTGAATGCAGTTGACCGAGCGATGAAGGTCAATGTGATTCGAGACTATTTTGTGGGGCTATGAATTTGCTGCCCGGAGATTTTCGTCAAGCGATTTCATCTTCCCATTCGATTGGCTTTTGTGATGACAATCAATAAATCGCAAAGCCAATCGTTTGCATTATGAGGGATTAATCTCGAATTTTCTTGCTTTTCACAATGTCAGCTGTACGTCGCGTGCTGTTTGCTTTTACGCCCCAAAACAAATCGAAAAACATTGTTTATCAGATCACTCATTCGATTAAATTCAAAAAAATCACATTAAAACTTTAACTATCTGTGTTTTACTATTACCCTGGAGCTTATTTGAATTCGTTACCTTAGGAGTGACAATAAGTTTGCTGGGTCCGAAATTGTATGGCAGAACAACGTTTGCCGGGTCAGCTAGTATTTTATATAATTTATTGAATAATAATATTTCCTTGCTTCCATTAATTTCAAATCGGCCTCAAGGTTTTCACACTACAAATATGATAATAATCAGGAAAAAAAAGGTGAAATATCCACTCCTACCTTGGAACCAGTTGCCGATCGTGGCCTGACAAGCTGAATCCATGGTTAAACAGTTGCCTTTCTCTTTCGAAAGTTCCCGTACGGTGAATTATAACGAGTAACCTTCTAACGCATTTAAACACTTCTTCTGTCAACTACCAGCAATTTATAGACTAGTAGTTAGCATAATATATATATATATATTTTTTTTCGCATTACTTGCATATATTTTTTTTAAATAATTCCAACTATAATCATCTTTTAAAACACTGTGTCCCGTCCCCAAAGCACTGTGCCATAATTCGTGTTACTGTGGTTAACCACAGCAATCAACGTACTCATGTGTAAACACAATTATCCTTTCAATACAATTGTGTGGTCTCCGTCGCGGTGGTGGTGGTCACCACCCAATCTATCCACAGTCATTTATCTATCCATCTAGCGACGTATGGACAATGGACTCATGTGACCATTAATAATTTTTCATAGTTATTTCGAATTGAATTTAGTTGTCTTTTAGAACACGTCGAAGTTAAGTCTATTTCCGGAATAGAAAAACAAGTTAATAAATTTTGTCGGGGATCCATGTTGAAGGTCATCCCTCTAAAATGGTGTTATTATATTTGAAAAATTTTAAAATAATTTTTGCAACTTTTCAAATACTATTACTATGTATTTCTCGCGTTTCTTCTCAAACAAGTCAAAATATAAACGTTTGTAAGTACTAAAATAGTGTTTCGTTTCAGAAAGGATTTTCAATGTGTGTTTTAAATAAAAATTCTCTATAATTTTCCAAAATTTTAACATAAATTCAATGAAATGTAAAAAATACAGAGCAAATTCGTTAAAAAAATTTATATTATTGTGTAACGTATGTAACCTCAAAATTCTTTAATATAAAAGTATAACGTAACATATTGATGGGTGTACAGCAAAAGTTTTTATATTATATATAATTATCTCTAGTATACATAAATATTATTGGTTAGTAAGTATTTCGTCACAGAGCAAAACGAAAAAAAATATCACACCAACTTTCAATACTTCCCTGAAGAGTCAGACGAAAGGCGCATAACTGTCTGCGCATTCTACACTAAACTCTCATTAAGTGAATTATGTACCCTTAGCGACAACTTCGAACGTCTACATTACTTGATAATTATGGGGTAAAGTTTCTTTGTTAAATCACTCTAAGCCCAAGTCCAGGGAATACATTTCCTTGCGAATTTATTTTTAACGGGAATAAAAAAAGTTATATTCCTATCAGTCGGGGAAGGAAATAGCGAGGGAGAAAAATTTCGGGTATTCGAAGTCAGCTGCTTTTTACAACAGAGCTTTTTAATTACAATTAAATTACTTTTTGACACAGTTAAATTACTTTTTGATACAATTAAATTACTATTTGGTACTCTAAAAGTAATTTCTGGTACATTAAAAGTAAATATTGGTAAAATAAAAGTACTTTTTGGTACAATAGATGTTATGTAGTTGCATTGAAAAAATTTTAATATAAAATTCGCAAGGAAATTCCTCAAGTATAGGGTGTCAAAACTAACAGGAAATGGCATATATTAATGGGGGGATTGATTTAAAAGTTCGCCCATAGGGCGTAGGTCATCCAAAGAATTTAAAAAAAAACCTGAGAAAATGAGTTTAATTGAACTACTAAAATTGAGGTCGAGGTCATAAATGTAGCTAAAAAAGCTAAATGTAGCCCTTTATTAATCATGAATAGTGATATGGGGCATGATGGTTAGAACATACGACTACAATGCGGGAGATCCCAGGTTCAACTCCTAGCTCCAGTCATCTTAAAAAAAAGAAAAAAAAATTGTATGGATTAAAAAAAATCACTAAACGGTTATCAAAATCGAAATCTACGATGAATTTTAAGAAAATTTGCTCTAAAAACCATAGGTCTAAAATAACAAGCAACTGTCCCAGAATCAAAATCGAAATCTACCAAAATTTAATTTCCCTCCGATAAATAACTGTTCATTTAGCAAATCGATAACTTCCAAATACAGTAGTTTTGACTTAACTGCCACACCGTGTTTTCCACGCATTTTGTGGCAGGTAAGTCAAAATGACACTAAAGTTAAATTTTTTAACTGCCAAAAATTGGCAGTTATCTGATTCGTTCGATGGGCCCGGCCGTGGCATAGTGGTTAGAACACGCGACTACCATGCGGAAGATCGCAAGTTCAAACCAGGCTACAGTCATCTTAAAAAAAAAATTATTTCCCCTCGAATGTTGTTGACAGCAACTTCGCAGTACAGTAGACTACGGATAAGTGCACATCGGTTTTCGCGCGACTTTTTGTGCACTTATGCGGATAAGTGCACAAACATTGCATAAGTGCACGATAATTGCATTTATACAAACATTAGATTATTTGTATATATCTGTAACACCAATTCAGCTTGGACGGAACTTTAAGAAAATAATTAAAATATAAAGCTGTTTAATGGTTTTATTTATATTTAGTTTGCATTACATAACAAGTTTTAATAAAAACTTATAAAATCAGTTCAGTTTAAAGTAAAAAATCACAAATTTATATTTCATTGCTTTAGTGCTTTTCATATTTCATACAAAAAAATTTAAAATATTCAGTTCAGTGCCAAAGTAAGAGCTGTTAATAAATTATTGCAATCATATTTTGCAACATTGTTTTTTGCAAAATACATATTAAATTGCACTCAATTCAATTCACCTAAACCACGTGTGCTGAAAAAGTCTGAAATCTTTTTTTAAACCTTGTTTTCTGTTCCAACCTTATATATTTTTTTTCTCCAGTTTCTCTAAATCATAATCTACATTTATGTAGTATGAGTGATTTGCATTTATGCAAGCAAAGTTGTACTAAAAAAGTACTTTCAGGTTAGCAAAAGTTGTGCATTTATCCGGTTTTTGCATTTATGCGTGTTGCACTTATTCGTGTATTTGTGTATGTAAACGTATAAAAAAGGCTAATGGCTTCCAGTTCCAGTGCACTTATGCGGTTTTTGCGTTAATGCGATGTGCACTTATCCGTAGTTTACTGTATTAAGTGTCGAGTCAATCGGCGTGTCTAGTAAGAGCATCTCAAACAGTGACCTTCGCATTCGTCGATAAACAAGTAGGTGCCGTTAGTTGTGAATCTAAAAATAGAAAGCGTGTTTATTCACAACAACGCGAGAAGCTATCCCTTACCTCATTCATGGGGTGCAAAGGGAAATTAAATAAATATAATAATATCTGATTCGTAAACCTGCCGCAGAAGTGGCCCATAAGTGCGATTCACACAATTCCCTATTTTTACTACCAAAACTTTCGTCTGATTTTTTGTTTTGATTTATACTAGGAACTCACAGACATATACAGTCTTTTTTTTTGTTTTTTTTTTTTAACCAAGAGAGAGTTATAAAGAAAATGAGAGAATTAAATAAAAAAAATTAACAAAAACAAACTACATACATAGCATTCGTTAGCCGCAGTTGCAAAAAAAAATTTGTGGCTGTTAAATGAAAAATTATCAATGAATTTGGGATAATAATTCCAAATATTTGTGGCAGCTAACTTAAATTGGTACGTATGAAATTGACACTTAAACAAGTACATTTCATACGAAATTAAAGAAATGAATGAAATTTTGTGGTTTTTGGCAGGTATCTCAAATTGGCGGCTAAAAGAGTGGCAGTTAAGTCAAAACTACTGTATAAATTTTCTACATTTGATCAACTTTTGAACACAACAAATGTCAAAACAGCTGCGACAAAAACATTTTAGCGCGTTTTTACAAGTGTGCAGATTGTACTGAAAATTTGGGAAAACTCACAACTCATAAAAAAAAGTGTATCGTGACCTGTGCAATATATGATATGGTAGAAAATTGTGGTAGAAATCAACACCTTTGTTAAATTCTTAGTGACCGAACATGATCTTTTGTAGAGTAAAACTTTGTTAGCCGGTATCGGCCGGTGAAGAGACTGTTCTTTTATGTTAATATGTTTCGTCTACTTTTTGAAATGTCCAACATCTGCTGCTTTCAGTTGCCTTTGATCACAATGTTGAGTTATTAAGGCACCATGTCTGTCTGCAAATGCACCCTGTTTTTAGTATGACAGTCCGAGTCAGAATGGAATATTTACTCGAAATAATATAATAATAAAATTTTATAGGTCTACAAATTGAAAAAAAAAAAAACAACAAAAAAAAATTTAAAAAAAAAAATTGAGAAAAATTTTTAAAATGAAAAAAAAATTTGTAAAAAAAATTGTATGCTTTGGTTCTGTTATATTATTTCAAAAAAATATTCATATTGACGAAATTTTTGAAATTACCAATTTCGTTACGCTAGAACACGAAAATCGACCACTGTGCACCGGTTTTTAACGAGAAGATTTAAAGATTTCAAATTTTAATATGTAATAGGGTTGGTATAGTGCACGAGCTTTCGATTTCGATACGGCTCACTCCATAATTTTGTCTGGTTGGGAAGAATAGTCGATGAGCCAAAAGTGGTGAGGAAGGGAAAAAAATCCACAACAAGCCCTGCAAATCGCCTAAAGAGGCTACCCTAAGGAGGCTACCATATAAAAATAATTTTTTGTTTAAAATTTTGCTAAATAGAACTTTACAAATAAGTGATCTGGAATTTCACAACAACAAAAAACAAAATTAGGAAAATATTACGGATGAACAGTTTTCTAAATAGGACAATAACAGAATTACTGGACAAGCTATGCAAAACAAATAATAATGATAATGTTGCCAAAGATCCAAAAATATACAAATCCAAAAATATGTACCTGGTTTTTCTGATCGATTAAAATATTCGAACATTTATGATAAAAAAAGAATAGAAATAGCTCATAAAACGCATAATGCGCGTACAAACTTTTCAGTAAGACCAAAGCTAAAGTGGAAAAAGAAGAAAAGTTCAACTTGGTATATAAGATTAAATGTAATGGAGACGGAACCGACAAATGCCCAAAGGTATATTATGTTGGAACAACAAAGACAAAATTAATAGCTAGATTCGCACCACACAAAACCATTGGAGCAGAAAACTCCACATTACTCTAACAGAACATAGACCAAATTTTGACGACTTAGAGATACTTGTGGAATAGAGAAATTACGCCCAGAGATATACACTAGAAATGCTGCATATAATCGAAATACCGTTGGGCCAGAGACTAAATTACAAGAGCGACACATCAAATTCTCAGACGTTAAGACATCTAATTGACAAATACAGACGACCAAATAGTTAGTAGTTCACAGAAGCTGACTCAAGACAGTATCATTTGTAGCTGGCCATTTTTGTAAGAATTTCTGTTAATGTAAAAATATGTTTACTTGTGTGTTTATTTGTAACATTTTTGTATTTTTGTGAATATTAGATTACCCTGATGATGACTAACGAAATTAGTCGAAATATCGAAAATAAATAAATGTAATAAAGAACAACAATAAAAATTGTTTTTTTTAATACCGACCCTACAGCCGAACAAAAGCCCAATATTAGTTTTCTAAATTATTTAAAAATTAAAAAAAAATCAAAACTTGGTTAAGCATTGACTGAGTCTTTAAGTGAGGAAACTACCTGAGACGGCAACCAAAGGCTACAAGGGCTATTGTATCGATTTAAATTATGAAATTGCCGACATTGTGCATTTCGACTACACTATCCAAGAAATAGAGGACGGGAAATTGGAAGAGAAGGAATGGCATTGTTAAAAAAAAATCATCGATAAGAAAGTCAATAATGGCCTGGGCTCTATGTCTGTCATGACAGAGCGTGAAATTGTCATTGACTTAACAGTACCCTATTACGATTTGGAAAAAACCGGGTTTTTAACCGTAACCCAGTAGGAAGTTCCGTCATACACGACTTTGTCGTCAACACTGTCCTCAAGACCAAATGTGAAAAATTTATGTACTTGTCGTCAAAACACTCGGTTGACGACAAGCTGACCGACAAAATACTAATGTTGTCGTGCATCAAACACCTTCTACAAAATCAAAGGGAAAAAAATGTGTTGCTATGATAATGGAAACAAAAAAATGGAATCTGTTTATTAAACGGGCGAGTAAACAGCAATTTTATAGTTTGAAATCTCGAATGAAGTAGAAAGCCTTATAAAAGATTATATCCTTCACTTCTCTCTTGGTCAGTAGTTTTCCAAAAGTATTAACAATTTGTCATACAGCTAAAAATCCATCTTTTATAATGGCACCAATGTATATACAAAGTCTCTTATATGGCTTCACCCATCAGGTCGTGCATGATTGTGTGGGCGACAGGTCGCTTGTATAATCATCAACGAAAATTTGACCGACATTGTCGCTCATCAGGTCGTGCATGACAAAGCGGACACTTGTATGAAAATTTCGTCGACGATTTGTATGGACGGTCCCCTAAATGTCATCAACGATTTACTATAGTCATGCACCTATCCTTGAGGATGTCTTCCAGACACTTATTACCGTGAAGTTAAGATTTTGAAGTGTTGGGAACTTTGGTTTACAGATTTATGTTGTACTCGACCAGACCTACAATAAGCAGTAGTTCACTCCCCAAGTTTCCTAAAATTGTTCCATACTAAACTACAGTACTACACTGCCCAACATCTGGGTAGTTCTGGGTAAACCTGTTTATATAGAAGGTTTTTTTATGATTATACGGTTGATAAGGTTTAAAAATTCCTTAAGAACCCAGTAGGAAGTATCGTCATACACGACTTTGTCGTCAAAGCTGGCGTCAAGACAAAATGTAAAAAATGTATGTACTTGTCGTCAGAACACTCGGTTGACGACAAGCTGACCGACAAAATACTAATGTTGTCGTGCATCAAACAAAAAAGTTTAATGTCACGGAACAATAATGACATAGAATTGAAGAGAGAAAAGTAGAAGTAACAAAATTTCAGTTTGTTGGAAACAGCAGTGCGTGAAGGTTCATTTATCGCACGTTTTCAATAAAACTACTTCAATTTGTTATTTTAAATTATTAAGCACTGGTAACGACAATTTGACCGACATTGTCGGTCATTATGTCGTGCATGATTGTGTGGGCGACATGACGCTCATCATATCGTGCATGACAAAGCGGACACTTGTATGAAAATTTCGTCGACGATTTGTATGGACGGTCCCCTACGTGTCATCAACGATTTACTATGGTCGTGCACCTATCCTTGAGGATGTCTTGCAGACACTTCCTATTCGAATCATTTTTTATTTTTTTTATTCTCGTATTTCTAGTATTCATAAATGAACAAGAGAATGATCCAGCATCGAAAGCCATTGATATTGTCCAAACATATTTGAAGAAAAATGCCAATTATGGAATATCGGTGCAAGTTGAAAAAATCGAAGCCAATAAAACAGATGCTAAAGCTCTGCTAGAATCCAGTAAGTAACTCATGTAGCAGAAAGTTTAAAATTCTAACATACATGATAAATCCTCTTAAAAAATCCTTTGCAGTTTGCACCAAATATGCCGATAGCATTGAAAACAAACAACCACCCCACATTGTATTCGATACCACCAAATCTGGCATTGCTTCGGAAACTGTGAAATCATTCACTCAAGCTCTTGGTTTACCCACGGTTAGTGCTTCTTATGGACAAGAAGGTGATCTAAGGCAATGGCGTGACATGGACGAGACTAAACAAAAATATCTACTGCAAGTTATGCCTCCGGCGGATATTATACCAGAAGTGGTTCGTAGTATCGTGCGTAAAATGAATATCACCAATGCAGCCATTTTGTATGACAATACATTCGTGATGGATCACAAGTATAAATCGCTGTTGCAAAACATTCAGACACGTCATGTCATTACGGCTGTGGCGGATGGTGATAGCGCTCGGGCAGACCAAATCGAACGTCTAAGAAATCTGGATATAAATAATTTCTTTATTTTGGGCAGTTTAAATACAATTGGTCAAGTTTTGGGTAAGTACACAATACTACATAAAGGGGGCGCTAC
Source organism: Muscina levida (assembly GCA_964034835.1). Lineage (NCBI taxonomy): Eukaryota > Metazoa > Arthropoda > Insecta > Diptera > Muscidae > Muscina > Muscina levida. The sequence continues at coordinate 127,066,153 of OZ035881.1, forward strand.
GAGATAGCCGCAACATGAAATTATACTCAAGGGCCATAAGTGAAATGGTAACCCAGAAAATATGTTCTAATACATATGAGTAATTTCAAGAGCGATCACTCAAATTTTTGGGCTTCTCTCCGAATTTGATGAAATTTTGGTAACATGTACCTTAAAGTGCGCAGAAAAGGCATCACTACTCTTTTTTTTTTTAAAAAAAATGAGATTTGACCGTATCAAAATTTTGGTCTTGATATATTAAAGATTACGATTTTATACACTTTTGTTCAATATACACACATATGTTATAATTTAATACATTTTTCCTTATTAATATTTTAAAGATTACGATTTTTTTACACATTTGTTAAATATACATACACATGTAATAATTTAAGACGTTTCTCCTTATTAGAATCTGTAAAGCCTGCATTTTTTGAGCGAAACTTTGCCTGGCATGCTATAACTCAAAACGAAGGGGAAGTTAGCAGCAAACGTGACAATGCAACCATCATGTTCCTCAAGCCGGTCGTATATCCACAGAATCGTGAACGCTTAGGTCAACTACGAACCACTTATAATTTAAATGAAAAACCACAAATTATGACGGTATTCTACTTCGATTTAGCTCTAAGGACATTTTTAGCCGTCAAGTAAAAAATGCATTGCTTATAATATCGAGTGACGTCATTAACCTTGAATATTTATCTCAATGCTTCCAGAGATTTATTACAATCGGGTGCATGGCCAGCCAACATGGAGTACATTGGCTGCGACGAATTTCAAGGTGGTAATTCGCCGGTTAGAAATATCGATTTAAGGCAATCATTTCAACAGGTTTGTAATATCCTTGCAATGTAAAGCTCTCCAATTAGCGTTTAGTTTGTTTGTCATATCTAATATATGTTAACACTTTAACAAATTAACGCCCTTTAATCGATTTTTGTTGTGTGCGTGTATATGTGTGTAAGTTAATTTGTTAATTGTTTTGTATTTTTTTTCTGGTGATTTTAGGTTACCGAGCCAACCTCGTATGGTGATTTCGAATTGGTCACGCAGCCGGGCAAACCATTTAATGGCTACAGTTATTCTAAATTCGAAATGGATATAAATGTTTTGCAGATTCGTGGTGGTAATTCGGTGAATAGTAAGTCAATAGGTAGTTGGACTGCAGGATTAGACTCTCCCCTCGTGGTTAAGGATGAAGAAGCCATGCAAAATTTAACGGCCGACACTGTTTATCGCATATTTACAGTAGTGGTAAGTGGTGGAGAGAAATTGAAGGAATTTCAAATGAGATCTCTTGTTAAACTCGCTGCGGATGCATGATAATTGTAACTATCATGATTTGGGGATTTTGACTTTGGGACTGAATTCTAAGAACTGCAAATGAAAGTAGCACCAAAAAGAAGAAGTTCTGCATCATTCGTTTTGTCAAGTTACATGCCATAATAATTTAATATCGATTTGAAGTTAGTAAGTATCGTATAGGGGAAATTGTCACGTTTTAGGCTCTTTTGTTATATTGTTATATGGTGGCGTATGATTATCATAAGTAATATTCCACATAAATCATACGCCACGGAGTACAACAGTTTTATTGTAACTGCTACAAAATAAACCCAGTTCAAAATCATTTGATGAATGGAAAAGTGAAACTGTTGCTTATGTAGGGAACCGTTATATGAACAGATTAAGGGAATTGTAATTTTGAATTTTTTTTAAATTTGTTTCAGTTAAATCGGGCTAGTGGTTCTCGAGTTATGTCAATGAAATGAGCCTAAAACGTAATAAATTCCCCTAAACGATATTTACTAACTCCAAATTGATATTGGATTATTATGGCATGTAACTTGACAAAACGAATGATGCAGAACTTTTTCTTTTTGGGGCTACTTTCACGTGCAGTTCTCAGAATTGAGTCCCAAATCAATGAGCGGAAAAATGTTGTACTGTGTTATTAAACTTCTAACTAATGCCACACCATTTCTCTTGTCTACTGTAACCTAATAAACTCCTGTTTCCCCCTTCCCCTTGCAGCAAGCTCCGTTCATAATGCGGGATGAGACGGCCCCCAAAGGCTACAAGGGCTATTGTATCGATTTAATTAATGAAATTGCCGACATTGTGCATTTCGACTATACTATCCAAGAAGTAGAGGACGGAAAATTCGGCAACATGGATGAGAAAGGCGAATGGAATGGCATTGTTAAGAAACTTATCGATAAGAAAGCCGATATTGGCCTTGGCTCTATGTCTGTCATGGCAGAGCGTGAAATTGTCATTGATTTCACAGTACCCTACTACGATTTAGTGGGCATTACCATTATGATGCAGCGACCCAGCACACCTAGTTCACTATTCAAATTCTTAACGGTATTGGAGACCAACGTCTGGTTGTGTATATTGGCTGCCTACTTTTTTACAAGTTTCCTTATGTGGGTATTCGATCGTTGGAGTCCATACAGTTATCAGAATAATCGTGAAAAGTATAAGGACGACGATGAAAAGCGTGAATTCAATTTGAAGGAATGTTTGTGGTTCTGTATGACATCACTAACGCCGCAGGGTGGTGGTGAAGCACCAAAAAATCTATCAGGACGTTTGGTGGCAGCAACATGGTGGTTGTTTGGGTAGGTAGCATTATGGTTCTTATTTAATTAGAGTGAAATTCTATTTAGAAGAATAAAATGCGATGAACACTCAGATATATGGGTATTTCCAGGGAAGGACGGACGATTTTTAACTATAAAAATTGCAATATTTTTAACTTCTTGTTTTTGTAATCATATAAAGAATTTATTGAACTTTAACAAAACAAACTATATATATAGTTGGAAAGTCTCTTCTTTCCAAATCCGCTGAGAAACTTAAAATTGGTTCCTATTTATACTGGCTTATAAGTTTTTTGGGTTTTGTGAAATTTGAAAAACAGATTCTTGTAGTGCTCAGCAGCACCTACCAAAAAAATAGTATAATTGTCCAGGTATTATTTTTTTTTTGTTGCTCTGTGTTATCCATAGAATAATGCGTGTCCGTAACGTGTGTCCGCAACGCACATTCAGATTGAAGTAGCATAAAAGGTAAACTTTTTTTAAATATGATGTAAGTTGTTTATAAAACCCCAACATATCTTCTTTATTTTACAAAAAAGATTATACTGGTCATATAAGAAATTTCGCTAAATTTCACAAATTTTCATAGACACGGAAACTTGCGTCCGCAACGCCAGGAAATACCCATATATTATATTGGCTCCAATTGAAATTCATAGAAAATCAATTGAAATTCAAACCTCGTCAATTGATATTCAATAATTTCATTTGGAACTCAAAAAATTTCAATTCAAATTTTCCATTTGAAATTCAAAAAATATCAATTCAAATTCAAAACTCGCCAATGGAAATTGAAAACACAACAATTGAAATTCAAAACTCATCAATTGAAATTCAAAACGCAAGAGTTAAAAAATTTTTGAATTTTAATTGGCAAATTTTGAATTTCAATTGGCGTGTTTTGAAATTCGCTTGATGAATTTTGTATTACAATTGTAATTTTTCGAATTTCAAATGGAAAATTTGAATTTGACTTCATATTTTTTTTTTATTTTAATTGAAATTTTTGAATATCAATCGACAAGTTTTGAATTACAAATGGAAAGTTTGAAAATCAAATAAAATTTTTGAATTTCATTTGATTTTTAGAATAGTGGAACGAGGAATAGGAAAAAATCCCAGGGAGTTGTTATTCAGAATCAAAATTATAATATCCTAGCCCAAATATTAAGATATTTTATTAAAGAAATAAGCAAAATTTTATTTTTCAAAGGAATTCTTTTATGATCGGAGTACTTCTAACCAAAGATGTTAAATAATGATTAGATAATGGTAATCATTGCTAATTAACCTTCTTTTGTGAAATTCTCTAATTCATTAAACAATTAGAATTAGTTCAACTAATTCACATTAGATAATTGAAATTTTTATTCCAATGGTAAAACTAATTGCAATTAGTTGCCATTGGCAAAAAAAATTGGTTTACCTTTACAATTAGAAATCTAATTGACTTCTGCTCATGCAATTAGACATTCAATTAGCTTAGTAGTACATATTATGTACATAAGTAATATATATATATATATGTGTGAAATTCATATTATGAATATTTTAGTTTATTTTGTTTTTGAAAATATCAAAATAATTGATTCTAATTCGAGCTAATTGAATATCTAATTGCATTAGCAGAATTCAATTAGATTTCTAATTGTAAATGGAAACCAATTTTTTTTGCCAATGGCAACTAATTGCAATTAGTTTTACCATTGGAATAAAAATTTCAATTATCTAATGGGAATTAGTAGAACTAATTCTAATTGTTTGATGAATTAGAGAATATAAACCAATTGCATCAATTACTAATTCTAATTGGAATTTAACATGTCTGCTTCTAACATTCCTTATAAATAATAGGCAAAAGTGATTTATTTGGCCTTTTGTCAAATCTTGAACAAATTGTAGTTTTCATTTAATTTTAACACATTTTCCCAATGATCTAACAGATGTACTTTAAAATCAAATGTCGCAATAAAGCATCGCATACTATGAATCCCCATGAACTTCGATGCAACATCGATGCCATGCCCATTGTCCCTATTTAATTTGAGTATTTTTCCATCTATTCGCCATTAGATTTATTATAATCGCTTCTTATACTGCCAACTTGGCTGCCTTCTTGACGGTATCCCGTTTGGACACTCCCGTCGAGTCGTTGGACGATTTGGCCAAACAGTATAAGATTTTATATGCCCCGCTCAATGGTTCATCTGCGATGACCTATTTCCAGCGTATGGCTGATATTGAACAAATGTTTTATGAAATTTGGAAAGATCTTTCGTTGAATGACTCCCTAACACCCTTGGAGAGATCTAAGTTAGCCGTCTGGGATTATCCAGTTAGCGATAAATACACCAAAATGTGGCAAGCCATGCAAGAAGCTCAATTGCCAGCCACTTTGGACGATGCTGTGGCTCGAGTGCGAAATTCTACCACGGCCACTGGTTTCGCATTCTTGGGTGATGCTACCGACATTCGATATCTGGTTATGACCAACTGCGATCTACAAGTTGTTGGAGAGGAATTCTCTCGTAAGCCCTATGCCATAGCCGTACAGCAGGGATCACATCTTAAGGATCAATTTAACAATGCGTAAGTTTATGCAATAATCTAGAAATTTTCATTAAATTTCCCCCTATCTGTGTGGTGTATCTTTCAGTATCTTGACGCTACTTAACAAACGACAATTGGAAAAACTCAAAGAAAAATGGTGGAAGAATGATGAGGCCCAAGCGAAATGTGATAAGCCAGAAGATCAATCGGATGGTATTTCGATTGAGAACATTGGCGGTGTCTTCATTGTTATTTTCGTGGGCATTGGTATGGCCTGCATTACTTTGGTGTTCGAATACTGGTGGTACAAATATCGCAAGAATCCACGTATCATCGATGTCGCCGAGGCCACCACCCCGCCTGGTAAAGATGTGAAGCTAGCTGAAGGTGTGATTCTGGGTCAAACTGGAAAGGAATATGAGAAAGCCAATGCTGCATTACGTCCGCGTTTCAATCAGTATCCTAATACGTTTAAGCCAAGATTTTAAATCAGCGATTTGTATTAAAAGCCTATGTATTTATTTATAATGTATCCGTTTTAATGCACTATCCTGAATGTTCTATGTTTAATTTTACACCAAAATGCACAAAGATGATTTTAATAAAATTTTTTGCTGTTTTCAAATACATAAATGGGCAAATGAAATAGTAAATGTTGATATATTATGAAACAATAATTACTGCAATCTGAAAGAAGCTTTTCACGAATTCCTTAAGTGGTGGTAAGTAAGTCAGAGTCACTATGTGGTAGTTTTTCATGTATTGAAAATGAATGCGTTGGAAGTTTGTTATTCTATATATTTTATACATATTTAACTTAAGCACTGGTTTTCTTGCTAAATTACTAAACAAAACTCAAATCGATTTTAATTTAAAAAAAAAATGAATTGATAGTGCATATTGATATATTTTTAAGAATTTAAACTGGTGTGTGAATTAGAAAGTATTAGGAAAAAAATACGAACAATTTTTTTCATTTCGGAGCGATCCTATGATGGTTTGCTGGGATGTTTACACATGTTTTTAAGAATTCGAAAAGGGAAAAGCTATATGTATATATTTTCATCACTCTAAAAAATTACGATCCATTTTGTTTTTATCCTTAATCAAATTAGAAAATAAAATATTTTCCTTCTAGTGTTTTATTCGACCTTTTTTTAATTATAGAATCCGAAGTTTTGATTAATTACACAGTTAAACATTTTTCAGCTCATTGATTTGGGACTCGATTCTGAGAGCTGAGCGTGAAAGTAGCCCCGATTTAAAACTACCAATTTTAGAAGTATTTAACACGCAAAAAGTAAGCTTTTTAACCTGTTTCCGCTGTCTGTTTTTTAGTTTTCTTTGTTTCAACGGCTGTGTAGCCATAATTATTTTCTTATTATCTCTTCATTTTCTACCCCTTTCATTCTCTAAATATACATGCAGTTGATATTTTCATTTATTTCTACTGAAAAAATTGCACTCCAGCTTTTGAATGACACATGTGACCAAATATTTTCTTAATAAAATACTCGAACATTAAAATACGTGGCCAAAAATGTTCATTTTATTGTTTTCTCTTTTCCCTTTATCAAACCCCCGTTAAATCAAAACTTGAAATACGTGGTAAGTTAAATATTTGAATTAAAATTGTTTATTTAATAAAAACAAGAACAAATAAATCATCAGGTTTCAAGTTTAATGCTGTAGGCGTTCTCTTTAATAGCATATATAATTGGCCGATGTAAAGTTATCGCCCCCATAAGCAGACCAAAGCTAAAGTAGCAATACAACCAATTGTTCAGCACAGTATTTCGGCATACTTAACTTTATAATAGATAAATAAATGCCTTCAAACCTGTAAAGAAAAGATAAAGAATACACATTATTAATAACGGGCATAGTATTAATAATATACTGACATGCAGTATAGCAATTAAATAGTAATGTCAGTAGATTTAGGTTTAAATATCAAGTCTTTTCAGCAATTGTGTTTAAGAAGACCGTCATGATTTTATCATCATATAAATATTTATTAGTTTAAGTTAAGATCCTCAATAATTACCTTTTATCAAAAATGGTTCAAGATCCCCTGAAACAACCTAACAATAAATGACCTGAAAACACACAAGAAAGAAAAACACAAATTAATAAAGCTGATATAAACGTTAATTGTCAAATTTCGTTCGATTATAATATTGTCAGTTGATTTTGGTTATATTATCAAGTCCTTTCAGCAATTATGTTTATGAAGACCGTCATGATTTTATCATCATATAGTAAACAAAATTGTGATGTAGTGTCTAATAATTACCTTTAAGAAAAAGAAACGAAGTACGCCTGTCACATCTCAAGAATTCCTACTGCTAAGGGAAATAATAAATGAAAATATAAGAAAAGTGTATAGGTTTTCTAAGAGTTTATTTCTTGTTTGTTGTAAAATCAAAACCTTAGTTTGAACATCAAACTAAATTTTATAGAATCTAGGGTGAACATTTAGAACTTCTTGAAATTCTTCTTGGCACCATGACCCTTGGAGACCTTCAATACGTTGAAACGAACAGTCTTGGACAAGGGACGACATTCACCAATGGTAGCAATATCGCCGATTTCAACATCTCTGCAGAAAGAAATAAGAAAATGTAAAAAATTTTAGTGAGATTACTCTATTAATGATGAATTACAATATAAATGTGTTGTTCTATATTGTCAGTTGATTTAGGTTTAAATATCAAGTCTTTTCAGCAATTATGTTTATGAAGACCGTCATGATTTTATCATCATATAAAAATGCTAACTATTGTTTAATACATGGAAAGAAGACTAACCTGAAGCAGGGGGAACAATGCACACTCATGTTTCTGTGACGTTTCTCAAAACGACTGTATTTACGTACAAAGTGCAAATAATCACGACGAATAACAATGGTACGTTGCATCTTGGTCTTGCGAACGGCACCAGTTAAGATGCGACCACGGATTCTGACATTGCCAGTGAAGGGGCATTTCTTGTCAATGTAGTTACCATCAATGGCCTGTATAGAAAATAAAAAGAGAAAAAGAAATTAGTATACCATGAATAACAACCATACTAAACGCGATACATATCAATAGCATTAAGTTTACTGATGCAAGACAACTGCGTAGGAAACTAGTAAATCCATGGAACTATTATAACTATTTAATTTTCAAAACTATATTACTTCCAAAACAATTCTTGTTGGATTGCAATCTTGCAACTTCTCAATGTTATTTATTGGTAAACTAGCTCCCGAATAGATGAATTATGGATTTACTTGATCCCTCAACAGTTCTTGAGATGCAAACAATAAAAATCATTATTAGTAGATGGGTAAAAAAAATCAAAAACATCATCACTTAATATTCATGGTAACTTACATCACGGGGAGTCTTGAAACCCAAACCGATATCACGGTAACGGCGAAGAAGCTTCTTCTTGGTGACACCGGGTTTAACCTTTCTGTTTAGGTTAATACCAAATTGTTTTTGGAAGGCTCTCTCGTTTTGCTAAACATTCCATAGCATCGGCAATCACATTTATGGGGGGGATAGGGACAAATCAAGCCAGGGATTGAATGTGTATGTGTGTGTTTTTAAGTTGTTGCATATGGAGGATGTCGTTTTTATTAAGTCAGCAGGCCGGATTCAATACAAGGTTTGTGTGTACGTGAGTTTTGGAAGGGCATCATCAAAGGGTTGGGGGAAGACGTGCAAAGAGAACAAACAAAAACACAAGATTAGTAGGTTTCGTTCCTTTATCTTACCTCGGCCGGTGTGCGGAAACCCAATCCAATGCTACGATGGAAACGTGGCTTCTTCTTAAAATTATTGGGCTTGCGGCGAATCACCGGGACACTAAACTGTTTGCGGAAAGCACGTTCGGTTTGCTGTGTTTTCCCACAAGTAGGTGGCAACGTCAGATAAATCAACGAACACGAAGAAAAAGCAACAATAAAAAGTTAGGTTATTTGCAATATTTCCAATTAAATTTTTGGTTCAATTCCTATGATATTATTGACACAATTAATTTCCATTTGTATTAAATATAGTTTAATTGTAACAAATTATATCAACAAATTGTTTATTTTATTCGTGTAGCAGTCATTTGTACTACAATCCGCGTGGTGTTTTACTCGCTAAGATTTTCAGAGGCCGTCACTCAATTGTCATTGATTTTTCACATTTTCCACCAATTTTTTGACACGAATTTTAGTTGCATTTATTGTTTTTCGTTTTTATTTCCACTTTTACTCCGATTTATCACATTTAATCCACATTTTCCTGGTTTTAAACATAAAAAACATAAATTTTTCTTCGCGTCTTACCTGATCAGCCATATTGATGAAAAAGGAAAGAGCGCAAGCACGAAAAGGAAGTTGAGACAGCGAGTAAATTGGGGAAATTTGACAAAAAGGGAAATTTTCGTGACAGTTCAATGTGAAGTTGGTTGCAGTAGACCGTATGACCGGGGTTTGCTATTACACAACAGATGGCGCTGCATAGAAATAGTAACGAATTTAGAATTTGTTTTAAAATTCATTGTAAAAAATAAAATAAAATAAAATAAAATAAAATAAAATAAAATAAAATAAAATAAAATAAAATAAAATAAAATAAAATAAAATAAAATAAAATAAAATAAAATAAAATAAAATAAAATAAAATAAAATAAAATAAAATAAAATAAAATAAAATAAAATAAAATAAAATAAAATAAATTAAAATGATATAAATTAAAATGAAATAAAACAAAATAAAATAAAATAAAATAAAATAAAATGAAATAAAAAAAAAATAAATTAAAATGAAATAAACTAAAATGAAATAAAACAAAATAAAATAAAACAGAATAGAATAGAATAACAAAGAAATACTTCAGGATTTGTAAAATCTGGACATTTTAATGTGTATAGCTGTGGCGGGTCCACCACGGACCATCCGCATTAGGTTTAGGTTTAGGTTTTGGACTTGTAAAGACACAGTGCGATGCTGTCATTACAACAAATATAAAGACAAATGTATAGTGCAAGATAAATAAAAGAGTTCACTAAAAAAATAATAGAGGGGAAAAGAGAAAAAGTGAAGAAGTTTCACCGTGCCCGCCGGTAGTTGCGAGTATATTATCACCCGCTTTTTTTTTTTTATTATTTATTGTATAGTTTCAATAACCGAGCCTATAGGGCCTTATATGGTTACAATCTACTCATAAATTTGTTCATTAAAATAATATTAGAAGTGCAAAAAAATATATTCAATAATTCGATTTTTAAACTTTTTGAATATAAAAACAATAAATCTAATGATAACAGTTTTGTATACTTAGTTTGTAATCAGAATTTAAACAAGTTTGTAATAAAATATTTCCAAAATGCATGCAAATAGGAGTGTTATGGAGTGAACCAGACCTATAAAAAAAACAAAAACTGACCGAATGGTTTCAGGAGCATGAGTACAAAAAAATTTATACAGTATAGTTATTTTCAAATTTTGAAATAAACATATTCTCACTACACCAACATTTTTTACTCCATTCAAACATTCTACACTGGGTTGATTTGCATCATAACCAAAATAAGTAGACCTAGGTATCTACGGCTTATTAATCATCCTAAAGGGAGTGTTGGCAGGGGGTTATACGATCCTCCCCGGAATGTTGGACAGAGGGCGTTTCCTATACGTTAAGGTTCTCCCTGAGCTGGTGTACAAAGTTCTTAACCCCCAAGTTAAACTGGACGATAACGTGCGTAATAGTTTTGTGGGATCGCCAAAAAGGCAATTACCCCGAAGTGTGAAACTGCGGGCCGTTCCAATATGCGCAAACTGTGGACGCGTCCCGATGAATCAATAAGTATGATTAATTTAATCCCGGTGGCGGGAATACCATTTTTCTGGTCAGATGAAGGCATGCAAAAAAGAAGGCTTCAAAACTGAGTTTTTCTCATTAATCATGCCGGGTTGAATCTTATCCTTGCGCTCTTCCATTTATCAGGCTTGCAGAAGGCCTTTAAAAACAAGGCAACGGGAAAGGTGTTTGCGTGATTTTCTGTAAATAGTACATATTAGTTCCTGTCACTCAATGGGAATACATCATTGTGGACTAGAGTGTCCAGGCTGATTAATTGGATGAAACCCAAGCTAAATTGCCTAAATGCTTAGTTTTTTTAATTTGGTATTGCTTCTTTTTTCATTTATTTGTCGATCTTTTATAGCCTCTGCAGGTCTGCAGTTAGGCCAGAGATTGTAAAGTTTCTGTCAGGACATCTTATAACGGGCTGAGGTAGGGTCTGGTATCGTTGCCTTCGTTTGTAGGTCTGCTTCCTTTATGTAAAACAACATTACTGCATTACTTGTGCATCTTTGGCTAGATAAAAGACCACCATCATGAACTGTCTGGGACATTTCGTTAAAAGTAATAGCAATTTAAAACCAAATGCAGGAGTACTTCAAATCGTGTTTTTTTTATTTCTTGATCAAATACATAAGAACCTAACCCATTATGTCATATACGGTTTTTGTGAATATTCAGACATCATAGAAAGTAAACTCGACTTTGGAAAAATCTTTTGCATTCATCATCGATATTAAATTCTATCCAACAATATTTTCCATTTCTCTGAAGGAATAAATAAATACAAATGTTATTTGAAAATTGTATTAATGAAATTTATTTTTAAAAATATATATTGCGCCTATTAACAAAACTACATAAAAAAACAAAAGCAGCATATTTAAATGCATTCAAATGCATTTCAATACCTACATACATACACAATTATGTATTACATGGACAAATATCGTATGGCAAACACAAAATATGCATGAGTTTGATGAGAATTCAAATGAACAGAATATCAAATAAAAATGGTTAATAAATAAATAAATGCTGTCTTTTAAAACATAACTTATCGATAGTGATAAAACACAAAGCAGCTTCAAAAATTAGTTAAATTATATTAACAAAAAATTCAAGTAGAATGTAATAACATAAACAAAAATAACCTAATGACTCGCAGTAATATGAGAAAAACTTAAGTTTAGCACGTTCTTTTCAAATAATTCATGATTGTAATTAACTAGAAAAAATGTGTTGTGTGTGTCTGGTGGTGGTATCTCTGGGGGAACAACAATTTCAGCTAAAACCCTCTTATCGCTTCAAGTGTCCGCACGCAGGTGATTGGAGATAACTTATTGTGTCTTTTTGGTGCCGTTGTTAGCTTGCTGGGGCTTCGTCGTTTTTATGGGATTCTCTACACATTGCTTGAATAGATTATTTAAGCCAAATGCTGCACGCGTATTGTCTGATGAGAAGAAAAACTTTTGCAGTTTACCCTTGGCATCGGCCATAGGTCGGCGCTCGACCTCTTTGCCATTCTGGAAAAGAATTACCGTCGGTAGTTGTTTAGAGAAGGCGCTGTCTGAAATACGATATTTTTGAGCCACCTCCGGGAAACGGCTTATGTCAATTTTTCCGAACTTCAGGTTGTCCAAATTATACTCTGCGGATAGTTCAGCAAATACGGGGGCGAAATTAACGCAGCTAGGATTCCACACGGTATAGAAACACATCAACCAATTTACGCGTTTATCCCGGGACAATTCATCCTCAAAGGTTTGAGACGTGCGGAAGTAGGTGATGTGTTCTGGACCTTTGTACGATGGCTCCGGCAAAACCATACCCACCAACACACACAGCAGCAGGAAGCCCAAACCATAGCGGAAATCGCTGTAAGCCCACAAAATCGCATTGGCCACTTTGGTGTATAAGAACGAAGACGATAGATAGTTAATCATGGTCACACTGCCTGTCTTTCTGGATCGAATCATTATAATAATGAGCAAAAAGAAGAGGATCTCTGTCTCTCGGCTGTCCAACTCGCACATATCTTCGCCGCGGTTCTTGAAAATCCTGGAGCATATTGGTATCGTCTTCTTGGAAATTAAATAGGACAAGGACATCAATATATTGACCCAATAATAGGGTTTAGCTAATAGACGTAATTGTTTTTTCAGTGTCATCTTTGCACTTTAGTGTGAATGTTGTGGTGTCAATTTACTCTTCGGATTCAGCTCACAAGTAACCGATGTACGCTAATTTATTGACTACACTTGTGTGTTTCTTGGAAGATTTGTGCCTTTTTAATTAACAGCTTCCGTTTTATTAATAGTTATTTTTACTAAAAGTCGTCTTTTTTTCGTTGTGTCCAGAACCGAACCCACTCAACGAATATCGTGAAAATAAGAAAATCAACTAAAAGGTGGTGAGAACAGAACAGTTGTTCTGGAAGAGGCAATACAGTTTCTCGTAGTGTCGGCAATACTGTTCTCGAACAAATGTCATTCATATAGAGCGTACCTAAATCAATTCTGCTCGTACAACAAATAACCTTAAAAGGTGTTCATACTGGGCGAGAAATTATAAATTATCTATTGAAATTGATGTAATTTAGAAGTACAAAACAAGTTGTAATTATCTTGATTTGGTTTGTTGGCTCTAGTGATGTAACATTTCAACAGAGAAAAATATTGTAGCCTTATAAAAGGGGTTGGGAAAGCTAAAAAAATTTTTAGAATACATATATTTATCACTTTTGAAGTCTAAAAACTATTGTCTATGCTCACGGTAATAATGCCAAATTTGGCTACGATTTCGCCAATTTTTAGGATCTACAGGAATTTAACATTTAAAATGCCGTTCTTGTTTATGTTGCGAGTAAAATAGTAGCTAAAATATCTGTAGAATGTTATAATACTTAAATAATGAATATTTTTTTAAATAAAATAAGAAATAAGAAGGATGTGTTTAAGAAAAATAGTCAGTAATACTTAGTGGACTTGCATTAATGCATTAATAAATCATATTTATGGGAAATATCACCCATTTTTTGACGTATTAATTTTTTTATTTTAGTTTTTATATTCATCGTCTCGCTTGTGGGCATTGAATGCAATTTATGTCTACAAAATACAGGTGGCAGTGCAGTAAGAGAGTTGCATTTCACTTTTTTACTGTTTGCAAAGTTTGGTGTGAATTTGCAGTCGTTTGGAAAATAAACGATGCAAAGTTAATTTCTCTGGTGCAAAATTATACTTTTTTGTATAATAAGACATCGTTTAAATATGTGTTTATGTTCTTTGTCTCATAATTTGTCAGAAATTACTACTTTTGCACTTAGTTACATTATGTTAAGTTCTGTTTATAGCTTACTATGGTATTTACCGAAGCTACGGACAGACGGTTGTCAGACTTTACAATGTTGCAAGAATAATGTCCAGAAAATGTCTAACAACCGTGTGAACTTAGACATCTGACAAAATTCTGAATACCACTATCAAATTATTATAAGATAATTGCCAAACACTGTTAATTGTCAGATGTGTGAAGTTTTTGCATCTGACAAATACACTATTGCCAGGGAAATAATTCTATTGGCAACACTTTCCATGACAGTACATTAGCAGATCTGACAGTACATTAACAGATCAAACCCCGTTAATGGAGAAAATCTTTGTCTCAAAAATAATGAACCTTTATGTGCGGGTACTCAAAATAATTATAGTTTCGAGACGATTTGTGTACTGTCCACAATCTTTATATTCAATATTCTTATTATCAATTCCCACTTTGAAGGAGATTATATGCTTTTTCCAAACTGACCTTTTCAACTTTTTAGACCATATTTGTTTATTTAAATCTTATATTTTCACACACAAATACACAGAACATATAAAATAGGCAAAACTGCAGAATATGGGCGGGAGCCCAAAAAAAATGCCCCTCCCCCAAAATACGCCCTAAAACACGAAAATCAAGGTCATAAGGTCACCAAAAAAAGTTCCTATACCAAAAAAAAAACATTTGAAAAAATCATGGAAAAAATTAGAAAAATTTAAATAAATTAAAAAATTCTAAAAAACAAAATTAGAAAATAAAAAATTTCGCGAATTTTTAAAAAAAATATTATCTTCTGAAATACCCCTTAAAAATTTAAAAAAAGGGAAAAAATCATGGAAAATTAGAAAAATTTAAGGAAATAAATTGAAATGTCATCAAAAATGTGTGATAATTTAAATTTTTTTTTTTTAATAAAAAAATTGACAAAAAATCAAGGAAACAAATGGACAATTTCTAGAGATATTTAAAAAAAATCAAGAAAAAGTGCAAAAAGAAAAGTTTGAAAAAAGAAAATTGATAAAAAAAAAATTAAAATTTTAAAAATCATCACCGAAAAATTTTAGGAAAAAAATAGGAAAAATCCAAAAAGTTTTGATGAAAATGTTAAAAAAGCAGTTTGAAAAATTTTTTTAAAAAAAGGATAAAATAGGAAATGTTAAGGAAATATATAAAAAATATTAGAAAAAGCGTTTTTCGGTAAATTTATATATATTTTTTTTGTTGATACATCCCTTTAAATTAATATTTGCTTTGTAAATTAGAGCCGCAGGCAAAAATTATTTTTAAAAAATCGCGCGATTTTAATTTTTTGGTATAAAATAGAATAAAAAATAACACCGTTGGATTCGTCTCGGAAATATCTTGCATTTGAGTACCTAAGATGGGGGTTTTCATAGAACCCAAGTGGCTTCTTATTTGGGCCCCCGGGCCATATGGGGCAAATTTGACTACCATTCCGATGTTTGGGGACGAAGACAATGACATATTTTTCTTTTTAATATTCCTGCCCCATATTCTGCACTTCAGCCGGAAATAAGTATATACGCCCGGAATATATTATATAACCCATATATCTTTAACTATTTAACTACCAAAATTTATCGGTGTAAGCAAATTCCCATCGAATATTCGGTATCTACCAAGTAATTTAAATCTACCCACACTATCTCTTCGAACACAGTGTTATCGACGACGAATGCACTGCAAAGAAATATGCCAAAAGTAACGGACATCGCAAAATTTGGAACAACTTGATCGAAACGGTGACGTTTTTATCAGTTCGGAATAGGCTGGAATTTCGTCTTCGTCCACAAAATTGTATGTGAAAATGAGCACCAAAAGACAAGAAATGGAAATAATGCACAAAATGTGCCAGGATGAGTTGACTCAATTACAAATAAATATGGAGCGCTACCTGCAGGAGAGTGATAGTGTACAAAAAATATTGAACAGGCGATCAGCAGCTCTCACAGGCGATATACCGCCGATGGGTCACCGAAACGGACTTAATAACATGTTTGCCCTCATGGCATTTGATCGCTACATGTCCCAGCTGAGTACAGTAATTGGCATGACTCGCCGATTCAACATCCATCTGCAGTTGAATTCTCTGCCCAAAACTGTGATTGACACCATTGAACCTTTCGATTCGGCGTCATTGAGCTGTAATGGCACACAATGTCATGCATCCCAATCACGTTTTGTGCAGGATTTTGTAAAATGGTCTAACGTGTGGAAGGCTAGGGAACATGAAGAAAATTCTGATGTGGAATTTCCCACATTGCGGACTTTAAATGGAGTTGCTGATATAGAATCTGAAAGAAGAGCTATAGAACCGCCAGAGAGTGCAAAAATACATAACAATTCCCCAGCAATGAATAAAGAAACTGTTGAAAAATTGGTTCCCATCAAATTCACCGATCTAGATGCTTATGTACACACAATATTTCCTCCCAAAGATCTATCGCATTTCAAAGAGGGCCATACATTTTCTGCATTAATCACATACGTCCAAGATTACAATAACCTGGAATTCTTTGTGTGTGAAATGGCCGACAGTCAAAAACTATATGAAATAAGTAGTTCCACGGGCTTGGCGCCCATCGACAGATCTTCGCCTGACAATGTGTTCTATGTCTCACAAGACGAAAAAGATCAGACACGCGAGGGTCGAAAATGCCTATGGCGTGCAGTCAGAATTCCCAAAGAACTTGGGAAATTTGAGGACTCAGTTTTACTCGTTGATTTTGGAGAAATAATAAAACTGACAGAATGCGAACTTTACAGCAAATGCCCAAAGTTCTATAACTTTCCTCCGCTGGCCATAAAATGTCTACTTAAAGGTTTATGCAATGCCAAAGGCGTTGTAAACAGAGATTATGAGAAATGCAGATTGACCTTGGTTGGAAACGAGTACACAATGGTTAATTTTCGCGTTTTAAGTGTAGAAGCGCGGGTCTTACATGTGGAAATCTTGATGGAGCCTAAATATAGCTCAGAAAAGACTTCAAGTCCTGAACCTAAGCATAGCCCAGACAATATATTAAACCCGGAACCTAAAATGACGTCGCAAAGTAATCCTTTCCTTGAATCATTTCTGCTCGAGGAAGAAGCCGAAGCAGTAGATCCTTTGCCTTTACCAATTTCTGCAATATTTGGTCCCACAACTAAATGGAAATTCAAATCGAACATAAGGGCAAAAGTCGGTGACCGTCTGCTGGTAACAGTGCATTTTGTTCACAGTCCCATAGGGTTTTTCGCCACCATTGAGGATACATCCGTAGATCCCTTCGAATTGTTCTTTTGGACTGATGAACAGCTTACGCCTACACAGAAAACAATGGCATTGCCACCCAAAGTAAACGATATCGTTTTGGCCCAGTACAGCCAGGATTATCATTGGTACCGTGCCCAGGTAACTGATGTAATGCCTGAAGCGGATTCATACAAGGTATTTTATATAGACTTTGGCAATATTGAGATTGTTTCTCTAAATTCGCTAGCACCATGCAAAGGCGATATGTTGGACCGTCCGCCACAAGCAGTTCCTTTTCGTTTAGCTGATCTCGAAATAAATCTGCCTTCTACGTCAAATGGCAGCCGAGAAAGCGCAGATGTTAAGAATGTTCAAAGGGCTACCCATGCTTTAAATGTTATTATACACAATCAAACTATAAATGTTGAAGTCGTTGATCGACATGACGATGAATTAATAGTACATCTTACGGATGATCAATTTGCATACATACCCGCAATGCTCATAAATATGGGCATTGTGCGAAAGTTTAAAACAAAATAATAATAGAAATAAGTGTATTGTTCGACAAAAAACTTGACTATATAAATACTATCCTTAGATTTAGTTTATATAATTTACAAAATAACATTAATATTTTACTTCTCGTTATAAAACAAATAATTATCATCGAATCTTAATTATCATCAAAGTTAGTTAAAAATAATTCGTTAATTAGTTTTTATACACATATATGTATACGTAGTTTAAATACATAATATATATGTATAACTTTTAACTTGAAAACCACTGAATTCATAGATTTTGTTTACAACTTAATTTTGCTACATCTCATTGTTTTTTCTTTTTTTTGTATCGAGCAAAAATCTAACAATTGACAAATAAAAATATTTTTAAAAAAAAAAACTTTAAAAAATGTTGAAAATTAGTTTTTAGTATTTTATGGCCATGGTACATAGTTATCGACACCGACCATGAGTGGCATGGTGGTAAGAACCAAAAAGTATCTATACTAGACAAGAGGTGCCAACGCGGTAAAACTGTTCAACGAACATAGGCAAATGTAGTTTTAGTACACTTAGGGCAATTTTTTGGCTTATTTAATGAAAACAAAAAAGTTTTGAACACCCCAAAGATACACAATTAAGTAAAACTAATGCTAATCAAACTAACTTGTAGGTTTTGAGTCATAAAATTGGCTATTTTTCTTGTATTTTAAAATACGCTACATTGCGCCTAGGTACGTTTGGTGGTAATTTTTAAAGGCTGTTATCGACTTGGCACCTCTTCTAATCATATATACTTTTTGGTAAGAACACGCAGGTCGAGTACTCTAGTACTTCACGACAATATGGTCTTGATGTTTAAAGTTGGGCCCAGTAGCACATGGATGGATGGATATATCTTGGATACGTCTTAAGCATTAGTACACGGATGTAAACCGCTACGAAAATTAAATGTCCCCACAAAAACGACGTTAGATCTGTTATCCACCAAAGGGGTTTTTCACATACGACGACTTAGAAAACAAACTAAACCACTGCTGTGAGAATTAAAACAAAAACGCGAATAATGTTCTAAGAGCTTACAATTTATAAATAATTAGCCATAAATTGATTAATTTTTATACCATGTGCCTTGGGGGCTATTGGTGAGCAGAGCCCTTGTGCTTCTTACTGCATAATATGTATTAAAGCATTTTGTATGTTAATATCTATGTATATGGCAAAAACATACTAGCTATTAAGTTAAAAACAAATGTGGCTCAGCAAAACCGAAACTACCAAGGTTGTCATATGATATCGAACAACTGGCATCAGCTACATGAAAAGACCACGATGCTATTCGTCCGGGTACTTAATGAAATGCTGTGTAGCCAGTACCACCAACTCTTAGGGTAGGATAGCCCACTCGGCACAAAAGAAGAGATATTCTTGATATAGAGTGCGAGGTCCAGCGCTACAAATGATCTGCGGCCATAAACTTTTACCCTATGAATGTGCTTCTTGAAGAACATCCTCGAGATCGATTCTGGCACAGCTGTGTTACGGCTGGTGTCGTACTGGGGTTAATTTTTTGTGGTACAGAAATAGCGACAATATTCATGCTTATTCGTATATAAAATAACTTCCTGAATAAGAATATTACCTCCATTTTACTCTATAACATAAAATAGTCTAAATTTTCGTACTACGGTCAATTGTAGCTCTTTTTTTTGGCGTAAAGTAGCTTCTGTTATGAATAGAATAAACCCTTTCCTTAAAAATTGATGCAGAACTTTTATATTATTTGCAATTAAGCAAAGGAGCAAATGGAGATATGTGGACTATTTCGTAATCGTGAGACCATACTGCGTCAAAAAAATATGAATTTGCCTTCCGCCTACCATTTTAGAAATTGGTTTCTAAATAAATTTTAATTTTATTGTTTTCTTAAATTTCTTTGTTTTTTCTTGTATTCTAGAACTATAGCTATAATTTTTTGCGTCATGTCGTCTTTCAAATCGGGGTCTGTTACAAATTTTATGTTCTCCTTTAAAAACATCACCAAATTATCGTTATATTTTTCTTCCGGCTTATTGACTTTAGCGATTTCTGTCAATAGATCATTGGCCGTATTTAGCAGACGAGTCATTTTTGATGAGGCTGACTCCAAAACGTCTTCGCTTGGCTGTTGCAATTTAGGTTGTTTTGTTGGTATTTGTACTTCATCTACATCCCAAATTGAGCTTTCGTCAAACTGCTGTTTATAGAATTGGACCAATGCTGTTATTAAAATCATCAAGATGTGGGAAAGTAACTTACCTCTGACGTCTCACTTATGCCAGACGCCATGCTTACTTCTGAAGTAACCTCAAGCGATCTATTTTCTCGTCGCGGTTTTATGTAGTCCTTGATAAACTTAATATCTTTATACCAATACGCTGATGGCTTGTAAATATCTTCATCACATATTGCAGTTTTTATAGAATCGTAGACCTTTTGCTGTTCGCGGCTAAATTGGGCACGTAGATAATGTATTTTACTCTAATTAGATAAAAGTTTATTCATTATAATCGTGAATCGCAGTCTGTTACAGAGAATCTTACTTACCTTTATGTCTGCCACCGTTACTTCTGGAAAATCGCCCTGAAGTTTTTCCGCTATATCGTTAAGAGCCCAATTTCGGTATTTCTTTTTGTGATATAAATTGTGTTTTGAATCGTACAAGCCCTTGTGTTGTTTGTAGTTAGAAATCAGAAGTAAGACCGAATCCTTTTTCCACTTAAATAAAATACATATATAAAAAACGTTGTTAATAGTCATTCGGTCTGTATTTTTTACGAAATAACTGTACTACTTTTATTAACATTAATATATGTTCTAAATCTAAATCACAATATGTTTAGTAGAAGATGTGCTGAATACACAATTCATGCGCCATAAGTAACTGTTAAAGATCCTGGTCCATCCAATGAAGGCCCAGGAAATATAAGAGGAGGTTCAGCACAAACAATCAGGCAAAGCTTCGAAGACTATTTCAATAAGGAAGGCAAATTGCCATGGCTGGTCAATAAAATATAGAAACATGTAAGACTTACTCTTATTGGGTCGGATAGTGTTTGAGGCTCACTAAGACTTTCATCAGTTTCATCATCCTCTGCTGAGCTGAGCTGAGGTAAGCTGTTCTGAGTTGAGCTATTCGGGGTGCTTTCCTGTAAAAATGTTGTTTTAGAAATTAAAACATTTCTAATACCTTTATATTTACCTCATTTAAATTCAAAATATTAGACACAGGTTCTCTAATTTGGCAATGTGGGCTTAAAAATTTCAAAAACCTAAAACACCATAATTTTGCACCAACTCCAGTTTGTTTGCTGTTCTTTTTTCCACGCAATTCTCTAAGATATTGTGATCTCAAATTTTGTATTTTCTTTTTCACATCTTCCACACTCGCTTCTTTATTTATTTTTTTAATTTCTTGGCAAATTTCAAATAAAGAATTTGACCGCTCAACTCGGTCCAAATATTTCGGATGCCTTACATCATATAGGTTCTCGTGCTCCTGGTATTTTTTAATTAAAACTTTAACTAACTCCTTATTCCACATATGGACCTTATTTACACGATGCGATGTTTGGTTGCGACACGGGCGATGAGACACAAAGTTGTAGATTTGTAATGCTAGAAGCAAGAGTGGTAGTAGCAGGAATTAAAAATTCATGCGATTTTTTAACATTTATATTTTACAATTTTCATATTTTTGCCCAGGGATGGGAAATATTGCACTAAGATAACAAAATTTCAGCACGAAAAAGTACTGAGAACTTTTTTTGTGATAAATTGGGACATATAGAAGTACATATTCTCGCATAATCATCCGTTTACACGATATGAATGGCCATTTCAATACCTACGACGATGTCGTCGTGTGTACGCGGCAATCATGAACCAAGGGGTCAAATACACATTGTAACATATGTGTCAAACATAAAAATTGCTTGCCATGTCTATGACTCAAGCTTGTTAAAGATACATCCTGCTTCTAAATAACAATTCCCTTTGGCAATATTTCCTTATACAAAATGTTAAGGGAGTTGCAACAAAAAAATTAATATCCTGTTCAGCGAACTTTTTCGTGTAGGCAGACGAACGATTGCTACCCAGACGATCGAGTTTTTATTTGTGTTTTCTTTCTCTTTTCGCCCGGGAGTTAAAGCTCATTTCACTCATTGTCCTTCTTTCAAAGTCCATTGTTGCCGATGTGTTGTTTTGGTCTTTTCAAAAGCTTTTGCTATTGAAAAATACCAAGTTTTTGCAAGACGGGGGCAACCCTGTCGTTAGTGAATACAGCTGACTGCGGACACACAAACAAACAAGCAAACAACAACTCAAAGGTGTAAAGCCGTTATAATTAATAGTTGTATTAATGAAAATCTATATTGATTTAAGTAACATTATAACACTACGGAAATCAGTAAAATAGATCGATTCCACTAAACATCCCAAAAAAACAGTTGTCGTTTTTTTAAATCCACCATTTCTATATTTCAATGTATATAAGTCTTTAAAATGTTCTAAGCTGTAACAAAGAACATTCTTTTGTAAAAGTACCCAATTTTAATAACAATATTTGATTTTCTGTGCAATGTTACACCTCAACGATTGCTAATTTTTGATCGTCTAATATGACGTTTTGTTTCGCCCGTGTTTCAGTTTGTCGAACCAAAAATTTCCATCAATAAAAGCTCTTTTTTGTTTCACTCAAAATAAAGAGTAAAAAAACCAAAAATGTCAATCGTTCGTCATTTGGCGTACGAATGGTTGAAAAATAAGTTACAAAAACAGGCCATAATAGTTAATATTTTAATAGGAAATGAGCATTTCAGACTTAGGGAACGGATAGATTTGCTTTATCACAATTAACTCGCAATGAGTTGTGCGTCAACATATTGAATTCTAATCTCATGATCACATACCTGTAAATATTTTCTATTTAGTTTCTTTTTTTACTTTTATTGCATTACCAATAATTACTTTCGATGTACAAAAAGTACAAAATAGTACTTTAATTGTACCAAAAAGTACTTTTGTTGTAACAAAATGCGTTGTATGTACCAAAAAGTACTTTTAATGTACCAAAAAGTCCTTTTATTGTTACGAAAAGTACTTTTATTGTACCAAAAAGTCATTTTATTGGTCCAAAAAGTACTTTTATTGCGCCAAAAAGTACATTTATTGTGCCAAAAAGTACTTTTATTGTACCAAAAGTACAATTTATTGTATTAGAAAATACAATGTATTGTACTATAGAGTAAAATGTGTTGCGCTATAAAGTAAATTTTTTCCTAATTGTACCAAAAATACAATAATCTGCACCAAAAAGTACTTTTATTCTACCAAAAAGTACAATTTATTGTACTAAAAAGCAATTTTCTGCGCCGACATTCATTAATATTTTTTGTACCAAAAACGATTCCTGTCTCGGTCATCTACATTTCTTTTATCAGAGGCCCCTTCGAATAAAAGTCTAGTAGAAGTTACTTAAACAGCAGCCGTTCGTATACTTCTGTAAACAATAGGTGCCGTTGTGTAAGTGTAAAACTAGTAAGGTGATTATCTCAGATACCCTTCACTATTTGTAAAAATGGTGATTAAACTGGTTATTTGTACTACAATTATATTTTATTAGACTTTGTACCACAAAACAGGGAAATTGGTGAGAGGTCGACGCACAGTGGGGTATGGGACCTCCAAAACGGCGATTAATTCAATGAATCATCCGATCTTAACCAAATTTGGTGCAAATGTTTCTCCAGCAACAGGAATATATATATGGGCCAAAGTCAAACTATTTTAAAACTCATGAAGTGGACGTACACTCTCCATTATTTCAAAGTGGTAGTAGCTGAAATAATGTAATATATGAATTTGCATTGTATACACTTACAGAAGTAAGAATTTAGAGGTTTTAGTACTAAAAATGTCTAAGATAGAAAAGTGGGGTACAGTCAACCAGTAAAATTTTATTAACCGTCAAAAATTAAAGATGGTGTTTTGGCACTTTTTGTATTTTGGATTATAAAATTGTGTGCCGTGATCTATGGACAGACTAAATAAGGCAATTTGTAGTATCAAGCAATACCAACTTTTTAATATATCTCAATTTAGTGTCATTCTTATAGAAGCTTGGAAAATTACTCACTGCGGAAATTTGAATAAAAAATCTGCGTCACAATATTTTTGAATTTATGACATTTTACGGTGAACGGACGCGGAATATAAACTTTGGACTACGGAATTTGGAATTTGCGAAAATTTGGAAAATTTGTAAACCATTAAACCAATCTTACAAAATGGCAGGCTATCGTGTCCGTCTTGTTTAAATTTATATATGTTGACCACTAAACACAACTATAAGATACTCTAATAAATAAATATATCAATATATGCTCATAAATAAAATAAATTTATATTTCGACTTCTTTTAAAAATCAGTTAATTATCGGATTGGGGCAAAAAGGGGCAACCAATTTTAATTGAAGCTTTTAGCATATGACTAGAGCTATATACGTGTCAAAAACCCCGACAGGGCTTCGCCCAGCACTTTAGTTATGGTCCAATGTATGCCGAAAAACTAATAATTTTAATCATTTTTTAAATTTATTTTAAATAATTTTTTATAAAATTAATATGTTTCTAAAATCACTATTACTTGAACTTAAATGTTGCATTTTAAAAATAGGACTTTTAGGCTGAAGGAAATGATAAACATCACCTTAAAGACGGCGAATTTCACTTTTTTCAATACTGAAACAAAAACTTTTAAAAGTTTGAAATTGAATACACTGTAGGAGGAAAAATAAACAATGAATGTCTTTGGTTCTTTCACCTAGTGTTATAGAATTTTGTGTATTTAAATTAAGTATCCGAAACCTTAATTTTAAAAATGCAATTAATCTTCATTTTGGGTGTCCCATACGCCACTGTGCGACGTTACTTTTAGCTTCCCACATCCATTTTTTGTCAATAATTTTTTCTGAAATGTTTCGCTTAGAGAACAGAAGCTTGCATACCAAATTTCAGATCGATAGCTTTTATACTGCGGCAGTAGTCGCGGAGACAGTCGGACGGACTGGTTTTAATCGACATCGATTCCCTTCGCGGCGTTAGAAATGGAAGAATTTTGTAAACCCTCAAAAATTGGAATTTGTGTGGGAATTGGGAGTAGTTTAAATCCGATTTTGCTTAACTTATAACTTAACCTCTGCTCCTGGACAGAAGCTTACATACCGAATTTCAGCCCGAAAGCTCATAAACTACAGGCACATACAGACGGACTCCCTAAAAAGGAGGAGTTTGTATGGAAGATGGGAGAAGTATTCGTCTGACCTTGCTCATCTTACAACGCAAGCTCCTATTATTGGACAAAATCTTGCATATCAAATATCAGGTCGGTATTTTTTGACTACGCCTGTAATTGCGGGGCAGTTAGGAGGACACCCCAAAAAAGTGGGAGTATGTGTGGGAGGTGGGAGTAGTTGTTGACCGACCTTGCTCATCTTAGAAAGTAGCCTCCGCTTAGAGGATACAATCTTGCATACAAAATGTCAGCTATATACCTCTTAAAATACGACTGCAATGGCAGGGACAGACCCCAAAAAGCGAGAATTTGTATGGGAGGTGATAGTAGTTTTTAACCGATACTCAACCTCCGGTTAGAGTAGGGAAGCTTGCGCTCAGCTTGATTGCCCTTAAACTACGGCTGAAATCGCAGGGACAGACACAGGGAGACAGGGAGTTTGAATGGGAGGTGGTAGTAGTTTTTGACCGATCCGGCTCATCTTAGAACTTAACCTCCGCTTTGAGGATAGAACGGACAGACATATGGTCACCTTTAATTCGACTCAGATTTCGATATATTGTCATGTTCAGCCATTAACACGCCTTCTTATAAGCGTTACAAATGGAAGAACAAAATTAATATACCCTTCACACTGTCCGCGCGCGCGGTAAAGGGGATAAAAAATATAAGCAGTTAATTCACAATAACGCGAGAAGCTACATCATAACTTATTTTTGGACTGTAAAGGGAAGTTCAGTTTTTTCTCTTTCTATATTAGGTAAGGAAATTTATCATACCTAAGAATCAGTCATTGCACCACACGCAGTCCAATATGGTCCATTGTGGTTGTTTAAGATGGAATTGAGTCTACATGGTATTACATGAGTCTCGTCGTGAAGGTCTTACAGTCTAACGGCCGTATTCATAAAAAGTTATAAGAGGTTTATAAACCATTTTTAAGCAATTTTCGAGAAAACAGTATTCATAAACGATTCACATCTTCAATAAGTTAAAGTAGGGTTGTCCCTACTTTAAGCATGCTATAACTTGACGTTTGTACAATTTATTGTATATTTATGAATTTGAGATCTTTATTTTGAGTTTTTCGGCATTTGTAATATGAGAAAGAGTCGTTACATGTATTCATTGTGTAGGAAATTGTCTTCATAATCATTCCGCACATAGAAAAGTATTTAAATATACACTTTTACTTCATGAATTCCATTTTGAAAAATATAGCTTCAAAAATATTTAGTAAATAATGAAATAATATTCGTGATGTAAAAACAATCAAAACAAGGAAACAATGTAATCGGTATCCGATTACTATTTCAACATGAGGAAAGGAAAATGCAATCTTTAATTGCCATTTTTACTTTAACGTCTTTCTAACCGTTATGGGAATCGTAGTAAATGTAAAATTGAGGTACAATTATGTTCATAGTTATTATAAGTGCAAATAATGTTTGGTAACCGATAATAAAGCTTTGGAGAAACAGTTTCGACTTTCACTTTTTAAAAACTAAACATATCTACACAAATAGAAACTTCAAATGCAATACCTAAATGATTGACAATAATTCTTGATACTGCGCTTTATTTAGTTACAAAAATATTACCACTTTTTGACGACTTTCAAAATCAGTTTTCCGTTACGTTAGCTTTTGTTAGTATGTATGTATACACCTCCGCATGGAGGGAGAGGGAATGAAAGCTCTTACAATTTCTCCCACAGTTACAGCTTTTTAACACTCTCCTCGTATATGAATCGACTAAATAAATTATGTTCGACATGAAAACCATTTAGCTGCAACAATATGGTTTCTTTAGGCATTGGCTGTTCTGTGATCAGTGCAATTTTAAACGTTTAACAGCGAGGTCGTCTCCTCTCATAAAAACTCGGAATACGGTAATTGGAACTTTGGTACGCTAACGGCACACCGGAGTGTTTAAAATAAATTCTTCTCTGGACAAAAGTTGTACTGTCACAATACTCGTACTATAGTACTCTACTCATTCAGTCGCTCGCATACGTGTTAGCGCGCCAACAACAACCCCAAAGAAAGTAGCTGCTGCTGCTGTTGTGGGCTGCTCTCAACGGTATACGCAATTGAGGGAGCGTGAGTCGGATAATGCCTGTCTAGATGACGTTCGGATATACGGAGTGATGTAGTAACACAGTTTTATTTTTCTTGTATTCGTGGTCTCTATTCTTCTGTCAGTTTCGTCTTTACCCTTCCGCTAGTGAATACGTAATATGAGGTTGTTTATTTCGTATTTCATAAATGTTGCATAGATTGTTGTATGTACTTACATTTACGTCCAACGTTCATAACATGTTGCAAGACAAATTAGCAGCAAGAGATTGTGGAAAATTTTGAGTAATTTGTAAACCGTCAACGCATTCACTTTTTGACAGTTAAATGTATCTGTGTGTGTGTGGACAAACAAAAAAAGTAAACAAAAATAACAATAAAAAAGTGAAATTAGCAAGAGCCAACAACAACCAAACAACAAAAACAAAAGTGCCAATTTGAAGTGCATTAACAGCAAATATTTGTTTATAATTTGGAAGACTAACGTAAAGTCTACTAATTGGTCATCGGAATAAATAGAACATCTCAGCTAAAGTAATCGATTAATTAGCACATAAATATACATACATACCTATATGGCGTAGTAAATTCATACGCAAATTCAAAATATCCGTCAGTGCCAAATAACGGTTACGTAGCAGCATTCCTCTTCCATATTTGCGTATACAAAAACGGCTGCCGGTTCAGTGATTTGTATTTATATTTACATTCAATAACGCTCGTGTAATCGCTGCGTTTATGTAGACCATTTCCCTCCATTCATCCCTTCGTGTGCACGTTTTGTGCTTTCATGTTTGCTGTGGTGGCCCACTAATACGTCTGCTTACTTACTCTTGGCCAGTCATCGACGAAACTGAGCGCGTTGTGTTGTGTTGTGTGTTGACATTTTGAATTATCATCCATTAGTGTATAAAAAGGCAATAAGATAAAGACAGCGAGCAACACAGAGACAAGCCGAACAAACGTATTCACAAAATAAACTAAAAGGTAAAAGTCCAAATTTCATGTATGTAATAAATTTTTTTATTATAGAAAAATTCCACAAGTTTTTTTTTAAGTTTTGATGATCTAAAATCAATTCTTCAATTTTCTCAATGCATTTCTTTACGGTTTCTGTCATTGGGTGTTAATTTATGCGCATAATTACGTGCATATGAACGCGTGAATGCGCTAACATACATACATGTGTGTTCCAAAAAATAGCACATCAATAACGCTTAACAACAAATAAAAAATATGTAAAAAATTTAAAAAAAAGTTTGCAAGTACGAGGTAAAAACAGACAGATGTGACAAATTACACTGTTATAAAAAAAATTCCTATGGTTATTAATATCATGATTTCAAATATGTTTTCAGATTTTTTTCTTCAGGCAAAGTTTTTTGTTATTTGGATTTAAATTTTTCAGCTTTCTTTATTGCATTTAAATACATTTTGTTTAAATGTAATGAAAACTTAATTTGATCCAACAGAATCTTTTTTAAATACAATAACCGATACTAGTAGAGTTTAAAACATGAAAAATGAGAAGAACAAATACGTATTCTCTATTAATTAAGAAAGTTTTTTATTTATGTTATGCTGAATATTCTTGCAGTGTCCTAAAATGTTCCAGAGCAGTCAGTGAATATTTTTCTGGGTATCTGATTTGTGATTCCTATGGTTATTAATATCATGATTTCAAATTTGTTTTTAGATTTTTTTCATCAGGAACAGTTTTTTAGTTATTTGGATTTAAATTTTTTCAAAATTCTTCATTTTGCATTAAAATGCATTTTGCATAAATGTAATGAAAGCTTAATTTGATCCAACAGAATCTTTTCTAAATACAGTAACCGATACTAGTAGAGCTTAAAACATAAAAAATAAGAAGATAAAATATGTATTTTCTATTAGTTAACAAAGTTTTTTTTATTTTGTGCTGAATATCCTTGCAGTCTCCTAAAATGTTCCAGGAGCAGTCAGCGAATATAGTAGACATACATTTTCCTTCGAAATGCTTTTCTAAAGTTAGAATGTCTTTGTGGAACCTTTCACCATATTCACCGGACACGTCGCTGCAGCATTTATAAAAGTAATCCCACTAGAGGGCACTTTCAAGGACATGATGCATCCCAATTTTACGTAGAATATTAAAAAGAGAATATGATGATCATAAAATAGAATAGGACGATAATTGTCGAAAAGGCATGTTGCTGATGTTGCCACCTGTTTCTAGTAAAATTTTCAAACAATCGCCTTCATACAAATTTTTAATGGAAAACAAAACTTATTTTCAAATAACTTAAAACTATGCCTGACAGAAAAATTCTGATTACGTATTTACATTTCCCATGTCAAAAACTCTTAGAAACACATAATGAAACAAGAAGAGTTATAAGCTCATAGCTGATGAAAGACCCGAAAAACTGGTTTTTGAGCCGTTAGTCAAGATATTGAGGGTGTTAGGAAACTTTGGTTCATAGATTCATGCTGTACTCGACCAGACCTACACTATGCACCAGGTCACCTCCCGAATGACGGTAATATAGTGTAATAGAGTTCGAAACATTTTATTTTTAATTTTTTTCAAAATATATCAAACCCAGTACCCTTTAGATGTCCAACACCCAAAAGGGCATGCTTTTTTCCAGCGTATACTTAAAACGAGATTTTCCATACTCCTCAGAATAGTGGAGCCACACATGACCAAAATAGAGATAAAACTGGCATCATCGCTCAGAGCCGTTAGTCAAGATATTGAGGGTGTTAGGAAAATTTGGTTTACAGATTCATGTTGTACTCGACCAGACCTACACTATGCACTAGGTCACCTCCCGATTGACGGTAATATAGTGTAATAGAGTTCGAAACATTTTATTGTGAATTTTTTCAAAATATTTCAACCCAGTACTCGATACCCTTTAGAGGTCCAAGACCCAAAAGGGCATGCTTTTTTCCAGCCTATACTTAAAACGAATTTTTCCATACTCCTCAAAATAGTGGAGCAACCTTTTACGCAACACATGACCAAAATAGAGATAAAACTGGCATCATCACTCAGACCAAAAGGCTAAAGCTACAATCGAGCGATCGGTGTGGGATTGCTTAGTGTAGAATTATAGAGCTAAAGGGTGGTTACATTTTAAGGGCCGATGTAGATTTTTAATAAAACACAAATTATTTCGGAAATTATTGTAATTTATTTTTATTATGATAATATTGGTATGGTTCACTTAAGTATGAAACAAAATATCGGCCAAATGGCCGCCGCAACCTCAACGGCACACCACCATCCGATGGTCCAAATTTTCGATAACGCTGAGGCATAATTTAGGTTCTATGCCGTTAATGTGCCGTATAATCTCATCCTTTAGCTCTTAAATTGTTGCTGGCTTATCGACGTACACCTTTTCTTTCAAATAACCCTATAGAAAGAAGTCCAATGGTGTCAAATCACATGATCTGGGCGGCCAATTGACATCGCCACCACGTGGAACAACACGGCCATTGAGTTAGTCTGAAATTGAGAAATGTCAAATGAAATGCAGAAAAGAACTTGACGTTTAGGTGTGGTTTACATTCAACATCGGCTCTTACAATTTAACCACCCTTTATAACAAATTGTATTTCTATTGATACGGCAATAGCAAATTGAAAAGTTGTAAGTGGATAAAAGACGTTTAAGAAATGCCACATTTGATGTCAGATCTGGTGTGTCTTATTCTTTATCTAAATTGAAGATCAGATCCACCTTGTTGGAATCATATTTGTAGGCCATTTTATTACAGGTGACTATATGTATCTTGACCAGCCAAGGAATTAGAATAACTTAGGAATCTTATATCTTATGTGCAATGATCTTTTTTCCCACACAAATGTAATGATAACTCTTTAAATTGTAAATAGTTGGCAATGGAAAATAAGATTTATGGCTCAATCAGTCTTAACTTAACTTTACAGAACTTAACATAAAAGGCCAGCTGACTAAATCTACTACATAAATTTTGCTTGAATGTAGTTATTAAGCACTTAACGTAACTTAACATAATTTTGGAACCTGCAGAAAACAGATTTTTCTTAAGTTTCTTACGTTTTGTGGCAAGCAGCTAATTTATTTTCGTATTGTTGTTTTCTTATTTGAAAAGTTTGGTGGGAAGTGCAGCCTCTTAGAACAATTGGAAAATGAACGATGAAAAGTTAATTTTTCTTTAGTTCTCTAAAGTTATCAATAATGACTACTTTTGTACTTTGTTATGTTCTGTTTTGTTAAGTTAAGTCAGGACTGAGCCATTATGGTCTTGTTCAATTGAGTTGCACATTTCAAAACTTAACCCTGATGTGAGTGACAAAAGAAAAACACCTTCTCCAGAGTGGCAGGGATACCCGGTTACTCACATACAAATTGTATGAAAACTGCACATTTTTGCAATCGTAATGTACGAAAAATTGTCTCGCGATTTGTTCTAAGAATTCCCCTATAAAATAATTTGGGTTTTGGGTCTTATCTCTTTCTCAAAGAGTTTGAGCTTTGTAAAACATCTGCAACCATAAATTATATCAACTAGAAAATGAAATGGGTACCCGGGTACCCTGTCACTCACATAAGGGTTAAGGAAGCGCAGTTGAACTCTGGCGGTTGCGTTCACATGTTACGGATAGTGGAAAGTTCCGGAGATAAGCGAGACAGCTGCAAAGGCTGTATTGGTTTCCGGGTGATACCGGTCTCCTAACAAGTTCTTAGCGCCTATGATACTTAGAACTTGAAGACGAGTTGATACCTTTAAATAGCCAATAGTCAGGAATTTCCAGCATCTGTTCCTCAAAGGCATTATTAGTAACCTTGGAACTATGACGTCATATTCTAGTGTTTTTATAATCCCAAACCCCAACCCAAAGCTGGCTTACATTCGAACCATTACACGGTGCAAACCTGTACTACATATAATGCCAAAATTATGGACAAAACATAAAAACGCAAAAATTGTCAAGCCCAACATTTGTTTACGCCACCGAAATAATCTTAATATTGTTGTCTTATATTAAGATTATTTTGTTTCATCTTTGTTTTTGCATTTATTCGGTCTGTTTATAGGAACACTAATTTGGAATTTATTTCATGCTCATGACCTGTGTTTTTGAAAGAAGTTTATACCAGAATTTGCAATCATTATACCAAAGTCTGCTGACGAGAATTAGTGGCTGAATTCGAAACAGCTGTACGGACTTCCTGGCATTATAAGAATATCATTTTGCTATAAACTTTTTTCAAAAACACTGGTCTTAAGCTTGAAATGAATTCCAAATTAATGATTATTTCGTTTATATAAATTTTTAGTACATATAGAGCGACTGGCCCTAATGTAGCTATGTATTTACTGAATACAAGTCTATTACTTCATTTAACAAATATTTTATGTTAAATACTGAAAAGGAAGTGCTTAACACAAAAATGCGTATGTATATTCCAAATAAGGCATGGAAATTTTATAGTTTACCTCAAAACTTTGTATGTACTACCTAAATTGGTATTTGTTGTTGAAATCGTGGCCTTAGGTTTCTTAATTCCTAGATTGTTAAATAAATACATTTTAATTAAAACACTTTATTTAATTGGAACACTTGTGACAGACAAAAACTGTTTAAGGTTAATATTTATTATTTTGAAACTGTTTTTTTTTTTCTTAAAAACATCAATTATAAAGCTTTTTAAGTTAATATTTATTTTAAGATCATTTAATATGTTCCAAAAAAATAATGACGCTGTATCTTTGTTGACGCAAATGTTTAGTATGTTCACGACTGGATTACTTATTTGTATATGTGGTTTCAAATAGTCTTAAGGGTCTCATAGACGCAAACTGGCCCAGGGAACGGCAATATGTGTGTTTTGTTAAATTTGACACAATATGAGAAAGTATTTGCCACACGGACATTGAATTATGCAAGTCAAAACAG
Source organism: Muscina levida (assembly GCA_964034835.1). Classification (NCBI taxonomy): domain Eukaryota; kingdom Metazoa; phylum Arthropoda; class Insecta; order Diptera; family Muscidae; genus Muscina; species Muscina levida. The sequence continues at coordinate 127,099,584 of OZ035881.1, forward strand.
TTTTGATTTTCAAAATGAACACCTCTCAATCAAATGAATTTTGTTTATTATTTTTCTGTCGAATATGTCAGAATTTATTTAAAATTATATTGTAAAAATGTAAACAACGAAAATTCGAAAAAGTATTGAGTAGTATTTAGTACTAAAATGTAAATACATTTCAAAAATTTAATTTAAAATCGTATTAAAATAAAATGTGTGCAGTCATTTTTTTATTTTTGATTGTTATTTTTAAATTCTACACTAATGATAACTTATATATATCTATTTATATATCAAGTTACAGTACCACTGCTTTTAATTTGATCGCAACTGTTTGCAGTATGCAACGACAAGCTGTCTCTCTGCATTCGTTTATGTTGTAACAAAATTCTTTCATTTATTTTGTTTTAAATCTTTATCTGACATTATCTTATAGTTTTAGTAATTTATTCAGTGAAAGTGACCGAAGGCATTAGCATATTATATCTAAACACATTAGTGTCGGTAAGCGATTGTATATATTTATTTTCTTGTTCAAAAAAGTCACACGTTTGCGGTAAGAGTGAATAATATTTCCTAATTGCCGTCTTATATGAGTTATTTTAAGAAGTGCTTATTTATTTCAACCTTGCTATATTTTAGAATAAATAAACAATTTTTGGAATAATTTTAAATTTATTTCAATGACAGAATTTTGGAATAGTGTTTGAAATATAACTAATTTTTAATATTCATTAATTTTTGATAAATCCAAACTAAAACAAGAAAAAGTTATTATATCATGGTTGGTTGATTTGCAGGCAACCTTTCCGTAGAGGAAAGGATTATTTAGGTCTTTATGGACCAATATGGAACGGTGCTTTCAAAGAAGCTAGTTGTTTTATGCCAATTAAGGATAATTTTCCTAAGGTTTCCAGTTTCTTTCTACTAAGGTCTCATATAATATGGTCTCTTTCGAGATTAAATAGGATCGATCTACGTTTCGGGTTATATACAGGCTATGTCTTCCTATCTTTCCTTTAGGCTTTCTCGTACTTCCATCTTTCGTTTGCTTTTCATAACGCAAGACTTTCACTAGTGCTTTTACTGGTAGACATACGGCGAAGCGTTTCGTGTTCCATATCGTTTTCCTGCAGGGCTGAGCCTTGTCGGGAGCATTGTCCGCTGTGTATAGGTATCAACGTGATCAGAACTCTGTTATTCTTGGATACCGACAGGCGGTATAAGTTTTTTAAATAGTCTCAGGTTCTTCTTACAAAAATTACAAAATAAAAAAGTAAATATAATTAGAACCTTTCAATGGAATATTAAAGCGGTCGATTTTGTAAACAACAACAGACGTGTGGAATGAAACTATACATACATTATATTGTAAATATGTATGTATGTCCAAAGTAAAATAAAAACGCTTTTCAATTAAATACATTCGTTATCAAGTAAATTGTTTACCAAGGCAATTACTTAAAGTATCGATTACATCTTGCCCTCTGGTCATTGCTTTATTTACACTCGTACACATACAGAAATGCAATTACATACATATGAACATGCATTAAATTGCACCATCGTATTCGAAATACTCAATGTATAAACTGACGTCGATTTTCCTTGATTTGAAATTCATATAAAACAGCTGATATTTGAATGAAAAAATAGATAATACTTGGAACGAAATCGCAAAACCTGAGATTATGGGTGCAGTGTTAACTATGTTTAGGGACAATTTCATAGATCGGAACAACGAAGTAACGATCCGTGTATAATAAATCATTCAGTTATAGGCACAAATGACTTGCTTAATTTTGTAATCATTCAAAAATGTGAAATTGATAGGGTATCAGTGAACAACGTACAAAAAAAGGAAGTCCAAACAAGAGAGAACGACAATAAATGTATATGTAGAAGAGAGGTTTATTTTCCCTCTTTGCTTTCTTATCAAATTGCAATTAGCGATAAATTTAACTGACTACCAGATTTTAATTATAATTAATATTAATTTATAAAATGAAGAGAATAAAAATGCCCAGAGTAGTGAAAGCAAATTTATGTTATCCAATTCTACAAAAAATATATGTAAGATTTTCAAACGTAGTATGCAATTAAAAGACATTTTTGTTTCCTAAAGAAAACATATTGACAGTTGATATTTTTGGTCAACATTGTAAGATCTGACAACAAACATATTTGACTTAAGCTACACTCAGACGGTTGCCAGATCTTACAATATTGCCCGAAAAATTTGCAGAAAATGTCCAACAAACGTTTGCAGAAAAAGCATTGTAAAACAACAATATTGCCAGAAATCCGATAATCGACTGAACCGCAAAATGTTGCCACCTTCAAATTTTTGTAAGATAATTGCAAACACATTTAATTTGCAGATGTGCGAAGTTTATGCATCTGCTAATTTCACTATTTGCAGAGATTAATTATATGGCAACACTGTCCATGTCAGTACATTGCCGGTACATTAGCAGATTTGACAAAATTACTATATCTGGCAACCGTCTGTACTTAGCTTTACCATCGGTATACAGAGGACACGATTTGCATAAAACATATTTAGATTCTATTTTAGAAACAACATTATTGATGTTGAAACTCCCCTACAACGATGGTTGTAGAAGCTGCAACGATATAAGGAAGAAGAGGAAACCATAGCGCATATTCTATGTCACTGCCTCGTGTTTGGTGACCTAAGATATGAGCAGTTTGCTCATCGAACCCTTTTGGACAACAGCTGTCAATCAGTAGGCGATCTACGTAACATTGACGCCCTTATGTTGACCAAATAGTGTAGGAATAATTGGTGCGAGAATTTCAATGGTATAACAACGAACTTCTGCACCCATTTTTTGATCAATTGAATCGATTGGGCTTAATTTCTATGTCGTTAATTGTAATTAGCTCTGCTGTCGATTCAAATGTTAACGGACTTTTGGTGCACCCTGTCATTCGTTTTAAACTAAACATAGTATGTATTGGAAACTAACTTAAAAAGATACAATTATTTTCACTGTGTGGACGTAAAAAGATGTGGCTGACTATAGCACCTTACAGACGTTTTCGTTTAACTCTGCATATATGCAAAGTCAATAAATAGTTAATACCTTTATGTATCTAAGCTTTATATAGCAAATATTCAATGGACTTTGCATTATCACTTAAAAGTAAACATCAACAACAGAAATAGAAGCAATTGAAGGTAAAATAATGTATTCTCTTGCCCACGACTAATAGATTGTCTTTAATTTAATGGTTACGTTGACTAGCCCACAGAGTACTCGTACTGTATGTCGCGCACGATTTGTGTTATTTGACATGATAACTCCTGACCTACGGCAATTTTAAATAATTGAGACAGTTATGATTTAAGTTTTAAATTGAGTTTAATATTTCTTTGTATATACAAAACATAAACAATAAGATTTATTGCTCCAGTTTCTAAACAATCATGTGAATGATTTGCGAATAAAAGCGAAACGCGTGCATCGATTTTTATGATCTTTGTCTCATTTTGCTCATAGGTTATGTGACTTTGCGAAAAAATAACTAGACTTGAAACTTTTTTCCATTTTGGATTTTTTATGTATTTTTTAAAAATAAAATTTAAATTTTTAGGCAAAAAATAATTTTTTCCCTTCATACATTCATTTTTAACTTCGAAAGTGTTACTTGTATAGGAAAACAATATATGAACAGATTAAGGGAATTGTAATTCTTAATTTTTTAAATTATTTCAACTAAATTGGGCTAGTGGTTGTCGAGCTATGTCAAACAACAGGGCCTAAAACGTGATAAATTCCCCTATACGATAGTACTAACTTCAAATCGATACTAACTTCAAATCGCAGGTAAGAAGACAAAACGAATGATGCAGAAATTCTTCTTTTTGGGTCTAATTTCACATACAGTTCAAAGAATTGAGTTGGCAATCAATTAACTGAAAAATGTTGTACTGTGTAAGGAATATCCTCTTTGCTCTTGTTATCACTAGAAGCACCTTAATTGGATATGATCGCAAATAATATCATTTTTCTTTAACTGTCTTACTATTTATTTATGTTTTTTTCAACTAAGTAAATCCATTTCACAATGTTGTAGATTAAAGAAACATATGGTGACGGTTTTTATTTTTATTAAAGTTTTACAAATTTAGGAAGAAAGTTTGGAATGTGACTTTAATTTCATATTTTATTATTTATTCTGTACAAAAACAAGCTGTATAGGTGTAACAGTGAGTAATATCCCAATAAACAATATAAACTTATTATAAATTTACTAAAAGCTTACATAAGTAAACATGATGTTTGGAAAATCTTTATGGTAGGCTTTGTAACTTGTTAAATTCCAATTATTGGATAAGCGAAAGGCATCCCTTATTGTACAATTGTATTCATGTTTGGAAAATATTTGGGAATATACTTGATATGCAATACATAATAAAAAAGTTTGAAAGAGTTTGAGTACCCTAAAGGCTCATTTACACTACTGACATCATTATTAGTATTTCCCTTTAAAAAGTGACAACATCGTGTAAATGAGGTTGTTTTGTCAGAACATACTTTTTTTTGACGAATTATTGCCAAAATTTAGTATAAATTTATAGTCCTTATACTTTACGGACACAACTCGGAAAATCATGATGTCAAAAGTGTCAGCAAATAAAATCTAAAAATATTATGAATTTTTAGAAAAAAAACTCTTCTAGTGGTTTCACTTTGCTTCAACAACAGTATTTTTTGATAAAAATAAAAGTACTTTTTGATATAATAAATATAATTTTTGGCACAATTAAAGAACTTTTTGGTACAATATAAGTACTTATTAGTATTATTATTAGTACTTTTTGCTACAATAAAGGTACTCTGTGGTACAATTAATTGTTCTTGTTGTGTACAATAAAAGTTCTTTTTAATACAATAAAATTTATTTTTTGTACAATAAAATTACTTTTTAGTTCAATAAATTGTACTTTTTGGTACAATAAATGTCCTTTTTATCACAATAAACTGTACTATTTAGTAAAATTAATGTATTTTTGATCAAATATTATCTCTCTAGGGCTAAGTTTTACCACGCCCTCTTTGGCAACTAATTGAGAATAACAAATTCGTCTGCAAATTTCAACTTGAAGTGGCGAGTACTAACTGTGTATCAAATTTTATATCTCTAGGACACGTCCCATTCACCCATTCACCCAATGATCCAAAATTTGCTTATCTATATAAGTGTAGCTATGTTTTATCTGGGTGTCAAATTTTATCTCTCTAAGGCTAAAATACAGTTTTGCCACTCCTCCTATCTCCAATGATCCAAAATTTAAGTTAAGTCTGCATATTCTAGTGCGTGTTGTTGAGTACTATCTGTGTAGCAAATTGTATTTCTCAAGGGCTAAAATACAGTTTTTCCACGCCTACTCCGCCTTATGATCCAAAATTTACATTTAGTTTTCATTTTAATATTCGTGTTGTCGAATACTATCAGTGTATCAAATTTTATCTATCTAGGACTTAAATGCAGTTTTGCCACGCCTCCTTCCCCCAATGACCCAAAAATAAAATTTCGTCTGCATATTCATATTAGTGTTGTCGTGTACTATCTGGGTGTCAAATTGTATCTCTCTAGGGCTGAATACAGTTTTGCCACGCCTACTTCGTCCACTGCCCCATAATTTAAATTTCGCCTACATATTCATATTCGTGTTGTCGTGTACTGTCTGAGTGCCTCTAGGGCTAAAATACAGTTTTATCACGTCCACTCTGCCCACTGATCCAGAATTTCAATTTCAATTTCGTTTTCATATTAATATTTGTGTTGTCAAATACTATCTGTGTACAAAATTGTATTTCTCTAAGGCTAAAGTTATGTCACACCCCCTCCGCCCACTGATCCAAAAGTAAAATTCTGTCTGCATATTCATGTTGCCGAGCGCTATCTGTGTATCAAATTTTATCTCCCTCGCTATTAAAATTTGTTTAGCCACGGCCACTCCGCCCACTTTCTTTCTTAGGAGGGCAGTATACGCTGCTAATTACAGGTAAAAAATAAACAATTTAAAACATTTTTTTTACGAATTCCGGTGGTCCTTTGAGCAGACCTTTAATTCTTTAGTCGTTAGGTCTAGGCGATGGTGCTTTTTCGGAATTTTTCCCAATTAAATTGTGAAATTAGAAAAAATGCCATCATATCGTACAACTATTCTATAAAATACATATTCACTCCATTTTTCGCGACCCTACCTTAAGCCGTTTGGTTCGAAGGACTTAAGAGATTTTTGCAGGATACCGACGATATATAGATATTGTCATAGCATTGTCATTGTCTCCTTACACAGTACAGTACAACATTTTTTAGCTTATTGATTTGATACTCAATTCATTCATTTTGTCAAATTGAAGAGAATAAAAGAGCCTAAAATGTGACAAATTCTCTATACAATACTTACTAACTTCAAATCGATATTAAATAATTATGACATGTAACTTGACAAAACGAATGATGCAGAGCTTCTTCTTTTTGGGGCTATTTTCACGTGCAGTTCTCAGAACTGTCATGAACAAATATACCATTCGATCCCTGCTGACTTAACTTTAACATTTCTATTGATCTCGTTTACATACGAAAAAAAGTAATTGTTAAAAAAGTACCCTTATCTGTTATTAATTTGAACTACAATAACGACATGTTTATTTCCCTCTTAATTAAGCAATATAAGCGTCTTTTTATTACTCAACAACTATTATAGTAAAAATAATTAGTTTAGCAGGTGTGAAATAATCGACTAGTAGTTCGCAGAATCTAAAGGCATTAGAAAATACATTACCAAGACGAAATTGTTGTAGCTGGGAAAAGTAATTAGATTTTTATTTTGACGTAGCTTAAATTAAAGTCTGAAAGCTAGGATTCTATGAATGCATTTTTATAATGTTTATTAACATTTAAACTGTTGAGCTCAGCATTTGAATACAGAGATTATTGTAAATTTGCTTCTGTTCTTCGGTTTCAACTCAATTTTTATTCAAATTTAAAAATGTTTTTCTTTTCTTCCAGATGAAAGAATATCAGGATTTCGGCCAATTTCATTTTCATTGGGCCGATTATGTTGTATTTGTGCTGATGATTGTATTGTCCACTGGCACCGGTGTTTACTATGGATACTTCAGGTAAGCTATACTTATATTAATGTGTTGTAGTAGGATAAGAATTAGATAAAACGGATACACAAGGCGAATTGGCGGAAAATAGTAAGTCCAGGCAATCTACAGTCCTATGATTGCTTTGTGCTTTGTATGTATTGCTCTGAGCTTTGATCGGATAGCAACTTCTGAATAGGAAACCTATATGTGTTACACAATCATATTTGTACTAGCCTTCCTAAACGATACTTTTATGAGAAGCTACGTAGCTGAAACGATAAAGATTTAAAGATTCTCGCCTACTAAAGATGTGCATATAAGTGTTGAGATAAATTGCAAATTAGTAATAAAATATTTTAGATTGTTGCTGAGTAAAGCGATAACAATTCTAGGTCAAATACCTAACTATGAACACCTTATGGCTGTGTTTCATAATAACAATTATTATGAAATTAACACATTATTTAGTAATGAATCCACAATTGTTCAAAGACCAATAAACGAAATCTAACTAGATTTAGTGCACTTGACAACAGAACTTATTTCGAGAATGAAAATTTTAAAGGAGAGCTACAAAACAATGCCGGAACATAACACCCAGGTTATAATCCCCATAATCAATAGATTTTCGGACATTATCCCCAAATCGATTTTGGGGATTATATCCTTGGGTGCTTTAATCCGGCATCGTTTCTCGCTCTTCTGTATCAATTTTAATTTTATTTTCGTAATAAGTTCCTTAGTCATATGTTCACAGATATGTATGTAAATATATATGGATGAACTCCTTCATTTGAGTTCTTGAGTTATGCTAAAATCTATGAAACAATCACTTTTAAAATAAACATATTTACTGAAATAATAAACTTTGCCCTAGAAAAAATATAGACTGTTTTGGTAACTGTTTAGAAGCACTTTCTAAAAAGGATCGCCTTTTTTGTTTTCGTTTTAGAAAAGAAAAAACTCCCAGGAAGTTACCCACCTGCGATGTGGAGGATACAGCTAAGAGGACAACCGATTTTGGTTCGTCCAAGATGAACGAATATCTCTTGGGCTCAAGGAAATTGAAAATCTTTCCAGTTGCCATGAGCTTGGTCGGTAGGTAAGTTAACACCAAACAAAAATAAAATCCAGCTTCATATTCATAATATTGACATTCATAATATCCTTTTAGTTACGTATCTGGTGTTACCATTCTTGGTACCGTTTCGGAAATCTATAATTTTGGCACACAATACTGGCTGATTATAGTGTCAATCATATTAATGGCTATAGCGGTATCAACGGTTTATTTACCCGTTTTTGCAGCGCTTCGTGTTGGGTCCTCATATGAGGTAAGTGCTTGTTCACAACAAATCTTATCGAAAAAAATCAATAGGTATATAAAAGTTCAACAGTTTTGTGTAGCTTTAGCTCGACTGGCAAAAGTCTATGCAAAATTCAGACTTTGCCCGGTGTAGTGACGTTCGACCACACACACACACACTGTCTGTCCGTTGGTGGTATTTGTAATCTTTATTTGCAATTGATTGGCCAATAAAGACAAAGTATACGCGAGTTACTAGCAATAATGAATTTGTACTGAACACATGTATAAAGGGAACTATAAACAGTGAAACTATATTGGACAATAACCACATATTTCAATGGATGAACAAGTGTTCTAAAAGAACAGCATCTGACAAAATTGATAGCATAAATTCAAAAATTATTTGTGATTGACAAAATAACTCCAAAATTTTAATTTTTGCACAGAGATTATTAAATATTACATAAGCAGTTTCCCTGAACTTTGGTCTTAAGTTGGCAATGGGTGAATTAATAGATATATCTCAAAGGCAATATATATTTCCAACGGCACAGTGTATGGAAGAAATAATATAAATTCTTGAGAATAAATTTAAATTCCACTTCAGGTAATGTGTGATCAATTTTGTTATATACTGTGCTGTGGTCTTCATTTTGCGAAAATTAATCTATTTCGCTTAAATGTGATTCATAAGAAATATTAACCTACATTTATAACTAAGTTTATAATCTCAAGCGTTTTGAAAAATGTACCGGAGGTTAAAATTTCAATTTAACAAAAATTGTTTTTATTGCGTTAAAAGCGGGAATTGTGATATCGTATAGCATTTGTTTTTAATACAGCCACACGGAACAATTAAGAACAAATCAGCGCTTATCTTTGAAAAGGTTGGCAACACATTCGAATTTATATATGTATGTAATTTCAGAGTACTGTAATAAATCAATTGTTATGAGAACACCAACAACCAACTGTCAGGAAAGTGATTACCAGTTGACGGCAAACTCTGACAGTTATACTTTTGATATTTTCAGTATACCGATTAATTAACCACGAATGGACTATCAAAAGTGTCAACTCTTTTAAAACTACGGGACCTGATTGACATGTAGTTTTAAAAGAGTCGACGAATTAACTCCCTGGCTTTTGACAATCTTCAGTGCCTTACCTATTAGCGTCTCTTCCTTTCCAGTTAAAACTTTGGAGAGAATAATTGATGTATATATCAGATAATCTCTTAAATCGGAAACTCTATCCAAGGCTCAACATGTCTACTCGAAGGGTGACTGCTTTACATTCGATAACACAAAGCGATAAAAAAAACTGAAGTCGAAATACCTATGAAATTGAAAAGTCCCGACCTGACACATTGATGGCAGTACATGAATTAAATCCGCTAGCCCTAACCTTCAAAAGTCGCGTGTATAAATTTGACAGCTGTCGGATCGATAGTTTGTGAATTATAGCATTTTGATTGAAGCAACATTTGTTATTGTGAAAAAAATGGATACAAAAGAATTTCGCGTGTTGATTAAATATTGCTTTTTGAAGGGAAAAAATACAGTTAAGGCAAAACCTTGACTTGATGACGAGTTTCCGGACACTGCCCCAGGAAATTCAACCATCAAGGATTGGTATACTAAGTTAAGATGTGGTGAAATGAGCACCGAAGACAACGACGCAGTGGACGCCCAAAAGAGGTTGTTACCGACGAAACCATTACAAAAAATCTACAAAATGTTTATGAATGACCGTAAATTGGAATTGAATGAAATAGCAGGCACCTTAAAGATATCAACTGAACGTGTACATCATATCATTCACGAATATTTGGGTATGAGAAAACCGCGCGAGCTCACTTTTGTATAAAAACAACGACCAGTTGATGTTTCGGAGCATTTTTTGGAGATGATCAAGCGTAATAAACCCGAGTTTTGCGTCGATATGTGACAATGGATGAAACATGGCTTCATCATTTTACTCCGAAGGCTAATCGACAGTCATCCGGGTGGACTGCACACGATGAACCCGCTCCAAAGCGTGGAAAAACGCAACAGTCGGCTGGCAAGGTTATGGAGTCTGTATTTTGGGAAGCGCATGGAATAATATTCATTGACTACCTTGAAAAACGAAGGACAATCAACAGCGACTATTTCATAGAATTATTAGACCGTTTAAAAAAAAGACATCGCCGAAAAACAATCGCATTTGAAGAAAAAGAAAGTGCTGCTTCACCCAGACAATGCACCGTATCACAAGTCAGAGAAAACGATGGCAAAAATCCATGAATTCGGCTTCGAATTGCTTCCGCATCCACCGTATTCTCCAGGTCTGTCCCCAGCGACTATTTCCTATTCTCAGATCTCAAAAGAATGCTCGCTGGGAAGAAATTTTTGTCGAATGAAGAGGTGATCGCCGAAACTGAGGCCTATTTTAAAGCAAAGGACAAAACGTACTACAAAAATGGTATCGAAAAGTTGGAGGGTCGCTATAATCAGTGTATCACCCTAGAAGGGAATCCTGTTGAATAAAAAAAAATCGAATTTTGCCAACTGGGTTTTAATATGATAGGCCTGGGACTTTTTAATTGCCCTGTTACCCGGAATATTATACTATTTTCCAAGTAGGTGCTGAAGTATTTGGGACCGGCCGTGGCATAGTGGTTAGAACACGCGACTACCGTGCGGGAGATCGCAGGTTCAAACCTGGCTCCAGTCATCTTAAAAAAATTGTTCTTTCATTGTCGGCTCCCCTCGAATGTTGTTGACAGCAACTTCGCAGTATTAAGTGTCGAGTCAATCGGCGTGTCTAGTAAGGGCATCTCAAACAGTGACGTTTGCATTCGTCGATAAACAAGTAGATGCCGTTAGTTGTGAATCTAAAAATAGAAAGCGTGTTAATTCACAACAACAGGAGAAGCTATCCCATATCTCATTCATGGGGTGCAAAGGGAAATTAAGTTTTTTTTTAACTTAATTGGAATCGGAACACTAAGGTCTAGCAAAGTGCTAACGGCTCTATACTGCTGTAAAATGGCAATCGACTTAAACTTGAATATTATGTAAACTGGTTGTATGACTTTGTTATTAAATCAATCTTACTTTACGGATCAGCTCTGGAGAGAACAAGCCAAAGACTGAAATTCGGGTGCATTAAGAGCTGGAGTCGATAATGTTAATAGGGGCACTTAGTACTACTCCAACTAATGCACTGTTTACGATCCTAAACTGGTTACCCCCTGTCATTGAGCCGAAGAAGGTAGCAATGAGCTTAGATGCCACGAGACTGGACTATGTTCATGCCAAAGTTTTGGACTTCATTAATGTAAGGTGTCACAAAGATTACACTGTACCAGAACCTCTTGCCGATCCGGGTTTTATTAGGAACATCCTGGACAGAAACCACTGTGATAATAAAGATAATGCCCTACACTTAGGGGAAGATGTCATCTCAATTTTCACAGGCGGATCGAAATTAAGAGAAAGAGCGAGTTGTGGAATGTTTTCGGAGGAGTTGAATTTGCAACTGTCGATTATACAGAGGACTAGATAAAGCTGAATTAGCCGGTCACTGGCTGGTTGGAAAGCTTGAAACTTCCATACAATGATTTTTGTAGAATCTGCAACGTTGAGGAAGAAGAGGAGACCACGAAGCATCTTTTATGTTACTGCCTTACTTTCGGTAACCTGAGATTAGGGTAGCCAGACGTACTGTTTTTAGCAATACATGTACTGTTTTATTGTTAATGTACTTTTTTATGCACAACACGTAAAACAGTACGCAAAAGTACTGTTTTTCAAACCTTTAACTGTTTTTGTACTGTTTTTTTATTTTACTGATTTTTAAAATAACAATCCATTTCAATATTTGATAAAACATGTTTGGTATAGTCTACAAAAATAGTCGAATATAATATAAAACACTCTACTATAGTAAACACATAGTTTGTTTACAACATTGTTATTGATTTGGATGTATACAATTTAAAATAGGTTTGAAAATTACATTTTAACATCGCGGTAAGATAACTACATTTATATCCACACACTTAGGTATAAGGATATATATCATATGATACGCGAAAGTATCAAATATCTTAAGACAAAATTCGTTTCAGGATTTTTTACGACGATTTAGCTATGTCCGTCTGTCTGGATGGCTGGCTGGTGAGCAGGATAACTCGGATTAATCTTAACGGACCGATCCTCATGAAAATTTACTACTGTTAATAGTTTTCTTAACGAAGCCATTGGAATGTAAATAGACTGTGGTTATTTTGCCTATTTACAATCCCACAGCAAAGTTCCTCTTCTGGTATTACCTATTTTTGAAAAATGTATATTTCTTTTATACTGCTGGGTATATTTACTTCGTCAGATAAATAACCTTATAAAAGTATAAAGTTATAAAACGTTTGCCACACCCCTACTGGTACCTCCCACACAAATGATTCAATTCACCGTTATTTTACATGCATATCTGTATTGTAAGTACAAACTTTGCCCAAGGACAGCATGATCATGATCTCTATTGATTTCATATTTTTTAAAACATTTTTAACACTTTTTTTTACTTATTTAAAGCGTAAATTTATAAGAAGGCTATAATTTATGATTAATTATATAGTATAAAACTTGATGCTCTAAACCCATTTTGGAATAACAGGTGCAATTAAAAAGGATTTACCAACTACATATCGGTGGCTTAACATGCAAAGGCTTTGAAATTTCAATTTCTTAGAGCCTTTGCTTGTTCAGACAACAATATGTTTGTACTCTGTGTAAATGCGTTTATGACATAATATTATTTTTTTAACATTGTTTTTGTTTCTTATTGAATTAATTCTCAAAATATGTGAGGCTTAATACATTTTTATGTTTTAATTTAAAATGTACTGTTTTTTCTCCGTTTTACTGTATTTTATTCACTAATGTACTGTTTTTTCGGTTTTAATATCTGGCTACCCTACCTGAGATATAAATAGTTTGGTCAACGGACACTTGTGGACTATACATAGTGATGGCAAAATAAAAAGAATAATCGATTAATTAATATGGTTAATCTAATACCCTGTCCACACTACGTCTCGAATTACCTAATTCGCTCTTTGAATTACATACGCGAATTACCCTGTCCACACTACACGTACTTAATTTGATTTGACAGTTTCTTTTGTTTGTTTACTTTGCTTTGCTTGTATGCAACTCGTGGTTTTTTAAATTTGGCTTTGTAATTTTTACTAATAATTCGTGAAGCCCGATCTCTAGTTTAATTAAAAAGGAAAATATTAAAGAAAAGGTCAAATATCAAAAAATTAATAAAATTTGTTTTACTTTGTGTTTGTTGTTTACATTTTCATTTTCATTTTGACAGCTGTTTTGATATATTCCGATAAAAATTAGAGATGGCAACGATTTCATCATAATTCAGAAGGTAATTCGAAATGAATTACCTTCAAAGAAGGTAATTCGCTCTCAAAGTTTTGTATGGGGAATTACGTAATTCGCCATGTAATTGGGGGTTGAATTACGAATGAGAGCGCGAATTACGAAAAATGACTGTAGTGTGGACATGGTATAAACGACAAATAATTAATCGCGATTAATTGGAAACAAAACAAGCCGCTCTGATGGTACAGATGTACCAATCAAAAAGCAATATTATTGTGCAAGAGAGTACAGCTTAGGGTAGACCGATTCATTTCTTCCCATGCGTCTATTACGTTGCGCTTTAATTCTAGTACTGGAGCATTGACAACGAAGCTTAGTTCATCTTGAGAAAGTGTTGAGTCATTGTCCCTCCTTCTTCGTGTGTGGACTAAAGATTTATGTTGAGCCCATAAATCAAATTCAGCATCACCAGCAAAAGACGTTTCACTGCCGCTCCCAATGCTGTCATCTATATGAGAAATTTCTATAATTTCATTTGTTAGCTGTCTCATGACTTTTAATAAAGCTAAGGGGTCACCAAAATGAATTTTTGTAAACCTTGGATCTAGTAAAGTTGATGCTGCAAGTAGAAATGAACGTTCCATTTCCCCAAAGCGACGATCAAACTGGTTCAAAATGTTTGTTTCTAGATATCTATCGATTATTATTTTGAATAATCGAAGAAAAATTCACGATACAATTAAATCGTTAATTGAAGGAAAATATTTACCAATTTTTCGATTAATCGTGTCATCACTATCTATACCTGCCTATCAGTTGGCGATTTGCGGAGCATCCATGGCTTCATCAGAGTAACAAAATAGCTTGACCGAAAAGAGTAGGAATAATTTTAATAGTGTCACGTGACCTACAATAGTAACCGGCAATATTCTCCGTTTAAAAAATGTTCTTCGTCCCGTAAATAGAATACGGTTATTCGTATCATAGAGAACGCGTCGCTATTTAACCTTCCGGTGTGGAATTAAATTTTTTGAAAAATGAGATATTTTTAGGTGGAAAATTTTGCATATAAGGGATATATTTGTATTTAAAGATCCTTCCGAAGTGAAATTTCGTTTTTTGACAACTTAGATATCTTTGGTGGAATATATTGCATATTAGAAATATAAAGTATTGTGGATATTAAGATTTCCGAAATCGTCCTTCTTATCCTGGGATTAATCCTAATTCTTATTTTGCGCGGGTCATGAAATCACTTTCTGAGGCAGATTCGAGGACGTCGGAACTGTCAGACAAATATTCAGTTCCAGTATCCTTAAATAGAAATCAATATCAGATTATGACATCTGTACTATTCCAAAATAGTCGAAATTATTTTTTCTATGGTAAATTCCTTTTTTAAAATTTTTAAGTAAAAATTTCCTTATTTGAAAATTTTGTTACACATATTTTACATGATGATACAAAAATCGGTTTGTGTCTTAGCTTTTTAAGAATATTTGGTATAGTATTTGTGGTAATAAAAACACAGTAAAAATAGATTTGCAAAAAAAAAAATTTTACTAAAAAAATATTTATAAAAAAAAATCGACTATTTTAATATTTAAAATTTGATGTTTTCTCAATCGAGTATTAACTGCTACTTCTTTATATTTTGTCCATTGAATTTACCCTTCCTTCGATAAACTTTTTGAAAAATGTAATCCGAAAATTAAGGAGACTTCTGATAAGCATGAAACATAGCACTAATCTGGAATCTGGAGCCAGACTTGAAAATACATTTTTGAAAAAAAATGTCTGCCATATAGCATTCGCCATTTTGTTTTTTCAAAATTTGACTCTAGATTCGAAATCGGCGACCCAAAAAAACTCCAATAGGCACAATATCGGTTAAAATTCAGCAATTTTTTTTAAATAAATGTCCGCCAATTTGTATCCGCCATTTTATTTTTTAAAAATTTGACTCCAGATTCTATACTAGCGACCTCAGTAACGCCTCAATATCAGTAAAATGCAAGCATTTTGTGAAGAAAAAAAATGTCCGCAATTTTGTATCTTTCATTTAGTTTTTTCAAAATTTTACTCCGAATTTGAAATCAGTGACACCAAAAACCGCCTTAGTACCATGTTTTATGCCCATTGGAAGTCTTCTTCATATTAAGGCTAAATTTTTGACTGATCCGACCAATGTGCTATGTGCTACGATTTGTTACGATTTTCGTTAACCCATATAAATTACAAAAAAAAAAAATAAATAAACACAAATTGTCATTATACCCATAGTGATGAGGGTTGATTCCATCCATTGTATTATTATTGTATTTTAAATGCCCTATTTATTAAATCCCATTACATTTGCGAAGTCTAAAACAACAATCTATTGCGGACTTTGATCAGCTAATACCGAAGATATAGTGAGTAACACAATAGTGTTGGGTTGCGCCGCTTTGCTGCTTGATTGCATATAAAAAAAACATTTCTTTTAATTAAGTGTTTGTGACGAATGTCAGTCAGTCAGACATGATCAATTTCCTCACATGTTTAAATTGTTGTCTCAGTGTTGTTGTTTTTATCGCTGCCTGCAAACTAATCAATTGAAGAAGTGAAAGCTTTAATTATATGCACAGAAAATTATCGTGTATTTGATGATACTTTTTTTGTTGTTCATCAACTCGATTGTAGTACATGAAAATATACTTTGTTACAGTGGATTCCCTTTATAGCGAACACTCGATGTGGCGAATTCGGGATTTAAAGAACAAGCTAAAGTTCCACACTGTTCTGCATTTTGAAAAATAAAGAAAAACTTGTGTGGAACAAATTCAACAAATATGTTGATCTCATAAAAGTAATCTCTCTCGCCTTAACAATGACAAAGAACTCTCTAACGATTGCAAGACTTTTATGTAAAGCGTTAGACATCCCGTCAGTAAGAAATTGTTTTATGATACTCAATACAATATATTCGGATGTGAGTAACTTTAGACATAAATAATATAAAATAATATTTACATACCAGTCTAACTTCAGATCACATGAATCAGTTGGTATAGAATGCAATATTTGAAAAAGTTTTTAATAGGAAAGCAATGATCAAGGAAGTGACATACAAATATAGTATAGAAATTGGAGTAAAGTAAACTGACTGATAAATACCTTCCCCCTATGTATGATTATGTTTAAGTCTCGAGTTGAAATTGATCGATTTTTAATTAAAATTAAATAATAATTTAAATAACTTTTTCCTATAAGGACCTGGTTCCACTTTCAGTTATTTTTGTTTGAAATTGTCGCAAATGCAACAGCAAGAGACCTGTGCTTTGGAACATGTTATAAAATTTATTTATTGCCTTTATAATTAATTTCCATATGGTGCATTTTTAACATCTAATTGGTTCTCAAAAGGGGGTACTAACAATTCCAAAAGTGATTTTCATATTAAAAAAAATATTTTGACGTTTGAAAAAAGTTTATTAACAAAGTACAATCACAAAAATGTCACTTTTATCTGCAAGACGATAAAACAATAAACTTGATCGCTAAAATGTCTCACTTAATTAACAGCCGGTGATTATAGCAATCGTTTGCAGACGATTTGTTCACCCAGTTTATGATTACGTTAAGGCACATGGCTGGTTTTGCTACAATGTATTTATACGTATGTACTATGTATGTATATCACAAAATACAATGGCCGTTAGTAATTAACAAATTTTAATCATTTATACACCATTTTATCACTTTATGATATGCGATGATTGTGTTCGAATGCGGACTGATATTTCATAATATAATTTTGTTAAGGGGTAAGAAGTTTTTAAGATCATTCTGACAAAAAAAAAAAAACTCATTTGAAATTGAAACGAATTTTGTATATGACACATATGCAAAATATACGCGCACTATATAATTTCTTTAGTACAATATAAAAATATTTCGTACACGACGAATAAGTACATATTATATAAGGCTTAAATTATACAGATTAATAAGAACATTGCGTTTATAATTCCTGTCTGACAACATTTATTGTTAACTGTTATTGCAAGATTAAATAAAATGTAATTTTGTGTTCATACAATTGGCCTACAACCAAAAAATTATTTCATTGTTTTAATATATAGTAGGCAAAATACTAGTAAGGCAAAGATGATGAGACCTAATCAACTAGACTACTAAGGCAAAGGTAATGAGACCTAGTTGATTACTTACTTACTTAGCTGGTACTTCTATGCAATCCCAGTGGATTATATACCGCACGTAGAAAAATATTATAAGCGCCTCGATCTTCTGCGCTTCTTCTGCAGTTAGTCACACCGAGTTCTGTAAGGTTCTCAGTAACCTGGTCTTTCCAACGGAGTTTTGGTCGCTCTCTTCTGCGCCCTCCATCGAGTTCATTGTCGAAGACTTTTCGAGCTGGAGCATTTTCGTCCATGCGTACAACATGACCTAAACAACGCAACCGTTGCACCTTAATGCGTTTGACCACGTCAATGTCACTGTACAGCTCGTACAGCTCATCATTCATACGACGCCGATACTCTCCGTTAACGATGATGGGCCCAAATATTTTACGGAGTATTTTTCTCTCGAATACTGCCAGAACCGATTCATCCGCTTGTGTCATAACCCAGGATTCTGAGCCATACATTAAGACAGGTAGAACCAGTATCTGGTATAGCTGGAGTTTTGTTCGTCGAGAGAGGGGTCTGTCATCGCTTGCTTAGTCCGTAGTAGCATTTATTTGCAAGCAGGATTCTTCTCCGGATTTCTAGGCTGACATTATTTTCTTTGTTGATGGCGGAGCCTAGGTAGACAAAATTATCTACCACCTCGAAATTATAGTTGTCAACGTTCACGCAGTTTCCCAAACGAGTAGATTCTTTGTTCGTTGAAACTAATAACTTCGTTTTGTCCTCGTTCACCGTTAGGCCCATTTTCGCTGATTCCTTCTGTATACCTGAGAAGGCTGCAGTCACATCCCGCAGTTTTCGACCGATGATGTCTACGTCATCAGCGTACGCGAGTAGCATGTGGCTTTTGTTGAAAATAGTGCCACTCGTGTTTACTGCAGCTTTTCTCATTATCATCTCCATCACAATGTTGAAGAGATCGCACGATAGGCCGTCGGCTTGTTTTAGGCCTCGTCTGGTATAGAATGGCTCCGTAAGATCCTTGCCAATCTTCACTGAAGACTTCGTGTCAGTCAGCGTCATTCCGCAAAGAGGTATCAGCTTCGCTGGAATACCAAACTCAGCCATGGCTTCAAGTAATTTCTGCCGTATCGGGCTGTCGAAGGCAGCTTTATAGTCGACAAAAAGATGGTACGTGTCGATCTGTTTCTCTTGGGTCTTTTCCAGGATTTGCCGAAGTGTGAAAATCTGGTCAGTTGTTTATTTTCCAGGTCTAAAGCCACACTGATAAGGCCCGATCAGGTTGGATAACATTGGCTTTAGTCTTTCACATAGCACACTCGACAGGACCTTATATGCGATGAGTAAAAGGCTGATCCCGCGGTAGTTGGAGCACACACTTGGATCACCCTTTTTCAGCACAGGACATAATACGCTTACATTCCAATCGTCGGGCATGCACTCTTTAAGCCAAACCGTGCGCAGGAGCTGTTGCATGCTCGTTATCAGCTCCTTGCCACCGGACTTGAAGAGCTCTGCGGGCAGACCGTCGGCACCGGCTGCTTTGTTGTTTTTCAGCCGCGATATTGCTCTTCTTACCTCGGCTTGACTTGGTAGTGGGCAATCTAAGCCGTCGTCGACAATTGGCGTGATAACTTCACGTGCGCTGGCTTCTGGAACCAGCAGTTGCTGGAAGTGTTCTCTCTATATGTGCAGCACACTTTGCGTATCCGTGACCAGATTTCCATCACTGTCTTTACAGGTGGGAAGGCCATTACCGTATCCATTTGCTCTTACTTTCTGGTAAAATTTTCGGGCCTCACCTCTATCCCTGTATCGCTCTATATCCTCGTTCTCCCGTTCCTTCATCTGACGTTTTTTTCGCCTAAATAGTTGTCTCGCCCGTTTTGCTTTCTCCTTATGCCGTTCCCTAACAGCACGGGTTACAATTGGCTGTAGCGTTGCCCTATAAGCAGCATCCTTTTCCTCAGACGCTATGTGACAATCTTCATCGTACCAGGATTCGTCTGAGCGCCGCTTTTCATATCCTAGCACGGTTGTTGCGGCGGTTGCCATGGAATGCACAATATACTGCCACTGTGTATCGGGAACGTCAGAAGTAGAGGCGTTGTGTCGTAAAAGTTGGGAGAGCTGGTTGGAATAGGCAGTAGCTATCTCTGGGGTGTGCAGCTTCGCGATGTCCAGCTTTCTTTGTGTTTGGTTACGTGCGTTTTTCGCTCTGCTCAATCTTGTGCGCACCTTGGCTGCAACCAGGTAATGATCCGTGCCAATATTAGCACCACGGATCACACGCACGTCCATGAGACTAGATGCATGCCTGCCATCAATTACCACATGATCAATTTGATTTTTGGTGTTTTGATCGGGGGATAGCCAAGTTAGCTTGTGGATATCTTTGTTCTGGTATCTGGTTCCACTCACTACCATGTTCCTTCCCGCTGCGAAGCTTACTAGCCTAAACCCGTTGTCTGACGTGTCGGTATGCAGTCTGAATTTACCGATCGATGGACCAAGAACATCTTCCCTTCCTATTTTTGCATTAAAGTCTCCCAGAACAATTTTAATGTCGTGGCCAGGGCAGCGGTCGTATGTTTCCTCTAGGCGCTCGTAAAATGCATCTTTGATCTCATCGTCTTTATCTTCCGTCGGGGCGTGTACACAAATCAGCGTGATGTAAAAATATTTCGGCCGGATGCGAATGGTGGCTATTCGGTCACTTACAGGGTTAAACCGCGAGACCAGGTGTCGAAGTCTCTTGCCGACTATGAAACCACATCCTAGTTGATTAGTTTTTTTTAATTTTAATTTTAAAAATAATAAATCTAAAACAATAATCTTTAATATCAATAAATGCTGATAACGATATGTAATTGATATTTTCTATATCTTCCAACAGATTATTTCTTTGATAACATAGGTGCTGCTGAGCACAACAGGAATCTGTTTTTCAAATTTCCAAAAACGCCCAAAATCTTGAGTTACAGGTAAAAACCCGGGTTTCGTACCTTTACGCACTTATAACTCAGTAACGTGGGTTTGCATATATGAAATGATTTTGATAGACTTTTTACACCAAAAAACCATTTCGCATTTTGAACTGAATATGCGAAATGCTAAAAAGTTAATAGATTTTCCTGCCACAAATCTATTAACATTGCTTCGGAGGTAGTATTCTAAGAAGCGCTAATGCTTTTAACTAATAGGAATAATAATTTATTAATATTTTGGGAAAAAATGTAAATTTTTTGTTTGTCCATTTTTTTTTTTTTGGGAATTTCTTCCGATAAATGTAAACAAATAACGAAAATGTTGGTTGCCGAATCAACATTATTGAGAAAAATCGCCTAAATTCAGCTTTTCAGAGTACAACTTGGTGCTTTTTTCCGCATCTTTCATGGATGCGAAAATATGCTTGCATCTTTTTAAAAACAAAATACATGTACAAAATTTAACATATGGGCCGCATCTTTCAAAAATGCGGAATAATGCGAAAATATGCAATTTGAAATGAAGAGACTGTTTTTTTGTTAAAGTTCAACAAATTACTATATGATTAAAAAAAAAGTAAAATATACTTCGAAATCGTCCGTCCTTCCGCTGGAAATACCCATATCGGATTTTCGTAATTTGGAAAAAAAATTTGCATCGCAATATTTTAGAATTCTTGACACTTAAGGGAGATTAATATCTATCATACGTTAGTCAACAAAAAGTCTGGGATATGAATTATCATTTAAGTAAAAGAAGTGTTCGCCCCATTGGTAAAAAGGAGCGGAATATATTCTTTGGACCATGACTATAGAATTTGCGTAAATTTGGAAAATTTGCATACCATAAAACAATCTAACAAAATGATAGGCTGTATCGTGTCCGTATTCTTTAAATTATCAATCTTGACCAATAAACACAACTATTAGAGATACTAATGAATAAATATATCAATATATGTCGTAGTCACGTCGAATCTTTGCCGTTTTTCAAATATGGCATCGCTCATGTCGTTTGTAAAACTAAAATACGAATATCGAATGTTGTCGAAAGTCGACCACTCGAACAAAAACTTTTAAAAGTTTGAAGTTGTATACACTGCACATTGGTCGGATCTGTGAAAATTTTGACCTTAATATGAAGGAGACTTTCTAATAGTTCCATGGTACTAAGGAGATTTTTGGGGTCGCTGATTTCGTATCCGGAGTAAAATTTTGAAAAAACAAAATGGTGAATACAAAATGGCGTGAACACATTTTTTTAAAAAAATGCTGGAATTTATCCGATATTGTGCCTATGGGAGTTTTTGGGGTCGCTAGTTTCGAATCTGGAGTCCAATTTTAAAAAAACCAAAATGGAGGGTACAAAATGACGGACATTGTTTTTAAAACAATTTATGAAATTCAACCGATATTGTGCCTAAGGGGGTTTTTAAATGGCGAACATTTTTTTAAAAAATACTGAAATCCTCTCGTTATGGCCTATGGGAGTTTTTGGGTTGTTAGCTTCGAATCTAGAGTCCAATTTAAAAAAACAAAATGGAGGATACAAAATGACGGAATTTTTTTAAAAAAAATTATGGAATTCAACCGATATTGTGCCTAAGGGGGTTTTAGGGCCGGTAATTTCGTATCCGGGGTAAAATTTTGAAAAAAAGAAAATGTCGGACATTTTTTTTAAAACATCCTGGAAATCTATCGATATTGTACCTTAGGGGTTTTTGGGGTCGCTGTGCTCGAATCTGGAGGCTTATTTAAAAAAAAAAATTAGCGATATTGTGCCTATGGGGGTTTTTGGGATCGCCAATTTCGTTTAAGGAGTCAAATTAAAAAAAAACAAATGGCTAATACAATTCGAAGAACATTATTTCAAAAACAAGCTTGAATTTAAGTGATATTGGGCATAAGCGGGTTTTCCAAATAGCGAATACAATTTGGCGCACAATTTGTTTAGTATAATTCCAGCTTTTTTTGAAAATAATGTCTCCCATTCTGTATCCGCCATTTTGTTTTTTTTTTCATGTCTGACTCCGGATTCGAAATCAGCGACTCCAGAAATCCCTTAGTGCTATGTTTTATGCATATCAGAAGTCTCTTCAGTTTTCGGACTAAATTTTTTAAAATTTTTATCGAAGGAATACAAAATAAGGGAAAAGGCAAAAAGTGACAACTTATCCTGAATCATTTCGATAGAGGAAACATCAAATTTTAACGTAGTGATAAGGATTTGCTGATGTTAGGGATTTAACATAAGTTTAAGTCCAAGAAACATTAACAATTTTCAAATTATGTAAACTTTTAAGCCTCTTATACAATTTTTAAAGTAAAAGTACAATATTTGACCGTTTTAATTCACAAAAAGAAATTATATTTTTATTGTTTAAACTAAAATCTACCGTTAGTTATAACTCACCATATTTTGCCTCAATATTTTATATCACGAATGCCCAAAACATAAGCCAACTTTGAAAGTATACATCATAGCGGTAAATTATCACATGGACAAAAATTTCTTTATATTTGGAGTGTTTACGTTATATATAAACAAAAAAAAAGACGTTTTGGACAATTTTATTTTTTTAATGTCGGCCAGAATATTCCGATTTCCAACCAATGTGCACTGTAGGAGGAAAAGTAAACAATGTATGTCTTTGATTCTTTCACCTACCGTACATAGTACATATAAAGTACTTGTTGGTACAATAAAGATACTCTTTGGTACAATTAATTTTTCTTTTTGTGTACAACAAAAGTACTTTCTAATACAATAAATGGTACATTGTCTTTCGGTACCAATGAAGTACTTTTTGATAACATAAATGTACTAAATGTAAATGTACCTTTTTTTCTTAATAATAGTACTTTTGGTACAATAAATTGTACATTTTGATACAAAGAATGTACTTTTTGATACAATTAAATTGTGCTTTTTGGTATCGCGTATTATATAAACATTGTAACCTGAAGTGCCGAGTACCATCTGTGTACCAAATTTTATCTCTTTGTGGCTAAAATACAGTTTGGTCACGCCCCCTCCGCTCACTGACCCAAAATTAAAATTTGATTATTCATATTCGTATTTTTGTGTACTATCTGTGTGTCAAATTTTATCTCTCTAGGTCTAAAATAAAGTTTTTCCCTGCCCACTCTGCACACTGATCCAAAATTAAAATTTCGTCTGCATTATCATCTTCATGTTGTCTAGGACTATCTCTGTATCAAATTGTATATCTCTAGGGCTAATATACAGTTTTGCCACGCCTCCTCCGTCTACTGATCCAAAATGAAATGTTGTCTGCATATTCATATTCGTTTTGTCTGTACTATCTGAGTTTAAATGTTATCTCTCTAGGGCTAAAATACAGTTTTTGCCACGCCCATTCCGTCCACTGACCCAAAATTAAAATGTGGTTTGTATATTCATGTTCGTGTTTTTCAGTACTACCTGTGTATAAAATTTATCTCTAAAATATACTTCGAATTCGTCCGTCCTTCCGCTAGAAATACCCATATCGGATTTTCGTAATTTGGAAAAAAAATTGCATCGCAATATTTTAGAATTCTTGACACTTAAGGGAGATTAATATCTATCATACGTTAGGCAACAGAAAGTCTGAGATATGAATTATCATTAAGGTAAGAGAAGTGTTCGCCCAATTAGTAAAAAGGCGCGGAATATAATCTTTGGACCATGACTATAAAATTTGCGTAAATCCGTCCACTGACCCAAAATTAAAATGTGGTTTGTATATTCATGTTCGTGTTTTTTAGTACTACCTGTGTATAAAATTTATCTCCCTAGTTCTTAAAAAAGTTATGCAACGCCCACTTCGGCCACTGATTCATAAATTTAATATCGTCTACATATTCATACTCGTGTTGTCGAGTACTATTTGTGTACCAAATTTTATCTACTTGGGGCTAAAATACAGTTTTGCCACGCCCACTCCGCCCACTGATCGAAAATAAAATTTTCGTTTGCAAATTTAAATCGGAAATGTCGAGTAGTATCAAACTTAATCTTTTTAGCTCAAAAATGGTGGTAAAATGATAGAATGCTAAAATATGTTAATAGTTTACAATACAATCTGCATTGCTAATTTTATCTTACTCTTAATTTTCTTTTAGTACTTGGAGATGCGCTTCAATCCCACAATTCGAAGCATAGCCTCAATAATGTTTGTAATGGATGAGGTGAGTTCTGCAATATATTATTAACTGTAAATTGTAAATCTAAATTTAACAATTTCCCCCACCTATTTTAGATATTTTTCTTGCCAATTATTTTATATGTCCCAGCGATAGCATTTAGCCAAGGTTTGTTTCAACATAAATCCATAGATGTGACATCAAGACTAATTTTTCATCCCATTTATAGTAACTGGTGTCAATATTCACATTATCAGTGCTTGTATCTGCGTGATTTGCGTCTTTTATACCCTCATAGTAAGTTACGGCTCAAGCATTTCAGACCGTTCTAATGTTCGTTGTATAACTTATTTCTGTTTTTTCTATTATTTTTTAATAGGGTGGCATTAAGGCTGTGGTCCATACAGATGCTTGGCAAATTATTGTCATGTTCATCTCTGTGGTTATTGTTGTCATTTTGGGCACCATCTATGCCGATGGATTTACCGATGTCTTTAAAACTGCCGCTGATGGTGGTCGCATAATATTTGGCAAGTATGTCGTCACAATGTAATTGGTCATTCCTGTTCGTCATTCATATCCTTAAGTTTATCTTCCACAGTATTAATCCATCACCTTATGAACGCCAGACATTGTGGGGTGTTTTAATTGGCGGCTTTTTCTATTGGACCTCATTTAATTCCGTGAATCAGACTATGGTGCAAAGGTACATGTCTTTGCCAACATTGAGAAAAGCCCAATGGTCGGTGGCGATATTTACCGTGGGCATAGTGCTGTTCATATCCGTGTGCTGTTTCGCCGGTTTACTTGTTTATAATTTCTATAGAAATTGTGATCCTTTGACAGCGGGTTTAATATCGGTAAGAAGGCGTTTTATGTATGTGATATATATATATTTGACAACTATGATTGTTTTCAGAATGATGATCAACTTTTGCCGGTTTATGTTATGCAAACGGTTGGTAAGCTTCACGGTATACCGGGTCTTTTTATTGCTGGTGTTTTTGGTGCTGCCCTAAGTTCTTTGTCAGTGGTCTTGAATTCAACTTCGTTGGTGGTACTGGAAGATATCGTCAAGGGTTGTTTCCGCTGCAATCTATCGGAGAAGGCATCATCTGTTTTAGTGAAAAGTTGCATTGTTGTTTTGGGCATAATAGCTATGTCGCTAGTTTTTGTCCTCGAGAAACTTAGCGGTATTTTGAGTGTGGCCACCTCTGTCACCGCCATTGCAGCCGGCACCACTTGTGGTCTTTTCACTTTGGGTATGTTGGTGCCATGGAGTAATCATAAGGGCGCTTTGGCTGGTGCCATTGCCGGAGCTCTAATGTCTGGTTGGATTTCATTTGGATCTCAAATCGCATATGCTAAAGGCGATATAGTTTCTCAGAAACTGCCGGTGTCAGTTTCAGAGTGTCCAGCCAATGTAACACTGGGTACAAATATGTATCCCGATGATTCGGATGTATTTCCATTATACAGATTGTCATTCCATTGGATCAATCCAATTGGCATAGCTTCCACAGTTCTGGTGGGGACAATAGTGTCGTTCCTTACTGGTCCTACGGTGGTGAAAAAGCTGGATGCAGATGTTCTATCACCAGTCATTCACAAGTAAGTTATTAATTTGATATGGTTGTTTAATTACCGCTTCATTTGTTCAAAGTTTAGTATAAAATTTATTGGTTCTAAAAGTCGACTTAAAAGGGGTTATTTTCTTGTTATGTCCTTTAGGATTTTTAAAACTGGTTGGCAAACGCATATATAATACAATAACTACTTTAAATAGACATGGGATTTTTGGGGCACTTTTGCATCATTTACTCCTCTTCTGAAAAAAGTGGACTGAAGACCTTTTTTCAGTATACCTTTGATATGAAGCTGGAACCTTCAATTTTGGAATGTAGGTTCCTTTTATTACATAGGCGCACAAGGGATTTTTTTAATTCGGAATGAAAGGGGAATAGAAGGGGCGTGGCTCCACCCATACAGATCGAAATTTGAAATATCTATATCACATGGTTATCTCCAGATCAATTGACAATGAATCAGATAGATCACGTGTTTTGGAAGTACGAGTGGTCAGGGGTGCGAACATTACCGCAGTTAAGTTACGCACAAGGCTAATCATGGTAACGTTCGTAACCAGGCACAACAAAAGCTGGACATCAATAAATTGTGGACCAAAGATGTAGCGGATGCCTACTCCAACCACCTAACTAAACTGCTAACGAATGCTCCAACCCCTGATAATATTACCTCCCAGTGGCAATATATAGCCGACTTTATAGAACGGACTGCGAGAAGCGTACTTGGGTACTCAAAGCCGTCTCAAAAAGATACCTTGTACGATGATGAATGCCGCAATGTTACTAGATAGAAGAATGCTGCATGCAGGGCGAAACTGCAGCCAATGGCAACGTGAGCTGTTTGTGAACGGCACATTGAGAAGAGACGAGAGGCAACTCGTCTTTTTAGACGTAAAAAGAAAGAGCTGAAGAAGATGAAGGGTGAGTGCCAGAGTTGCTCCGAAGTAGAGAGGAAGCCCGAAAATTCTATCAGAGAGTTAAGGCGAGAATTCGTGGAACAGGGTTGCCCTACTGCAAGGACAGCGATGGCCAGTTAGTGACGGACCCGGATAACATTCTGAAGATATGGAGAGATCATTTCATAAATTTACTGGGTACGGACACCACTCCAGAAGTCCCCGCTCCAATCCATGACGATGATATTAACTGTCCACCTCTGAGCCAGACCGAGATAAGTGGGGTAATATCCCGCCTTAAAAACAACAAAGCAGCTGAAGCCGATGGTCTCCCTGCAGAATTGTTTAAGGCAGGCGGGGAGGAGCTGATTAGGAGTATGCATCAGCTCATTGAGAACATCTGGCTAGAGGAGAGCATGCCCGGTGATTGGAGTCTCAGAAAGGAGATCGTAGTGAATGTAAAAACTACGATGGAATAAGCCTATTATTATTTGCGAACAAGGTCCTTTCGTGCATATTGTGTGAACGTCTAAAGCTAATTGAAGAAAAACTAATTGGACCATATCAGTGCGGCTTTAGACTTGGTTAATTTACGACGGATCAAAAATTCACTACGCCAAATCCTGGAAAAAACTTATGGTAAGCAGATCGACACCTACCACCTCTTAGTTCACTACTAAGCCGCCTTCGACTCTCCGATAAGGAATAGGCTATATGTCTGAGTTTGGTATTCCTGCAAAGCTGATTCGACTTTTCAGATGTACCTTGGAAAACTCCAAATCCTCGCTAAAGATTGGTAAGGACCACTCTGAACCATTCAACACGAAAAGAGATCTTAGGCAGGGTGATAGCTTGTTCTGTACACTATTATGGAGAATGTGATGAGAAAGGCTGGTGTCAACATGTCTGGCACCATATTTCACAAGAGCCACATGCCACTAGCCTATGCCGATGATATATACATCATTAACCGAAATCTGCTGGATGTTACTGTAGTTTTCTCATCACTAGAAAAGGAGTCAGCAAAAAATGGGTTTACCGATCAACGAGGACAAAACAAAAACAATGATTTCGACGAACAGAGTTCTCTCGATGGGGACGCAACGTGAAAATTGTTTTGAGGTAGTAGATGAATTTATCTACTCGGATCTTCCGTCAATAAGAAAAAAATGGAATTCTTTTATACTTCAGGCCTCAAATTTATGAACCACTTTCGTAAGTTGTAATGGGCCACTTAAGTAAGTAAGTATCACATAAACCATTATTGAAACGCAGTCAAGATTTGATACATATGTATGTTGGTGGTACAAGAAAAGTTAGAAGATACGCGATGCCACGCCCCTTTTAAAAAAATCGTTATATGGGCTAAATAAATGGATCGATTGCAATTAAAATTTTCTCAGTGTGGTACTGTTTGTAGGGCCTCTATCATAGGCCACATGAAAACATAGTTAGGCAATGGGTCTTAGAACCGCCCACACAAACCGAAATTTCAATTCGTTATATCTCGGTTAAAAGTGCAATAGGGTTACGAGAAGCAGGCCTTGGGCGGCAATCGGAGTCTGGTCATGCATCAATACTGTTTGGTTTAGCAGACATGGATGCAACGGAGGACTCCACAAAGGAAAGGACTATATGATTCCGTTGTTGGATTTTACATCATGCCCGGAAATAGTGATTCCTGATAGACAAGATTAAAAAGCTTTCTTGGCCTTCAGGGGGCTGTCCATCTACACTGATGGCTCTGAAATGGGAATCTCAATTTCAGGCAAAACTTCCGATTGGATAACGATTGCAATTCGATTCGATTGTTCCAGGCGAAGATCTTCGCTATTTTGAAATCTGTGGAGGAAATACTGGCAAGGAATTTGAAGCAGATCGTCACAATCTTTGCGGACAGTCAAGCAGCCTTAAAGGCTTTAGTACCAAGGGTTATAAAGTCGAGATTAGTGTACAGTTGTAGGACGGCGCTCTCAAAACTGCCGGAGAATAGTGTTCGACTCTGTTGAGTCCCCGGAAATAGTGACATTTTAGCAAAACGTGAAGTGGTGTGGAAAGGCTTAGCACTGAGATCTGGCCAATCAGATGAAGCAGTGCGACCACTAATATGTCATACATACGGAATTGTGACCCGTCACATCGAACGGCTGAAAAAAGGCATCTTGGGAACATCGCACCGACTGTGTGGTATTAGGTATATTTGGCCAGGACTGGATGGTGGACGAACCAGATCACTATTGGAACTGGATAGGAGGTCCGTTAGACGAAAAATTTGAGTAATCACGGGACACTATGACGTCAGAGCATTAACATCCAACTGAGAGACAACACAGGAGGATTATTGCAGACTTTGCCACGATGAGGAGAAAATTGAGACCATTGAGCATTTTTTATGCCATTGCCCAGCTCTTCATAGAAGAAGGAATCAATTCTTCGGGAAAAAGTTTTTTAGATAGTCTCACCGAATTGTCGTCATGTAACATTGAGAATCTTTTGAAATTCACTGTTAATTTGAGCTGACTTAAGGGCAGAGGACCATAGTGTCCCCACGTAATCTCACTACTTGTATATATGAAGTTGAAGGAGAGAACACACCGGAATTATTTTTTTTTAGCACTTCTATCTCTCTTCCGCTGTACTATTCTTGTAAACTCTTTATTCTCCCTTATTACGTATGTCGTAGTCGACTTTCGACAACATTCGGTTGGTTTTTATATTTGAATAAAGAAAGTAATAATTAACAGAAATGTTTAGTGTTGAGAATTTTTCATCATCTGATGAAGTAGAACATGATAGGAGCAAGAACAAGTCGAATTTCAGTCTCAAAAACGACATTAGCGATGCAATATTTGAAAAACGACAAAGATTCGACGTATAGAGTAAGGGGGATTATATTGTAAAATACACTCTTTATATTTCTCTTTCTTAAATCAGGACAATCGCAATGGACCATAATGGTCTCCGAGTATTGTAATGGCATGGTATTGCGCTGTTTCATTATATGTCCGCAACCTAAACCTAAGGCCAGCTAAAGGTAGAATATCTTTAATTGTGGTTAATAATTAGTTTATAGAAGAGTTGTGCAATATAAAGGGAGCGTTCGCTATTCGTACTTTTAGAGATAATAAGGCCGAAAAGTGGGATTAAACTGGTGTCACCGCCCACACCATACGGCTTAAGGTAAAATCGCGAGAATTGGAATGAACATTTATTTTATAGAGCAGTTGAAGGGATTTTTCGCAAGTCGTATTTCTAGAGGTGAAAAGACTGAGAAAGAAAAAAAATGGTAATATCACCAAGATGATACGGCTTAAGCTAGAATCATGACAATTTATAAAATTAAAGAGCTGTAAAATTAAAGAGCTGCACGAAAGAAATTTTCGAAATTCTATGTTTTAGGGGCAAAAAGGTGGAAATTAGAATGAAACTGGTACTATTATCTAGAATAAACAGCTATTGCTGCAGCCACAAAAATTGGGCCAAATATTTGTCTTCCTGAGCAGTTCAGCGTCAAAAAGCAATTTTCGAAATTCGTATTTTAAAGGATAAAAAGGGAAACAAATTTACCACCGCAAACGGCTTTTAGGAATAAAGAGGGAAAAAAGTGATACTATCTCTCATACTGGGGTGAATATACTATACGAAGATATTTTTCGAAATTCGTAGTTTTAAGGATAAAGAAGGATAGCTAGTGTCTATATAAAAAATAACCTAAGATGTCCTTATGTCTTTATGAGGTTTCTGTTAAATTATCAAAGTTGTTCATATCAACTTTTGCCAAAATGTTATAGATTTTTAAGGTCATATTCATATTTCTAAAGTAGGTGAAGCGTTCTCTAGCTAAAGTATTCTTTGGCTCTAACAAATCTTTAATAAGAAATTGTATTCATAAACGTTTTTTATCAGTACTTTAGCTTTACTTGTTCAGGTGGCAACGCCAACTGTTATTGGCTTTATAATCGGATACAAAAGCTTTATAATCGGATACCAAATATGTTTTGCACTTATAATAACTATGAACATTATTGTAGCTTAATTTTATATTAACTATGATTCTCATAACGGTTAGAAAGACGTTAAAGTGAAAATGACATTTAAAGATTGCATTTTCCTTTCCTCATGTTGAATAGTAATCGGATACCGATTACATTGTATCCTTGTTTTGATTGTTTTTACATCACGAATATTATTTCATTATTTACAAATTATTTTTGAAGAATTTTGGAGAAATATTTTTCAAAATCGTATTCATGAATGATAAGTGTCTATTTAGATACTTTTCTATGTGCGCAATGATTAAGAAGAAAATTTCCTACACAATGAATGCATGCAATAGGAAAAGTGCCGAAAAACTCAAAATAAAGATACCAAATTCATAAATATGCAATAAATTGTACAAACTTCAAGTTATAGCATGCTTAAAGTAGAGACAACCCTACTTTAACTTATTGAAGATGTGAATCGTTTATGAATACTGTTTTCTCGAAATTTGCTTAAAAATGGTTTATAAACCTCTTATAAGTTTTTATGAATATGGCCGTTATTTTATATCTCGAAATGAAGCGTTAATAAGGAACTTGATATAAACGAGTACAAATGAAGCAATTTGCAATTTCTTCATTAATACACTATTTACTAAACTGTTTGTTTTTTCTTATAGATTTCTGCCTAAAGAATGTTTTCCACCATCCGAATCGGATAATGAAATGACCCGAGAAAATACGGCGCAAACACTGACACATCTTCTGGAGACATCTGCGAGTCGGCCGCAAGGTGGCAGTGATATTGACACTAGCGAAGATAGTCCAGACATAAGTGTAAAATATTAACAACAACAACAGCAAAACCTGTATTTTTATTAAAGAGTAATGTCTTGCCAAATTTATCTTAGATTAATATAGTTTCAATTAAAAAAATCCATATAATCTTCTATACGCCTAAACTATACATAGGGCAATGAAGTGGAATCAAGACAATTACAGTAATAAATATGTACTGACACATAATTATTTAGCAGCGTAGATGTTGCATATACAAACATATATTCATCATGGAAGTATATTTTTATAGTATGATCCGTAATTTATTGGTTGGTTGGATGATAGGCATACAACTTAATTAGAGCTTGATTCCCCCCCTAAAAACAACATAAATCACATAGTTTTGGTTAAGGTGCGAACATAGCTCTTATTTAATTTTTAAATCTATGTATGCATGCCACTTGGTAAAAATTCTATACTGTCTTTCAAAACTAAAACTTGAGCATGTTAATTATTTAAATAAGACCTTCCTGTTATTACTTAAGTTATTAAAACTATTTACTTTCTATATTATGGAATTTATTATTTAGAATCTAGTATTTTAATGGCTATGTACTATAAATAAGTTATAAATTTTTTATGTAATTATTACTTGTGATTAATGCAACAACAACAAAACTACTATTATTTTTGTACAAATCACACATATTGGTCCATATTATTTAAATTTAAGTTTAACTAAATATAATAAGAACCAAAATAAACTAGTTGTTAGTCGAATAATTTAGAAAAATATGTATTCCCATTCGATTAATGTATTTATTGATTGTACAAAAGATTTATTAATATTTGCTGGATATTTTTTAAAAAATAGTAATTAAAATTGATTTATTTTTCTAATTATAAAAACATTTTATTAAAGGCAAATTTTTATTAAGAGCGCATTTTTTTTCTTCTTATTTGGCAAAAGCAACAGAAATGCATCCATCAACTGCCGCACGTAGATAAGAATTTCAAGCTCTTCGTTCGTTTACGCTTCCTAGATAGTTCGTTATACCTAGTTTAGATAACAACTCTTTCAACTGGTCCATCAAACATAATTTTGGTCGCCTCCTCCTGTGCCGCCGATTGAGTTTATTGCCGAAGACTTTTCGAGCTAGAGAATTTTCATTCATTTATACATGTCCCAGCTATCCCATTCGGTATATTAAAACGCGCTTCACTACGCCATTAACGATGATGGGTCTAAATATTTTGCAAAGTATTTTTCTCTCAAAGGCTTCCAGAATAGATTGATCCGCTTGTGTCATTAGCCAGGATTCTGAGAGGTAGAATCAGTGTCTGGTAGAGTTGGATCTTTGTTCGTCTAGAGAGGGCTTTGTCATTAAATTGCTTGCCTAGCAAATAGTAGCAGCGCTTTGACATTATTATTTTTGTATACGGCGGAGTCAAGGTACACAAAATCATCTACCTCTTTGGGACGTTCACGCAGCATCCCAAACGAGTAGACTCTTTGTTCGTTAAACCAAATAATTTGATTTTGTCCTCATTTATCACCAGACCCGCCTCTGCCGACTGCTTCCCAATACATGAAAAGGCCGCAGCAGCATCCCGCAGTCCTCGGTCAATGATATCAATATCAACGGCATACGAAACATCTCCATTAGGATGTTAAAATGATAGAATAACAGATTATCGCCTTGTCTAAAGACTCGCTTGGTAAAAAATGGCAACTGTCAAATATTTGCTTATTTGCACCTAAGACTTCGTGTCGGTCAATATCATCCCGAAAAGTCGTATCATCTTCTCAGCCACAGCATCTTATAATTTCTGTCGTATCGGAGTGTCAAATTCAGCTTTGTATTCAATAAATAGATGGTAGGTGTCGCCACACTGGTGATTTCACTAAGGTGAAATCAGGTTCGTTATGATGGGCGTTAGTCTTCCAAATAACACACTCGACAGGACCTTATATTCGACAGGTAAAAGGCTTTACTTATGAATTTTGTAATTAACCTTATATTGGCCAAGGGGCTTTTAATTACAAGATTAAATAAATGAAATGAAATGGCAGATCCCGCGATAGTTGGTGCGCACACTAGAATCGCATTTCTTAAGCACAGGACGGGAAGAATTCTGAATATGCTGCTATTGTGTGTCGGGAACAACAGATTACCATCTATCGATTACCTCGTTGTCAATCTGATTCTCATCTTTTAATCAGGTGATGTCCAGGTTGCCTTGTTGATATCATTATGCAGAAATCTAGTTCCACTTGCATGTTTCTGGCCGACCCAAATCCAACCAGTCCGAAACCGTTATAGGAGTTGTTGTTGTGTAGGCTTAATTTTACAACTGCTGAACAAAGAGTATCTTCCCTTTCTATTTTAGCATTAAAATCTCCCAGAACAATTTTAATGTCATGGGCTCCTGGCTTGCCCAGGTGCCACCAAGGGAAGTTTGTAATTTGGCTTATGATGTAAGTTCCTCGTGGCATACCCAACAGCACATATTGTTGACCACACAATTGTTTACAAATTAAAACAATTTTAGGTTCGATTGAATAATTTTATATCAAAACTTATACTGATTTGATAAAGAAAATATTGAATTTGTAAATTTTCGACAAAAATAATCGAGTATAATACATAATTTTAACATGCAGCTAGTTACTTGCACGTGTGGCTAGAGGATTACTATTAGCATTTTTTAAACAACTAATAATATTATTGTAATGATTTACTATCTATAATATTAACGAACAGGACAATTTTATAACAGCAAGACATATTTAAATAAAGATAAACATGAAATGTCTGTGATAATAAACAACTGGTATTTTATAAAATATTCAAGTACAGGAATAATAATTATTACAATAATACAATAACTATATACAAAATATTTACATTTATTTTAAAATTTTGATAGCTTAATAAATATTTAAAGTGAAACTGGTGGTTTTATTTATAAATTCTTAAGTTAAAACAAAAATAAAAAAACATCATTAAAAAGATGTACGTATAGCAAGTGGACTAACTTCTATCAATAAATATTCTTGCTTACCTTTTTTACCAACGACTCTTTCCCATATGAAATATGCCGAAAAACTCAAAATTAAGATTCCAAATTCATATACATACAATAAATTGTGCAAACGTCAAGTTATAGCATGCTTAAAGTAGCGACAATCCTACTTTATCTTATTGGAGATGAGAATTGTTTATGAATACTTAAAACTGGTATAAAAACCTCTTATACCTCTTTTTATGAATAAGACCATACATTTTTACAGGGGGCGAAATAAATATTCACTAATCTATTGTTAATTCAATGTAAAAACGGTATGCAATTTCGCAAATAAGTAAATATAATTGTGCACGAACATATATAAATGTTCTATTGGATTTTCACTTTCGAAACTAATTGATAAATACATTGCACCAAATCTCTTACAAGTAATGCCGCACATATAATTGCAACGGCTATATAAATATTATAAACTGTTTGCTGTTCTAGCATATCACATTTGTAGACGGAATGTGAAGTAGGATTAATAGAAGCCTGCAAATAAACAAAAAATGTTAAACTAAATTTTCAGTTTGTAAATAATAACAAACTACAATCGCGCGTACCATTAGAAAACTGGGATTAATTTTGTTACGCCAACTAAACGAGGCCACAGTGTACTCTTCGATTCCCCATCGATTAATTGAGTAACAATAATGATGCGAATGCCCAGCAAAGGCCAATCGAGGCCTTAAAAGCCTACCTATATTTATAAAAGTGTAGAAGTGATTAGTAATTAATAAAACACATATGTAATAAAACACCTTACCCAGCCAATCTGTTGAATTCATAGATAACACTTCCCATTCTTCGCGGTATTCTTCGATGAGTGGCGAATCGTATTCGCGACACGATTTATCCGATTTGCGATAAGTTGGAAAGTGCTGTAAAACAATGGGACGACTGTAGTGCTTATGAGTTTGTAAGACATTGCGGTCTTTGCACGCATCGGGATGTTTTAAACACTTTAATTTTGCTGTAAATGAAAGAGCAGAGAAATGTTACAAAAGTGAAGAAGTCAGTTTAAATTAATACGATTTTATTTAAAAAATATATCGAAAAAAGATCCTAAAGTAAACAAATTACAAAAATTAAAGAGCGACAGGGTCGAGTGCAACAGAATGATTTCTTAGTAACTTTTTTTAATCTAGTGGCGTTGACTTCGGTTAGCTATTGTTTTCGAAATATTTGAGATTAAAAGTAATGGTTCCAAGTAATTTTTATTTAATGTAGAATCTCCCTTATTATGTAGTCACATAGTCGTAGTCACGTCGAACCTTTGTCGTTTTTCAAATACGGCATCGCTAATGTCGTTTGTGAGTCTGAAATACGATTTGTCCTTGCTCCTATCATGTTCATCTTTATTGAAAGATGAAAAATTCTCAACAATAAATATTTCTGTTAATTATTACTAATTTTATTCATATAAACAAAACATTCAAATGTTGTCGAAAGTCGACTACGACATACGTAATAAGGGGGAATGTATTCATTTTGCATTGAAGAACTATCTAACGGTACTTTTTTTCTAGCATCATCGTACTATTATTAATTTCAAGTTATTACTTCATGTATTTTAAAATAATTTTTTTTTACTTTAAATTTTTAATGCAATTGAATCGACAATATACTGCGAAATTGCTGTCGACAACAACGAGGGGACGGTAATGGAAGAAAAATGTAGATGTCTTGAGCCAGGAGTCGAACTTGGGATCTCTCGCATGGTTGTCGAGTGTTCTTACCATCATGTCGCGGACGGTCCAAAACCACAAAATGATTACATTACAAAAGTGTATTTAGAGAATTTTTGTTTTTATATTGAAACTTAATTTTTCATTGCCCCCAAAGAAATAGATATGACAGCCTCAGACAAGACGATGAACTTGGCTACTCAGAAAATGTTCCTGTCGGCAACATAGAGCACCACCGATCAAAGAAAATGTTTATGACTGTGACAGGATTCGAACCCCGGGAACTCAGCTGCAGGATAATCACATATTCTAAAGATCATACTTCAGTTCATCCCATGAATCTTAATAAATCCAACGTTATTTTATGCGCATAGTAATCAATCGATCAAATTGTATGCCTTTGATTTATGAAAATCGTCAAAAAAAAAGCACTGCCCTATAAAAGCACTAATAATCGAAAATTCTCTCACGCCGTACCTGCTACATCGTTCAGTTCCATTTTGGCTGATTCGCAAAATTCACAACCATCATTCTCCAGAGCCATTGAGTTAATAAGCACGAAATGGTTTCCTTGTATTGTGTGCAATTGCACCCCCGTATTATTAAATTGTTGTTCAAAACGGTCCATAAAATACGGATGCATTCTGAAACATACAAAAATATTACAACCGTTCTACTCCACAACTTCAAAACATTGCCGAACTTACTTATAATGGAAACCAACATCATGATTGCCCACGGCACTTATGACGGGTATCGAGGCAGGAGCATGAAAATGACTACGAAATCTCCTTACGTATTCTCTAAAGTCTTCATGGTCTACCATATCACCTTCGTCGAAAAGGTCGCCCAGCACAAAGACAACATCTGGTTTGTGCAACAATAGAGCAGCTTGGAATGCTCTTCTCATATGCCATTCGCGATATAGTTTATCTAACCAATGACCCCTTATTGGTCCCAGTAGATGAGTGTCTGCGATTAGCATAACATTCAGCTTAGCAGGCTTCAAATTTTCGCCATCGCCGGCCTTGAGGGAAGGCCATGTGCAAGGAGTTAACTTAATAAAATCACTTAGAAATTCACAATAAAAAATAGAAGATAAAGTAATAAAGATATACCGGCGCCACTGCATGTTTATGTTAATTTAATCATAGAGTTGCCACACAAAGAGAGTTCACTAGTCTTTTTTTCATATTGCATTTATAATAATGCTGTTCAAAATTATAACCAGTGAGCGTTAAAAACCCAATATGTATTTGTTTACACACACAATTATTAGTAAAACCACTGTGCACTGCGACAAAAAGATTAGATTATGGGTAATTGTATACGTTGTAGGTGGCATTTGTTTAGCTAATCGTAAGAAAGCAGTCCATTGTTATTGTTTACCTTTGTCAGCTGCTTTAGTGTTTTGTTTATACTTTACAGAAGTGCTGCCACATCAGCAAAAGATGAGTGTAATTGTTATAATTTGTTATACAAGATATTAGGGGTATTCATGGAGTCGTGAATATTGTTTCATGAAACAATATGTGTATTTCCTGAAATCGTATAGTATTTAGTAATAGTAGAAGCCTATAGCTATGTACTTACGGTCGTCAGATGTTAAAATATTGTCAGAAAATGTCTACCTTCTGTGTGGACTTAATTTGTTTGTCGGCTGGAGTGCAGAATATGGGGCGGGAGCCCAAATAAAAAACAAATATGCCATCCTTTTCGTCTTGGTCCCCAAACATCGGAATGGTATGTCAAAGTTCGCGCTGAGGCCCATGGGGACCTTGGGGGGTTAAAAAAGGGTCCCGTTAGGTTCTATGATGACCCTCCATGTGCGGGTACTCAAATGAATGATATTTTCGAGACGAAACTAACAGTGTATTTTTCAGCTCCTATGGACAGAGTAAGAAATAATTGCGGAGATTTTTTTGAAAAAAAAATTCCCTGCGAGGCTACGTTCTTCGTCCACTTTTCCTTGCAGATTTCATTACTTTTTTGGTTAAAAATAGGCTTCAGAGGTTCCATGGGGCCTGTAGGATCTTCAAATTAAAACTACTGGACACGTCTCAAAAATATCTTTCATTTGATTACCCGCACAAAAGAGTCACCATTGGACCAAGGGGACCTTTTTTGGGTTTCCTAGGACCACAAAATCACCGAAAGGTCTTACAAAATATTGGTTTGGATTTGTCTCGAAAATATCTTTCAGTACCCGTACATAAGCATGCATGAAAGTGTCCCCTTTTTTGACCCAACAGGGATTCAGTTAAATTTTAGGTCCCGTTTATGTGAGTCTAAAAAATAAACGCGTGTTAATCATTTATATAAATGTCATTCATGGGCTGTATAGGAAACTAAGTTTTGTTTTTAAGTTCTAGGTCGCTAGATTGTTATTAAACCTGTTTTCTCGATTTTCTGTACCCATAGTCTAATCAATTGAGTTCATGAAGCTTCTTAACAGCTGACATTTGGATTCGTAGTTAAATTTTTGGTCCCGTTTATGTGAGTCTAAAAATAAACGCGTTTTAATCACTTATATAAATGCCATTCGTGGGCTGTATAGGAAACTATGTTTTGTTTTTAAGTTCTAGGTCGCTGGATTATTATTGAACCTGTTTCCTCGAATTTCTGTACCCATATTCTAATCATATTCAAATCAGTTTCGATAGAATTCCCATTGACTATCTTGCTTATTCTAACATCTCCGTCCACGCATTTGAAGCCTGGGCGCAGCTACCTAATTAAATGTATATGGACCTTTAGTTCACCGTGTATAAGGTTAAGGACTTTAGCTCTTGTCTGTGGTAAAGTACCAAGATGTTGCCCTTGATCACAAGCTGAATTGGTCAAGGAACATTGAGGAAAGGTTGTGGAGGGATGTCGAAGTTCTTTAAGCATGCAGGAACATTATAGGTAAGAGCTGGGGACTCAGCCCGAAGGTTACAATGTGGCTGTACACGGCGATAGACCGATCAATAACTGCATATGGGGTGTCTTGTTTGATGGGGAAGAATATTCATATCGAAATACTTGGCAAAACTATGGTTACTATGGACATCACAGGGGCTAGTAGGAGCACACCGCAAGTAGCTTTAGATGTGTTTCTGTATTTTTCACGTCTGGATTAATATGCCGAAACTACTGAAGCATCAGTCTGCATTTTTAATTTAAAACTCGTCAATTGATATCCAAAAATCCCAAATTAAAATTTAAAAACATCAAATAAAATTAAAATTTTCCATTTAAATTCATAAAATTCAGAACATCAACTGAAATTCAAAATTGAAATTTGATTGATTTTGGTTTACATTTTACAGTGCACGCTGTAATATAAGCTTAATTTTAATCTGGCAACATTACACACAAGAACAACATTGCACACTTCACAATTTGGTATCTTGGCAACGAATCATAAACAATTTTGAGTTTGCTTGCAGTGCTTGAACAATATCAGAGTTTTCTAAATTTTGCCAAGAATGGATTTAATTAAAGAGATAAATGAAAAATTTTTGGCGCTGGAAGCTGAAATGGATACGAAATTGGAGGCAGTGTAAGTGCCAACGTATATCTGAAATAACAATGTCAACTACAGCGAAAAAATAAAAACTCCTTTAAATATGCAATACAAGTTATTTTGTCTTGCATTGTTGCATAAGTACTGTACAAAGAAAATATGTTATACAAGTGTTATATTGCTCAACCGAATGATGGATAACGTTAAGAATTTCCTTCCTTTGTTTAATTGTTGTTTTTAGAAAACGCGAAGAGGACAAATTTGAAAAGTCAAATGCCGCCAGCTTGGAAAGGGCCCAGCAAAATCAACCACCAAAGATGTTGACATATGAGAAGGCCATGGCAAGAAATGCTAATTTGTTAAAGGTTTGTCCCTGCCATTTGACTGTGTTATTAAATGTTCAATCATTTGTCATACTATGTTTCCCCCTCAACAGTCCCTGGAAATGACTAAGGCGCGTTTGCGCTCTCGTTCCACTTTCTCACCCGTGGAGCAAATTTTGGAGAAAGCATTAGGCAACTACAAAATGGATTTGCATATGTCGCAACAACGCATACGTAATAGTACCAATCAAAATATTTACGACACGGTTGGAGCTTGAAATGGAAAAACCAAAATTTGTTAATATTATAACCTTTTTTATTTAATAAATTTTAGTGTATTTTATATTTACCTATATATAAAAGTTTAAAGAGATGCAAACATTTGTCATTAACATATATATACATACATCCACTCGCTCGGCCATTCATATATGTACATACATATTGTATGTATGCATTGTATACATAGACTGTTGACGATTTTAAGGTTTCTTTTTATAAAAAATTGTACAAATATTAAAAAAAAAATTTGAATTTGTGGGTAAATATTTAGCAATGCGATATAGATACCATGCTCTACTCGAATGAATTAAGTAAAGTTTAGACTTATATGTAGGTACATATATCCATGTTGTATTACTAATCGATAGCTCTCCTAGCTCTCCGTTAGTTTATTTAAGTTTTTTGTTGAAAGATCGTACTTTAAGCAATTAAATGAACACACGTGTCTTCTTATCAGCAGTACAGTTTGTAGGCAACATTGTACTCTTAAATGTTTTTTCGTCTTGGTAAAAATTAGATAAAATTTTCGCAAATCGGCAAAGTTTGTCATTTCGTTTGTAGAAAGTATAACCAACTATCAATCAGAGACTCCAATAAGGTATACATACATGTGAATATTGGTGTCACTTCAGAGGTTAGAACAATATGAGGCCAAATATTTGTACGAGGAAGTCTTATAGACATCTAGCAAAAACCTTTCAAAATTACACAAATACATTACAAAATGTATTTTATCGTATGTGATAGTCATTTTTTTCCTGTAAACAAATTTATAGTGTATACATGTACTAGGCGTTAGCAAGAGTACATACTAAACAAACTTAAGACTTTCTCAAATTTCTTAATATAATTGCTTTTTTCCGTACGGGAATTATTCCGCCCCAGACAATACCCTCCATTTGTTGTAACAGTGTTATTTCAACACATTTAAAATTTTGTACCAATGTCACAGCCCAAAGCAAAGAAAACTAGAAATAACGCTCTCCTATAAAATTTGGTATTTTCCAAATACGATAATTTCATTCCACAAAGGAGTTTTTAACTAACAAAGTCGAATATGGCATTATTAAATAGAATATATCCTATTGTATGTGGGCGCCATAATAAAAATTTCATCCTAGTAAAATTTTACCAAATTTCCCACATTTTTTTTGTTCTTTTATACAATACATTCTTATGTATAATCATTTCAATTCTGTTTTAGATGAAGAAGACTCACTCAGCAGAAAGTGTTCCAACATAAAATCAATTATGGGTGTGCCAACTCTTTGAAGTGGCTGATATGATCTTGTTGTATCACTGCTCTGATTACAGACTAAAAAAAAACACAAAACATTACATTAATTATATAGAACATACAGCAAATATCAAATTTTATCATTGATCCACTTTTTTTTTTTTTTTTTTTTGCTCGGTTGTCTTCACAAACATGACATGTGTTATTGAAAGATGTGACGACGAGCGAAACGAAACAAATTGTTCCAACGTCAAAGACGCTGTCATCATTCAAAAATCATTATTGTGTTCACTTCAATGAAAAGTAAATAGAAAAAAAGATGGAAATACTCTTATCAATGAAGGTGCATAACTGCGACGACGTTTGCTTTACCCTCACCCAAACAATTCAAAGTGACATCCGAAGATCGAACCACTTCAGTTAGAAGCAATACGTTAAATAAAGATTTCTGTTGCAGTTGTAGAATATCTCGCTATCTCGTTTTAGTTCAATGTTGAAATCATGTTTGTCGGTGTTAATAGTTATTTCAATAATTAAATATGTATGTGTGTGTATGTCATCATACAATGGAAACTTGCTAACTTTACTTTTAAGTTATACCCAAAGAAAAAAAAGTCCATTGGGAACGGCATGGCCTAGTAGAATGTCAACTCTTTTGGATATAATTTTTAGTCCATAAATTTCGAGACCTGCATCCAGTGATATTCTCATAATGTCAGGCAGTCTGTACAGCTGTTTCGGATTCAGCCACGAAGCCTCGTCAGCAGACTTTGGTATAATGATTGCAAAGCGGATACGATGCAGATATGATGCATTCTCCTACCGCACTCAATGTAGAATTATTTGTCATTCCATCTTATGCAGATACAAGGTGGGCCAGAGTCCTAAGTAATGAACCAATCGTTATTAGTTTGTAACAGCACTCAAGATCTTTAATAGTAATAATCTTTTAAATATGTATTTGATGATATAAAAAACCAGTAAGAAAGTTTCAGTCGGGCGACCCGACTTACATATACCATCACCCTCAGTAAAACAAAAAAAATTCTGTTATATTGATATTATTACTCGATTTCTAAAGTGGGCGGAGTGGTACATTTGTTTGGGAGGTACCAGAAGGGGCGTGTCTAGACTTCCAGATTTTTTCTCCAAAACTTTATCCTGCTTGAACTTTACTAAATACAGAATTTGGGCACGATCGCGTTAGTTCTATTAATAATGTTAATCGATTTCTAAAGTGGGCGGTACCAGATGAGTATGAGGCGTACCAGAAGGGGCGTGGCTAAACTTCCAGTTTTATTCTCAAAAACTGTATCCTGCTATAGATTTACCAAATAAAGAATAAGGGTACGATCGCGTTGGATTTATTGATATTACTACTCCATATCTAAAGTGGGCGGAAAAATAAATTTGTATGGGATGTACCAGAAGGGGCGTGGCTAGACTTCCAACATTTTTTTCTCACTTTATCCTGGTATAACTTAACAAAATACATAAATTGGCCACGATCGTGTCGAGTATATTGTTATTATAACTCCATTTCTAAAGTGGGCGGAGTGGTACATTTGTATGGGAGGTACCAGATGGGGCGTGTCTAGACTTCCAGATTTTTTCTCCAAAGCGTTATCCTGCTTGAACTTTACTAAATACAGAATTTGGACACGATCGCGTTATTTCTAATAATAATATTAATCGATTTAAAATGTGGGCCGTACCAGATGTGTATGGGAGGTACCAGATGGGGCGGGATGGACTTTCAGTTTTTTTTTCTCAAAAACTGTATCCTGCTATAGCTTTACTAAAATAAAGAATTTGGGTACGATCGCCTTGGATTTATTGATATTACTACTCCATATCTAACGTGGGCGGAAAAGTACATTTGTATGGGAGGTACCAGAAGGGGCCTGGCTAGACTTCCAATATTTTTTCCAAAACTTTATCCTGTTATAACAACAAAATGCATAATTTGGGCACGATCGTGTTGATTGTATTGATATTATAACTCCATCTCTAAAATAGGCGGAGTTGAACATTTGTATTATAACCAGAAGGGGCGTGGCTAGACTTTAAATTTTTTTTTTCAAAACTTTATCCTGATATAGCATTACTAAATATAGAATTTGGGAATGATTGAGTTCGATGTATTAATATTATTACTCGATTTCTAAAGTGGGCAGAATTGTACATTTGTATGGAAGGTACCAGAAGGGGCGTGGCCATGTAGCCCATTTTCAATACCGTAAGTAGTTTTGGGGAAATATTAACTCGTGCAAAATTTGAAAACATTTGGTTGTGTCTTTCGAAAGTTATCGTGCGAACCAGCCGGACAGCAGACAGATAGACAGACAGACATGGCTCAAACGATTTAAAAAGTCATGAATCGAATTTGGTTCAAAGAAACCTAGGGTCTAAAGTCACTCCTTCTATGTGTTACACTTTTGGGTCGTATCAAAT
Organism: Muscina levida; assembly: GCA_964034835.1. Lineage (NCBI taxonomy): Eukaryota > Metazoa > Arthropoda > Insecta > Diptera > Muscidae > Muscina > Muscina levida. Next base: position 127,144,500 of record OZ035881.1, read on the forward strand.
GATATATACCCTCATCCCTAAGGGTGATGGTATAAAAAATGCATAAATGGAATATAATAGAAAATAGTAGGATCCTTACGTGATGTTTCATATGAAAGGTATTGAATCATAGATCAAGAATCTTTTTAAATTTTAGTAATCCGTGGCTTGGTTCAAAAGATATTAAAGTTTAACTTTATTGTTGATTTTTAAAAATTTTTATTTGTAACTTTTAAAATAATAATAAAAAATAACTCTTATTTTTTATTTTTATTGTAAAAATCAAAAGTAACTGTTATTTTGTAACTTTTAAATAAAAATTACAATTTAATTATTATTTTTAATTTTTTTAATATAAATCGCAAATAGAAGTTTTTGGCTGATAAAGCTTATTACGAATACAATAAGAATTTTGGTGTATTCCATGTTACCTTTACATACTTCCTTCATATTGATTTATTTAGTTAAAATTTGCACTCATAACTCTTATTTACGGTCCCTGTCACGAAGAGACGCTCTTACACGCTCTGCGTTAAAGAAATCCCTTGAAGTTCTTGGGCGAGGATGGTTAGAACGTGAGGAGAACAGGGTTCGTTCTTTTTGTTGTCGACATCAACTTTGCAGTCGAGCCAATTGGCATATTTAGTAAAAGCTTCTCAAACAGCTGTCAATTGGATTCGTAGTTAAATTGTAGGTCCCGGTGCATGAGTCTAAAATTAAAAGCGTGTTAACCACTTAAATGTCATTCATGGAATGTATAGGGAAAATTTGTTTTGTTTTTAAGTTCTACGTTGCAGGATTGTTATTGAACCTGTTTCCTCGAACTTCTGCACCCATATTCTAATCAATTGTATTCAAGTAGCTTCATTTGTATGCTGCCGTATCGTTATTACGATAGAATTCTTATTGACTATCTTGCCTTTTCCAACATCTCCGTCCAAGCATTCGAAGCTTGGGCTCAGTTACCGATTTAAATGTTTACCGACCTTTAGTCCACCCTGTATAAGGTTAAGGACTTTAGGCCGCCGAGATTGAATGGTATGGAACTGAAGCTCTCGTCTGAGGTAAAGTACAATGGTATGACCCCCTATCAAACACTGAATTGGTCAAGGAACATTGAGGAAAGGTTGAGGAGGGATGTCGAATCTTCGAATCTTCGAATCTCTTTCTCTGTGGAACACAGTATATCCGAGCTAAGGACTCAGTAGGTTACACGGCGATGGTCCAAACAATATCTGCATATGGATGTCTCGTTTAATGAGGCTTTATAAGAAAATTCTTATGGAAATGCTTGACAAAATAATGTTTCCTATGGACTTCACAGAGGCTAGACGGAGCACAGCGCAAACGGCTTCAGATGTGTTCTTGACCTTTCCACCCTTGTACTTATATGCCACTGCTACTGCGGCTCGAGGGACTGTTAGACGGAGGGAAGCAAGTCTGAGTATGGTCATTGTACAGCGACTCTTGTCGTCTGTTGCCCCTAACCGATTTTTTTTGACAAAACATGTGAATTTCAGTAAAAAGGACGTTGCAATGCCGGAAACATCAGAAAGGGCTAACTTGTCTCCATTTACACTCTATAAAAGAGATAAGGGAGAGCTTCTCGCATTATTGTAAAGTAACACACTTTCTATTGTTAGGCTCACACAACAGGATCTACAGTTTTTAGACAAATCCGAACATCAGCCGTTTGACAATATTTTTACTCGACTTTTCCTCTAAAGTTGATGTCGACAACATCGAGGGGCCGGCCGAAATGTAGATAACTGAAATAGAAATCAAACTCTGGTCGCCTGTATGATGGTCGCGAGTTCTAACTATCATGTCACGGTAGGTGACGAAAAAATCAGAATCCCCAGGCAAACGAGATAGTTCCATACTGTACTACTGTAGCGTGTGTGAGGACGAGGAGGAGTCCGAGCCAATTTAACAACTTTCATGTAGTTGTCCCAATCTAGCTACATAGGGGCTTAGATGAGGACTTGGTGTTGAAAACAGCTAAAAAGTGTTGGATTTTCAGAGTCGACTGTTGTTCGAATATAGCAGGTCCCAATCGAAACACAATGTTGGACAGTGGGATTCTAACTGATTACTGAAACATCAGACACCCCATAGGGAAATAGTTTAGTCCATAGCGGACTAATGTAGCGTGTGTGAGGACGAAGAGGAGTCCAAGTGAACCCAATTTCGATTGTAGATATTAGCACTGTATCATATTGGTACGAACACTCTGGCGGGTATGATCCCGAGTTGCAGACACAAAGCTAAATTACCATTAAATCCGAATTACCAACACGATGCACGTAGAGACAAAGCTAAATTGCCGACATACCCGAATCTCTTCCACTACAATCGGATCTACGAATTTCCGAAGCAACCCAGAGTAAAACTTACTCCGACCAAAGACTGTCAACACTGGTAAACTTGCACTTTATGTCAAAACACCAACACGATTTCGTAATGCTGATATGAACCAGAAATTCCCAAAACCCAAAATTATCAGACGATCACAAGATTCAGATACGGTAAGCTGAATTACCGAGAATCCCAAATTACCAACACGATCCCGTATTGCAGTCACAAAGCTAAATTTCCGATAAACCCAAATTACCAACACGATCGTAAGCTTCCACGACAGTTGAATCTACGAATTCCCGAAGCGACTCGGAGCAAAATTTGCCCCGACCAAGAACTATCAACCCAGCAACACCTGCACTATGCACAGCTTCTACAACAACAACAAACCCTAAATACCAAACCCTTCTTACTATGGAGTCAAAAGAGTCCATTTTATATATATAGGAACTTAATAACATTTTCGATCAAAATTCGATAAGCCTAGAAAAAAAGTGGTGTTTATTGACCAAGTTTATTCTGGAAGTTTTATGCTATAAGACAACCATGTTACTGACCGGAACTAGTGAATCTATATAAGAGTGCGATAACTTATTTTAAGCTAACAAAGAGTTTTCTGAGAAAAAAATCTATGTAGCTAAAAACAACTTGATTAAGAATGAATTTTTGTAATGAGATAACATAATAAATAAGCTATTTTGGGAAACGCATTGTCTAGTTTATTAGAAATTAATGTTTTTTAAACAAAATATGGTTTTTTACCCTAAAAAGTACCCTGTTATCGAAACTGAACTGACTGACCACAGTAGATAAGGCAGCAGTGACAACACTCATATGTGCAAGAACACCACACAAGAATATGTATCATATCGATTTAGAAAATTCATAGAAATTTGTCCAAACACTTCTTAGTCAATATAAGAAATTTTGTTATCCCAATAGTAGCTTGATATATGGCATCAAACATTGACACGTTTAATACAATTGTCGATGTACTCACACTCATACTCATACGGTCGGTGTGACATATTTCACCTATCGTCATAATTTAAGTACCTGTTTGATATGATTGGGGGGAAGAAAGTGTGTGATAAATGCAATAGTGTTGGCGGTAACTGACTGACGTGATGGGTTGCCGTTGCCTTTGACGACGAAGATGTTCGATTGGTGTCATCGCTTTTAATGACATTATAATAGAAATTCTTTGATGTGTAAACAAACAAACCAACAGGCTCTGATAACATTTTAACAATTAGTTATTGTTTTCGCTCCATGCGCTCCTAAAACAACTTCTTAAGTAAGAAGAAAAATTAAATTTTGATAAGTTGTACAAAAAACTATGCACGAAACTATAAGCGTATCTATGTGTGGGAAAGGTTTGTTGCTGTGGAATCGCAAGGAATTTAGAAGAATGTGAAGAGGTAAATTTTTACTAAGTAAACTAGCGATCGATCCACAAGAGTCAAATTGCCAAACGGTCGTCGAGAGTCTATAGCTCTTGTATCTGGACCGCATCGACTTTATCCTTTGCAAGATGAAGAGTGAGGTTGGCAAATGCTGCCTAACTTTAGTGAAGACTTATTTATAGGACTTTTATCTCTTGGTGCCTCAATCACTGTTACTTCGTGATCATTCCCGATAGTGATAGACTCATCCAGGAGTCTGGCAAAGCTGTCCCTCAGGTAAACCGTAATGCTGCTATGATTACCGCCAGAAGAGCTCCTACCAGCTCCTTCCGCCATTCCTGTTTGTGATCCATCCTTGGATCCTTCATCGAAGACTCCAATGATAATAGCAATTTAATATTTTTTGGCACTTTAGTATTATTTGCCACACAGTCAAGAATAACGTCAATTTAGTGAATGTATGTCACTTCCAATTCCTCTAATCTCTTTTGGTACAAATTACACAATGCCAATAATGATAACAAACGCTTAACTTCATTAAGCTTTTTTCATACAAAAAAAAACGATTGCACCGAAATCAAGTAGCAGCAAAAACTTTTATCATATCGTAAAATATGTGGGAAGTGTCAAAGTTAGTATTGCACAAGGAAATGCTTCGATTTCCGGTTACGACTTTAGAAAATTGATTTTAGACAGCTTTTAGAAAATTTAAATTAATAGCAAATATCACCGGCCGTGGCATAGTAGTTAGAACATGCAACTACCATGCGAGAGATCGCGGGTTCGATTCCCGTCTCCAGTCATCTAGATTTTTCTTTCATTGCCGTCCCCCTCGATGTTTGCGACATCAACGTCGCAGTGTAAGTGTCAAGATAATTGGCATGTCTAGTAAAAGCTTCTCAAACAGTGACGTTCGCATTTGTCGATAAACAAGTAGGTGCCGTTAGTTGTGAATCTAATAATAGAAAGCGTGTAAGGGAAATTAAGTTTTTTTAAGCAAATATCATGTTGTTTGATAAAGCTAAGAATAATAAAATATTGATTTTAAAGTTCGACAATGGCAACAAAAAGTATAATGATGGATTTTTTTCTGACTATTATTATTATTGTACATATTTTGAGCGAAATCGCACCAGGCTATTTGGTACCGCCTATACAAAGTGCCCAGTGGGTCTTGAAATTTCATATTACGCCCAAGTTAATGAATCAATTTTGTCCAAAGCTTGCAGAACATTATACATTAACTTTAGTTAGCTATTCTTGCACAAAGTTTTACTGAAATCAGACCACTATATCTGGGTCCTTCCATACAAGTGGTTGGATGGGCCTTGAAAATTCATCACACTATAACACCATATTGGATTGATCAATTTTGACCAAATTTTTGCCTTAATTTTACTGACTAGCGCATTTTGAGAGACTTTTTTTTTCTTATCTCCTTTTTGGCGGTTATGCCAGCCATGTATTTGTCGAGAACATCCTCCAGTCGGATGATGGCATATTATCTATAGATCGGCCAAACATTTAAGTTACATATCCTTAAATCATGGTCCTTATAACCACTTGGTCCTTCCACCGAAGTTTAGGTCTCTCTGCTCTGCATCGTCCTTCAGGTTCGCCTTCAAACACCTTTCTCGCTGGAGCATTTTAATCCATCATAGTGACATGCCATAGTCATCGAAGTCGTAGGCTTCTGACTGGTTTAGCTACGTCGATGTCGTGGTAAAGCTCAAACAGCTCACGGTTCATTGAAACTCGACACAGATAGGTCCATACATTTTTCGGAATACTTTTCTCTCGAATACTCCCAGGTTTTGTAAGTTCGTTGTCGCAACAACCCACAATTCGGCAGCATACCATAGAACGGGTTAAATTAGCATCTGGTATCAGAGTTCGAAAAAAAACATTAACGTACGGTATCTTAACGTTCTGTACGGAATTTCATTGAGTACAGTACGCAAACGCATACCTTACAAGAAGTACGAAATACGCTACGACACTTTGTTAAGTTTGTGTATGTGTACACAACCAGAATACCGTACGCTACGATTGTTAAAAGACGAACACAAACGCTACGATAACGTACTGAACTTCGAACACAAACAAAAACGGAATACACTACGTTTAGTGTATTTTTTGTGGAATGAACAATAAAAAAATTTTTTCTTCCAAACACTGCTGGATTTGGTTTGGCTAGCTCGTGAGTCGCCCTTTCCTAAAAATTCACTTTTAGCTCGCGAGCCAAGAGTCACAAAATTTCAAATGAGCTCTCAGCTAGCAAGCCAGGAGCCACAAAAATTCAAGTGAGCTCTCGGCTGGAGTGCTTAGTACCAAAGTTATGTACTAGAAGTACTTTTTTATGCCAAAAAGTACTTTTATTGGCCAGAAGCACTTTTCTGTTGCAGGAAGTACTTTTTTTGTACCAAAGTACTTTTTTGTACCAAAAAGTACTTTTATTGTACTTTTTGGTTCATAGTACTTTTATTGTACTTTTTGGTACAAAGTACCTTTTTGTACCAAAGTACTTTTTATGCCAAAAAGTACTTTTAATGGCCCAAAAACACTTTTCTGTTGCACATAGCAAAAAGTACAAAAAAAAGTACTATGGTACAAAAAAAGTACTTTGTACCAAAAAGTACAATAAAAGTACTATGAACCAAAAAGTACAATAAAAGTACTTTTTGGTACAAAAAAGTACTTTGGTACAAAAAAAGTACTTTGTGTTACAAGTTGGTTGCTACAAAAAAAGTAGTTTGTGTCGAAAATTACATTAAAAGTACTTTTTGGTACAAAAAAGTACTCTGGGACAAAATAAAAGTATTTTGTGCAATAGAAAAGTGCATTTGGGGCAACAAAAGTACTTTTTGGCATAAAAAAGTACTTTTGGTACATAACTTTGGCTCTTGGCTTGCGAGCCAGCCCTTTTTTGTTCTCTCGGCTCGCTAGCCCTTTATTTGGGCTCTTGGCTCGCGAGCTAATTTTGCTAATTTTGTGTTAAAGTATAGCTAAATCCTAAAAGATGAGACGATTTTCGGTTTCTGTTTTGAACAATATATGCAACATACCGTTATTTAGACATTCCACAAAAAATACACTAAACGTAGTGTATTCAGTTTGTGTTCGCTTAAAAAATACACAACCAATTCGAGTTAGTGTTTGTGTTCGAAGTTCACTACGTTATCATAGCGTTTGTGTTCGACTTTTGACAATCGTAGCGTACGGTATTCTGGTTGTGTACACATACGCAAACGCTAAAAACAGGAGTATCGTATGTGTATCTTCGACGTACCGTACGTGTAACGTACTGTTTTTTTTCGAACTCTGTCTGGTATAGCTGAAAGGACCTTGTAGGCAATTGGTAATAGGCTTATTCTACGGTAGTTCTTACATTCACTACGATCTCCTTTCTTGTATATGGGACATAACAGACTGAGACTCTAATACCCGAGCATGCTCTCCTTTAGCCAGATGTTCTCCATGAGCTGATGCATGCTCCTAATCAACTCCTCCCCGCCTTCCTTAAACAATTCAGCAGAAAGACCATCGGCTCCAGCCGCTTTTTTGTTTTTTAAGCGGGATATTGCCGCACGTATGTCGCTTTGGCTCGGAAGTGGACAGTTAATAACATCGTCATGGATTGGAGCGGGGTCATCTGGAGTGGTGTCCGTATTCAGTAAATTTCTGAAACGATCTCTCCATATCTTCTATCCAGTAAATTTCTGAAATGATCTCTCCATATCTTCTGAACGTTATCCGGGTCCGTCACGAACAGCTCGCGTTGTCATTGGCTGCAGTTTCACCCTGTATGCAGCATCCGTCTCTCTCCCTATCTCTCTTCATCATCGTACCAGGCATCTTCTTGAGAAGGCTTTGAGTACCCAAGTACGCTTACGGATTCGGCTACATATTGCCACTGTGAGGTAATATTGTCAGGGATTGGAGCATTCCGTAGCAGTTGAGTTAGGTGGTTGGAGTAAGCGTCCGCTACCTCTGTGGTTCGCAGTTTACCGATGTCCAGCGGTCTGCCTATTTTAGCATTAAAATCGCTTAGTTAAATTTTAATGTCATGGCTTGGGCTACGGTCATATACATTTTCTAGGCTCTCGTAGAACTCGTCTTTGTCCTCATCGCTTTTCTTTTCTGTCGGAGAATAAGCACACATAAGTATTATTAACACGCCGGGTTGAACCGTGAGGATAGGTGTCGTTATCTCTTGCCAACCACAAATCCACATCCAAACTCGTGCTTGTTCGCATGGCCACTATAGTAGATGTCGCACGCTTAAATGCGTGAGCGCCCGTGTCCAGTCCACCGGATTTCCTGTAAAGCTGTTTTTTCAGCCTTGTATTCTTCGAGGACTTCTGCCAGTTGGTTTAGGGTAACTGGTTAATACAGTTTTCTAACATTCCAGGTGCATAACCTTAAATCATGGCCTTAATTCGTTTGCGGTGGTCGTCAACATTTTGGGGGTCTGTTTTATTCTTTTCTCACTTCTTTTCATTGCAATAGTTTAAACGTCGGTGCCGGGTTGCAAGCCCAGCGCACTACGTCGCACCGTTAGTGAAAGTTTTAACCTCACTTTGGCGAAAAAAAGTCCTATCGTAGGATAGAAGACGGCTTCTAGTTTAAAGGTCACCATAACTAATTTGTAACTGAAAAACCGGACGAAATTGATGTTGATTCGATTATTCGGTGATAGCTGTCGACAACATCCAGGGGACTACTTATCAAATACATCAAGAAGGCTGTAACTGAACTCGAAGCCAGTTCAATCGCATGATAGATGCCTTATCTTACAATCATGCCACTGTCAGTCCGTGACGTTGAAGTACATTTACATTTCTACCTTCTTGTTACCCTTATCCTTAAAATATTGTATAATGTATTGTATAAGTTTTATAATTAGTATGAGCAATCATTGAAATTTGAGGCTTTATTCATATTCATTTTACCAAATTTTAAGATTTTGCTATGAAAATTTGGTTAATAAACCTTTGATAAATGTTTATGAATACGTCTGTTGGACTCTAGTATAAATACTTCGGTCTATTTGCTTACTCAATCTTTTTAATTTAAATGATTAAAATCAGAGGTAATCTGATCGCCATATAAAACTTGGATTTTCTAATTTTCTACCCTATTCTAAAAAGAGAATCGATTTGGTGATTCAATGATATTTCACTTTCTTAAGTTCTCAAGTTCTGATCTTTTTTGGACCTTCGAAAATGTTCTCCTCTCATGTGTTTCTGTATCCAAGTCATCGTCTTAAACGTGTTGTTGAGACATATTGGTATTGGTATTGTATTTTTTTTCGTTATTTATACAACTGTTTTGTGGCAGTTCCTTTTTCAGTTCGATTTTCATTTCGTTCGTTCGTTCGTTGGCACAAATGACGTCTACCGAGTTCGAATCAAGTGTCATCGCTGTCAGTGTCATTGTTGTATCTTTAAGTTGACAAATGGTGGGTAATTAATTTGTAGTTACACTTATTTCTATGATCGAGCCTGGTTGGCTAACAGCTTTGGTGGGATCTGGTGGTCGTGGCGGTGACAATGATACCCTACATTTCCCGGGTAAAACAAGGTAAGTGTGTGCGTGTGTGCAATGTTTCAATTGTCATCAGTTAGTGATGTATTTTCTGCTCGCACTTTGTTTGTTTCTACTCGTACTTGTATTTATTTTAGTGTTTTTTTTTTGTCATTTCTACTATTGTTGATATTGGGCCATTGTTATGAGTTTCTTTTAGAATGAAAAAAAAACACACACAAAATATATAGAACAGCTAACTGAACTACTAATATTGTATATTATATGGGGTTTTCTTATATCTATGAGTGCTGTGTTGTTGTTGTTGGTATTGTTGCTGGCACTCTAGGACCGATATTGATGTACATGCGTGTGTGTGAGCGAGAGCGCCAGTTGGTGTTGTACCCCAACTGATATTGGTCTTGAAGCATTTTAAACTTCACCGAAAAATTAAAACATTCAGTTACGACTACGATTCGAGACGCGACAGGTGAATATTGGCAATTGATAAGTGTTTTACGATCTCAGCGAACAGTTGCCTTCGTTCACTGATCGTGGGTGCATGTGAGTGTCCCGTGCTCCCGCTCCTCCGTCATGGCCAATCCATTCAAATGCGGGCCTATGTTTAGAATCATTGGAGGCAAAAAAACAACAACAACAATACAAAAAGTGCCACGAAGTCAACTGCTGTCTTCATGGCTATCGTGCGGACTGGAGTGTAGCTAGTCAGGTACGGCTAATTTGAGAAAATTTGTAACAGCCATTTGTGGTGACAGTGACAGTTGGGAGTTGTTGGTGGTGGGCCTGCTAGCTGCTTGCCGGCGGCCATAAAAAAGTGAATAGTGATCGTGACGAGGATTACGTTTTCGTGAAATTAAGCAGCAGATTACTTGAGCCAAGTGAATACAAACATAATGAAATGCATTTTAAATAAGTTTGTTCGTTTGGCTTAAGTATTTTACACGCTTAAAATGCCAACGGTTCTTTGCTGCAGTAGTGACGTCACTTGTCGCTGGTAGATGTGGGATATGAAATTTTCGCGAAAATAAGGAAACCGCATGCACGCACACTTGCATTTATTATGTGATTTATGGATCTGTTTACTGTCGATAAATGAGTATTATGAGAACTTCAAGAATTTCATCAAAATGGACTTGGTGTCAAAGGTTTGAAGTGTCTACGATTAACTGCCACGCTTCGGCATATGAAAATTATTTTTTAGTAAGATAGTGAAAATAGTAGTGTATTGTCTAAATTTTATATTTATGGCAAGGACGGGACTGAGCTTGGCATGATGGTTAGAACATGCCACTACCGGGCGGGAGACCAGGGTTTGATCCCTGTATCAGTCTTGTACATTTCTGTGATCGGTGATCCCCTCGATGTTGGCGACAGCCACAACTTTGTAAAAGCTTCTCAAACAGCTGACGATCAAATTCATCGTTAAACTGTAGGTCCCGCTTTGTGAGTCCAAAAATAAAAGCGTGTTAACCACACAAATGTGAGAAGCTTTAAGATTTAGTTCTCTACGGACAAAGTATTCCCACATATACATATTTTGTATTGTTTAAAAGATTATAGATTTTTTCGTTCTCAAATGTCGTTAGAATCTGAAAATTATTGATTTTGTAATACTTGTAGAAAATAATTCCCAGCGATTCGGTTTGCCATCTTCAAGTTTATTGAAGTCGATCCGACCGTTGCTCGATGATCAAGTAATCTCATCTCATGAACGAGATTACTCGATGAAAGTCGCGTCTTCTAACCATCGTGCAACGGTCGGATTGACTTCTTAAAGAATATGCAACCAGTAGAGGAACTGGCTTGAGACTCACACTCACACAAATTCGTGGTTTATTGGCGAATTCGAATAGAAACTATTTGAGGAGCTTTTTCTATTCAGCCTATTGACCCGATGAAAGAAATGTTACCCTGATCTATTTAATTTTCGGAATATTTTCCCCTTCAAAACCGCTCAAACAGTTAAATCTGATTTTGTTCTTACTTACTAAGCTAGCACTTCTTTGCAATGTTATATTCTGATCCACTTAGCAAAGTTCGCTTCGATCTTCTTGGACTTCTTCTCCAATTCGTCACACCAAATTCTGTAAGATTCTTCTCTTTATCACAATGTTGACGACGTTACACAATAGGCTATCGCTTTGTCTTATGCCTTATTTTGGTATAAAATGGCTCAGTATGGTCCTTGGTCCTGGGTTTAGCGACGAACAAAGAGTCATCTCGATGGGGATGCACTGTGAATGTTGACAATTATTGTTTTGAGGTAGTAGATGAATTTACCAACCTCGGATCTTCCGTCAATAAGAAAAATGATGTCAGCCAAGAAATCAAGCGGGGAATAGTGCTTCCCAATAGATGTTTTTACGGTCTTCGGCTGCACTTAAGTAACACCACCTTATCTCGAGACACGAAGAAACAGCTGAACTAGGTGTTAACGTTACCTGTTCTGTTGTATGCCGACCTATCTGTGTCGACGGCGAGTTTCGCCATTGGATGAACCATGAGCTTTATCACGACATCGACGAAGCTAAAACGGCTCAGAGAAAGGAGACTAAAACTTCGCTAAAAGAACCAAGTGTTGCCAAAGTGCAACCATCTGGTAGGACTTACTGAAGAACGCACGCAGAAGACCGAAGCGTGTGGAATTCCTTAATACTTCAGGTCTCTCATTTATGAACCACGTTCGTATGTTGTAATGGGCCACTTAAGTAAGTAAGTAAGGTCCTTGCCAATTTTTTCTGAAGACTTCGTATCAGTTGGGGTCATTCCGACAAGGGTTTATCAGCTTCGCTGGAATACTGAACTCAGTCAGGTCTCGAGTAATGTCTGCCGAATCAGGATTCAATGAAAAGATGGTTTAAGCCGATCTGTTTTCCTTGGGTAATTTCCAGGATTTACTGCTTTGTGAATATCTGGTCAGTTGTTGATTTGCCACGTCTAAAGTTACACAAATGATGCCCGATCAGGTTGGACTCTCTCACTCTACAGGACCTTATATGCGATGGGAAAAAGGAAATCTCCCCATTAGTTGGAGCACACCTTTTTTCAGCAGAGGACATAATACGCTTAGACTCCAATCTTTGGGCATGAACTCGTTAAGCCAAACTGGGCGGACTTGAAGAGCTCTGCCGGTATATCATCACCGGCTGTTTTATTGTTTTTCATCCGCTCCTCTTACCTCGTTTTGGCTTAGTGGCGAACAATCATAGCCGTCGCCGACAATTGTCGTGATACCTTCACGTGCGCTCCTTTTCGATACCAGCAACTGGTGGAAGTGGTCTCTACATACATGCAGCACACTCTGCGTAAAAGTCCGCTAAGTCATATCAGCTTCGAAAGGAAAACCAAATTCAGCTATGATGTCTACGTCAAAGTTAGCTTTATAGTCGACAAAGGACATAACACGTTCGGGTTTTCTGCTTTTCAGTTTTGTTTTTGTTGTGTTATGTTTATCGGGCATAACTTCGGACGACTGCAGCAAATTGGACAAAAACAAATTTTTAAAATCTTATCATGAAAAGTCAGAATACATCTTTATATACACATTTTTTTTGTACAAACGAAAATCACTTAATTCATCCTAAACAGCTTGATCAATTCCTTTTCAATCAGTGAATTGAAATTTGGAAAGTTTTTTCTCTCCCAGAGAAATATGATTTGATACACAGATAGTACTCAGCACTACAAATGTGAATATGCAGACGAAATTTTTATTTTCAATCAGAACAAGTGTTGTAAGACCCAGTAAGATAAGATTTGATACTTGTACGGAATATTTGTTTCCGATCAGTAATGGATGGCGCGTGGCAAAAGAGTTTTTTGTCCCAGTGAGATAAGATTTAATACGCAGAGAGTACTTGGCACTATAGATATGAATATACTGACTGAATATTTAATATCGATCAGCGGCCGAAGGGCGCGTGGCAAATGTGTGTGTTTGCCATTAGAGTGTTCATAACTGAAATTGAAAACCTTCTAACTGATTTTTTTCTGCGAAACCGTGCCGGCTGCTTCAAAAACCGGTTAACCGGTTCTTCAAAAAGGAGGTAGGCTAACAGTTTTTTATAGGTACAGTTACTTAGATAGTAATACTTCCGCAGAACATTTCAACGATAGTTCTGGGCATATCGGCATAAAGAATGTTGTTTATGCTTATACGATATTCATTGGCAAATCTCAATGAATGCTTTCATTAAAATTTCCTAAAGGGGTCTGATGATGAACTCGTCATGGAGTTCGAAACGCGTCATCCTAGTACGTGATACTGAATTGTCCATTTATATCAACCCTGTGATCGCAGGGACATACCTCAAAAAAGGTACAATTTGTATGGGAGTAGGTTTTGTCCGATCATGCCCATCTAAGAACACAATCTCCGCTTGGTGGATAGAAGCTCGCAAACCAAATTTTAGCACGTTAGCTCTTAACCTACGGCTGTAATCGTGTGGAAAGACAAAAAATTCGATCTAAACCAAAAAAATGTACGAAAACGACCTCTAGCGGCGCTTATATATAAATAAATGTCAAAAATGGATTCCTCGACCCCAAAAACAGTAAGATACGACAACTTTCCGGGATAAATAGCATTATTTTATGACTTTTTTAATGAATTTTTCTTGTTAGCCAGCGTTCAAAAACCACCAACTTCAAATGTGTTTAAAAAAAATCTCGCACTAAACTTAAGAAATCCCTTGAGGGTTTTGTTATACATGATGTCAACTTTCATTTGCATTTGGTTTTATCCCATTCCGATTTTGGTTGTTGCACAGTGTAACTAATCAATACGATTGACGAACTCTTTCGAACAACACTATAAGTTTCTTCTCATATTAAAGTGTGTGGGAAGTTGCGGTATTTATATGAAACTTTAAATGCCGTTATCTCCTAAGCTAAGTATCCAATTACACAAAAGAGCTTAATTTGTGATCTCCCTACAATAGTTTGGAAATCACTAAGATGCAGTTTGGATCTTACCATAAAATAGATTGGGATCTCACATTAAAATGGATGGGAAGTCGTTGATATTCATATGAAAACTTTAAGTTTCGTTATCTCCTAAACTAAGCATGCAATCGCGAAAAGGAGTTTTATTTATATTCACCAAACTTTAGTTAGGGATTCACCATGATACAGTAAAGAAATTAAGATTCCTATTAAATTTACATGTCTTATGACATTTTACTATACTTCTAAAGTTCTACGGTTATACAAAAATCATCCGATACTTCTGTAAAGTTTGATAAGAATACCAAAATATAATTTAAGTTAAGCGATGATATTACTGATGATAAACTAATTTGTTTAAATTATTCCCTGAATTAAGGTTTAATTATCTTTTGAGTTACTTAATTTGTCAATTTTCACTATTCTCAACTAATAATGAGAATTTCCCTTATTTCATGAGAAAACTTATCACGACATTGACCAACATTCCAGAGCAAGTTGAGTTAACGATGACATAATTGAGATAACACTACTCTACTTCTAAAGAAGAGAATGAACAAAAAAAAAAATCCCAATAGAAATCAATTGCGATAAGATTGGTAATAAATCAAAATTTTACTTCATATCAAAGTAAGAGAAACAGCTACGTACAAAGTATGAATGTATGCATGATGTACTCGTACATACTACTAACAATCAAATTGGTGATATCGGAAATCATAATAATGATTTTATACCCTACTAAGTATTAGGATTTAGAATATATCACGCAAGGGTATGGAACCGGAAATCCATTACACACGGCAATACGAACAACAAGAGTAAAATAAATTAAGTTTTTATAAATTATTGAATTTTTTCCTTTGGCGAAAGTGCAGAATATGGAGCGGGAGTTCAAATAACAACAGAAATATACAATTCACTTCGTTTTGGTCGCCAAACATCGGAATGGTAGGCGGATGCGGCGTGGCCACACTGTATTTTAGCCCCAAAGGGATAACATTTGGTATACAGATACTAATAGGCACTATAGGTCCAAATTTACTGACGAAATTTTAAGTCCTAGAAAGATACAATAAGGTTGTTTCCAAGAGTGTTCTAACTGTTGTATGTGTCGTATGTGCTAAAGTTGTACAACAATTGTAAAACTGTAGTAGATATTTTCCAAACAAAAGTGTTGTACGACAGTACAACTCTTGCAGATATGTTTTAATGGGGTACTAGTACAATTTGCTATACAAGCAGAAAAATTTCTTGTACGTTTGGTACAAAGTACAATTTATAGTATCAAAAAGTACTAAAAAGTAAAATGTTTTGTACCAAAAATGTACAATTTATGGTACCAAAAAGTATAATTTATTGTACTAAAAATAAAACTTATGGTACCAAAAAATACAATTTACAGTACCAAAAAGTCCAAATTATGGTACCAAAAAGTTCAATTTATGGTACCAGAAAGTAAAATTTTTCGTACAAAAAAGTACAATTTATGGTTACAAAGAGAACAAATTATTGTATCAAAAAGCACAATTTATTGTATTAAAAGGTACAATTTATGGTACCTAAAATGTACAAGTAATGGCACCAAAAAGTAAAATTTAATGTACCCAAAAAAAAAAAGAATTTTCCTTACACCGCATGAATGAGGTATGGGATAACTTCTTGTGCACTTCTCTATTGTACTTAAAAGAAAAATTTATGGTACCAAAAAGCAGAATTTATTGTACTAAAAAGTACAATTTAAGGTACCAAAGATTACAATCAATTGTACTGTACAGGACCAAACATTACAATCTAATGTACCAGAAAGTACAATTTATTGTACTTAAAAGTAAAATATATGGTACGAGATAGTACAATCTACCAAAAAGTAAAATTTCTTGTACTTAAAAGTAAAATTTTTGGACGAGAAAGTACAATCTACTGTACTAATACAATCTACTGTACTAAAAAATAAAATTTATGGAAAATTTTAGAAAATGTACCGTTACATATGTATTCTTAATTTTATGCACAACAGAACTGTCTTTATTGTTCATATAAAAGTGGTCTAAGTGAGGCAATATTCAGTGACAGAGGAAAGTGGTAACTTAAAAAATTAATTAAAATGCCAACTCTATTAATTCAGGTACTTTTAAAAAAGTTATGTACATAAACTGATTCATCAAGAGCGGGAACAGACGCCAAGGGTATGAAACCGGTTCGTAAACCTGAGTTTTGAACCTGGTTTTGAAAACTAGTT
This sequence comes from Muscina levida, assembly GCA_964034835.1. Lineage (NCBI taxonomy): Eukaryota > Metazoa > Arthropoda > Insecta > Diptera > Muscidae > Muscina > Muscina levida. Next base: position 127,160,976 of record OZ035881.1, read on the forward strand.
AGCCATTGCCATTAGGGTTAAAAAGCGATATAAAACCTGTTTGTAAATCCGGGTTTGGGAACCGGTTTTCTGAAAACGTTGAAATATATTCGTCCTATATACCATGAGTACTACAAATCTCTACCTACTGATAATTTGGCTGCCGAAACCTTAACGTAAATCCGTTAACAATTTTTATTAAATATTTCATTTTAAAAATTAAATTAAATGTTTATTTCCCTTCTATTGGCTGTAGTAACTATTTTCGAGTTCAAATAAATAATTTTTCATCTTTGTAATTAAACTTGTTTTTAGTTCTTTGTTTTTGTCCAATTTGATCAGAATGAAAGTGGTCTAAGTCAACGCTTCCTCTGAAAACACGCTTTCCTTAAGACGTACAGAAAATTAAGATTTTTTTTTTATTAAAATCGAAGACAATGACGGAAAATTTAAAAGAAACAATCTATACTTTAGTGTAAAATTTTGTTTATTAGACTCAAACTCAAACCGTAGATATCTCTAAACGAATAAAGTATGACTTAGACCACTATTTTCTTACAACCTACAAACTTGGTACACCTTGTGAATCCCCTAAATATAAATATAATATAATATAGATTGTAGTCGCACACTTGATGGGTTTAGAAGCAAAGGGGTGTAAGTGACAAAAATTGAGATAAGTGTACAGTCGTGTTTCTCTGCCACTAGCTCGAGATGAGATCAACTTTTAGTACCAGTGATGATATCTAGCCGAAAAACAGCTCAAGTAATACCTGCATTTGCACTGGAATATGCAACTTTAAATTTAAATCGAAATCAACTTTTTGTCATTTGTATCCCTTTGCTGCTAACCCCATCAATTGCATCTTTTCAGACAAAATTTATATTTTCGATTTGGTTGGCGAAGTAGCATAGCCACACTGTATGTTAGAGCCAGAGCATCGTTTTCGTTCTTAATTCAAAAAACGTCAGAAAAATACCTTAACATGGAACTCTTTCACATTCAAATGTTACTCAGAAAATTTAACTTACTGTTCTAAGACAAAAATCGATATCTTTAACTTTTACTACATCATTTCCAATTAAAATACAAAACAAACAAATTCAAATTAAAAAAATTATATATGATTACCAAAAACTCTATTTGAAATTCAAAACGCGTCAATTGATATTCAAAAATTTAATTTTAAATTTAAAATTCGTCAATTGATATTCAAAAATTTCATTTGAAATTTAAATTTCAAATGGAATTTTTTTATATCAATTGACAATTGATGTTTTTTGAAATACAATTATTAATTTTAATTGATGGTTATAGAGTTTCATGTGAAAACTTTGAATAAAACGTGACGATTTTTTAAATTCAAATAGAAAATATGAATTGTAATTTAGGTACATATTTTTAATTTCAAATAAAATATTTGAATTTCAATTGATTTTAATTTAATTTCAATTAATTAATTTCTTTTCAAAGCACTGTATGAATAATGGTCTAGAATGGTCTAGAATGGTGGTGAGTATTTAAATATCTTAAAGGAAATATCGCTTTGTGACATTGTCATTGGGTCTCATGCATAAAACGTGAGCTTGAGCTCGGACTCGATTTTTTGAGTAAAAGGTGCTTGTCGTATGCATAATAAAATTTTATGTATTTGCTTTTACTCACTGCTCATGTTTGATCTCGTCTTGCTCAGTTTGAAATATGTTAGATGTGCTTGTGCTCATTTTCATATGCATAAAAACAAGCTTTTGCTTTCTTTAGTGAGCTCTTGCTCAAATTTTGTTGAGCATGCCTTATAGTTGACTCGCGTATACTAAAAAGGAATCATGGCCGAATATTTTGTGTCACAAAGAAATACAAAATGTTATCAACAGCGAAAAACAAAATTAGCAAGTGAGGAAAAAAAATTATACAGGTTTGTATTCTTAATAATTAATTTTTTTTTTACCCTCACCCTACGGGTAGGGAGTCACTTTAGACATAGGTTTCTTTGAACCACATTCGATTCATGTCTTTTTAAGTCGTTTGAGCCATGTCCGTCTGTCTGGTACCTCCCATACAAATACATCATTCCGTTCACTTAAGAAATCGAGTAATAATATCAATACACCCAACGGAATCGTACCCAAATTCTGTATTTCGTAAAGCTTTAACAAAATAAAGTTTTGGAAAAAAAGAACTGTAGCCACGCCCCTTCTGGTACCTCCCATACAAATGCACCTTTCCGCCCACTATAGAGATAGAGTAATAATGCCAGTACACTCGACACGATCGTGCCCAAATTCTGTATTTTGTGAAGCTATAACAGGACAAAGTTTTGGAGAAAAAAACTGAAAGTCTAGCCGCGCCCCTTCTTGTACCTCCCATACAAATGTACCACTCCGCCTACTTTAGAAATCGAGTAATAATATTAATATAATTGAAAATGTTTGTTTTTTTAGTTTTAGTCGATCGTATTGTATATATATCAATTTACGTTAGTGTATCAAATGATGCATCAAATTCGGCTAACGATTTGAAAAGTGTTTTTTTTTATTTTGTAGATTTTTGGTCAAATTCAGTGTGTCATGCACTAGGATGACGCGTTCCGAACTCCATGACGAGTTCATCTTCAGACCCCTTTGTGACCAACTTATGCACAATGGTACATCATCAGCTGTATATATATCTACAATTATGTCAAACATGTACATGCAAAGTAGATATCAGCCGAAAATGTCCAGCACCAATTATAGTTTGAATTTGACCGTAAATATTCAAACATATTCTGATCGTTAGCCGAATTCGATGTATCATTTCATACACTAACGTAAATTGATATATAATAGAAAATTGTATGTTTTACTAAGGGTAAGGGTATAGGTATGTCGGGTTGCCCAACTAAATCTCTCTCACTGGTTTTTATAACATTTTCCCTCGTTAATTTAATACCAAATTTTTGCTTATTGGTAATGCTTGGTAAGTGACTTTTTTCTAGAAAATATTTTTTTTTATTTTTCTACTAAAAATTTAGAAATGTCGTTAGTTTCTATTTTATTATTATTATATGATTCTACTTCACTTTCACTTGACGACATATTTGCACTTCAATAACGATTAGATGTTTGATCTTCCTTTGCTCAAGTAATTGCAATTGGTTTGAACTCATTTTTATACATACGAAATTGAGCAAAAGCTGTTGCTGTTTGATTGAACTCGACTTACGAGCAATTGCTCACCAGACTCAACTCAGCCCTTTTACTCGTTTTTATGCATGAGACCCATTGTGCCAACGGTGTAGGGCATCATATGGTCGCTGATATCATCAAATCCATGGATAGTATACCGAAGGCACTATAATTAAGCCAGTTACCCAAAAGTGTCGCTTATCGCAAAACAGGCAAATTGTCTCGTTCCAAACAATGATTATACGAATATATACCCAAATAAACGACAAGACAAGTGACTTCTGTTCAATGCAACGATAGATGATGGGTCGTAAAGTGTTGTCTATAGTTGAGGTTGAGGCCAGATGATAAGAAATTTATATAAATATCGATCGAGAGGTATGAAAACAAAAAAAAAAAACAAATACAACGTAAGATACAATCGTATCGTATCACTACGACCGACGGTATACAATAATGGCGAGAAAATATACTCGCTCGTCGACGGGGTACACGTAGTCAACATTTGACGAAGATTGAATTGTTATCGTAATAACAAACGCCAAAGTATTTCGGGCCTTTACGATTGTGCGCCCGAATTATTCGTTGGTAATATCGAGCACATTTATTATCATCATAAACAATACCTTAATTCGAAGGTGAAACGGTGGGGCGGGCAAGCGGGTTATGTGTTTAATCAATATTTATTGTATCGAACTACTGTTGACTTTGATTTTTTTTGTAGACGTGTCGACGACGCATTGACTTTATCACCAACCAAATAAACGATAATCATTTCGAATGCAACATCAAGTTGCAGTAATAGATATCAGAGTGAAGTTGCAATCAATTGCAACTATGTTTCCGGCGCAGCGCAATCTCACGTGTTTGCTGCGATATCACGTAATATGTATTAGTTGCATTATTGCACTTTACTTTTAAATGGCAAGATATGTAGATATGATAAATGAAGTAGATAATTTCTTTTGATATCAAGAAATTTAATAAATGTATAAATAAAAGAAAGCGGTTTAGAAACATGACCGTCTCTCTGACATGTTGACTAGCGGTCGAGTAATACAGAGTTTCATAATTGCATTGGTAATTGTTGTCCATATCCATTAAAATTAAATATTGGTATATTATCCAACTACATCCTGCACGTTCCACTTATGAAAAGGATGTAAAATATCAAAGCAGACACAAATTTTGCACTGGCATACATTGCTGCCATATTCTATACATATTAGACATTTGAAATATAAAAATAATTTTGGATCTTGTGACAGAAAAAAAAAATCTATGTGGTTTCATTTTTCGTGGCCTTGCCGATATATGTTCTAAGAACTACAAAATATAATTTAAGACTGGCGCAGTGCACCAACTACAAAGTACCTTTCTTCTCCTCTAATGCACAATTAGGGTTTTCAAAAGAGTGTCCTAACTGTTGTATGTGCTACAGTTGTACAATAGATGTCAAACTGTAGTAGATTTTTATACCATCACCCTTAGGGATGAGGGTATATATCATTTGATACGACCCAAAAGTGTAACACATAGAAGGAGTCACTTTAGACCTTAGGTTTCTTTGAACCAAATTCGATTCATGACTTTTGAAGTCGTTTGAGCCATGTCCATCTGTCTGTCTGGCTGTCCGGCTGGTACGCACGATAACTTTTGACTAGCGCAACCAAATGTTTTGAAATTTTGCACGAGTTAATATATCCCCAAAACTACTTACGGTATTGCAAATGGGCTACATAGCCCCGCCCCTTCAGGTACCGCCCATACAAATACATCATTCCGCCCACTTTAGAAATCGAGTAATAATATCAATACACACAACGCAATCGTACCCAAACTCTGCACTCAGTAAAGCTATAACAGGATAAAGTTTCGAAAAAAAATTGGAAGTCTAGCCACGCCCCTACTGGTACCTCCAATACAAATGTACCTTGCCGCCCCCTTTAGAGATGGAGTAATAATATCAACAAATCCAACGGGATCGTACCCAAATTCTTTAATTAGTAAAGCAATAGCAGGATACAGTTTTTGAGAAATAAATTGGAGGTCTAGCCACACCCCTTCTGGTACCTCCCATACACATCTGGTACCGCCCACTTTAGAAATCGATTAATATTATTAATAGGCCTAACGCGATCGTACCCAAATTCTGTATTAAGTAAAGCTCAAGCAGGATAAAGTTTTGGAGAGAAAATATGGAAGTCTAGACACGCCCCTTCTGGTACCTCCCATACAAATGCACCACTCCGCCCACTTAAGAGATGGAGTAATAATATCAATACACCCAACGCGATTGTGCCCAAATTCTGTATTTTGTAAAGCTATAACAGGATATAGTTTTGGAGAAAAAGTCTTAAAGTTTAGACATGCCTCTTCTGGTACCTCCCATACAAATGCACCACTCCGCCCACTTTAGAAATCGAGTAATAATATCAATACACCCAACGGGATCGTACCCGAATTTTGTACTTAGTAAAGCTATAACAGGATAAGGTTTCGGAAATTTGAAAGTCTAGCCACGCCCCTTTTCATACCTCCCATATAAATGTACCTTTCCGCCCACTTTAAAGATGGAGTAACAATATCAATAAATCCAACGCGATCGTGCTCAATTCAAGTATAATTTATTGTACCAAAAAGTACAGTTTCTTTCTTTAATGGTACTAAATAGTAAATTGGTAATTGTATAAAAATTTACAACAGCGTGCCCACATATGTGTTATTGGAGATCTTATATTTTCTTACAACCTACAACCTTAGTACAACTTGTAAATTCCTTTATTAGTTCTAAAGTTATTGGAAATGATTTTATCGACTGTAAATTAATAAATATTTCGAAAACTATACGCCACGTTTAAAAATATTTTTAAAATCATACCTAAACTCATTATTAATACGAGGATATTTTGCTAAACCAATTTTTAATATATTTTTTTTAATATTGGTAGCAATGTCATAATGACACATGGACAATTCCATTGGGACGGGTGTGTATGTACTATCGTATACATCATCATTAGAGTGGGTCAATTTTTTTCTCGACCAAACGGTATCAAAATCGTAATGACACATGGACAATTCCATTGGGACGGGTGTGTATGTACTATCGTATACATCATCATTAGAGTGGGTCAATTTTTTTCTCGACCAAACGGTATCAAAATCGTAATCTACGATTCTAAGAAAATTTGCCCAAGAATCCATGGGTCTAAAATCAAAATCGAGCCCCGGTTATTAACAAAAAAACTTTTCGTATTGGGGAAAATCCACAACAAGCCCTGCAACTGCCGACTGACCGACCCCCAGTCATTTTTCCCACCTAACATTTTTCCCAAATATACCTACAACCATATTCACCCCCTAAGGGGGCTTCCAAACAAAAATCAAATTTTTTTTAAATTGCTCCCACAGATCTAATTGCCCTTAAGGAGCCCCTAGAGGAGTCAAATGTATGACCGACCCCCAATATATTTGCAACCCCAACTATCTACCCACTATTTTCATCCCTTAAGGTGATTTCCATACAACCCCCACTAGTATTTCCTTCCTAACATTTAGCTCTAACATACCTCCCCTGTACAGTTTCACCCTAAGGAGGGTCTCATATAAAATACACTTATGTATGTACTGGCCTTTACCATGGCCAGTAGAAAAAATGTCATGTCAATCATGTTTAAGAAAACCAAAACGTTGTTTTTGTTATGACTTTTGACATTATTAATTTTTTACCCAGGGACGGGTGTGACCAAATGTTTTCTGTAACTTAATACTCAAATATTTAAATAAAAGTTAACAAAATGTCACTAAATCTTAATTGAATTGTTATTGTTGGAAAATATTAATGTTTTATCATGTAAAGTAACAATTTTATTAAACTTGTGTCATATTTAAGGGGACGGGTGTGACACAAAATTCGTATATTTCTATTTACTCATAAAACTTTTATAATAAAACATACAAAGCCGAAACCTTATGGGAAAGCAAACAGAAGTTTTGTCTTTCCGGAGATAACAGTTTTTACTTATCAAGTTAAATGAAATATTAGAAAAATCTCCTAGCTGAAGATAAGTTTATTATATGCTCATTTCAAACTGTTGCCAAATTGATAAAAATTAAAAAAATTAATTTTTTTCCATTTGTCCATAATTGTCGTTCTCTTGTACATGTTAGTTGACCGATTTTTAGTTCAAATATGAAAGTATATTTTTCCCGTTTGACGTGGAATTGCCCACATGTGAAATTTCAGCTGATTCTTAAAAATATTTCTGTTTGTAAAGGGTTTCTCATCAAACGACGAAGTGATTGCAGTCGTGGATGGGTATTTTGAAGACCTTCTGAAATCGTTTATTAAAGAAGGGATAGAGCTGGATGGGTATTTTTTGATGGTTATTTTTTGAAGGCCTTCAAGAACCGTTCTTCAGTGAAGGGATAGAGCTATTGAAAAAACGTTGAAACAAGTGTTTTGAAGTATTGGGTGATGATATTGACAAATAAAACCTATTTCAAGTCAAAAATATTTTTCTTTTATTTCTAACGCAGAAATTTTTAAAACTACCCTCGTATATTCAGACTGCTTACTTCTTTTACTAATTTTAAAGCGTAGTTTTTATGTGCTCAGTAAACAAATCGTCACACTAAGTAAATTCTGTAGGCCCATTTGGTCAAACTAAAAAAAAACCAGTAAGAAAGTTTCAGTCGGGCAATCCGACTTACACATACCATCACCCTCAGTAAAACAAAAAAAAAAATTATATTGATATTATTACTCGATTTCAAAAGTGGGCGGAGTGGTACATTTGTATGGGAGGTACCAGAAGGGGCGTGTCTAGACGTCCAGAATTTTTCTCCAAAGCTTTACATTGTTATAGCTTTACTAAATACAGAATTTGGGCACGATCGTGTCGAGTGTTTTGATATTATTACTCCATCTCTAAAGTGGGCGGTACCAGAAAAGGCGTGTCTAGACTTCCAGTTTTTTTTTCTCAAAAACTGTATCCTGTTATAGCTTTAACAAATAAAGAATTTGGGTACGAACGCGTTGGATTTATAGATACATACTATAACTCCATGTCGAAAGTGGGCGGAAAGGTACATTTGTATGGGAGGTACCAGAAGAGGCGTGGCTAGACTTCCATTTTTTTCCAAAACTTTATCCTTTTATAGCTTTACTAAGTATAGAATTTGGGTTGGGTGTATTGATATTATTACTCGATTTCTAAAGTGGACTGAATGATGTATTTGTATGGGGCGGGGCCATGTAGCCCATTTGCAATACTGTAAATAGTTTTGGAGAAATATTAACTTGTGCAAAATTTCAAAAGATTTGGTTGCGTCTATCGAAAGTTATCGTGCATACCAGCCGGACAGCCAAACAGACAGACAGACGGACATGGCTCAAACGACTTATGCATCGAATTTGGTTCAAAAAAACCTAGAGTCTAAAGTGACTCCTTCTATGTGTTACACGTTTGGGTCGTTTCAAATGATATATACCCTCATCCCTAAGGGTGATGGTTTAATATATGCCTTCGATAATTTCCAAACAGCGCACATACTGCCTACAAATGCTAGTTACTAATTAATTAGTTTAGCATCCTGACTGTAACTTCCGATTTGGGTATCTGACAGACAAATGTTGCCAATTAACCCAAATAATTCAAGTTTATTTCGTTAGAAATTTAAAAATTACCATAATTATAAATTTTCTTATTTAACAATATGTTTTACATGAAAACCGATTTATATGGTAAAAAAATCCAAAATCGTTATAGCGAAACCTTTTAAATACAAATACTACTAAAATTAAACTATATTCATAAATATTAGTTCGATTGACCAAGTTTTAATTAAACCTCATTATCTTAAAGGAAACTACATACACTCAAGGGCCACACTAATGTAGCTGTTGTAGCTGTTTATATGGTTATGGTTATAGATTCGTGCTTGTAACTGAGGTAACTAATTGCCATTGAAGTGGGGGGTATTCAGTCGCTGGTATCACTCCCGCATAGTTTGAGGCGAGAAGGGGGCGGCGACAAGGTAAAGACAGTGACGAAATTGGTTCCAACTAAAGTTATCGCAAATTACAGATATCTATGACTGGCACAAGGCAAACAAACAAAACGACTACAGCTTTTGAATGACGGGCGGAAATTGTAATAATGCAGAAGAAGCAACATAAAATAAAGCGACAAGAAAATCAGAAGGACGCATAAAAATAAATAACACAATAAATGTAATATATTGTCAACATTGTGATACAATTAATTAGACTTATTTAGAGGGTTACTTTACTGCACTACCTCTAACTACAATCAGTTACTATTAAAATTTATTTCGATTTGCCAATAAATTTGGTAAATTTTTGGTATTTACTTGTGCAAAGTCACACAAATACATTACTAGATATGTCCTGGGGGAATTTGTTTTCAATGTGATTTACCACATTAATGATATGCAAGAATAAACAAAATTTATGAAACGTTTAACATGACGTCATTATAACTTGAATACCTCACTCTTTGGGGTATTCATCTTATTTTCATAACCTTTATACAATTTGTCTACTACGTACCCTCAATTAATGTGATACAGTAGATAATGGCATGAACTTTCTTAAGAAATTACGTATTTATTGACCACAGACCTGACCAAAACAAAAGTTATAAACTGTAACATTTCGCAAAAATAGATTTTTTTAAAATTTATAAAATTATAATTATACCATCACCCTTAGGGATGAGGGTATATATCATTTGATACGACCCAAAAGTGTAACACATAGAAGGAGTCACTTTAGACTAGGGTGTTCAAAACCGAAACCGAAAACCCGTAAAACGGTTTTTTTTATTTAAAACCGTATGCCGGTTTTTGCAAAAGTGCCATTTTCGAATAACCGGTTTAAACGAGTTTTTTCCTTCGGGTACTTTTTTACAACTCTAAAAGGAGTTATTGAAAAAGTAAAAATTTTATAATTGAATTTGAAATTAATTTAGAAAAAACTTTTTACATTTTGTAAACGATAATGTTTTTAGAAGCTTTGTAAAATTTTAAAATTTAATTTCAAATTAATTTAGAAAATTCTTTTTACACGTTATTTAAGTAGATCAACAAGTCGAAAAAAATTTAAATATTCCAAAAATGTATTCCTTTCCAAAAATACTACTTAAAAAAAATGAGAGATTCCAAAAATTTATTAAAAAGTAAAAACACAAAATAACACACCACATTTTTTTTTGTAAATAAATGCATTTTTTTAAACCAAATTATTTTTTTTTTATTTTTATTTTTAACTTTTTAGGAAAAAACCGAAAATGCTTTCAAATGCTGTATTCGAAATCCGAGTTTTCTAAAAAATCAATTTTTCGAATAACTCGGAAACCGGGTTTTTGAAAAAAGGAGGTATTTGAACACTCTACTTTAGACCCTAGGTTTCTTTGAACCAAATTCGATTCATGACTTTTTAAGTCGTTTGAGCCATGTCCGTCTGTCTGTCTGTCTGGCTGTCCGGCTGGTTCGCACGATAACTTTCGAAAGACGCAACCAAATGTTTTGAAATTTTGCACGAAATATTATTTTCTCAAAACTACTTACGGTATTGCAAATGGGCTACATGGCCCGCCCCTTCTGGTACCTCCCATGCAAATACATCATTCCGCCCACTTTAGAAATCGAGTAATAATAACAATACACCCTACGGGATCGTCTCCAAATTCTGTATATAGTAAAGCTATAACATAATAAAGTTTTGGAAATAAATTTTGAAAGTCTAGCCACGCCCCTTCTGGTACCTCACATACAAATCTACCTTTCCGCTCACTATAGAAATGGAGAAATAATATCAATAAATCAAACGTGATCGTACCCAAATTCTATTTTTAGTAAAGCTATAACAGGATAAAGTTTTGTTTTGTTTGTAAGTCTATCCACGCCCCATCTGGTAACTCCCATACACATCTGGTACCGCCCACTTTAGAAATCGATTAATATTATTAAAAGACCTAACGCGATCGTGCCCAAATTCTGTATTTGGTAAAGTTCAAGCAGGATAAAGTTTTGGAGAAAAAATCTGGAAGTCTAGACACGCCACTTCTGGTACCTCCCATACAAATGTACCACCCCGCCCACTTTAGAAATAGGGTAATAATATCAATACACTAGATACGATCGCGCCCGAATTCTGTATTTTGTTATGTTATAATAGGACAAAGTTTTGGAGAAAAAACTGGAAGTCTTGCGACGCCCCTTATGTAATAATATCAGTACACCCAACGCAATCATGCCCAAATTCTGTATTTAGTAAATCTATAACAGGATAAAGTTATGGAGAATAAATCTGGAAGCCTAAACACACCCTTCTCGTACCTCCCATACAAATGTACGACTCCGCCCACTTTCGAAATCGAGTAATAATATCAATATAATAGAAAGTTATTTGTTTTACTGAGGGTAAGGGTAAATGTAAGTCGGGTTGCCCGACTGAAACTTTCTAACTGGTTTTAATTACAAATCGATTAATTTCAATAACTCAAGACTTAAACAATATCTTATATTGGATGATGGTATTTATCAGTCAGTTTAACTGACTGAAATTTCTGTACTGTTTTTTTTTTGTAAATTTAATAAATTTATAAAAAATAATTTTTATTTATTGAAAAACTTATTTTTCGGTACAACTTTTTAGTTGACTCCGAAACTATTGATCGAGGTAAAAAAAAAACATTGGGCAGACTTTGAATTAATTTAAATAAATTTTTTGGTACGTTCATAGTTAAAGTCCGACGAATGGTTCTTAAGTCATGCTAAAATGTGTGAAACAAGCTTTTAACAAATTTGGATTTTTTTTGTAAATTTTGACTGTTTTTGTAATACATCAAAAAAAATTATAATTTTTTTAACACCAAATCTAGCTTTAGATTTTCAACAAATACATGGTTTCTATCTCTTTATTGCTGCATATTATACTTAACATCTTCCCTTCCTCTTAATACTCTACCTTTTAACCTGTCGTAATATCTTCGAAATACATTGAGACGTTTACATTGCTATTGTTGAGAAACAACAACAACGGAAACATCACAATTTTTTCATTCTCTGACAGTGTTATCTTCTTTTCGTTGTACCCTTAAGAAATCCACAAAACTATGTAGTATTTATGACTCTAGCGTCATGTTCCTCAAATGCCAAAAGGTGTCTCTTGGAGGTTTGAAGAGAGGCAGACACCGATGTGGCCGATATTGTAAATACCATAATCAGATTCCAACGTTTTCTTATATTTTTAGAGGAAATTCCGCGACAGCCAAAGAAAGTACGAAACATGCAATCCCAAGAAGTTCCATTGCCTTATGCACGTGTACGGCACTTGTTTTGCATTCATATTTTGTACTTTACGAAGGAGGAAAAGCAGGAGATGTCCCTCTCGGTGATGAATGGAAATGTTTGATGTCACACAATGATGTGTGGAAGGAGTAAAGGAAGTGATTAAAAAGTACATGTTGTAGGTAGACAATCTAGTATACAATATAGTGAAGTACTATTGTGACAGTTAGTCGAGAGAAGAGAAACCGGAGAAAATGGGTATGCATTTGTGTAATAGGGGATTTTTTAATTTGAGTCTTGCTGATTGTTATTTATTTGGTAATAACCAGAAACTTTCTTTTGGAGGTTCCCAAGCAGCAAGTATGTCACCCACCATGCAAAAAGTGTTGCTGCATGTTGCGGATATTATTACTTCAGCGATTTTACCGCTAGGTAAAGCACCACTACCTTTAAATAAAAGGTGTCCCAACAAGAACGCAATTTTTAAATCTGGCAACATTCGAAGTGTTATTGTGTGACATTTGAACAATTGTTATTGTTTGCTAGTAGAAGGTACGAGGTTAGTAAAAAAGGAGCGCTACACGAATGAACAACACATTCTCATTGTGAAATTGTTTTACCAAAATGGTGAAAGTTTTGCGGCTACAGTTCGCAAATTTGGGGTCACAATAATGCTCCTAAAGAGTCAACTGTAAAGAGATTAATGGATAAATTTGTCGAAACTGGGTCTGTTAGTGATGTAAAGACAACAACGCGCCATCGACCAGGTCGATCCACTGAAAATGTCGAAGCTGTACGTGATGATGTCGCGTGAGGCAGGTCATGCGCAAACAATCAATGGTGTTCGGTATCGTGAAATGTTAACCAGTTTTTTCTTGCCTCGAATTGAAGAAATGAATGTGGAGGGCATGTGGTTCCAACAAGACGGTGCCACATGTCATACAGCCGTAGAAACAATTCAATTGCTGCATCAGTCATTTCCCGGTCGTGTTATTTCGCGTTTTGGAGATCAGAATTGGCCGCCTAGATCGTGCGATTTAACAAAATTAGATTTTTTTCTTTGGGGTTTTTGAAGTCGATGGTTTACGCGAATAATCCGACGCTGCATTAATGAAATACCGCAGCATTTATGCGAAACGGTCATTGAAAATTTAATTAAAAGATCGCGTGCATGCCAGCAAAGCCGCGGCGGCCATCTGCACGATATATTGTTCCATACATAACGTCATTCTGTCTACTTTACGATATAATAAAGTTTCACGATTTTTTTTAAAAATATCTGTGTTTTATTTAAAATTTAAAAATTGCGCTCTTGTTGGGACACCCTTTATTTTTCAAAGTTCTTCCATTCCTCATATTTTTTACATGTTTAGGCCAATTATAGGAAGAAGCTCTTGACCACAGGAACAAAAATTTTAAGAATTTTCGGACGAACTACGCGAGACAGATGACTAGAAAACAAAATTTGGAAGATATATGGCAGGGATTCCTCATCACTTCTGATCCATACATTTGTAGTTTGAGAGCGACAGGCAGGAAATCTACGAACCAAGATCTACCTGACGAGCTTCAGAATTTAGTCAAACAGGCTACACATGAAGTTGGAGTTGGGAATGAATCCTCAAATGATTTAGAATTTCGCAACATAGTGTACATATGAATATTCTTAATTTCGGAAGTAAAATAATGTTTCACAAAGAAAACAGCTAGTTTCTTTCGATTGAGGCACTTTTCAAAAGGATTGCGTTTTCCGTTCCAGTAACATGGGGCTTACCTTCTTTGCAAATATGATGAAATTCAAACAAAAAAATACCCTTACAAAAGTATTCAGGATCATGTTAATAATATAATCAATTTTTATGGAATTTCCTGTAAAATTTGGCGGCTTTTCAAAGATCAGAAATTTCCTCAAAAATTTTAAAATAAAAATATGCTTCCCTGGATAATTTCGAACCATTTTTATACTATGAAATTTTGGCTCAAAGTTCGCCAAATACACGAAAAAGTGCATCAAAAAATTCTCCGAACCTTTAATCTGAATAGACATTTTTGCCGAGTAATTGGCCATATACATTATTAGATAATGGACGTATTGACGTCCAACTTTGGCCAAGGATCCTTCAAGGTTTTTCCATGGGTTTTAATAAGTCAAGATGCCACCAAAGCTTTTTGAGGGCCACCAATATCTCATGCGCGCCTTTTCGACCCAAATCGACCACTATGTGACGGAAGACAAAGACGAGGACATTATAGTTGCATTCTATGGGCGCCTGAAGGAGATATATGACCGCTGCTCCGCACATGACATTAAAATTGTTTTGGGAGATTTTAATGATAAAATAGGAAGGGAAGATGATCTTGGTTCAGCAGTCGCTAAATTCATTCTACACAACAGCACCTCCGATAATGGATCAGACTTTTTAGTTTCGCGTCGGCAAGAAACATGGTTATTGAGTGGAAACGGATTCCCGCATTAAGATATCCACAAGGCAACCTGGATATCCACTGATTAAAAGACAAGAAACCAGATTGATCACATGGTAATCGATGGAAGGCATGTCTCAAGCGAAATGAACTTGCTTGTGATGCGCTGTGCAAACATTGACTCGGATCACCACCTACTTGCAGCCAAGATACGCACGCGGTTAAGTAGTGCTAAAAACGCTGGTAAACAAATGCAAAGGAAGCTAGACATCACAAAGCTGTATACCACCGAGATAGCCAATGCCTATTACAAACAACTCTCTCAATTACTTCAAACAAACCCCATCTAGTTCTGATGTTCTCGACGCATGGTGACAGCATATTGTGAATTCTATGACAACTGCCGCAACGACCGTACTGGGTTGCGAAAAACCACACTCAGACAAGCCCTGAGACAATGATGAATGTCGCGAAATGTCTGAGGAAATGGTTGTTGCATACAAGACAAAACTGCAGCCAATGGCGACGCGTGTGGTGACGGAGCGTTATAATGAGAAGAGGAGGGAGATGACACGCCTCTTTAGGCGGAAAAAGCGTCTAACGAAGAAAAGAGAGAACCATGATATCGAAAATTACAGAGATGGAGGTGAAGCCCGAAAGTTCTACCAAAAGGTAAAAAGCTAATGCTTGGAACAGGGATCCCCATTTGTAAGGACAGACACGGAAAACAGGTCTCGGATACTCAAAGTGTGCTGCAAACATATAGGGAACACATGCGATCTCTGCTCGTTCACGAAGGCACCATTAGTGACGAAATCACACCAATCATCGAAGACGAAGTAGATTGTCCACCACCGAGCCAAAACGAAATCAGCACGGTAATTCCACGGCTTCAAAATAATAAAGCTGCGGGAGCCGATGGACTGCCGGCAGAGCTTTTTAAAGCATATGTCAGCTCATAAACACGATTTGGCTAAAGAAATTCACGTCCAATGGTTGGAATCTGAGTTTTCAATGACCGGTGCTTAAGAAAGGCGATTCAAATGTGTGTGCAAAATATCGAGGGATTAGCCTTTTACCCATCGCGTACAAGGTCCTATCTAGTGTGTTATGTGAAAGACAAAAGCCCTTTCTGGTGAACCTGATAGGACCTTATCAGTGTGGCTTTAGAACTGGATCGACCAGATATTCACACTACGACAAATCCTGAAGAAACCAAAGAAATCCAGATCGACACGTACCATTCGTTCATCGATTACAAAGCTGCATTCGATAGTCCGATACGACAGATACGATGCTAATATGTCTTTGCGGGATGACACTGACTGACACGTAGTCTTCAGTGTAAATTGGCATAAATCTGACACAGCCATTTTCGACAAAGCGAGACTTTAGACAAGGCGATAGTCTGCCATGCGATCTCTTTAACATCGTAATGGAGATGACCATGTGGAAGGCTGCAATAAACAGAAATGGTACCATCAGTCACATGATGCTCGCGTATGGCGATGATGTAGATATCATTGGCTGTGGATTGCGAAATGTTACTGCGGCCTTTTCGAGCATTGAAAATCAGTCGGCGAAAGTGATAAATGAGTACACAACTAAGTTATTTGTTTCAAAGAACAAAGAGTCTACTCGTCTGGGACGCCGCGAGAACAATATATTATATTAGAAGTGGTAGATGGTTTTGTCTACCTTGGCGCCGCCATAAACAAAAATAATAATGTCAGCCTGGAAATAAAGCGACGAGTATTGATTGCAATTAGCTGCTACTAGTTATGCGCTGAGCACGCGATTTAATGATAATGCCCTCTCTCGAAAAACAAAGACCCAACTCTACCAGACACTGATTCTACCTGTGTTGCTCTACAGCTCAGAATCCTGGGTAATGACACAAGGGGATCGATCTGTGCTGGGAGTCTTCAAGAGAATAATACTTCGCAAAATATTTGGACCATTCATCGTTAAAGGCGAGTATCGTCGTCGAATGAACCACGAGCTGTGTGAGCTGTACAACGACATCGACATAGCCAAGCGGACACGTTGCACGAATGGACGAAACTGTTTCTGCTCAAAATGTCTTCGTCAATAATCTAGCTGGGCGCCGCAGGAAGAGCCAAAACTTCGTTGGATGGACCTGGTTAAAGAGCTATTGTCTAAACTTGGCGTGACTAACTATCTACGGAGTGCAAAAGACCGAAGCACTTGGAATTTTTTCTCCGTGCAGCTACTGATAGATGAATTTCTGTTGCTGCTGCCACTTAAAAAGAATAATAAGTTTTGGGAGACGTTGTCTTGAATCTGTAGATTGAATAAATTTCAAAATTTCTTTTCAATAAATTTTGTTTTTAAAAATTTCCACAGAGTGTTACTTAATAATCCCATAAAGAAAATTAATATAACAATTTAGACAATAAATTACAATAGCACACTTAAATAGTGACCACAATAGTTATAAGGATCATGATTTACGGATTTGCACCAGGAATGTCCGAACTCTCTAAAGAGATGGAGAATATATCCAAATAGCAGATGTCCTCGAGAAAAACAAGGCTTACATCACCGCCATACAAAAAATGTAATGAACGAAAGAACTGTGACATTTTATACAGCTGCCATGCAGAAAGACACGAAAATGGAGAATGCTATGACATCTGGTCTTCTCGGTTTAACCCTATAAGTTAGCAAATAGCGACCGACTATCCGCATCAAGTCAAAATATTTTAACATCACAATAATTTATGTACGGATTCATTGTTTGTATCCGGATAGGAATAATATTTCAGCGTCCTTCTGTAAAAATGACAGTTGATGTAACCCTGGATGCATGTACTCGTGTGTTAAGCGGCGTAATCAATTTGTATCCCCCCGTATACATATAGTATTTGTATTCATTATGATAACTCTTAACTTCTTTACATATTTAACATGTAATATTAAATATGTAAGCATGTGTGTTCACCTGTATTGTATTGTCCTTTTTATTTTGAGAATTTTGTTTTGTTACTTTTTTGTTTTTCTTGGTTTGCAAAGAAACAACACGCAACAGTCTCAAACTATACGTAGAGGGGGCGGTAAACGGGTACCGTCGTCTAAACTAGAGGGCTAAGTGAAAATAACAACAAGTTTTGTGTTTTTTTCTTTCTGTCGTTTGCCCATGAAACAACAAAATTACGACAGTTATGGATTTCAAATTCTATGAAAACAGGGGAAAAAGGATTGAATTCACATTAAATATAAACAGAATACTCCAAGACAGTGGGACAAATTGGGTTACAGTCACAGTCAAAATAAATTCTGAGTGGATTATATATGAACGTATGGAATAATTTCGCAGAGGAAGAGGGACACAGTAAATCTAGTTGTTACTTAATCTGTTACCTTAAGCTACCTTGATCAGAAATATTGTATGGTATTAATATTCTTTGAAAAGTTGAGAAATTGCAAGGCCAGTAGTTAATATATTATATTTGATTTTTACGGCTTCAGGTTGGAGCAAAGGGCCGTAACGAAATTCTTTCATCGGGATCTATCTTGCGCCATCGGACCAAATCGTTCTAGTTTCTTTGATTTCTAGTAACCTTCTCCATGTGTTGACTGGTTTGACTCGTCTTCTGTTGCCTTGAGGGTTCCAATCGATAGCCATTTTTAGAAATATCGTTCTGGAGACGTCTCATAACATGGCCAATCCAGCTCCATTTTCTCTTCGTAATTTCTTTGCGGACTGGTGTTTCGCCAGTTCTTTGCTAGAGGCCACGATTAGATATTACATTTGGCTAAAAAAATTGCAATATCTTTCGCAGGCAACGATTACCTTCTGTGAAATTCCATGACTCACAGCCGTATAGAAGTGTAGATTTTACATTCGAAGAGAAATGGTGGAGTTTAGTTTTGAGGTGGATTTGGGGAGATTTCCATACTTTTTGCAGGGGACTGATTTGCCTTTTTATGCGATTTGCAATATCCTCACGCGTGCCACAGGTGGTGGACATAATGCTCCTCAGATAGCAAAAAGTCTGAACATCTTCAAGTTCCACATTGTTGACAGTGAACATGAAGGGATTATCCGTGTTGATGCGTAAAATATTTGTCTTACCGATGTTAATGTGCAGTCCAACATTTGATGCTATATAGTGTACTTTATCCAATTTGGCTGATATATCACATTAGCTGTGGGCGAGCAAGCATACATTATCTGCATAGTCCAGATCTTCCCATCAACCATTCTTACCCCATGTGATGTCCCTTCTAATGCATGTTGCTTCCTGCATGACCGAATCCAGTACGATGTTAAATAACAGTGGTGATAAAATACATCCCTGCCGTACTTCAGTGGTACTTCAATTGGGTTGCTCAACAAACGTGCATGCAACACTCGGCTTGTTGAATTCTGAAACGGTGAAACTCCTTTACATTCGAGAGCGTGCCAGATCGGCTGATGATGAAGAGTATCAAATGCTTTCGCGAAGTCTACGAAAATTAAATATAGTGAGGATCGTCATTCCACAGATTGTTTCACTATGATTCGTAGACTGTTTACATGATCAGTGCGAGATCGCTGTGGACTTGAATAGGCTTGTTCAATGCAAAAATCTGCCGCAAGCGAGGATGACAACCTCGCGTGGATTATTGTGACTAACACCTTGTTGACCATAGTTAAGAGTGTTATGGCTCTCCAGTTTTTACATTCTGCGATATTTTCCTCACTTGTTTCTTTTGGAAGAAAATGGGAAAACCAAAAGTCTTCGATAATGGGTCTGACTATGGATGCGCTGAGAGTTTAATCGGCTTTAAGCAATTCGGGGTTTGATGTTGTCTACACCTGGTGTCTTGTCGAGTTTCAGTGAACGAATAGCATGGGCTATCTCGGTTTCATCGGGGCAAGCTGTACTTATGTCAGCTCTAATATCATGAGAGGAGCAGTGCCATTGTCAGACAGTTGTAGTTTGCGGAATTGACAGTATGTCGGCATAGTAGTCGGACCATATTGCCAATTGCCGCTCCTCGAACGAGGCAGTTCCCCCATTCGAAAGGTATATAGTTTTATGGGCATTCCCTGAAATGTGTTTTGCAATCCTTAGCAGATTTCTACTCTTGTGTGTATCGGCAGCAGCCTGAGTTTCAGAGGTCATGTTTTCCGTCCAAACGCGCTTGTCTCGCCGCGCACATGATTTGATCAGGCGGTCTAAGGTGGTATATTGAGCTTGTAGACACGATTTGAAGACTATAGTTCGGGCAGCATTTATGGCGCCTTTCAACCGACTTCTGTCTTCATTAAGTTGCCAGGAATGGTCTGACATCCACACTTTACGTTTACGTTGCGGGTTACCGAGATGTTGTTTCGCGCTCTTTGAAAAAATGGTTTTGGTTTCATTCCACTGCCTTCTGCAGGTACACTTGCATACCGGGTCCTTAAGGAAACAGAGGCTGTGTTTTTTGTAGCCGGATTGCAGATATTTTCAGTCGTATCTTCTCGGTGATCCGAGAAAACCCATGTTATTTTGCGTACGTCCATCCCCTACCGTTCAGAGCCCTGTGAGCAACATCTAAGGTTCGAGCGAATTTAGTTTGGTTTGGTTTCGAACACAGCGAGGTTCGAATGCAAACAAACTAAAATGTGTTAAAACATGAATGAAATCGTTAAGAAATGTATAAAGTTTAGATTGATATGAGTGGGGAATGTACCCAATTATGTTTATACAAGGTAAAAGGTGATTATATTGCAGAACAATTAAATAAAAATTTAAAATAAAACATTTTAGGTTGCGTGGTACATTCAGTGATCCCCTACTGAACATACCCACTACTTTTACATTTACAGCCTAAGCCACTATCTCAAATGTTGACGTTCGCATGGCTTCTACACGACAAACAGCTGATTTCGAAGCCACTAACTCATATTAGAATGACAACTAGAACGAAAATCTATGCGAACGAAACGTAAGCATTTCAGTACAAAATCGGTAACCACTAATTAATTTTTATGTCATCTGTGCGAACACAAATGTCAAAAACACTCACTTGTGTTTCTGCTTTCGTGTAGAGCCAAAAAAGCACAATTGAACTGATTTATTTGTTATTCGATAGTAGTTAGTAGTTACAGCTTACAGTTATTTAACTCATTTGATGTTTTCAGTGCCCCGCTGCACTTTTTTTGTACTAGTTTTTGATTTAGTTAATTATTTCTTAAACGGATAGGGCTGCAAATATTATTATCTCTTTAGCATACGTGCATATTTGCGAATCAGTAGCAATCATATTTGAATATGCTGGTAATAAAATTTTTTATACTAATGAATTGTCGTTGTTTAATAAATATCTGATGTTTTTTGTTTTTGTTGTCATTTATTTCCAGCTGACTTGTATTTTGTATGTAATTTTTTAATAATTTTAGCGCTTATTCACGATTATAGCTATTATTTGTATCATTAAGCGTTTTTTATACCATCACCCTTAGGGATGAAGGTATATATCATTTGATACGACCCAAAAGTGTAACACATAGAAGGAGTGACTTTAGACCCTAGGTTTCTTTGAAACAAATTCGATTCATGACTTTTTAAGTTATTTGAGCCATGTCCGTCTGTCTGTCTGTCTGTCTGTATGTCTGTCTGTCTGTCGGGTGGCTGTCCGGCTGGTTCGCACGATAACTTTCGAAAGACGCAACCAAATGTCTTGAAATTTTGCACGAGTTAATATTTCCCCAAAACTACTTACGGTATTGCAAATGGGTTACATGGCCCCGCCCCTTCTGGTACCTCCCATACAAATACATCATTCCGCCCACTTTAGAAATCGAGTAATAGTATCAATACTCCCTAGGGGATCGTCCCAAAATTCTGTATTTAGTAAAGCTACAACAGGAAACAATTTTGGAAAAAATTTTGAAAGCCTAGCCACGCCCCTTCTGGTACCTCCCATACAAACCTACCTTCCCGCCCACTATGGAGATGGAGAAACAATATCAATAAATCAAACGTGATCGTACCCAAATTCTATTTTTAGTAAAACAATAACGGGATAAAGTTTTGGAGAAAAAAATTGGAAGTCTATCCACGCCCCATCTGGTACCTCCCATACACATCTGGTACCGCCCACTTTAGAAATCGATTAATATTATTAAAAGACCTAACGCGATCATGCCCAAATTCTGTATTTGGTAAAGTTCAAGCAGGATAAAGTTTTGGAGAAAAAATCTGGAAGTCTAGACACGCCCCTTCTGGTACCTCCCATACAAATGTACAACTCCGCCCACTTTAGAAATAGGGTAATAATATCAACACACTAGACACGATCGTGCCCAAATTCTGTATTTTGTTATATTATAACAAGACAAAGTTTTGGCGAAAAAATTGGAAGTCTAGACACGCCCCTTATGGTACCTCCCATACAAATGTACCTTTCCGCCCACTTTAGGGATGTAGTAATAATATCAGTACACCCAACGCAATCGTGCCCAAATTCTGTATTTAGTAAAGCTATAACAGGATAAAGTTTTGGAGAATAAATCTAGAAGCCTAGACACACCCCTTTTCGTACCTCCCATACAAATGTACCACTCTGCCCACTTTCGAAATCGAGTAATAATATCAATATAATAGAAAATTATTTGTTTTACTGAGGGTAAAGGTAAATGTAAGTCGGGTTGCCCGACTGAAACTTTCTAACTGGTTTTAATTAATAATCGATTAATTTCAATAACTCAAGACTTAAACAATATCTTATATTGGGTGATGGTATTTATCAGTCAGTTTAACTGACTGAAATTTCTGTACTGGTTAATTGGAATTTTTGATATGGCAACTTTGTTGTTTGACAATTGTTAAATGGCTTTGTTTACAACACGTAAGGCCATGCGAACGACAACTCGCAAATTAGTGGCTACCGATTTAAAGCGAAAGTGAGTGCATGATTTTCGCTCGATTAGGGTTTCTTTCGACATCGTGGCTTAGGCTGTTAGTTACATACAACCCAACACATTATTCATTGTTTACAAAAATTCGCTTGAACCTCGTTTTCCAGACATTTTTTGAAACAAAATTTAACAGCCTGGAATCTTGGTCTCTCTTTATATATTGCTCTGTGGTACGTCCTTGTGAGGGAAGATAGTGACGCCGATGATGAGGTCTTTATTTGCACAGGTTCCGGTGAAAAGTTCTTCATTCTCATTCATTTGTCCCAGTCCGTGAGATGCCATTACGTTTTCCATATTTGTGTTATCCAGACCCACTTGTGCTTTAAGAAGAATAATAATGTCGCCACTAGGTGTGGCCTTTATTGTCCAGTCCAGAAGGCTGTAGAAGTCTAATTTAGCTCTGGATTCAGAGACTTCCGTGTGGGCATAACATTGGATGCACGTAATATTGCGAGCACGAGTGGGAAGTCGCATGGACATTATCCTATCTGAATATGGCTGCCATGTTATAAGAGCCTTTTTAGCTTCTTTGGCAATTAAGAAGCTTTCGCCGCTATATCGAGGGAGTCCAATTGGTTTGTCCGTGTATAAGAAGGTGATGCTTTCACCTGTCGTTATAATGCCATGTATTGATTGTATTTCTTGAATTCTTTGCATATTTTGGCTAAAAGCGTTCTGATACTCCATGTTCCGAATTGTGTCCTTGATTTAAAGCTAAAGGTCGTCAACCGTTGGGGATCATTTTGATTTGAATTTGTTTCGGTTTCTGTAATCATTGTGATTTAAGATGGATCGGTAATTGGTCGATCGCATCCGAGTCTGGTATCGGGGTTGCCGATTAGAGCCTCCAGACCTGCTTTATAACTACTAGTTGCTATTATCGGATTTTCTATTTAAGTGGCGCCAATTGCTCGCCACATCGTTTTAAGGATCATTGGCAATTCACGTATTTCATAGATACGGAGCGCTCCCGAGACTCTCCCCTTAAAACCGCTGATTGTCCCGGACTGCTTATTTAATTCACAGCTACCCAACATATCTGCTTACTAAACAAATGGATCATAGGACCACGGCCCTTTAATACGCTATAATACTATATTAAATAGATTTAGTTCGATTAAATCCCCTGCGATCCACAGTAGTGCGAGACCTTTATTTTGGAAAATTATTCTGTTACATTTGAACGGATATACTCATCATTACGACGCCAGTGTTTTTCAGAAGATTTTTAACTTTTCGGCTTCGTAGTGATTGGGTGATGCTACAAATTTGATCACCTCAGATCTATAATCTTCTTTATATACATATTATAAACATATTTTATATTGAAATAGGGCTGTTGGTAAAATATTTTTTTATCAATTTAGGGAAATTAAATATTTTCGACCCACTGCAGGGAACTCATAACAAATAATTGGTGGCACTCCACCCAACAATCTTTCTACCGCACATTAGGATATGTTTTTCACAATTGCCATTGTATGGAAGTGAGAGGAGTAGTTTTTTTTTTGTTATATATTTCTTTTTTTTGCATAATCGTCAATGTTACCACCATAAACATTAACAGCGACAAGAGTAGCAACAACAGCAACAACTTTATAAGGGCATAAATCGACTTCGTCGCCGTCTACACAAAACCAAATAATCAAAGAAATTATAATAAAAGTCTTGTTAAGACATAATTTGAGCAGTTCACAATTCATTGGAATCAGTTGCATTCGAGCAGTCACCACGAAATGAACATTTGGAAGGGAAAAGTTCTAACCGATGTGCCATTCGGTCACGTATTGGTCTTTAGTGGCAAAGTCAAACCAAATCCCAACAAGTAGGAAATTAAGACAATTGAGAAAATTTTACAAATGAAAAATAACAAAATATTTTACATCTTTAACGCTGCACAAGGATATCTTTGGATTTGACGGATAACATAAATGCCAAAAATGAAAGTGAAACAGTTTATTTGAAACTTGAGGCGAATTTTCGAGAGAATCAGATAATTCGCTCTATGTTCCAGCCTGGTGCCGGTTGGCAACAGGAAGAAATATCAAAGAATTGGAAAAGTGAAGGACCAAAAAATCCTTTGGTGCCAGGTGAGTTGGTGTGAAGCCAAATGTTGGTAATGATATAGGGAGATCGACTATTTATTATAAGATGTGTAAATATGAACTTAAAGCATTTATTGCTAGTCGTATGTTAATGATTCTATCCAAAAGTTAGAATGATGTTTGAGATAAAATATTAATTTGCAGATTCCGTCACATGATTTCGCAATTGAGGGGATCAGATGCATAGGGGTGCAAGTGACAAATAGCCAAAAATTGAGATAAGTGTGCTGTTGTGTTTCTTGGCACCATCTCTGTCTAATAGCATGAGATAAGATCAATTTTTATTACCAGTGGCGATATCTAGCCGGAAAACAGTTCAAGATTAACTTGCATTTGTAATAGAATTTGAAATTTAGATTTTTTTTTTTTATTTTTTTTAATATTTTAAATATTTATTTCAATTTAGATAAGTACTTCAATATAAACAATAATACAAACATATAAATAAAATAAATTTGTAATTAAATAATATAATTAAAGTACACAATTCAATACTATTAAAGGCCTCAGCGTCAAAATGACATTATAGAGGCAAGTTGGCAATTAATTTACATTTTTAATTACAATTTAACTACAAATAAATGTTTTTTTTTTTAATTTTTAATTTTTGTTTTGCAAACAATAAAAAAGAAGAAAATATAAAATAAATATTAAATAAGAACAGTAATGTTTATTAAACATTATGCTAGAAGTTCTGCAATATTTTCATACAAATATCTTCTCAGATATTCGCGTAATACTTTTCAAAGATTGTGGTAAATTGTTAAATGTAAAACTTCCAATGTAATCAATTCTTTGTTTGGTCGTATCCAATTTACATTTCTCGAAATGAACTTTTTGTCACGAAATCATGTATTGAGTTTTTTTTGGAAGAAAAAAAACCAAATATGTCTATTTTTAACCAAATTTGATTTAACTCGAATATCTCGACCAAACTTTTAGCGCCTCGATCTTCTGCGCTTCTTCTCCAGTTAGTCACACCAAATTTTGTAAAGTTTGAGTAACCTAGTCTTTCCAACGGAGTTTTGGTCGCCCCCTTCTGCGTCGTCCATCGATGTTCATTGTCGAAGACTTTTAGGGCTGGAGCATTTTCGTCCATTCGTACAACATGACCAACATGGCCAACGCAACCGCTGCACCTTAATGCGTCTGACCACATCAGTGTCAGTGTACAGCTCGTACAGCTCATGATTCATACGACGTCAATACTCTCCGTTAACTGAGTATTTTTCTCTCGAATACTGGAAGAACCAATTCATCCGCCTGTCTCATAACCCAGGATTCTGCACCATACATCAAGACAGGTAAAACCAGTATCTGGTATAGCTGGATTTTTGTTCGTCGAGAGAGGGATCTGTCATTAAATCGCTTGCTTAGTCCGTAGTAGCAATTATTAGCAAGCAGGATTTTTCTACGGATTTCGAGGCTGACATTATTTGTTTTGTTGATGGCGGGTAGATAAAATTATCTACCACCTCGAAATTATAGTGGTCAACGTTCACGCAGTTTCCCCAACGTGTAGAATCTTTGTTCGTTGAAACTAATAACATCGTTTTGTCCTCGTTCACCATTATACCCATTTTCGCTGATTCCTTCTGTATACTTGAGAAGGCTGCAGTAACTCCCAGCAGTTTTCGACTGATGATGTTTACGTCATCAGCGTATGCGAGTAGCATGTGTGTTGAATATCGTACCACTCGTGTTTACTGCACCTTTCCTCTTCATCTTCTTCATCACTATTTTGAAGAGGTGGGCCGTCGCCTTGTTTTAGGCCTCGTCTCCTATGGAATGGCTCCGTAAGGTCCTACCCAATCTTCACTGAAGACTTGGTGTCAGCCAGCGTCATTCCGCAAAAGCGTATCAGCTTCGCTGGAATACCAAATTCATTAATGGCTTCAAATGATTTCTGCCATATTGGGCTGTCGAAGGCAACTATATAGTCGACGAAAAGATGGTACGTGTCGATCTGTTTCTCTTGGGTCTATTTCAGGACTTGCCGAAGTGTGAATATCTGGTCAATTATTGATTTACCAGGTCTAAAGCCACACTGATAAGGTCCGATCAGGTTGGATAACACTGGCTTTAGTCTTTCACATAGCACGCTCGACAGGACCTTATATGCGATGGGTAAAAGGCTGATCCTACGGTAGTTGGCGTACACACTTGGATCACATTTTTTCAGCACTGGACATAATACGCATAGATTCTAATCATCGGGCATGCACTCATTAAGTTAAATCGTGCGTAAGAGCTGAATCATACTTGTTATCAGCTCCTCGCTATCGGACTTGAATAGCTCTGCCGGAAGTCCGTCGGCACAGGCTACTTAATTATTTTGTTTAGCAGCGATATTGCTCTTCTTACCTCTTAACTTGACTTGGTGGTAGGCAATCTAAGCCGTCGTCGACAATTGGCGTGCGCTGGCTTCTGGAACCAGCAGTTGCTGGAAGTAATCTCACCATATGTGCAGCACACTCGTCATATCTGTAACAAGATTTTCATTCTTGTCTCTACGGGAGGGGAGCTTATTACCGTAGCCTTTTGCTTTCAGGTAAAATTGTTGGGCCTCACCTCTATCCCTATATCGCTCTACATCCTCGTTCTCCCGCTCCTTCATCTGCACTTTTTTTCGCTTATATAACTGTCTCGCCTGTTTTATTGTCTCCTTGTGCCATTCGCTAACAGCCCGGCTTACAATTGGCTGTAGCGTAGCCCTATAAGCAGCATCCTGTTCCTCAGACGCTATGCGACATTCTTCATCGTACCAGGAATCGTCTGAGCGCCGCTTTTCATATCCTAGCACGGTTGTTGCGGCGGTTGCCATGGAATGCGCAATATGCTGCCACTGTGTATCGGGAACGTCAGAAGTAGAGGCGTTGTGTCGTAAAAGTTGGGAGAGCTGGTTGGAGTAGGCCGTAGCTATCTCTGGGGTTTGCAGCTTCGCGATGTCCAGCTTTCTTTGTGTTTGGTTACGTGCGTTTTTCGCTCTGCTCAATCTTGTGCGCACCTTGGCTGCAAACGGGTAATGATCCGAGTCAATATTAGCAACACGGATCACACGCACGTCCATGACACTAGATGCATGCCTGCCATCAATTACCACATGATCAATTTGATTTTTGGTGTTTTGATCGGGGGATAGCCAAGTTGCCTTGTGGATATCTTTGTGCTGGAATCTGGTTCCACTCACTACCATGTTCCTTCCCGCTGCGAAGCTTATCAGCCTAAACCCGTTGTCTGACGTGTCGGTATGTAGGCTGAATTTACCGATCGATGGACCAAGAACACCTTCCCTTCGCATTTTAGCATTCAAGTCTTCCAGAACAATTTTAATGTCGTGGCCAGGGCAGGCCTCGTATGTTTCCTCTAGGCGCTCGTTAAATGCATCTATAATCTCATCGTCTTTATCTTCCGTCGGGGCACTGACACAAACCACCATGATGTAGAAATATTTCGCCTTGAGTCCATTCGATCACTAACGGGATTGAATCGCGAGACAAGATGTCAGAGTCTCTACAAATGCACATCCAAATTCGTGTTTTTCGGTATGGCAGCTGTAATAGGTTTCGTAATTTTTACGTCGCGAGCATCCTTGTCCTGTCCATCTCATCTCCTGGACGGCGGTGATGTCAGCCTTTTATTTTTTGAGAACATCCGGCAGTCGGATAGTGGCACCTTCTCTATAGAGAGTCCGGACGTTCCAGGTGCATATCCTTAAAACATGGTCCTTATTTCGTTTGCGGGGTCAACAACATTTGGGGGGTTCCGTTTTTTACCTTTTCTTTCTCGTGTTTTCATAGCCAGTAAAGGATCTGAAGGCGGGTGGCTACCCCAGACGCCGTGCAATAAAGGTAATAAAGCCATATGGCATTATTTCCCATTCGATTGAGAAATAAGGACATATGGCTTTATTGCCAGCATGGATGCGTAATAACACCATATAAAATTTTGAGATGCAAGATTTACTTAACATCCCATTTACGTCCTACGTTCCTACGTTTCACTTAACACGATTTCGCTTAAGTATTGGGATATTAAGTGTAAGAAAGGCAATCTAAGTGTGCGCACCAACTATCGCAGAATAATCCATTACCCTATTGCATATAAGGTCCTGTCGAATGTGTTGTGTAAAAACCAAAGCCTATCTAATTGAATCTGATTTAAAATATTAACAGTGAGGCTTTAGACCTGGTAAATCCACGACTAGATTCACACTGGAGACAAATCCTGGAGAGGAATCATAAAATGCAGTTTGGACCATGACATCTTTACGTCGACTTTGACTAAAACTTTTAGATCCCATGGCTGAGCTTGGTAACCCTGCGAAGCTGATACAACTTTGTGGGATGACACATAGCAACACGAAGTCTTTAGTGAAGATAGACACAAATCTGGCGGAGATATTTTGTTTAACGTAGTTTAAGGCAGGGCCGTATTCTGTTAGGCAAGATGATTATGATGAAAGCTACAGTAAATACGGCTGATACCATCTTAAATAAAACTTAAAAAAAAAAACTTAATTTCTCTTTGCACCCCATGAATGAGGTATGGGATAGCTTCTCGCGTTGTTGTGAATTAACACGCTTTCTATTTTTAGATTCACAACTAACGGCACCTACTTGTTTATCGACGAATGCGAACGTCACTGTTTGAGAAGCTCTTACTAAGACTCGACACTTTAATACTGCGAAGTTGCTGTCAACAACATTAGAGGGGAGCCGACAATGAAAGAACAATTTTTTTTTTTTTAAGTTGACTGGAGCCAGGTTTGAACCTCCCGCATGGTAGTCGCGTGTTCTAACCAATATGCCACGGCCGGTCTCTAAAGAGACGGCAAAAGTTGATTCGGATTTTAATTTATGTCTCCATTACTAATTCCTTCATGTTTTCACCATCTACATCTCATACCTACGTATTAAAGTTGTTTTTCTTTCCAACATCTTTTACACGTCGCGTATACTGTACTTAGTCTCTTTCATGTCGCAATAGTTTAAATACGCTCTAGTAATTCCCCGTCATTACCCTTCCATATTCCAGGTCAAACTTTCACCTTTCGCATTGCTGTACTGCAAAGATGTTTCGAAATTTATGTCAACGATAACATTTATGGATCATTTGAATTTGTTAACTTTCCCAAACAAATTCAATATGTCATGATATATGGAGACTTTGAAAAGATAACACAATTCCATCACCGCATGCTGTTCCCGCTGGTCTTTCCCAAGAGCTTAATATGCCCCGAGAAAATTGCATTCCAGAGTGATGTGCCACGAAAGTATGAAGCGGGTAAGTCTTACCTTGATACTATATCTGTTTCCCAATCAGTTATCTGATTACCCAATTCAATTAAAACCAGGAACTGTGGTTGCCATGGAGTGCATCGTCAAAGGACCACCAACTACAGAATTTTCCATATGTTTCCTATGCAATGATACCGGTCGGGTGGTGTTAAAGTTTCATGTCGATTTTAACAATACTTCGGTTAAACGCAGTTACCAACGAGATGATAACAGGTGACAGAGAATTCAGATTCATTATATTGTTTTACTTAAATTTGCATTTCTACAGTTACTGTCTGGATGATGAGGAAACCGAGGGAGAATTCCCGTTTCAACGTGGCAAACTCTTTAAGATTGCCTTTGGCATGGGCGACAAAGCATTTATCATTGCCGTAAATGGTCAATACTTTACCTATTACAATTATCCATTCCGTTGCTTCTCGATTTCCACTCTGAAATGTCTGACTAACGATGCTGGTGATTTTGCGGTGCGTAACATAGAGTATCACTCGGATTCGCCCTTATTGGCTCGCGTTGAAAAGCTGTCAATGATATAACATGTGGAGCCTCATCCAACTTAGACCAAATATTGTTGCATTTTTCTTTAAAAAATTAGTGAAATATTTAAAAAGTTATTTGAACCTTTGCATACGAAATTAGAAAATGCATAAAAGCACTTGTTGAAAATAAAAAATGCATATTGTTATGTAGTGGAGTTTAATTATTTTTTAAATATATATATATATATTTTGTTGTACCGGATTAATTAGGTTGAGGAATGGAAAAATCCCAAGACCCAAGATAAACAGATCGACACGTACCATCTTTTCTTTATCAATAAAAGTACTCGACACGGCAGAAATAACTTGAAGTCATGGCTGAGTTTCGTATTCCTGTGAAGCTGATTAGCAGTTTCGGAATGACTGTAACTGACAGCAACAGTTCAGTGAAGGTTGACTAGAAAATTACTAAGCCATTTTATACCAGATGAAACCCTATACAAGGAGGCAGGAGATGGCAGTGCAGAAAGCTGCCCTAAACACAAGTGGCACGATATTCAATAAAAATCCAGGCTCTGCTTGCGTAAGCTGATGATATAGACTTCTTTTGCCGACAACTGCGAGATATACTGAAGGAATCATCTTCAGTGGGTCTATCGGCGAACTAGAACCAAACGTAGTTATTAGTTTCAACCAACATAGTTTCAACGCTGCTTTAACATTGACAGGGACAATTTCGCAAGTTGCGAATGATTTTATCTACCTAATACTCGCCATAGCCGACCTATGTAGGTGGTGTTTGAGCTATATAATGACATCGACGTAGCCAAGCGCGTTCAAATAGACCGAATGCGCTAGATGGGGCACGTTGTACGAATGTATGAAAATGCTTCACAATGAACTCGTAGGACGATGCAGAAGAGGGTGACCGAAACTCCGTTGGAAATACTATGTTACTGAAAACCTTGTAGAACTTGGTCGGACACATTAAAGAAAAAGCACCGGAGATCGAATTGCATACATGTTTTTAATACTTAAGTACGTTGGGCCTATTATCAAATCAACGTTTGTAAAGAAACTGTTATATAATTAAGTTAGTTCTCCTTCTTACTGAGCAGAAACAGAAGTTTAACCACCACGCGCTACAGTCTTTTGCGATCCGTACATAGTTCGTCACTCTAAGTTTTGATAGAAGCTCTTTACCTGGTCCATCTAACAAAGTTTTGGTCGGTACCTCCTGCGTAGCCCATCGAGTTTATTGTCGAAGACTTTTCGAGCTGGAGCATTTTCATTAGTTCATACAATATGCCCAAGCTAGCATAACTTGGTTTTGTCTTCATATCGATACCTTCCCATAAAAATGTATTAAGCGACACGTTTTTCGAAAATGACTTTTTGATATGGAACTAATCTAGAAGTTAAGCACCACATTTTGGCCTGGGTTTTGCTGCCCTATCATGGATGCAAAGGAAACTAGAGAGAAAATAAAATTGTATCAACCGTCAAGTTTTCCACCCTGAAATTTGAAATTTTATCTGATTAAACTTTTGGTTTTGCAATGATGTCAAGTTTTGTATTGTGAAAATCGCTTTCCAAATATGTTCCTCTCAATAAAATACACAAATAAATAACTAAATGGATTTAACCCTCGCGGTTTAACCCTGTAAGTGACCGAATAACCACTACCCGCTTCAAGACTAAATATTTGTACATTACGCTGATTTCTATACACGTCATGTGTATAGGACATTAAAAAGCATTCTATGAGCGCCCGTGGGGAATAAATGACCGCTGCCCCTAAAACAGGGCAACACCTCCGATAACTTGTCGGCTTAGTGTCGGCTAGAAAAATGGTTGTGAGTGGAACCAGATTCCCGCATAAAGATATCCACAAGGCAATCTGGGTATTCCCTGATTAAAAGACTAGAAATAAAATTGATCACTTGATAACACAAGGGAACAAAATTGAACTTTTTGAGTGTTGTTTGAAATTCGATAGCTGTTTTTTACTAATTTGGGGTCGCTGATTTCAAATCTAATCTCCATTTTTCTCCATCAGCTCGAATTTTTAAGTTACAGGTACTAATCGTATTTTCGACTTTTTTCCAAAAAATTATAGTTCAAAAAATCATATTTTTTTTTTCATAAGCCGGATTTTAAAATTTTATTTTTTTATTAAAGATATCGTTGTTACCTTTGAAAAAAATCAAATTTTTTAATTTTACAAAAAAAAATGACTGAGTAACGGCTGTTTTATTCAAAAAAAAAAAAAAAATTACACAAAAAATTACACATTTTAATTTTCTTCACGCTGACAGTTAATCGATTGGGGGCAAATTGTTATTTTTATTAGCTTTATTGAATATCATATTAAGATAGCTTTCTAAAACATGTATGAACATAATAATCGATTGAAAATTGAATGAGTTATGCTAAATTCGGTGATAACAGATTTTTCGCAATTTTTTGTTTTTACCCAAAAAAAATTAAAATTTTGTATTTTTAAAAATCATGACAAATTTGCAAATTTATTTATAGTTTAATTTTTAGTTTTGCCTCCTATTACAATATTAATTAATAGACCAAATTTAATTAATCGGCAGGTTTCAATTTGGAAGTTAAGGAAGAAATATTAATTTTCCAAAAATAGGTAATTTTGTTTGGGAGGTACCAGAAGGGGTGATCCGATATAGTGCAAATTCATTCCTGATTTATATTTTCATAAACGTAAAAGTTCCGCATAGTTTGACTGAATTCAGTGTACTTACAAAAAAGATATGTATGTAAGACTATTGGGGTGAGTTCGGTCATTTGTATGGGAGGTACCAGAAGGGGTATGGCAACGCTTTCGGTTTTTCTAGGGTTTGTCTACTTTTGCAAGATAAATAAACTGACCAAATTTCAATATCCTCCGGTAGTCTGTTTGGCAGCTATCGAAGATATATTAATTATCCAAAAATAGGTAATTTTGTATGGGAGGTACCAGAAGGGGTGGGGCTATTCCGCCCATTTACAATCCCATAAGTTCGTTTCGAAAAATATTAATACTGATAAATTTTCATAACGATCCGTTAAGGTTTGCTCGAGTTACACTTTCACAAACATATTAATAAATGTTATTTTTGTATGGAAATCGTGATTTTTGTAAATTTAGTTATCTCAGTAAATTGTTGACAAAATCAAAAGTTGTGCAGATATTTTAATGAAATAAAGCTCATTTGATTCACACTATATTAAACTAAATGTTTTAAGACAAACACTGTGATTTTTGTTGCAATTATTTTTTTTATGAATTTTTAAAAAACAAAAATTTTTTTTTTTTGTAAATTTTTTGTTTTATTTTTTAAAACTACAACGATATCTCTGAAACTACTAAGCCAAATTAAAAACAATGTAGGCACGGATTAAAGATAATTTTGTTGACGAGTTTAAGTTTTTTTTTTTAATTGAATATGGTAAACCGTTTTCAAGTTATTTAAATATTTGTAGTGGAAGTGCCTTAGTTATGGACATAACGGTATATCGCGAAAAGTCGAGCTGATACAAAAAAACCAAGTGCAGATTTGGATTCAGCGTCCCAAATTACCTTTAAAACAATATTCAGTTCTTAAACAACAAATACATTGTTCCCTTGTGTAATCGATGGAAGGAGTGTCTCAAGCGCTATGGACGTAAATGTAATGTGCTGTGCAAATATTGACTCAGATCACCACCTAGTTGCAGCCAAGTACGCACGCGATTAAGCAGTGCTAAAAACACTCGTAACCAAACGCAAAGGAATCTACACATCACAAAGTTTCATACCACCGAGATAGCCAATGCCTACTTCCACCAATTCTTTCTCAATTACTTCAAACAAACACTCTCTAATTCTGATGTTCCCGACATACAGTGGCAGCTTACTGACGGCATACCGTACTGGGTTATGAAAACCATGATCAGATCTGGTACGATGAGGGATTTCGCGCAATGTCTGTGGAAAACGATGTTGCATACAAGGCAAAACTGCAGCCAACTGTAACGCTTGTTGTGGGGGTAAAATATTAGGCGACGAGGAGAGAGACACAAAGCCTCTCAAGTTAAAAAAGCGGCTATGAATGATAAGAGCGATTAAAGATATTGAGAAGTACAGGGATAGAGGTGGAGCCCGAAAGTTCTACCAAAATGTAAAAAGCTTAGGTTTTGGAACAGGGATCCCCAGCTGTAAGGATAGAGAAGGAAATCTGGTCATGGGCACACAGAGTGTGCTGCAAATATAAAGGAAACACTTTCGTTTTCTTTTCTTTGCAGAAGGCAGCTTATGTGACAAAATCACGCCAATTATCGTTGACGGAGTAGATTGTCCACCAACTAGCTTAAACGAGAGCAACACGGCAATTGCCTGGCCGAGCCTTTGGACTACTGGCAGAGATTTTTAAGGCCGTCGGCAATGTACTTGCATGTAGCAGCTCATAAACATCATGTGTTCTATGTCCAGTGCTTAAGAAAGGTTCAAATGTGTGTACCAACTATAGCGGGGTCAGCCTTTCACCCATCGCATTCAAGGTCCTGTCTAGTGTGCTATTTGAAAGACTAAAGCCCATTTTAAATCCACGACTGACTAGATATTCACACTACGACAAATCCTAAAGAACACCAAAGAAATGCAGTTCGACACTTACCATTGGTTTATCGATTACAAAGCTGCCTTCGACAGTCATATATAATATGACAGAAACTATAAATGCTATGGCTGATTTTGGTATCCCCGCAAATATGTTACGATTTTGCAGGACGACACTGACAGACACTAACAGCCTAAGCCACGATGTCGAAAGAAACCATAAGCGAGCGAAAATCATGCACTCACTTTCGCTTTAAATCGGCAGCTAATAATTTGCGAGTTGTCGTTCGCCTGGCCTTACGTGTTGTAAACAAAGCCATTTAACAATTGTCAAACAACAAAGTTGCCATATCAAAAACTCCAATAAAAAAAACGCTTAATGCTACAAAAAACCGCTATTATCGTTAATAAGGGCTAAAATTATTAAAAAATTACATACTAAATACAAGTCAGCTGGAAATAAATGACAACAAAAAACATCAGATATTTATTAAACAACGACATTCAACGACAATTCATTAGTATAAAAAATTTTATTTCCAGCATATTCAATTATAATTGCTACTGATTCGGCAAATATGCACGTTTGCTAAAGAGATAATAATATTTGCAGCCCAATCAGTTAAAGAATTAATTAACTAAATTAAAAACTAGGACAAAAAATGTGCAGCGGGGCACTGAAAACATCAAATGAGTTAAATAACTATAAACTGTAACTACTAACTACTATCGAATAACATATAAACCAGTTCAATTGTGTTTTTTTGGCTCTGCACGAAAGCAGAAACACAAGTGAGTGTTTTTGACATTTGTTTTCGCACAGATGACATCAAAAATAATTAGTGGCTACCGATTTTGTACTGAAATGCTTACGTTTCGTTCGCATAGATTTTCGTTCTAGTTGTCGTTCTAATATGAGTTAGTTGCTTCGAAATCAGCTGTTTGTCGTGTAGAAGCCATGCGAACGTCAACATTTGAGATAGTGGCTTAGGCTGTTATTCTTCACTGAAAAAAGGCAAAAATCTGCCGATGAGAGGCTTTAGACAAGGCGAAAGTCTGTCCTGCGATCTCATTAACGTCGTAATGATGATGTTTTAGGCTCTTTTGTTTGACATAACTCGAGAACCACTAGTCCGATTTAGCTGAAACAAATTTAAAAAATATATAAATTACAATTCCTTTAATCTGTTCATATAACGTTTCCTTAAATAAGCAACGGTTTCACTTTTCCATTTATCAAATTATTTTGAACTGGGTTTATTTTGAAGCAATTTTTAAGCAATAAAACTGTTGGAACTCAGTGGCGTATGATTTACGTGGAATATTACTTATGATAATCATACGCCACGATATAACAATATAACGAAAGAGCCTTAAACATGACAAATTCCTTACTAAATTCAAATCGATATTAAATTATTATGGCATGTAACTTGACAAAACTAATGATACAGAACATTTCCTTTTTGGGGTTACTATTTTAACGTACAGTTCTCAGAATTGAGTCCCAAAATTATGTGTTGTACTGTGTTATCTTCGATAAAAAATTAAACATTCAACGTCGCTTAGTCCTTTTAATTAAAACAAAAACACAATGTTTCAATTAACATTCATTCATTCTTATTCACAATTTATTTTTTTTTTTGTATTTTATTTAAATTCAATATACAATTGTTGTTGTTCCAAAAACATTTCGGTTATTTTATGTTGGCATTTTTTTGTGTTTGTTTAATTTTTGGGTTTTTATGGATTAAGTTTAATGTTTTTTTGTGGTTTTTTTTTATTGAAGTGACTTCAAATGTCACAATTTTTAAAAAATTAAATAGTTTTTGTTTTATTTTATAGTTGTTGTTGTTGTGGTTTTCATTATTGTTGGCTAATGTATATTGTAAGTAGTATATTTAGATTTCATTTGTTTTTTGTTTG
Organism: Muscina levida; assembly: GCA_964034835.1. Lineage (NCBI taxonomy): Eukaryota > Metazoa > Arthropoda > Insecta > Diptera > Muscidae > Muscina > Muscina levida. Next base: position 127,198,199 of record OZ035881.1, read on the forward strand.
TTTTTGCTGTGTAAAATTTTATTTTAAAGTTAAGTTTAGAATTCTAATAAGGTATCAGTTATCAATATGTCGGTTGTGTTTTTTAATGTTATTTTTTTAATTTTATTTTGTTATTTTTTTTTTGTATTTCAGATAGTTCTATTGGATTTGTATAAGTTATATTATAGAGTAAGGAAATTGTCATTTTGTTATGCTGAGATGTCTCAGGGATAGAGTCATCAACCATCACCAGGTAGCTCACGAGTTGTGTTCTTCCTGGCCGAAAAAAGGCCAAAGTTTCTTTTGAATACTTGAATACGTGAAATGACAATATCCTTATTTACATTTAAACAAAAAGGACATCAAATATGGAAGGGATTCATTCATTACAAAACAATATTAGATTTTCCTCATACTAGTATGTATGTGTGTTATTTTTATATCATTTTCTTTTTTTTTGTGTTTTATCACAAATTTTTTTTTTATTTTTGTTTTATTTCTTTCGTTTTTTACTTTATAAATAACAGAAATTTTTTTTTAAATATATTTTTAGTTAAATCGTTTTGTGTTTTTTTTTTATTCTTTTTTTTACAAAAATGGGACGGTAAAAAAGTGTCAATAGATGATGAATAATATTTGTTAAAATTTGTTTATATATACAAGTTTCAGATTTCCGTGGCTCACAAAGAAAATCAAATCTGTGTCTGTGTTTGTTCCATAAAATAAGAGAGAGGTGAAATTTTTTTAAGTTTCAGTTTAAGTTTATCCCTTATTTTGGACAATTCGATGATTTCTGGTATGGAATGAGTGATTCATTTTTAATAAATTCATTTTATCAATGGCTCGGTAGTTAAGATGTGTCATGTGTAAAGATTTTAGATGTTGTTTTTTTTTTTCTTTAAAATATAGAATTGCAACTTAAGAGGGCGGTTGTTTTACTTACTACTATGCTACAGAGATAGAGAGATAGAATTGGATTGTATGGTGGTAGTCTTCTATATAATATAGTATGCAAATAAATTAATATTTTTATTTAATTGTTAATTTATAATTTTATTTGTTCATAGGCATAATCGAATTTTTAACTCTTGGTAATTTCATAATTTGCATAATTCTACTTTTTGAATTTCAACTGCTACTATTTCTGAGTTAAGTTATTGCATATTTTTAGGCTATATTAGAAAAATATTCAATTGTTACGGCTACAAGTTTTCCTTTAGTGTTTCTTCTAATTTGTGGTTACAATGTGTTTGTTGTTGTATTTTCAAAAAAAAACAAAACCACCTAATGCGGCTGAATGTGATTGGATTTGAATTTTGTCTGTTTTAAAAATCCGATTATTCTAAACAAAAAAAAAACCATAAATGAGCTGATATCATCCTTAGTGGAGAGACTGCACTTGTTGTCTACGATGATCTTTTCCTCTGGATATTTATCCTAGTTAGGACAAAAATGAAGTGTTGAGCAGGAGAGTTAAGTCAGTCAAGAGTTAATCTGACTAAATATAGGACCTCTACGACGATGCTTATGATGCTTAGTCAAGAAATTTGAGTTGCGAATGTTTGCCGCATCTGTTGCGATCTTTTAGGATTTAAGGACGTTGAAATCTTTTCTGTTCAGAATCTCTCTCGTTTCCGAACATGTTTTAATGGGGGAGTACATCGAAGGCAATTACCCATTTTCCTTAATAGAAAAGATATCTCCTTATGAAATAGGAAGGAATAGTACTCGAAATATCAGGTTTAATGCACTCAGAGCGCTCATTTTCATTTTACCCTTGGAGTACCAGCGTAGGGTCGAGTCATTCTATATTTTTTTTTAAATATAAACAGTTTCATCCAAAAAAAAAGAAACATTGGATGATTAACGGTCATTTAAGGACCGATCCCTAGTCATTTTTCCCAAACATAGGTATGTTTCATCCCCCATCTTCACCGCTTTGTCGAGAAAAAAATTGACCCACTTTAATGTATTTACTTAAAACTTAAATTTAATATCCTGAATGAGGTATGGGATAGCTTCTCGTGTTGTTGTGAATTATTTTTTCGATTCACAACTAACTGCACCTACTTGTTAATCGACTAATGCCAACGTCACTGTTTGAGAAGCTTTTACTAGACATGCCGATTGACTCATAACTATATTGCGAAGTTGCTGTCGACAACATCGAGGGCAATGAAAGAAAAATTTAGATGACTAGAGACAGGAATCGAACTATGGATCTCCCGCATAGTAGTCGCTTGTTCTAACCATCATGCCAGGGCCGGTCCCAATTCATATGTAAGTTCCTTTAACTCTGGGTGGAGCGTAGGGTCGAAACAAAAGAATTGTAATTGGTGAGATCTCCGGCCAGGATTCTCAGGTTGTTGCACGTTACATTGGCAGAGGTCTAGGTCGGCGTCCATTGTACGACACCCTGTTCCACCACAGAGGCGTTTCGTTTGTAGAGTGCAAAAAGTCCGGGTTAGATATGGTATTGGGCCACCAAATTTTCAGAATTTTCCGTTGCCAAAGGCCTGCAGCTTACGTGACATGGGAGCCGTGAGCGCAGAATGGTTTTAACGTTAGAATTTAATATACGTAGTTTGGTATTACGGGAAACGTCATTTGAGGACCAGACTTTGTTCAGCATGGCGAATGCTTTTCTTCGTTTGTTGATGCGGGAAGTGATATCGAGTGTGGTGCCACCTTTAGGACTAATTACATTGCCCAGATAGCAGAATCATTCTTTTTCGGTACTTTTATCAGGGTCCCAACCAGCAAGTCCGCTGGTATTTTTTTCTTCCTTTCTGATAGCTTCAAAAAAGGGGTGAAGGTATAGCGCCGTTACTTTAGAGTCAGCCGTAAAAGCTTCGACGGGGATGTAGTCATTTCCCGAGGCTTTACCCTGTTTTAATTGTTCTATGGCTTGGGTGATCTCATCGGTGCTGGGAGGTGATGAGTTAAAAACTACATCTGTTGTTAATACAGTCGTCGTTGCACTTGAGGAGGAAAGTGTTCATACCACATGTCAAGTCGGTAATTTTCGGATGTAAGTAGATGAACCACTTTATCCCGTATGGGACGTGTACGGTTTGTTCTTGCCCGCAAGTTTGGAAGTAATGTCGTAGAGGTCTCTGACGTTATTTACTCATGCGGAGTCTTCGGTTTGGTTTGCGAGAGATGAGGACCCAACCTTTAGGCAATTGACAGTTGAAATTGTTACACCTTTAACCAACACATTCAATTGATTTAGTCCTTCTGCCGTCCATCGCAGGCAGATATCCTCAGATTTTTTGCAGTGAAGAAATAGGCGAGATCAATTTAACAAAACCGTAAACCATGACCGTAGGATAAGTGCCTCAAGCGTCTTCGCTACTGGAGAGAGCAAGGAGAATTGTAAGAATCTCCCAAACTCACATCTTTCCTAAGCTTCAGTTACAAATTTTTATCCGGCGGTTCTTCGCTAATGTCCAGTCCTAAAAATTGGGCTACTTCCGATGGAGTGGGTTGGGCTGGGCAGGTGAAAAAGTGGCGGTTATCGTGGGGACCCTGACCACATGCTGGGCATACATTAGGGACCGTACGGTCTATGCGGGAACAGTAGACATTGAGTCTATTGCTCCATCGCGATCTTAGTTGTGGTGCCAGGGCCACTCTAGTCTTCCGTGGCAGGTTTTCCTCTGTTTCAACTACAGGGGTTGGGAGACCTCCAAGGACGACACTATGGCGTCTCTATGAATATCTTTCAAAGCTGCTGCATACGAGGTGCGATCCAAGGGATCCTGTTCATACTTGCGTATGTCTTCCTCGTATACTTGAAGGTCCTTCATGACATGCCTCGGGGGAACATTCAACTGTGTGATGTTAAAGTTGAAATGACTCCTCCGATGACATCCCAGGAGGTGCGATCCAAGGGATCCTGTACATACTTGCGTATGTCTTCCTCGTATACTTGAAGGTCCTTCATGACATGCCTCGGGGGAATATCCAACTGTGTGATGTTAAAGTTGGAATAACTCCTCCGATGACATCCCAGGAGGAACTGTTTGGTCAACATGACTAGGTCAAATAGGAGGACCTTCGTTTCCTCATGTAATGGTGTGCTGAGGTTAGCTGCATGCAGCTCGTTACAGTACTTAAGGCGGCATTTTGGCAGCTTTGAATATTTCTCCACTGGGTATCACTTAGCGAAGGAGACCACACTGGAGCAGCATAGATAACCACTGACCGGCTAATTATAATAACTGTTTTGTAGGTAGCCAACATGGTTTCTTTGTCCATTCACCAAGTGCTGCCGGCTAGCGCAGGTTGTTGTTGTTGTTGTAACAGCTGGTGGAAGTAGCTGGGGTGATAATTCTTTATACCAATTTTCAATTCATCGGCACTCGATCGGGCATATAATCTGATTATCATACGATCATTGTTGGCAACTCTGCTTCGTTCCTTTGTAGAAAACAATGAGTTTCAAGGATTGATAGGTGTTGTTGTAGCGCAGGTTGAGGGCTTTGGTGAGGTGTTCAACTCCCGTTTATTGCAAATGCATGAAGAGTCCATCGGGACCCAACACCTTCGATGATTTAACGTTGTGGATAACTGATGTCAACCTCACTTGCTTCTTCTTGGAGTTCGTGAATGTGGCTTATGACTATCCTCGTTCGGCTTGTCCCTGTCTGGGTGCTCAATGAACTATCGGTGAAAATAACTCGCGCACCTCATCAGTCACTGTTATATCTCCGAATTTGACTGCTTTTTGTCGTCCTGATTGTTGGGATTTGACTATTGTCCACAATTTGCTGAATCCGGTGCTTAGGTTGCACTGCTTCAGATGGCCTTGCTAAAGGTTTCCTTTGGTGGGTAGACGAGATTACGAGATGTTATCAGTCCATGTCGTCTCTGTTCACACCTAATGAGAATACTGTTCAATTATCAGAGTATGACGACATCATTAAGACTCTTTGTGGTGGTGTGGGAAACTTTAAGGGATACTGATTAAAGAGTGCAATTGAAAGGATTCTTCAATGAACAGTCGGTTAAAATAACTCGCGCACCTCCTCTTCAGTTCAGTCTCTGTTGCTGAATACTGCATTGGAGGGGTAATGGATAAGCACTTTGATCTCAAGGCTCTCTTTTAGCCCTCTTTAGATCATTAAGATCTCTCAGTATACGTCCGAGTGGTGGACCCAACGACTTGCGAATGTGACACCCAACATCTTTGGGCAATTTATGGTCAGAATTGTTACAGCTACGACTAAAACATTTAATCGGTGTCGTACTTCTGCCGTGCATCCAGTTAAGAATGTGACTGAGGATTTGGAGGCAGATATTCTTCCAGTGAATATGTAGGCGAGATCAATTTAACAAAAATTTTCGACGCCATGACAGTAGGATAAGCGTCTCAAGTGTCTTCGCTACCAAAGAGAGAGCAAGGAGATTGGCCTGTAAGAATCACCCAAACTCAGATCTTTCCTAGGCTTCAGAAGCAGGACCACTCTGCCCATTTTCCTCCTCTTCAGATCAGTCACTGTTTAAGTGTTGAATTTGTTTGCAATCCAATCGTCCATTTTGTTGGGATTTGACCATTGACATCTGACACCTGATGAGAACACTGTTCATTTATCAGTGTACCACGGCACTATGAGGACTGCTTGCGGTGGTCCAGATAACATGGAGGGATAAGGTTTAAAAGTTGTTTGATCGCGGAACTCGACAAACGCCTGACTACCAGCTAGTTAGTTGGTCAACCTCAACTAACTAATGTTTGTTTTTTGTATAGACAGCAGCAATTTGTTAACGCATATTTAGCTGGCATTACTTCAAAGATTTTACCAGAAGAATATGAGATAATATTCAAATTCACTCTTACACTTTATCTACATGGTTAGTAATTGTAAATTCTTAAATTTCATCGTATTCCAATCAACTTCCCCCCACATTGTTTTTGTTATACCTACAACTTAAAAAACCAAAAACAAATCCATTAATAAAAAAACTTAAAAAAAAGTTGTGTGTATTATTTTTTTTTTCTATATAAATATTAAATAATGCATTTTCGTTTTATTGGTTTTAATTCTGTTTTCATCTCACTTCACTTCCGTTTGTTTTTTTTCACTAACAAATCTAAAACTAATAAATAAAATCACTTAAAGTTTAAATATAAATTATCTAGACAATTACAGAGATAACACAAAAGCAAAGCACATTGGTAGGAAAACAAATCGAGGGGGAGGGAGAGAAGGTAAAAAGTAGGCACTTACAAATCAACTTGAACAAAAGTGATTCGATGCTTAAAGATGAAAATTATAAAGAAATTAATTAGCAATAACTAGAGATATAAATACTTGAAACGGAAATTAAATTCAATGAAATTCACTTTAGCTAAAACACAAATGTCTTTTTTTTTTTGTAAGGGGTTGGCGGAAATGGCAGCCCACGTACTGCCACAAGTGGTGGTTTTGCATAGTAGTCCAATATAGTGTTTTAGTTTATTGTATTGTAAATGGAAAAAAAAGTTTTCAATTCTCTACTTGTTTTTTTTTTCATTAAATATTAGCTAAATTCTTGTTTCATGTTTAAGAAATTATATACGAAAAAAATTAAAATATTGCTCTGTTTGTAACCCTTTGGAATTAATCAATAACCAGTGTTTTGTCTTATTAGAATGCATAGGCATTAATAATGGGTTCAACTATTTAGTTTAATTTTAGAAAATCTATAATTGTCACTACTGCTTAAGGTTACCAATCAATGTTGTTTATCTGTTTTTGCTTTGTTTGTAACAAATAATTTTTATTTCTTTTTTTTTTGTAGTTATCGTTATTCTTTTTTGTTCTAAAATTTCTATCAAAAAACACCAAAATGTTGTTGTTATTTAATTTATAAAATTATATATATTTTTTTTTGTTTGTTTTGTTTATTTATTTATTTAATTTCCAAAAGTTTAATTTGTATGATGGTTTTAATTTTTTCATTTTGTAATTTTGCGTACAGCGTTTTGTGTGTGTTTCTTTCTCTTTTGTTTTCAAAAATTAACAAAACAAAAAAAACTTAAACAAATTCTTTTACAATAGTTCGTATATAAAAATAAACACATAAACGCATAAGTGTACGTAGGAATAACAGAATAGCAAAATCAAGGAAAACATCAAGTTCCAAAACAGTTGTAAAATTTAACTAAATGGTTCCACACTTTGTGACTTAAGCCACCATATGATGTTAATGTGGGATAGATGATGGTGGTGGTGGTGGTTGTTCCTTGTTCCAAATGGGCAATATGGACAAAGGATCTAACAAAATATTTGTTTAACAAAATTACAATTGATGACTTTGTTTGTTTGTTTGGTTCTTATTTCGTTTTCAGTTTTAGAAAATAAGGAAATCAATTCATATGTCACATTTGGTTCTTAAAGAGTCAAATATGAGAGGTCATTGATTTTGTTGGTTTCTTTTTTTAATTTATAAGTAAATATGTTGTAGATTTTTTTTGTGGTTTTCTTTTTCTCTTTTGTTTCAATTGTATTAAATGGACGTGTGTAAGTAACAAACCGTATTCATCGTGTTTGGTTTTTTCTTTTTTCTTTCTAGTTAATTTGAAATTAATATAATAATAATAATAATCTTAAACTGTTATTATAACAATCAATAGATGTGTGTTTTGTGTTGTTGTTATTGCTGTAATAGTAATACATCATTACATATAACACAAAGTTTAATAAATGTATAAAATAGTTTCATTTAAACTTTTCTTGTTTTACTTTAACTTGTGTTTGTGTGTGTAGGGTGTGTGGTTGTGTATATATGTATATATATAAATATAAGAAGAAGAACAATACTTATTTATATAACTCAAAGAAAACAAAAAAATAATACAGTCCAGTACTGTTGTTCCATGATTAGTTTTGTAATACATGATAGTTAATTTTCCTACGACTTTTTTTTTTGACCAAAGTTTCCAACGTTAAAGGGAAGGGGCAACTTATTGTTTTATTTTTTCTCCTAGGATTTTCTTTAATTTATGTTTAAATTAAATTTTTAATAATAATACCCTTGAACCAAAACTAAATAATAATGTAAAGAATACCGAAATTAAACTCAAAATATTATAACAAAATAATAAAGATAGGAATTATACCCAAAGAAACATAAATGGATAATTAAATTAAATTTTTTTTTTGTGTTTCAATTTTAACGTAGTAGTAGTTTGTTTATGTATGTGAGGGTGTGTTAATAGTGTGTGTGGTTTCAACTGAATATTTATAACTTAAGTAGTGTATAAACTAAAGCTAAGAGTTTACGCTGCACGCTGATTTTATGTTAGAAGTTATTTGGATTATTATTCGCCGGATTTCTTGTTGAGGGCCGCGAGGAGAATGATGATTTACCACCGGTTCCACGTTGTGGTGGCATCGGACGACGTGCATGACGCATTTCTCTGTAATAATTGATATGAAACAGAAATTATTAATACGATATAACGCACAAAATGAATTTGCTTAAAAACTAATTGGACAGGGAAAACGGACGGCCAGGGATACAATATTTAGAGCATGCATTATGATTGACATAGACGTTACGATTTAAGCTTCTGAAGATGTGTTGTTTTAGTAAAGAAACTATGTATTTGCAAAAATATCATGAACCCTAACATCCTGGTACTGAATTACCATGCTCTGGAATTATTTTCCTTACTTTTTGTTCCCCTGTTCTAAATAAAATCTCCTGGGGATATTTTTCTCTTTTCTAAACAAACATCGAAATAGGGAAACTTAAACTTAAAAAACTTAATTTCCCTTTACACCCCATGAATGGAGAATGGGATGGAAAATTGGGAAACCATTACTCGGTAATTCGCCGAGGGATCAATTAAATGAGCCGTGACACGCCCCAGTATGGTAGGCGTTAAAGTACTGAATACTCAGCCTATGTTACCAGACTTGTTAATGTATAACTTAAAATTCAAATCGATTAACTTCATTAATTGAGTTTATAAATTTTTAAATCCAAACCACTGATAGATTTCATATTTGTATACTCTTCACCACGCTTACGCACAGATCGAAGGGTGTTTTTATTCAATTTGTAACGTCCATAAGGAGGCGTGGTAGGTATGACAGCATCGAATTCTGAGCCGATTTTAAATCGTTCCGTCTGTCCCCGCGATTACAGCCGTAGGTCGGTAGGATAGGTCAAATACTTCTCCCACTTCCCATACATAATCCTCTTTTTGGGTGTGAAAAAAACTCATAAACCAGGAATTTAAATAGAATCGGCATATTCATTATCTTAGCTTTCTGGAGTATTTGTAGTAAACATTTAGAATAACACAGTGCAACACACTTATTCGGGGTTGAACCAAACCAATATCAAACGATAGCATTTGACCTCAGTAACAAAACTCTATACTTCATTTTGCTCCACTACGTCACAAATTTTTTTTACAGTGGTTTGAAGTTTAATTTTTTTGGTCAAAAGTCGATTCAAAGAATATAAAAAATGCATCTATAAAAATGCTTTTAGGGTATTTCTTGTCTTCAGAGACCTATATTAAAACAATCAGGGAAATATTTTCTCGGAACATTTTAACCCTCTAGCTCCCACCCGTATGGGACAATTTTGGCCCAATTGTGAAAAACTGTTTAAAAGTCAACTTTGAGCGGAGGTCAAGGCTTAAAATCTTCTATAGAAACATTCCACTAAGAGTCACCGAAGACAAATAGCCTCTGTGAGTCAAAGGTTCCAAAATAAAATAAAAATTAAAAGTTAATGCAACGTTAAAAAATCTATTTTCGAGTAAACAGTGCAACACACTTTTCGGGAGTGGAGAAAACCAATATCAAACACTAGCATTTAACCTCAGTAACAAAACCCTAAACACTATTTTGCTCCACTACGTCACAATTTTTGTTTACAGTGGTTTAAATTTTGATTTTTTTGGTCAAAAGTTAAATAGAAGAAAATGAAAAATCATGTGTAAAAATAGATTAGAAATTTTCCGGAGAATAATTCTTTCAAAGATTCTAAGCCTTGACCTTCCTTTAAAGTTGACATCTAAACAGTTTTTCAAAATTGGGCCAAAAATGGCCCATATGGGTGGGAGCTAGAGGGTTAAAATGTCCCGAGGAAATATTCCCCTGAATGTTTCAGTATTAGCCTCCGAAGACATGAAATACCCCAAATGTACTTTTATAGATGATTTTTCATATTGTTTGAATTGACTTTTGACCAAAAAATTCAAACTTCAAACTACTGTAAAAAAAATTGTGACGTAGTGGAACAAAATGGAGTTTAGGGTTTTGTTACTGAGGTCAAACGCAATCGTTTGCAATTTGTTTGGTTCACCCCCGAGACAATGACCCTCAAATTGTGTCATTGTGTAATTTGTTTTTGTTTTTATGTGTTTTGTTTTTGTATTGACATTTACCTTAGATACTAAAATACCTATGATCGTGAATATCCCGAATATTTTTATCACCATTTTAACAAATGGAAAAGGCTATCGGGGGAGTTACTATGTAACTCGATTCGAAAGTTAAATATTACAAAAACGTATTTTTTGTAAAAAGCAACTCGAATTATATAAATAAATGCAACGAAAAATGCAGAGTACGTATTGGCTCACTCCTTTCCTCAAAACTGCCAAAGAGCTCTTGGCTCGCGAGCTAAAAGTCAATTTTCAGGAAAAGATCAGCTCGCTCGCGAACGAATACAAACCCTGGAAAAATGTGAACATCAAGTAAAGACAATTACTTTTGATTTTTGGTATTTGATGTGCGAAAAGTACTTTTACTGTAGCTAAAAATACATTTATTGTACCAAAAAGTACATTAATTGTACCTTAAAGTACATTTATTGTACCAAAATTACAAGTAGTTGTACCAAGAAGTACTTTTATTTGCATTTATTTTACCACAGAGTACATTTATTATACCAAAAAGTACAATTTATTGTACCAAAAGGTATAAATTATTGTACCGCAAAGTACATTTTTGTACCCAAACGTAATGTTTTTGTTACAAAAATAAATTAACGGTCTCAAAAAGTACATTTGATGTATCAAAAAGTACATTAATTGTACCGAATAGTGCAATTTATTTTACAAAAAAAAAATACTTTTATTGTACCAAAAAGTACATTTATTGTGCGCAAAAGTTATTTTATTGTACCAAAAGAACAATTTACTGTACTCAAATTTAAAAAAAAATTACTCATATTATACCAAACATTACTCATATTATACCAAAAATTACTCATATTACACCAAAAATTACTTTTATTGTACCAAAAAGTACTTTTATTGTGCAGGAAATCATTTGAATTGTACCAAAAAGTAAATTTTTTGTACCAGAAAAATTATTTATTGTACCCAAAGTTACTTGATTGTACCAAAAAGTACATTTAATGTACCAAAAATTACAATTTATTGTACAAATATTTACTTATATTATACAAAAATTAGTTTTATGGTACCAAAAAGTACATTTATTGTGGAGTATTTTAATTTTACCAAAAATTACACTTATTGTACCAAAAAGTACAATTTATTGTACCAAAAATCACTTTTATTGTACAAAAAGTACTTTTATTGAACTTAAAAGTACAATTTAATGTACCAAAGAGTAATTTAATTGCACCAAGAGTTAAATTTTTTGTACTATAAAGTACATTAATTGTATCCAAAGGTACTTTTATAGAACCCAAAAGTAATTTTATTGTACCAAAAAGTGCAATTTATTGTACTTAAATTTACCAAAAGTTAATTTTATGGTACCAAAAAGTATTTTTATTGTGCAAGAAAGTATTTTATTTTATTTTATTGTGCCATCCTAATGTGCACAATACGGATGCGGATCCGAAATTGATCACAATCGGAATCGGATTCCGATCCGGATCGGATTCAAATGCGGATAAAAAACGGATCCGTTTTTAAAAAGGAATTTCAAACGAAATCGGATAAAATGTCCGTAGAATCGAATCAGTATCGGATCCGATACTGATCCGCATGGCACACTGGGGTAGAACAAATTTATTGTACACAAAACTTATTTTATTGTACCAAAACGTAAAATTGTTTCTACCAAGAATTACTTATATTATACCAAAAATTACTTTTATCGTACAAAAACGTACTTTTTTGTGCAAAAAAGTACTTTTATTGTACCAAAAAGTACAATTTAATGTACCAAAAAGTAGTTTAATTGCACCAAGAGTTCAATTTATTGTACTATAAATTACATTAATTGTATCCAAAAGTACTTTTATTGAAACCAAAAGTACTTTTATTATACCAAATATTACTTTTATGGTACCCAAAGGTACTTTTTATACATTCATTGTACACAAAAGTAATTTTATTGAACCAAAAAGTAGAGTTTTTCCTACCTTATTATAATATACCAAAAATGACATTCATCGTAGCAAAAAGTATTTTTGTGTTGCAAGAAAGTATTTTAATTGTATCAAAAAGTACATTTATTGTACCAAAAAGTAAAATTTAATGTAGCAAAAAGTAATTTAATTGAATCAAGGGTTCAATTTATTGTACTTTAAAGCACATTTATTGTAAACAAAAGTACTTTTATTGTACCCAAAAGTAATTTTTATTATAAAAGGGGTCATTTATTATACCAAAAAGTACCTTTATTGCACCTAAAGGTTCGGAGCTAAATTTTGCATCAATCTTGCCAACTACACTCCTTTCCTATACCTTATGGAATCTTTCGAATTCAAAGTTATTTATGATCGTCTTGGAAATTTGAAGTTACGCAATAAGATTAAACGCAAAAATTGTGTCATGATTTAATTATTTCGACTTGGTGCCGCGATACCCACTTGTACGATTGCTAATTAGTTGAATATGGTGTAAAAATTCCTTGAAAAAAAAACACTGTTCGACAAAGGTTTTTTTTCTTGTGTTTCTAAGAGTATTTGGCATTGCAAATTCAAAAACGGAATCAGAATTTTGCTATCAGGCATAGTTTTTTTTTTGGCTATTTGCAAATAAGTTTTGTTTTCCATTAAAAATTTGTATGGAGGAAATTGTTCAAAAAATTTAGTAGAAACAGGTGGCAATATGCCTTTTCGGCTGCAATTATCGCCTTATTCTATTTCATAATCACATTATTCTCTTTTTAATATTCTACGTAAAACTGGGATGCAACATGTCCTTGAAAGTAAATTTTTGCCATCTTGTTTGGATTTCTTTTATGAATGCTGCAGCGAAGTGTCCTGTGAATATGGTGAAAGGTTCCACACAGACATTCTAACTTTAGAAAAGCGTTATAAAGGGAAAATATATGCCTACTATATTCGCTGACTGCTCCTGGAACATTTTAGGACACTGCAGATTATTCAGCATAAAATCGGATGAAAAAAATCTGAAAACATATTTGAAATCATGATATTAATAACTATAGGAATCACAAATCAGATAGCCAGAAAAATATTCGCTGACTGCTCTGGAACATTTTAGGACACTGCAAGGATATTCAGCATAAAATAAATAAAAAACTTTCTTAACTAATAGAAAATACGTATTTGTTCTTCACATATTTCATGTTTTAAGCTCTAATAGTATCGGTTATTGTATTTGGAAAAGATTTTGTTGGGTTTTGATTACATTTATGCAAAATGTATTTTAATGCAACATGAAGAATGATGAAAAAATTTAAATCCAAATAACAAAAAAACCGTGCCTGATGAAAAAAATCTGAAATCATGATATTAATAACCATAGGAATCACAAATCAGATACCCAGAAAAATGAAACATATTTTTTTTTTGTATAACAGTAAATCTGTACAAAAAGGAAATGTAAACGCACGATGCAATACTTAAAGCAAACAACAAATCGACTTAATAGAATTGTATTGCAAACCAGTCCCCTTGAATGTTGAGCAACCACCAGTAGGTTATATCCTTAAGTACATCTATTTGTACAGAAATTTAACACCGCAATTTCTATCTGCATATTTTGCTAACGATTAATACGCCTTGTGCGTACTATGACTCTGATATCTCATCGTTGACAATTTTCATTTCAGTGTTATTTCTCAGCATCTTCTATATAAGTATGGACTAGGAGGTTACTGTACATCATAGACACTCATATATCGTACTCCAAAATAGCCAACCTACAGTTGATTATTATAATTTCACCTATACTACTCCTAAACCATAAATTCAAATAGATTTCAAATATGTACTACAAATAACTGCTGCTGCATCATAAAAGTATGTGTTTGTTTCTATTGTATGCTTTGATGGTATGCGGGCATGGGTATTTACAAAATGAATTATATATTATTGATAGGATTGGTAATCTTACAAAGCCTTGGATGGAAATATGCAACTATTTTAATTTACATCTCGTCTATATGTGGTATGGATGAAATATGTATGTATGTATGTAGGTATGTAAACAAAAAAAAGCTCTAAAAATGGCAAACGCTTACCGATGATAAATTAAAACCACTGCATTGGAAAAAACACAACCGTAACGAAATTATACAAAAAAAAAAACAATGTAGTACGTACTAATGACCACAACATACACCGATAATGTCGAGGAGAGCGAGGAGGAGTAGGCGGAGGATGTGGAGTAGTAGGTAGGATGATGAGATACACAGTATGGTAGTGACGGCGATTAAGTTTATCACCATTCGAAACATTAAAAGTAGTTCATAATGAAATGGATAACATTAAAAAAGAAAAAACTAACAATGTAAACGTATACAAAAGAAGGAGGAGAAAAAAACACAAAGTCACATTGACTAGAAACGTGGAGTAGTAGTGTTGATGCTACAAATAAAAGAAGGAACTGCTAACAAAGGATAAAGAAAGGATTTTCTAGAGTAGGAGAGGTTCTTCTACACTGGCTGGTCATTGCTTAACGACCCAAGTGAACCCACCGATCCATTTCGATTTCTTCCAATTTTTGGGTTAAATTCAATTTTTGTTGAACGGCCAGACGCAGGAGTTGATTGAGAGTTTTCTTCTCTTCTTCGGCAGCTTCTAATTGACGATTGAGATCGTCCACCTGTGTGACGTACTCTTCACAGCGGGCAGCAAACATTGCACGCAAACCTAAAGAAAGTAGACGAAAAAACATAAACTGGCTGCAATTACAGCATTGATGTTCAATAATTACTTGAGAAAGTGGCAGCATCCTCTTTGAGTATTTTCAGCTCATTTCTCAGTTTGGACATGGTCTCGCTCACGACCATCTTCTCATTCTCATATTTGGACTTGAGATTTGTGAGAGCGACTTCGGCAGTCTGCTTATTGGACTTGAGCACAGTACGCAAGGTAGCGATTTGCTCGCGTTTCGTGGACAACAGACTCTTAAGTTTAATGATCTGTTCTTGAAGTTCTTCAACTTCTTCGCGGTTGTATTTATCAGCTGTAATGAGACACGGAAAAAATTAAAGCGTTAGTAAGTAATACAATCATATGATCGTCTTCGTTGTTACCTTCTGAAATATCACCACGAACTTTGTTCTTATTAAGTTCGATGGTATGCTCAACGGCAGTCTTGAGATGTTTAATTTGGTCCGATACTGTATCGACGTACTTTTTGATTTCCACTGAGTCTGCCAAACCCTGTAGGTCTTCAACGATTTGTGGTTTCGAAATGAATACATCAGATTTGAATTGTGACTGTATAGCAGTCAATGAATCATTTTCAAAACTGCAACACAAGTTTAAGCGATAAAACAAATTATGTTTATTTTTCAATAATCGCATTTCACTTACCTCATATCATCGCTCTTGTGATCCAACAACACCCGTGTTGGCATTTCACCGTTCACCGTGCATACCAAATGGTACAGTTGAGCCAAATCATCACTCAATGCCACCAAAGTGGATCGAGCTGAACCCAAACTTTGGCCAGCATTTTGTGAAATATTCGTCAGTGTTTGGACATCACTTTGCAAGTCCAACGATTTCTGTTCAGTCGACATTAGTTTGTTTTTCAGATTTGTGATTTCATTGCGCAGCGAAGTCATAGCATCGGTGTAATTCAAACCCTTTTGTAGTTCATTCAAATCAGTCTTGAGACCATCAATCTCCTTTGAGGACAAAGTAAACCAATTGCCATACTTGGAAAGAGTATCGCGCAGTTGTTGTTTGAGATTCTCCTCATTCTGTTGCTGTTTGAGGGCCTCTTGAGTGGCTGCGGCATCTTCTTTGTTGTCATATTGCTTTTTCAGTTGCATCAAAGCATCCACGTGCGCCGCCAACACAGCCAGTCGGGCCATAAAGTTTTGCAACTCATTTTGTGACTTATCCAAATTGGTTTGAGCCTCGCGCAAATTGGCCGTCAAGTGTGTCTTTTCGTTCTCCATGGATTCCAATTGTTTTTCCAGTTTTTTCAATTCGTTCAAATGAATTTCAGAAAAGAGATCACATTTTGTGCCATCGGGTGATTTGAGCTCTGTCGATAGATTGGCTTCGAAACGTTTCAAGGCCAGGTTATCATCTTCGCCATCACTGTTGGCACTTGTGTTGTCGTCGCAGATTGTGCCGCGTATATTGTAGGCCAAATTGCTAATGTGATACATGGACTCGCGATTCAAATGGCTATCCAGTTCTTTTTTAAGGGCATATTTAGCTTCACGTTCACCCTAAGGGGAAAGATAGTGAAATGTTTGAATAAAATTTGATATATCTGCATAAGAAACGAACGAGATTCCAGAGGCTGAAACTAGAATTGTATTAAAAATACAATACAATACCATTTGACGGCAACAAAATTGAACTTTTATACATTAAACAACATTATAAATGTCTCTCTCTCTCTTTTACAAGAAGAGATTTCGGTATCCTAAGAGTATAACGGACCAGGCAGTCATCGAAAAAAATTTTTAAAAAATTCATTGTAAAATAAACTCTTTGGAAACTTTGACGAGAAATAAAACAGCTCTTTTCCCTTATTCTAAATGAAATTCCGCTAATAAACTTAAGGGATTTGTACCACAAAAAGTTTAAGTATTTAACATTTTTAGTTCCTTAATTATACCGCAAAGTACAATTTATTGTATAAAAATTGATTTTGGTGTACCAAAATGGTATATTATTGTACCAAAAAGGTAAATTTATTGTAACAAAAAGCACATTTACTTTGTTTTATTATACTTGTACTGAAAAGTACAGTTACTATATCAAAAATTACTCTTATTGTACCAAAGTATAACTTATTGTGCCAAAAACTACAAATTAATGTACCTAAAAATACTTTTATAGTACCAAAAGGGATATTTATTGTACCTAAAAGTACTTTTTTTTGTACTAAAAAGTACTTTACTTTTTATTGCACCAAAATGTACTATTATTGTACCAAAATGTACTATTATTGTGCCAAAAGTAAATTTATTTTACCAAAACGTTAAATTTGTTGTATTTAAAAGTACTTTTATTGTACTAATCAGTACTTTTGCTGTACTGGACAGCACTACTATTGTACCAAAAAGCAAATTTTTTAACCAAAGAGTACTTTTATTGACTAAATAGTAAATTAATTGTACCCAACTTTTATTAAACAAAAGAATATTTATTTTTGTGTACGGAAGAGCCTTTTTTGTACGAAAGAGTACTTTTATTGTACCAAAAGGTACTTTTTTAGTACCAAATAGTACTTTTTTAGTAACAAATAGTACTTTATTTTCTACTTTACGTAATTGTAGCAATTAGTACAATTTATTGTACCAAAAAGTTAAATTTATTGCATCAAAAAGTACTTTAATTGTAGCATAAAGTACTACTATTGTACTAATCAGTAATTTTGCTGTACTGGACATCACTATTATAGTAACAAAAAGCAATTTTTTTAATTAAAGAGTACTTCTATTAACCAAATTGTAAATTTATTGTACGCAATTTATTGTACCAAAAAGTACTTTTATTGTAGCAAAAAGTACTATTATTGTAATAATCAATACATTATTGTACCAAAAAGTAAATTTTTTAACCAAAGAGTACTCTTATTGACCAAATAGTAAATTTATTGTACCCAAAAGTACTTTTATTGAACCAAAGAGTATTTATTTTATTTTTATATGAAAGAGTACTTTTTTTGTATAAGAGAGTATTTTTATTGTACCAAAATGTAAATGTATTCTACCAAAAGATACTTTTATAGTACCAAATAGTACTTTATTTTTTACTTTACTTTTATTGTACCAAAAACTTTAATTTATTGTACCAAAAAGTACTTTTATTGTAGCAAAAAGAACTATTATTGTACTAATCAGTACTTTTGCTGTACTTCACAAATAGGAAATTTTTTTACCAAAGAGTACTTTTAATGACCAAAAGTACTTTTATTGTACCACAAAGTAGTAAAGTAAAATACCTTTTACCAAAAAGTACTTTTATTGTACCAAGTATTATTTTTTTTGTAGAAGAGTACTTTTTTTCGTACTTTTATTATACCAAAAAGAACTATTTTCATTGTTCCACAAAATGTTGCACCACAATGTACTTTTGATGTAACACTAAGTGTGTACCAAGTTTATATCAAAAAGTACAATTTATTGTACAAATTAGTAATTTTATTGTACATTACTTTTGTTGTCCCAAAGTACAATTTATTGTACCAAAAAGTACAATTTATTGTTCTTAAAAGTAAATTAGTTGTACCAAAGAGTACTCTTTCTCTTTTTTTTGTTGCAACACGAGTTACTTTTGATGTAACACAAACTTTGTACCAAAAAGTACAATTTATTGTTCAAAAAGTACTTTTGTTACACCAAAGTACAATTTATTGTACCAAAAAGTACAATTATAGTACCAAAAATTACATAAATTTGTACCAAAAAGAACATTTATGGTAATCACAAGTACTTTTATTGTAAGAATATTCTACCAAAAAGTACTTTTATTTTAGCAAGAAGTTGTACTTTTAATTGTACCAAAAAGTAATTTTATTGTACGAAAAAGTATATTTAGTTGTAGTAAAAAGTACTATTATTATACTTTTTGATTTAGCACACACTTTGTACCAAAAGGTACAATTTATTGCGCGAAAATGTACAATTTATTGTACCAAAAGGTACAATTATAGTACCAACAATTACGTTCATTTGTATTTGTAAAAAAAGTATGCTAACCAAAAAATACTTTTATTTTAGGAAAATTATACTTTTCATTGTACCAAAACGTACATTTAGTTGTAATAAAAATTACTATTATTATACCAAAAAGTACTTTTATTGTATTTTCTATTGTAAAGAAGTAAGAAAAGAATAAAATGGACCCCCCAAAATGTTGACGACCACCGCAAACGAATTAAGGACCATGATTTAAGGATATGCACCTGGAATGTTAGAACACTGTATAGACCAGGTGCCTCTATCCAACTGGCGGATGTCCTCGAAGAATACAAGGCTGACATAACCGCTTTACAGGAAATCCGGTGGACGGGACACGGGTGCTCGCGCATGAAGACTTGCGACATCTACTATAGTGGCCATGCGGACAAGCACGAGTTTGGATGTGGATTTGTGGTTGGCAAGAGACTGCGACACCTAGTCTCAAGGTTCAACCCGGTGTGTGAACGTATAGCCACCATAAGAGTCAAAACAAAGTTTTTCCACATAACACTTATATGTGCCCATGCTCCGACAGAAGAGAAAAGCGATGAGGACAAAGATGAGTTCTACGAGAGCCTAGAAAATGTATATGACCGTAGCCCGAGCCATGACATTAAAATTGTACTAGGCGATTTTAATGCTAAAATAGGCAGGGAAACCGCATTTGAGCCTACCATCGGAAAATTCAGTCTGCACACCGAAACGTCGAATAATGGCATCAGACTGATTGATTTCTCTGCGGCAAGAAATATGGTAGTTTGCAGCACTAGATTTGACCATAAAAATATTCATAAGGCAACATGGTTATCTCCAGATCAATTGACAAGGAATCAGATTGATCATGTGGTAGTCGATGGAAGGCACGCATCGAGTGTTCTGGACGTACGAGTGATTAGGGGTGCGAACATTGACTCCGATCACTTCCTTACCGCAGTTAAGGTACGCACAAGGCTAAGCATGGCGAAAACGTACGTAACCAGGCACAACGAAAGCTGGACATCGGTAAACTGCGGACCACAGAGGTAGCAAACGCCTACTCCAACCACCTAACTCAACTGCTGCGGAATGCTCCAACCCCTGACAATATAACCTCGCAGTGGCAAAATATAGCCGACTCCTTAGAACGGGCTGCGAGAAGCGTACTTGGGTACTCAAAGCCGTCTCAAGAAGATGCCTGGTACGATGATGAATGTCGCAATGCCACGAGAGAGACGGTTGCTGCATACAGGGCGAAACTGCAGCCAATGGCAACGCGAGCTGTTCGTGAACGGCACAGGGAGAAGAGACGACAGGCAACGCGTCTTTTTAGAAGAAAAAAGAAGGAGCTGAAGAAGAGGCAGGACGAGTGCACTGAGTTGCTCCGAAGTAGAGGGGAAGCCCGAAAATTCTACAAGAGAGTGAAAGCGAGAATGCGTGGAACAGGGTTGCCCTCCTGCAAGGACAGCGATGGTCAGCTAGTGACGGACCCGGATAACGTTCTGAAGATATGGAGAGATCACTTTAGAAATTTACTGGATACTGACACCACTCCAGAAGACCCCGCTCCAATCCATGACGATGGTATTAACTGTCCACCTCCGAGCCAGAGCGAGATACGTATGGCCATCTCCCGCCTTAAAAACAACAAAGCTGCTGGAGCCGATGGTCTCCCTGCTGAATTGTTTAAGGCTGGCGGGGAGGAGCTGATTAGGAGCATGCATCAGCTCATGGAGAACATCTGGCAAGAGGAGAGCATGCCCGGGGATTGGAGTCTCAGTCTGTTATGTCCCATATACAAGAAAGGAGATCGTAGTGAATGTAAGAACTACCGTGGAATAAGCCTATTACCAATTGCGTACAAGGTCCTTTCAAGCATATTGTGTGAACGTCTAAAGCCAATTGTAGAAAAACTAATTGGACCATATCAGTGCGGCTTTAAACCTGGCAAATCTACGACGGATCAAATATTCACCTTACGACAAATCCTGGAAAAAACCCATGAAAAGCAGATCGACACCTACCACCTCTTTGTCGACTACAAAGCTGCCTTCGACTCTCCGATAAGGAATAGGCTTTATGAGGCCATGTCTGAGTTTGGTATTCCTGCAAAGCTGATTCGACTTTGCAAATGTACCTTAGACAACACCAAATCCTCGGTTAAGATTGGTAAGGATCAGTCTGAACCATTCAACACGGAAAGAGGTCTCAGGCAGGGCGATAGCCTGTCCTGTACACTATTTAACATAGTTATGGAGAAGGTGATGAGAAAGGCTGGTATCAACATGTCTGGCACCATATTCCACAAAAGCCACATGCCACTATCCTACGCCGATGATATAGATATCATTGGCCGAAATCTGCGGGATGTTACTGCAGTTTTCTCATCGCTAGAAAAGGAGTCAGCAAAAATGGGTTTAGCGGTCAACGAGGACAAAACAAAAATAATGATTTCGACGAACAAAGAGTCCTCTCGATGGGGACGCACCGTGAACGTTGACAATTATTGTTTTGAGGTAGTCGACGAATTTACCTACCTCGGATCTTCCGTCAACAAGATGAATAATGTCAGCCAAGAAATTAAACGGAGAATAGTGCTAGCCAATAGATGTTTCTACGGACTTCGGCAGCACTTTAGTAACACCACCTTCTCTCGGAATACTAAGAAACAGCTATACCAGGTGCTTATCTTACCTGTTCTGTTGTATGGTGCCGAATCATGGGTGCTTACTACAACGGACATACAAAACCTGGGAGTATTCGAGAGAAAAGTACTCCGAAAAATATATGGACCTATCTGTGTCGAAGGCCAGTTTCGCCATCGGATGAACCATGAGCTGTATGAGCTTTACCACGACATCGACGTAGCTAAAAGAGTCAGAATCCAACGACTTCGATGGCTGGGACATGTTGCCAGGATGGATGTGAATGCTCCAGCGAGAAAGGTGTTTGAAGGCGAACCTGAAGGACGGCGCAGAGCAGGGAGACCCAAACTCCGTTGGAAGGACCAAGTGGTAGGCGATGTGCCATCATCTGGTAGGACTAACTGGAGAACACACGCAGAAGACCGAAGCGTGTGGAATTCTTTATTACTTCAGGCCTCAAATTTATGAACTACGTTTCGTAAATTGTAATTGGCCACTTAAGTAAGTAAGTAAGTACTTTTATTGTATTCCAAGGTACTTTTGTCGCAATAAAATATACTTTTGATATAACACAAACTTTGTACCAAAAAGTACAATTAATTGTTCAAATAAGTACTTTTATTGTATCGCGAAATACTTTTGTTGTACCAAAAAGTACAGTTATAGTACCAATAATACTTTCATTTGTACCAAAAAGTACATTTATGCTAATCAAAAGTAATTTTATGGTAACAAAGTAATACATTGTACCAAAATTTATAATTATTGTACCAAAAAAGTACAACTTATTGTACCAGAAGGAAATTTTATTTTACAAAAAAGTACATTTAGAAATACTTTTGTTGTACCAAAAAGTACAGTTATAGTACCAATAATACTTTCATTTGTACCAAAAAGTACATTTATGCTAATCAAAAGTAATTTTATTGTAACAAAGTAATACATTGTACCAAAATTTATAATTATTGTACCAAAAAAGTACAACTTATTGTACCAGAAGGAAATTTTATTTTACAAAAAAGTACATTTAGTCGTTCGAAAAGGACATTCAATAGTGCTAAAAATTCCAACAGGACATATCTTCCACATGACATATCTTCGGATGGGAACAACTTATACCAGAACAACGACCCCAGCTAAGTTTCTGTCCTTAGAGCAAAT
The DNA here is from genome assembly GCA_964034835.1 of Muscina levida. Taxonomy (NCBI): domain Eukaryota; kingdom Metazoa; phylum Arthropoda; class Insecta; order Diptera; family Muscidae; genus Muscina; species Muscina levida. The sequence goes on from OZ035881.1 coordinate 127,221,027, forward strand.
GGGAATAACGGATCCGTTATCTCTCTCTTATTTCGTCCCTTTATTCGTCAATGTGCCATATACTCTTAAAACTGAGGACAATCTGATATGAACTCAGTTGAGGGAGTGGATGATGCACTGTCTCCGACTACCGTAACAGCATCTAATCCCAAAGAAAACGAGCAGGCTAAACAAGTGAATTCGTTAAGGGGCTCAATGATTATTAAGTAAGAAAAATACATGAAGCATTATGACAAAAACATGTATTATGGAGTTCCGACAAACATAGAGAGCGTTTAATATACTTTTCGGCTTTATTTTAGTTTCTCAGAGTACAAAACCAGTTATGTGCCGTCTAGCAATATATTGGTTTTCCTGGGGTTAATACCAAGACAGCCATTAAATCAAGAGACCAGAGCTGTCTGCATTTAATCGCTAATTGTAGGTAATCAATTATCTGTGACCACAATGAAAATGTCGTTAGCATATGCCGCTGCCTTTACTTCTTCCTCTCGATATACAGGGAATTATGTTTGGTCACTAGCAGCCATAGGAGAGCGGATAGAACAGCCCCTTAAGGAGTGCTCCCAGTGATATTTTTCCTTAAAAGGTATGCACCCAGATCTGAAAAAACGGCACATTCTTGTAGCATTAAATACAAAATGCTGTCAGGACCCGGTCACAAAAACTATTAATTGCCTATTTGATTCTCTTCTCATATAAATTGAACGAACAGCAATGTCGTTTTGTACCGATATAAAAATGGTTGAAAATGCATCAGTGCTCTGGATTTTTTGTTTTTTAATTCGGCAATGTTAATGAGAATATCAAAAAACACCTTAGTATCATCGCTATACACTTGGAATTACTATTGAGTGTAACAATAACAAAGCGACAGTAAATATTGACTGCGCTTGATTAACTTAACCCCCGTTCAAATCTTATTTGAACTACATTTTCTATAGTCCCCAGTTATTCGTTGCATTGTCTCTACTTACTTGTAAAGCTTCTAGAGCTTCCTCCATTTGCTTTTCGGCGATTTTCTTTAAGTTTCCCAACTCATCGACTTGTTGATTTAACAATTCTAGTTCTTCGGTAAGACGACGTATCTCATGCTTGGCACCTTCAAATTCAACCTGTAAAGAAAATAATCATCAGTTAATTAACTCCAATAGAACTCTTAATCATAACTTAATATCTTACTTGAGAACTTCGCAAACTGGAGACTTGTTTTTGTAGTGTTATGTTCTCTTCCTCCAGTTCCGAATACTCGGTGAGCATACGTGTCTCCCGAAATTTGAGTTCTTTAAGTTCTGCCTTAAGACGCAGTTTCTCAGCCTCATTGTCGGATTTATCACGTCCGATGTCGGAGTTCTCCTGCAGCATGCGGTCACGCTCATTGCGCACACGTTCCAACTCATGACGCAATTGTTTGACTTCATTTTCTAATTCTAGAATTTGTAAATTCAATGACGTTTCACGGGCCGCCGACTCATTGAGCAGGGTTTCCTCTTGTTCGATGCCCGTTTTTGTGGTAACTTTTTGCGAGGTTTGATATTTGGTAAGAGCCTGAAATGAAATAAAACAGAGAGAAAGAATAAATATAATGAATATTAAATTAATAATAAATGTAACATGAAAAAGAAGGGAAAAGAATTCAGGTGGTGGGGCCAAAGTACTTATGTTCTTTAAAATCATTCGAAAGTGAAATGATATACAAAAGTTATTATGTAAATTGTCGACAAACTTAAACAAAAGTAGTAGTAGTAGTAGCAGCAGCAGCAAATTTTCCCACACTCCACGTTATAACAATGAATAATGAAATAAGTTTTTGTATACGCCTGGAAACGGAAAGGTGGCCACTATATTTTAAGAAGGGAGGTCGTATTCTTTGCAAATGTCTCTCATAGTGATGTGGATTTTAATATTTTACGTAGAATTAAAATGTGAATTGACATTTAATTTATAGTTTTGTTATCAATGCTATTTTGCCTTTTTCAATTCACGACTGCAACTGGATGAAAACGTTTTAAATTTAGAACACTAGTATATGACAACTTTGGCCCAATATCATTTAAATCATCTGGAAAACGTCACCTTTAACCATGTGAAATATCACAAGATACAATTATCCATTCACTTTTGTGAATTTTGTAACTTAAGAACACATAATTTTGGGACTCAATTCTGAGAACATGACAGTTACATGCCATAATAATTTAATATCGATTTGAAGTTAGTAAGTATCGTATAGTGGAATTTGTCACGTTTTAGGCTCTTTTGTTGTAATGTTATATGGTGGCGTATGACTATCATAAGTAATATTCCACGAAAATCATACGCCACGGAGTACAACAGTTTTATTACAACTCCTACAAAATAAACCCAGTTCAAAATCATTTGATGAATGGAAAAGTGAAACTGTTGCTTATGTAGTGAAAAGTTATATGACCAGATTAAAGGAATTGTAATTCTAATTTTTTTTTTTATAAATTTGTTTCAATCTGACTAGTGGTTCTCGAGTTATGTCAAACAAAAGAGCCTAAAACGTGACAAATTCCACTCAAATCGATTTTAAATTGTTATGGCATGTAACTTGACAAAACGAATGATGCAGAACTTCATCTTTTTGGGATTACTTCCACGTGCAGTTCTCAGAATATAGTCCCAAATCAATGAGCTGAAAAATTTTGTACTGTGGAATCAGAATCCATAAAAAAAACTTGTTTGCACCACTGTAACCAGATTCAGAAAGCAAGATCACTGATCGTATTTGAATAAACACAATCAATGTCTTAATCATGATTCTGGTGCCTTAGGTTAGGTTATGCTAGATTAGGTTGTGGACACGAGTAATCTGGTAAAACTAAATCACATTACACACCGAGATCTGCTGATCCATTGTGATTGTCCTTAAAATAAAAATAAAACAGGGAAGGAAAGAGAAGGAAGAGAAAATCATGGGAATCCCAATCGTTGGCCGAGTTAGCCCCTACTCGGACTGAGAAGAAAAACCCTAGGTTTTTTATGGCTTGGTGAGGTTATGTTGTGGACACGGGTAATCTGGTTAAACCAGATCACACTACACACCAAGATTTGCTGAACTATTGTCTGTTAGAAAAAGGTGGCAGGAAAGTAAAGGAGAGATGGAAGGGATAAAAAATTGAACAGAAAATCGTGGTAATCCCAATCATTGGCCCAGTTAGCCCCTACCCGGAAAAACTCTAAGGCTCTAAGTGTCTTATCGTCTTACGGGTCAGAGCGGGACAGCTACAAGGAAGATGTTTCGAAGTCCTCTCCACCCTCACACACACGGCAGTAGTCCGTTCTGAAGCTATTCCATTTCCTGTCAAGTGCCTAATATTGCAAAGGCCTGTTAGAATTCCACAGGTCAACCAAATCTACAGATCGGGATCTGCTCGAATCGGCCACAGCGATCTAGCAGTTATGCAGTTAGTTCTCCAAATCCAACGTCCGCTGGCTGTTTTCCACATTCATTCCTCTACTAAGCCAAAAAGTTAACAAATGGGCGGGTGAACATCTTCCAGAGAGTCATGATCAGTCATAGTATAGCCTTCTCTAGCCAATAAGTCTGCTGATACATTACCAGGAATATCGCTATGTACTGGGACACAACAGAGGCTTTAGTCCATACATATTCTCCCCACATTTTCTCACCAACTTTGATTTACACAATGTTGTTGTTGTTGTAACAGTTTAGATTACACAAAATTTACAAAATTGTTATATTCGGGGGTTCTTCGCTAATGTCATCCGTAAAAATTGGGCTAGGACTGGTGAAAATGTGGCGGGTATAGTTGGGGCAGGGGGGTGAGCTACCTCCAAGAACCGCGGAATTGATGGCGTCTCTATGAATGTATTTTAAAGCTGCTGCATACGATCATACGATGATCACATCAAAGGGATCCTGCACATAGTTACGTATGTTATCCTCGCATACTCGAAGGTCCCTTCTGACTTGCCTCGGGGGAACATCCAACTGTGTGATGTGAAAGTTGGGATGACATCCCAGGAGAAACTGTTTGGTCGACATGACATTATGTTCCTTGACTGGGAGGACCGTCGTTTCCTCATGTAGCTGGTGTTCTGAGGTTATGTGCATACAGTGCTTAGGGCGACTTTTTATAACTTTGATTTTTTCTCAACTGGGTATCACTTAGCGCATGAGACCGCACTGCAGCAGCGTAGTTAACCACTGACATGCCAATTGTTTTGTAGGCAGCCAAAAAGGTTTTTTGTATCGTATAGAGGAAATTGTCACGTTTAAGGATCTTTTATTTGACATAACTCGAAAACCACTAGTCCACCACTTAGCTAAAACAAATTTAAAAAAATTAAGAATTACAATTCCTCTCATCTGTTCCTATAAAGTTTCCTTACATAGGCAACAGTTTCACATTTTCAATTATCAAACGATTTTGAACTGGGTTTATTTTTTGCAGTTACAATAATACTGCTGTACTCCTTGGCGTATGATTTACGTGGAATATTACTTATGATAATCATACGCCACCATTTAGTATTTATGTTATGTGAAACAAATGAGCCTAAAACGTGACAAATTCCCATATACGATACTTACTAACTTCAAATCAATATTAAATTATTATGGCATGTAAATAGACAAAACGAATGATGCCGAACTTCTTCTTTTTGGGGCTACTTTCAAGTGCAGTTCTTAGAATTGAGTCCCAAAATTATCTGTTGTACCATGGCCTCCTGTGAGAGCTTCTGTTCCACCCCATTAAGCCTCGGTCGCCTGAAGTCCTTTACCTTATATCTACGAGTAAAGAGAACCAATTCCCTTTTCTGAGGGTTCACCCTCTGACCACAGGTCATGGCCCATCGTAGCAGCTTTCCATGCGCAGTTTTTATAAGAACAAACATGCCACTGAAGGCATGTCCGAGATCTCTGTAAACATCCTGAAGGTTATTCGGCTAAGAGTGCTTCAGAGTTCTCTTTAAAGCTCTTGAAGGTTATTGAATCAACAGTAAATGCAGATCCTTCCCAGAAGTCTTCAAAAAAACAGGAGAGTATGCTAATAATTAAATTTATAGATTAAATTACAAATTTAAAGATTTTCCATTTGACTGTCAATCTATTCCAAAACAACAACAAAATTAAGTTGAATTTATTTACTCCACTAACTTCTCTGCACTGTTGCTACCCCTCTTGTAAGCATGGTAACAAAACTAGTCCACCAGTAACTAGAAAAATTACGAAACTCTCATTCTGTATTAGATTTTTACTATCACTTCAATAAATCGAATTCATGTTCCAACCACACACATGAATTCAAAAATAATTGAAATATGTTCTGTGAAAACGAACGATTGTCTACAATTTAATGGCATAACTTAGACCACATTTCCACCTGACTCGAAATCTACTACGACTTGTGTGCGGGCCTTACATACATACATATTTATAATTTCATTTCATGTGTGAGTTGATAAAAATTTTTTTCTTCCTGCTCCTTCTTCACATATCCTTCGGTAGGCTTCATTAAATGTCGGCAATTACCTCTTTTATGGCTCGTGGCGTTCATGTTGGCACTACAAGGACAAGCGTTGATTTCAACATTAAAGTATGTGAATCGTGCTGCTGCTGCCACAGATTCATTCTATCTTGCAGTTATAGTCTCTAGCAAGAGGAGCACAGGTTCATGCAATTTGCATACATAAAGAATGAACTCAGCAGTCAGGGATATGTACAACAAGTACAACAAGAGCACTTGAAACTATAACCCCCCTGCCAGCTCCTCCCAACCACTGACAGTATCCAGGAACATTGCCAGTAACCGACTCCAAACCATTCCTAAACCAATAAAACGTGGAGCGTAACTAATCTCAAATGCCGGTGCTGTTGTCGGTGGCTTACAGAGTCTCGGGGGAGTTGTTTTCCAGACCTCTTAATGGTTAGAGGTGGGGGTGGTGGGTGTAATTTTTTATAAGGATATTTTTGAGTTAGGTGTTGTAACTTATAGGTGGTTGGCTGGGCTGGTCTTCCTACACAATGTTTTGGTTTAATTGCAAAATTCCCCACCCACCATTGCCTCCCTCCCATCAGCATACCAACAGTGATAACAAAACTCTTGTTTTGCTCACACACTTTTTGTAGTTTCATTTCTTTTTCACAGGAATTCTTTCGTTGTTTTTTTTTCTCACAACAGATTTTGTGTAAGTTCATTCCGATTGTAGTTGAATTTGTACAAAAAAATTTTTTTTCTGCTCTTTTTTGTTTTCCTTTTTTCCTAAGTGAGTTCCACCTACCTTTAGTGATTATAATTTATGAGACTTTACGGCTGAACATTTGTTGGTGAGATGGCAATGGGAAAAAGCTTCTCGAGACAGAAGTTGAGGAAGGAGGCATGGGAAATTTTATTATAAGTTTGTTTTTATTGCAGCATTGAAATAAAGAATGCTTTGAATGAATTATTAATTGCAACTGTTAATTGTTGTAGTGGTTAATTAAAGGGATTAATTGTATTTCGAAAAATACAATTAATGAGGAGCTGTGGTTAAGAAGTTGAGAAATATTTTTATATACGTAAAAAAGGCATAGGAAATATGGCAGAGAGTGACAGGGGCATATGAATAGTTAGATACTCGATGGACCAAAACTCGGTTTGCATTTGATTCGGCAGGTGCTTCGAACAGCCATGGCGGAGTGGAGGTTACGAAATAGGAATGGAAATTTCAGAGGAAATCGTGCGTTCTGCGTATGCCAATACTGTTGAACTAACGATTCTTCGAATTCTTCGCAACAATAATTTTGCGCTCATAATTTCACATTTAAATGGAAATATTGCTGAAATGATCCACGCGCCACCTATCGTATATAAATTATACTATAAACAATTTCCAACATTTAGAAAGATCTGAGAAAAACAGCATTGAAATTGCATAAACGATATAATAGAATGATCCAAACAAACAAGTGGCGAAACGGAAAAACTGCTTAAGTTTGATTTTGTAGTGGAACACTTTCCAAGTTTAAACCTTATTTTTAAAATCTTATGGTGGTTTTAGTGTAAGTGAAAGTCATCCACCGAATCATTGCTAATTAAGGAACACATTGTTGTACATTTCAATTCAGAAATTATTTAATTTAAGGAGCTATGATCAAAAAAAAGGTAATAACATTTTTGTTTCCATGGACTTAAGCACTTTTTCTTTTCACCACAGATAGTCAGTGACAAATCCAGATGGTCAAGCTAGTCATCCGCCTTTAGGTCCTATGAAATCACGAAGAAAAAGTAAGAAATGAAACCACCCAAATATTGACGATCCCCGAAAAAATATAAGGAGACAGGTACAGGATTTAAGGACATGACCGGTAACGCTCGGAATCTTTGTAGATAATGTGTGACTACCCGACACATGGAACTAATAGGGATGTTCGCTACGTAAAAATTGCGACATCTTTTACAGCTGCCATGCGGAAAAGCACGAATTTTGATTTGAAATTGTCAGATTGGTCAAAGACTCAGAATTCCTATCTCACGGTTTAATCCTGTTAGGCGTCGTATAGCCACAACCTGTATCTAGGCGAAATATTTTAACATAACGCTGATTTGTGCAGTTGCTCCAACGGAAGATAAAGACAATGAATTAAAGATGGATTCTACAAGCGCCTAGAGGAAACATACGACTGCTGCTCTGGCAACGTCATTGAAACTGTTCTGGGAGATTTTAATATAAATATAGGAAGGGAAGATGTTCTTGGTCCATTGATCGGAATATTCAGCTTGCATACCAACACGCCCGACAACGGGTTTAGACTGGTTAACTGAGAAAAGGCAAAAAACATGGTAGAGAATGGAACCATATTTCAGCATAAGGATAACTAGAAGGCAACTTGGCTATCCCCCAATCAAAACAATCGATTTTAGGCATGCAGTGCAGTGGTAGGAATTGTGTGCGATCTCACCAGAAGCGTCAGCGCTGTCGAATTGTACATGATGAAAAAATATTGTGCTCTCCCAACAATCGTTTAACATTGTTCCTCTGTCTGTACTTGAGCCTGTTTTTGTGTGGAATGCAAAACAAGCGTATGTGGCGTTTGTTTTCATAACAGTCAAGCAGAGACTGACTGTTTTAAATCAAAGAGAACTTTCGAGTACAAGTGAATTGCCTGGTCGTGTCTGGATGAAAAAAACATTATTTTTTATTGCCAGCCTCGCGAGGCAATACGATGCCTATCACGGATTTTTTTGAACAGAATGAAAAAAGGAAGTAACCAATCACAAGAAAAGCTTTACATCGCAAAGCTACAAACACCAGAGGTAGCCACTAGCCACTACCACTCCACTTCTGTCGTTTCATATAAACCGCCGAGCTTTGATATGAAAAACGGCATTCAGACAGATCTTGGCATGACGAAGAGTGTCGCATAGCATTTGAGAAACAGGATGCTGCTTACAGCTAATTGTACCACGGGCTGTTAGGGAACGACAAAGAGACAGTAAAACAAACTAGGCAGCGAAAATATCATAAGATAAAGCAACTTGACAACGAGGATGTAGAGAGGTACAGAGATAGAGGTGAAGCATGGAAATTCTACCAGAAGGTAAAGGTTAAGTTTCTGGAGGTCCTCTCCCTTAGGTACAAGGATGAAACTCTGTTATAGATCTCCAGAGTCCCAGCGGTAAATGAAGCGTTAATCTAAGTACTATGTAATGTAAAAAACATATCGTCCACTCATTAAAACTCCGCATGAAATGGCACCTACTGACATCGTCAGTTACTTCGTAATCAAGCTTGTTATCAAACTTGCTTAAAACTTACTTACTTACTTAAGTGGCCCATTACAACTTACAAACATGGTTCATAAGTTTGAGGCCTGAAGTACTAAAGAATTCCACACGCTTCGGTCTTGTGCGTGTGTTCTTCAGTTAGTCCTACCAGATGGTGGCACATCGCCTACCACTTGGTCCTTCCAACGGAGTTTGCTCTGCGCCGTCCTTCAGTTTCGCCTTCAAACACCTTTCTCGCTGGAGCATTTACATCCATCCTGGCAACATGACCCAGCGCTTATAACATAATTGCAACTGAAATGTCACTTACTGACATGGTCGCTTACTTTGTAAGCGAGAGCGCACCGATTAAAAGGCCTATGACGCTCCTATGAAAAATTTAAGGGAGAATATAAGCGAGAGAATCATCACTGATTGCTTCTAAATATAGCTGACATCAGCGATTAAGTAATGAGTATTTTTACTACTGGGGTGTGCTGCCTGTATGGAGAGAGTTCTTCCACCATTTGCTTGGTTCCACGAGGCAGTGCACTTGAAGGTATCGCTGAGCTGATAATGAGCAAGTACCAGCTCTTACAAACGGTTGTTCTAAATTCCCTTTGTACCCCATGAATGAGGTATGGGATAGCTTCTCACGTTGTGAATTAACACATTTTCTATTTTTAGACTCACATAATGGCACCTTATGATTAAAGACGAATGCGGTGTTTAAGAAACATTTACTAGACATGCGAATAGATTCGACATTATACAGCGAAGTTGCTGTCGACAACAAGAGTCCGCCAAAGAAAGAAATCTAGATGACTGAGACAGTAACCGATTTCTGGATGTCCTGCATGATAGCTGCGTGTTTCAACCGGCACTCCCATCTACTAATACCCAACATTTAAATGAGAAAAGATGTTGCCATTGATAACTGCATTGAAAGTGAATAGCAGTTAAAAAAAATACTTAATTTCCCTTTACAGCCCACATCAATGAGGTATGGTATAGCTTCTCCCGTTGTTGTGGATTAACACGCCTTCTATTTTTGGATTCACAACAAACAGCACCTACTTCTTTATCGACGAATGCGACCGTTCTGTTTGAGAAGCTTTTACTAGACATGCCGATTGACTTGACACTGTACTGCGAAGTTCGTGTCGACAACATCGAGGGGGCCGGCAATGAAAGAAAAATGTGGGTGACTGAAGCCGGGAATCGAAACACGGATCTCCCGCATTGTAGTCGCGTGTTCTAACCAATTTGCCACGGCCTGTGCAAACATTTAAAGTATTCACCATCAAATTTCACTTCCTTAAAGTGCATGACTTTGCACAATTCTAGGGTGCTAAAGTCGACGCAAAATGGCCATGGAAGACATTTAAACTTTTCGGCACATGTCAGCACCATCATAACACTTCTCAGCCCCCACTCGCCCTATGCAGTTGTACCAATGGCCACTAAGTATTGCAACTACATGTATGGAGAGTGGGCTTTTTTTTTGATTGCCTCATTCATTGCTCTTTTGTATAGTTGTTGTTGTTGCTGCTGCTGTTCTCTATGGTGCTGAACATTTCAAGTGGCAAAATATTGCACTAAAACAACAACCAACTAAATAAAAACAAAAAAAAAATAACAAAAAACTTTACTATATAGACATTTCTTCTTCTATATATAAACAATATTTTTCAACATCATCAACGTAGCCGACATTCATGAAATTGTTTTTGTTTTTTTTTTGTTTTAGCTTTTTTGGAAACTCAGTCATGCAGCAGCAGTAGTGTTGAAAATGTTTTTGATCGTAGGCCCACTTAACACACACTCGCCTTCACATACTACTATGGCAATTGTATGGCCATAGTACGTAGTACTCGCTGCAGTATTCGAATATAATACAACACCAATCAACGCTGCCATAACACACATGCAACGCAACGCAGTAACACCCTCATCATCTCCAGCGCACAACCATTCAGCCGTGAGATAGGAAAGCCTGGCGAGAGTGAGAGCGAGTTCATCATTTGGTGCGACGGTAGGCGACCAACTCTTACTGCCGCCACTGACCGACCAAAATTAATAAGCGGCAATACATTTGCTCATCCATCACAATGATGACGATGAAAGCGTTGGGGGCGAGTGCACCAACAGCAGCAAAGCCACTCACTGGCTGACAAAACTTATTAATATTTATGGGGGAAATGAAAGATGATGTGTACATGAGAAGCCCACAACAACAGTGTCAGGGCAGTAAATTGCAAAGAATGACTGAGATATTGTAACTTCATGTAAATCTTTATGAAAATGGAATAGCACCTGCGCGCCACCTATCGACAATAAATTGTATTACAAACTATTTTCAACACATAAACAGTAACTGGGAAAAATTTTAACGAAACAGAAAGAACGTTATAGAAGACAAAACGAAACAAACAGACACATACTATACTTCTATTAGGGAAAATTGTTAAAAGGGAAAAATTGTTGGTAGTCGGTTATTCATTTTACCACTCTAAGAGTGACTCCAGGGCAGTGGCGGAGCTTGTTGTGGGGCTTGTTGAGTAATTTTTCCATTTCCCCACTATCTTTGACCACGATACCCAGCTATTTGCCACCAACCACCTCTGTAATTTTTAGGCTTCTGATTTTTTTTCCCAATCACACAAAATTAAGGGGTGAGCCAAATCCTACTAAAGATCTTCATACAACTCTATCGCACTCCTATTGCCCATAGAAAAATGATTTTTATCCATTAAAGATTAAAGCATATTCCATAATGCTTTATATAGTATACTAGTGGGCCCGGCAATGCATCGCTATTGCATATTATTTAAAATAATGGGCGTAAAAGCGGGCGTGGTCGAAAAAAAGTACCCTATATACCGCAGTTAAATGCTGTGAAAATTCCAGAAAAATCGGTCCAGATGTTTGGTCTTCTATAAGGTACAAAAAAACAAATAAACAAACACACATTCCATTTTATATATATAGATATAGAAGGCCCCGACAATGCCCCTCCTTATATTAATCACTGTTTCCTACCACCACAAATCCTTGGCTTGAAAAAAATAAACGTTTTTTTGTCGCCATTGTAGCTTTCTTTCGCCACAATTAGTTACAACGACGACATCGTTTTAAATTGTAATTAAAATAATAACCAGCCACATCCTCCTACTGCACTCACATACACTCATCTACCAGTTCCTTAATTGTAAGTTTCCCCCTCTTAGTAAAACAATGGTGGAGCATCTGCAAGGATGCTAGAGGAGGTCTAAAGACAAAACGAAACAGCGTGGAGACCACTCTGCGGCAACAACCACCCGCACCCACCCATCCACCAGATAGGTATGTTCAGCAATAAGAAAAATCTTGTTAAATAAAATTCCTTTGAGATGCATCAGAAGTAGGGGAAATGTACCACTGAAGAAAGGAAAACGGATAAAGGAAATGTATTCATAATATGCATGTAAACTCATCGTTCCATGCCAGCCAGCGACAACATGATGATTCAGTATTATATTAACAACAAGTGAATGTCGTTTATATGGGGGCTTGCAGGCGAAGCAATGTCGTTATGAGGCAGATTTTGTTTTTTTTATATGAAATGTTTTCAGGGTTCCACATTTACCACTATTATTTCATAAATTGCAGTGGAATAATGCAAGAAATCTTGCGGGGTTTTCAAGCGGAATGAATTAATTGCAAACCGTTGACACATGTGGCAAAAAAAAGTAACACAAATTTTGTAACGAGAGAGTTGACAAATTACAGGAGTCATCGTTGCACAGCACATTGTAGGCGGGTGAATAATCACAATGTTTAATGGAAATCTTTAATCAAAAACTGAAGAACATTCGTAAAGATTGCAAATATACCACGATAGTAAAAGAATAAAACAATTGTTAAAATAGTTTTGGAACGTTATTGCAATACAATATATACAGTAGACCGTGTCACGACCGTGTCCAAAGTCGAGGGCAAATATCAAAGATAACTAACTTGAAAAAAAGAAAATTCCTCCCCCACCACTCCAAGACATCGCTGAGTAGGTCTCGACGAGTACTACATTTGTCCTATAGATGTCGCTGACGTATGACATCATTTTGTAATAATGGCCCCATTTAAAGCAGTTTCTACCCCTCAAATTTAAAAATATTTTTTTCTAGAATTAAAGCCTAAAACAACCAAGCATATTTAGCTTTGTATACGTTTTGTTTAAAAACAAAAAAAGTTACGAATGACAAGATGTATTTACACAAATATATTTTCTTGTTGTTTGCATTATTACCGAAAATTATTTGAAAGGGCTTTAAACTTAAAACATAATATTTCTGAATTTTAGGGGTAGAAACTGCATTATATGAGACCTTCATTAGAAAATTATGCAATACGTCAGCGACATCTGTAGGACATATGTAGTACTCACTGAGACCTATACAACGAGGGGAGGAAAATTTTCATTACATTTGAAATTGGTGTCCATTTACTCATAGATAAAATGTAAAGGGCTTCCGGCCACCGAGGCTGAATGTCCTTGATCAGAAGCCAAATTGGTCAAGGATTATTGAGGAAAGCTTAAAAAGAGGTGTCAATTCCTTTTATGCGTGACGGAACTCTTTGGGTAAAAGTTGTGGACTTAGCCCGAAGGTCACATTTGACTGTGTACTGCGGTAGTCCGGTCAATTTCCAGCAAACCAAAAACTCCGATTTTGGCTGATATCCGACACTTGTTCACATTGTGTGAACTCTTCTTACCGATATCGTACAGAATTCGGTACGACTCGTTGAAGGGAAATTTTATTTATATTGCTCTGACATATCTGATCGAGTTCGCAGCGATTTCGGAGGAAACAACATAATGTTATTGAAGAAACAACGAATTTCTCTTCAGATTTTCCTACGGAAGATATTTTGCTGGATTATTACCAATGGATGTCTGGTTTAGTGGGAGGGCCCAAAAAAGAGTAATTTATTAAAAATGTTCAGCATGAACCAAAGGATGTCTGCAATGGGGCCAGAATGAGCACACCGCAAACGGCTTTGGATGTGTTCCTGGGCCTTCGGCCCCTGAACTTGTACGTCAGGGCTATAGCAACCCGAGGCGCTATTAGACTGTGGGAAGCTGTCGATTGGCATTAATCCACACATGGTTAGGAAAATATTCTCCGGCTTTTGGTTTATGTAGTTTCTTTTCATCTGCCCCCTCCCAGTGTGCCATCCGGATCAGTTTCGGACATTTTCCGTTTCTACAGATATTTTATCCGGATCCGATTTCGCGTGAAATTCCTTTTGCAAAACGGATCGTTTTTTATCCGCTTTTGAATCCGTTTTGGATTCAGAAAATGTATCACGAATTTCGTTTTGTCGGATCCGAAAAGGGTCAGTTTCGGATCCGATTTCACGGATTCCGTTTTGACACGTTTCGTATCCGAGTCCGTTTTTGTATACATTGGGCTCTTACTAGTTTTTTAAGGAAATGGGTGGATTTCCGTAAAGTAAACGTTAAAATTTCGGAAAGATCGTAATGGAATATCGGCGGGTTATTTATGGTGACTCTATTTGTGTATTTACTGATGGATCGTAGATGGAAAAGGGCACAGTTGCTGGTGTTTACAGCGAAGACCTGTAGCGAATCCTCTCTTTCAGGCTATATACTGAAAGCAATGTTTTTTCAGGCTGAGGTACTGGCAATTCGGAAAACCGCGGAGGCTAAATTGGAATATGAAATCAATGCTAGCAGACGGATAAGCATATGTGTGGATAGCCAGGCTGCAATAAAGGCGACAAATTCTACATTGTGTAAATCACAGTTGCAGAGAAACAGTAAAGAGAAGAGAAGCCTCTGGGTACCATGCACTGTTGGGTTCCAGGACATTGAGAGATGCCTGGTATTGAATCAGTCGACCTATTCGTCAGAGGATGCTGTACTATACCTGACCATGACTCTCTGGAAGATGTATGCCCGCCCATTTGTTACCTTTTTATTTAAGGGGAGGCCCGGATGTTGAAAAGAGTCAGCAGACGTTGGATCTCCAGAACCGACTCTATAACTGCTTGATCAGTGAGGCCGGAATTTAGCAGACCCCGATCGAGGTACTGGCAAATTAGAAAATTATGGCATGGGGAATCAATACTAGCAGACAGATAACCATCTGTTGAATCAGTCGACCTATTTGCCAGAGGATGCTGTACTATGCCTGGCAATGATTCTATGAAAGTTGTTCACCCGACCAATTGTTACCTTTTAGGCTTAGGGGAGAACTGGATGTGGAAAACAGATGTTGTATCTAAAATTGCCGATTGTATAACTGCTAGATCAGTGAGGCCAGAATTTAGTAGATCCCGATCGGCGTACATGGTTGGCCAGTGCAGTAGTGATTTGAGGCTGGCCTGTGGAATTCTAACTTACCACTGCAATGCCAGGCACCTGGCAGGCAAATGGATTAGATCCATACCGGACTAAGGCCGTGTGTGTGAGAACGAGAAGTTCTAGACGATAGAACATCTTCTTTGTAGATGTCCCGCTATAGCCCATAGGAGAGTAGGATAATTAGGGAATGGTTATATAGGAGACGTATAGTTTACCTTCTCACGGACTACAGCAGTGTGTGAGAGAACAAGGAGTTCGAGTTGATGGAACACCTTCTTTGTAGCTGTCCCGCTCTAGCCCGTAGGAGAGTAATATAGTTAGGGAAAGGATATATGTATATGAGACGTATAGTCTCTCTTCTCAGTCGGAAAAGACATATGTTTATTGCCGTGCCATGGTTAACTGGGCCAAATGACAATTGGACGTGTGGCCTTCGACAGATCGGTGGAAGCGACGTAGATAAGCAACCCTAAGGTGCTGGTTTCGATTCCCGGCCGAGGCACTTTACAAATCAGCATCGATGAAAAAGTCATTTTCAAATACTTTCGAGTTTTCTAGCTAACAAAACTCATCCTAGATGCTTCTTCTACAAAAATCCAGATTGCGCAAGGACCAAGGAAAAAGGAAATGATTCATCAACATCGCAAAATAATTCAACAAACAACAGCTGGCGCCATCTTTGGCGAAATTTGGGGGTTAAAACGCACAACAACAACTAAACAATTCCTTGGCACAAACCTTGTTATCTACAAAGGAACGAAACAGAGTTGCCAATAATGATCTTATGAAAATCGGATTAAATACCCGATCGAGTGCCGATAAAGTGAAAATTATCACCCAGCTACTTCCTCCAGCTGTTACAACAACAACAATTCTCCTTCTTCCTCCTACCCTCTCTTCACTCCTTTTTTCTCCTTCCCATCGCTTTTTCCTTTTTCAAACGTTCTTTTAACAATTGATCAGCAGATCTCGGTGTGTAGTGTGATTTGGTTATTACCAGATTACACTTGTCCACAACTTAAACCTAAAGAACAGAGCAAAAGACGACTGTCACAAAGGATCTTTTTTGAAGGATTTTGATCGAAGTTTGTACGTAGATTTGATCGCTCTACATAAGTACAAAAAATTAAAAAATAGAGCAGTTCCTCGGAGATAAGTAGACTCAGACAAGTGTTATCCTCAACAAACGGCAACCCAATGTACAAAATGAAAAATGATAAACCCTGAACTGAGTCTTCAGAAGAAACCTTGGAAATCCTAACGAACATCCACTTCCCAAGTGGAGGGTCCAAGTGGAGAGCAACCAAATACTTGGAATTGAAGAGGGCGTAGACTACCTTTAGCGGCTGTGAGAATAAGACGGATGCCAATAAGATGGAGAATGGATAATGTGGCCTTAACCCCTAAGACAGCAAATCCGGCACACACAAAAACGAAAGACTACAACCCAATAACACAGTACAACATTTTCAGCTTATTGATTTGGTACTCATTTCTGAGAACTGCACGTGAAAGTAGTCCCAAAAAGAAGAAGTTATGCATCATTCGTTTTGTCAAGTTACATGCCATAATAATATAATATCGATTTGAAGTCAAAGAATATCGTATATGGGAATTTGTCAACCAAACCATTCATCAAATGATTTTGAACTGGGTTTATTTTGTAGCAGTTACATACGTAGCGTATGATTTACGTAGAATATTACTTATGATAATCATACGCCACCATATAGTATTTATGTAATGACAAACAAAAGAACCTAAAATTTGACAAATTTCCCTATACCATACTTACTTACTTCAAACCGATATTAAATCATTATGGCATGTAACTTGACAAAACGAATGATGCAGAACTTCTTCTTTTTGGGCTAGTTCTCAGAATTGAGTTTAAAAATCATGTGTTGTACTGTGTAAGGTACTCTACAAAATACTTAATATAGTACTATCTGATTTAAGCTGCGAATGCTATGATCTCAAATCAGCCGTACGACTAAACGAGATAGAGAACTGGTATCCCTCTATCGGAAACTTATAGATGATAAGGTCGGCTACGGTATCTACTCCTCGGATCTAAGCCTCAATATAAGATCAAGGATTCCATAATTCTGCAGCTTTTTCCAAGCCACGAGATTAACGTGTGGAACGCATCACAGGAGGATATTCTGCTGTTCACGGACAGTCTTGCGGCGATATACTCACTGAATTCCCACAACGCAAAATCGAAAATGGTCATATCCTGCCGTACATCTCTTAAGGAGATATCTAAGAATAACAGAGTTCTGATCATTTGGATACTTGGGCACAGCGGATTTGGGAGCCAATGCCGACAAGGCTCAGCATTGCAGCAAAGCAATATGGAACACAATGCGCTTCGCATTATGACCAGCTGAAAAAGGACTATCGGTAAACTAACGTTTAGAGCAGCAAACGAAAGATGAAGAATACAGGAACCTGTAGGAAAGCCAGGATAAACACGGTCTGAATACAACCAGAAACGTACATCGAACCTAATAAATCACGAAATAAACCATATTAGAAAAATTTTCCTCATAACTTCCGAACTGCAGGATCCTCTCATATAACTGATCGAAATCACCACTACCAAAATCAAAGAAACACCTCAAAACGTTGAGAAAATTTGAATTATTAATATTAAACAATACAATCTTTTTAAGCTCATTGATTTGGGACTCAATTCTGAGAACTTCACGTGAAAGTAGCCCCAAAAAGAAGAAGTTTTGCATTATTCGTTTTGTCAAGTTACATGGCATAATAATTTAATATCGATTTGAAGTTAGTAAGTATCGTATAGGGGAATTTGTCACATTTTAGGCGCTTTTGTGTGACGTAACTCGAGAACCACTAGTCCGATTTAGCTGAAACAAATTTAAAAAAAAATTAAGAATTAAAATTTCTTTAATCTGTTCATACAACGTTTCCCTACATAAGCAACAGTTTCACTTTCCATTCATCAAATGATTTTGAACTGGGTTTATTTTGTAGTAGTTACAATAAAACTGTTGTACTCCGTGGCGTATGATTTATGTGGAATATTACTTATGATAATCATACGCCACCATATAACAATATAACAAAAGAGCCTAAAACGTGACAAATTCCCCTATACGATACTTACTAACTTCAAATCGATATTAAATTATTATGGCATGTAACTTGACAAAACGAATAATGCAGAACTTCTTCTTTTTGGGTCTACTTTCACGTGCTGTTCTCAGTATTGAGTCCCAAAATCATGTGTTGTACTGTGTTCATTTCCCTTTACACCCCATGAATGAGTTATGGGACTAATACAGTTTTAAAGTAATAGAATAATACAAAATGTAAAAATTTAAATTTCCTATTTTTTGCTCTTTTCTTCTCTAATGACGACATAATAACGACCACTCTAATATATTTGTTATATTAGTCGTCGCCCAACAACATATTCGTTGTAGTTCTGCCTGCCACCCCTTTGGGACCTCTTCAATCATAGTTAATTGTTCCCCTTTGACTTAAAAAAAAAAAGAAAATGATACTGTTTTATAAAAATGACAACGAAAAAGGAACAACAAACGCAACAAATCAAACCATAACAAAAGTGCAACATTTCAGTTTATCTTTTTTAACGCCTCCTTCTTGTTTTTTTGTGCATACATTTTTATTTTCTGTTGTCAAATGACAACAATTTGCTCGAGCAAAAAAAAAAAAAGAAACGCACAATACTACAACAAACAACCATAGCCAAAAGGGCATAAAGAAATAAAACAAAATGTATAAAAATACACTTTTAATTAAAATAAAATGATCTCTCTTGACACTCATTTCCTAATGACTGCGACAACAGCAACAACGGCAGCGGCGACGTTGCAGTTGTCAGTTGCTCACTCCTACAAATTTGTTGCTGTTGTTGTTGAGGAGGTAGCTACCGCGGTTATTGCTGCGTATCGTGTTGAGTTTGTTGGGAAACAACTAAACAAACCAGAGCAGCAATACTAGCAAGCAGCAACATTTAATTCTGGAAAATAACACACACACATACACACCTTGTCATGCAACCGACAAACGACCGGACGGACGGCATCGAAATTTCCGTTTAGCTTTTGGCACCGTATGCGCAAAGTGAAATGATATAGTTGTGTCTGCAGCAAGTGTGTCTCGCGTTAAATGGGTGTCACGCGAGGGTGTAGTAAAAAGTGGTTTAGGCGTAGGAGATAGTTCTTGTTTTCGCAATAATTCAATTAATGTATGATAGGTGGCCGCGTGCCGTAGGGGTTTTATACGTATGAGTTACAAACAACTTTTGGATAAAGTATACGCCGTCGAAGGCGTTACCTTTTTAAATACCAAAAGTATGATAGAACTCCGAATTGCCCACTAAAGAATAATTAAAAATCTATGTAGAGATTTAATTGTTCCAATTGAATTTCATTAATTTCAATTGAAAGGCATAAAATCTAAATTGAAAGTCATCAAATTTGGATTTAACTTCTTAAAAGAACTATTAAATGCAGATTTTTCCACTGACAATAAGAAATTTGTTATGGAGTATTTATTAAACTGTGATAGTTCACAGAAAAAAAACACAATTGTTGTTAAGTAATTAAAAAAAATTGTTAGCATTCAATTTTGATTTATAACAACTTTTCCATTTGAGAGTGGTTGTCAATTGTCATATTTACAAATTTTCTACCACTGTTCAAATTCAACAAAAATAAAAAAAATTGTAAATGTGACAACACTGTCTATTGTTTTTACAATTTCGGTTGTTGGCGCCTTTTTAATTAAATATTTAATTGTATTGACGAAATGGTATTTAATATGACAATTCATTTGTCGTAATTTTTTTCTGTGTTCGAATAAGCCGTCTTCGACATAGTTGTTAATAACTAAGTCAAACTTATCCGAAAACCAACCAAACCAAAATTCTCTTATATAAATTATAGAAACTTTACTTACTTCTTTTTTTTTGCCCTACCCTCGCTTTAGACATATGGTTCTTTTAACATTTGAGTTCATCAAAACATATTTCGCAAAAAGACATATGGTTAAAATATGTATACGTCATAATGAGGAAGGAAGGGAGGGAAGGGATCCAACAAATCAGACGCGCTCAATAACGTTCTCGGCACAAATAAATTAAAAACAATACAACATTTGCAATATCTTTTCATGGGGGTAGAATCGATGAAGATGCATGATTTTGTTACATGTAAATAAAAAGCTTTCAATTTATTTGTGATTGCTCAATCAGCACGGCGGAGTTTATAGACTATCGTGGCCTTCGATAGCTCAGTGGAAGCGACGTAGACTAGCAATCCGAAGGTGCCGGGTTCGATACCCGGCCGGGGCACTGGCCAAAATCAACATCGATGAAAAATTACTTTTTCAAATACTTTCGAGTTCTCCAGCCAACAAAACTCATCCCAGATGCTTCCACTACAAAAAATCCAGATTGCGCAAGGATCAAGGAAAATGATTTATCAACATCTCATATAAATCAACAAGCCAGCTGGCGCCATCTTTGGTGGAATTTGGCGTAAAAACTCACAACAACAACAGCAACACCTAACAATCCTTGACACAAACCTTGTTATCTACAAAGGAACGAACAGAGTTGCCAACAATGATCGTATGAGAATCGGATTATATGCCCGATCGAGTGCCGATAAATAGAAAAATCGGTATAAAGAATTATCACCCCAGCTACCACCAGCTGTTACAACAACAACAACAACAACATAGACTATCAAAAATTGCACAGCGGTATTTTAAAATAAATTTATTAAACTCCAAAACACTTATTTTGGTAAGAATGAGTCGACCCATGAATGACTTAAGAGTTGATTATGCTAAGTCTGAGTGGCGGCCGTAACTCATTTCTCATGAGTTGTGAGAGGCAGTCACTACTCATTTGGCTGTGATTCATAAGAAAACTGTCAAAACTCATGACTGACCGTGTGCGACCCATGAGTTACGGCTGGAACTCATATTCACCACTTGCCAATAACACAGAACAATACTTGATTTTGGGACTCAACTCAGAGAACTGCATGTGAAAATAGCCCCAAAAACAAAGAAGTTCTGAATCATTCGCTTTGTCAAGTTACATGCCATAATAATTTAATATCGATTTGAAGTTGTTTTCTCGTTTAAGTCTCTTTTGTTTGACATAACATAAATACTTAATGGAGGCGTATGATTATCATAAGTAATATTCCACGTAAATCATACGTCACGGAGTACTATAGTTTTTTTTTGTAACTGCTACAAAATAAACCCAGTTCAAAATCAATTGATGAATGGAAAAGTGAAACTGTTGCTTATATAGGGAAACGTGATATGAACAGAGTAAAGGAATTGTAATTCTTAATTTTTCTTAAATTTGTTTCAGCTAAATCGGACTAGTGGTTTTTGAGTTATGTCAAACAAAAGAGCCTAAAACGTGACAAATTCCCCTATACGATACTTACTAACTTCAAATCGATATTAAATTATTATTGCATGTAACTTTACTATATCAAAAAGTACTTTTATAGCATAGAAAGTACTTTTATTGTACTGAAATACTTTAAATGTGCCAAAATGTACTTTTGTTGTACCAAAAAATACTTTATTGCACCAAAATCTACTTTTATGTACCAAAAAGTAGTTTAATTGTCAAAATACTTTTGATGTACCATTGAATACTTTTTGAGTATAAAAAAGTACCCTAAAATGCAAATAAGTACTTTTACAGTACAAAAAAGGGCTGAAGTGCAGAATATGGGGCGGGAGCCCGATTAAAAAAAAAAATATGCCATTGTCTTCGTTTTGTACCCCAAACATCGGAATGGTAGGTCAAAGTTGGCGCTCAGGCCCATGGGGCCCGGGGGAGTCAAAAAAGGGACCCCTTTCGGTTCTTAAATGACCCCCAGGTGCGGGTACTCAAATGAAAGATATTTTCGAGACGAATCCAACGATGTTATTTTTAGGTTCCTACGGGTCTCCTGAACCATTTGAATTTCCGGGATATACCAAAAAAAAAATTATTTTTAAAATAATAGCGCGATTTATAATTTTTGACTGCGGCGCTTTTACGCCCAACATATCCATTTTCACTCTAATTTACAAAAAAAAAAAATATTTTTCCCGGAATATACCAAACGAAAAATTTTCCCTGCGGCGCTACTGCAACCATCTTAACTGTTGCAACTCTTATTTAAAAAACAAATTATATCAAAAAGGAAAATACCAAAAAAAAAAATAATTATTACAATACATAGCTTTTTTTTAATATTTTTCAAATTTTTCTTAATTTTTTCCACTTTTATCCTTTTTTTTAATCAATTTTCTTCATTCAAACATCTCTTTGGACTTTTTCTTGAATTTTCTAAATATTTTTTAAAAGTTTCCTTTAAAAAACTTAAAAAATTTAAAATTTTCACACATTTTTGATGACATTTCATTTTTCTATGGAATTTTTCAATTCATTTCCGTAAATTTACTAATTTTCCATGATTTTTCCCCATTTTTTTAAATTTTTTACGGAGTTTTTCAGAAAAATTATTTTTTTTTTAAAATCGCGCGGTTTTTATATTTTCTTTTTTTTTTCTTTTGAATTT
Source organism: Muscina levida (assembly GCA_964034835.1). Taxonomy (NCBI): domain Eukaryota; kingdom Metazoa; phylum Arthropoda; class Insecta; order Diptera; family Muscidae; genus Muscina; species Muscina levida. The sequence goes on from OZ035881.1 coordinate 127,243,739, forward strand.
TTCTATTTATTTCGAAAATATCTTTCATTTGAGTACCCACACATGGGGGTTCATCATAGAACCCAAGGGTCCCCTTTTTTGCCCCCCCCCGGGCCTTAGCGCCAACTTTGACCACGATTTTCGTGTTTTGGGGCGTATTTGGGGAGGGGTGGCAGGTTTTTTTTTTGGTCTCCCGCCCCATATTCTGCACTTTTGCCAAAAAAAAAAGTACTATACCATAAGATACTTTTTTATACTCAAAAATATTCTTGTTGTACCAATAAATAATTTTATTGTACCAAAATATACTTTGTACCAAAAAGTACTCTTATTGTACAGAAAAGTACTTTTATTGTACACAAAAAGTACCAAAAAATACTTATATTGCATTATAAGGTACTTTTTTATACTCAATAAGTACTTTTGTTGTACTAAAATATACTTTTATTACAGCAAAAAGTACTTTTATTTTACCAGGTTATACTTTTGTTGTACCAAAAACTACTGTTGTCTAAACTAATAGTAATTTTATTGTGCCAAAAAGTACTTTTATTTTATTATAATTTACTTTTACAGTATCAAATAGTACTTTTATTGTACCAAATGGTACTTTTATTGTACTCAAAAAGTACTTTCATAGTAATAAAAAGTATTTTCATAGTAAAACAAAGTATTTTCGTAGTAATAAAAGTACTTTTTTTGTACCATCAGGTGCATTTTTTTCAAATTGTTCTTTTTTTTTGTACCAAAAATCACACTTTTTTTGTACCATAGGCTACCATTTTTGTACGCACAAATTACTTTTGTTGTACCAAATATTTTTATCAGAACCAAATATTATAGCATCAGAAATAACTCATATTGTGCCAAAAAGTACTTTTATTGTAGCGTAAAAAACTTTATTGCACAAAAAGTACTTTAATGAAGTTATTTTAGTGTACAAAAAAGTATTATATAGTATTAATATAGTATATTTGCATTTTTGTATAACAAAAATTAATTTTATTGTATAAAAAGTACTTTTATTGTACCATAGGGTACTTTTTTGTACATACAAAGTACTTTCGATCTATAAAAAAATATTTCGAATGTACTAGAATATACTTCTATTGTCCCAAAAATTATTTTTATGGTATCAAAAAGAACTCATATCGTACCAAAAAGTACTTTTATTGTACCAAAAAGTACATTTATTGTACTTTGAAGTACTTTTATTGTACCAAAAAGTATTTTAGTATTACCAAAACTAATTTTTATTTTACCAAATAGTACTTTTATTGGACAAAAAAGTACTTTTATTGCACAAAAAGTACTTTTATTGGCCAAAAATACTTTTATTGGATAAAAAGTACTTTTATTGGATAAAAAGTACTTTTATTGTATAAAAAGTACTTTTATTGTATAAAAAGTACTTTTATTGGATAAAAAGTACTTTTATTGTATTAAAAAGTACTTTTAATGTAACAGCAAGTACTTTCATCGCACAATCATGTACTTTTATAGTACCAAAAGTAATTCTATTTTATCAAAAAGTAATTTTATTGTACCAATGAGTTTTTATTAACAAAAATAGTTCTAAACTAGTCCTTTTTTACTTAAAGATACTTTTATTGTACTATAAATTACTTTTATTTCACCGAATAGTACTCTTACTGCACCAAATAGTACATTTCTTTAACAAAAATATACATTTGTTGTATCTAAATGTGCTTTATTGTACCAAAAAGTACTTTACTGTATTAAAAAGTACTTGTTTTTGCTATGTATTATTTTTGTTTCACAATATTAGTTTTTATATTTTTCAAATTTCAAATAAATATCAAAAGTTCTCAATACCAAAAAAAATTGATCTCCTTTTTAAATAAAATTAAGAATTTCTGTACGGAACTGCAATTCCCTAATATTAAAAATAAATTCTCAATTTCGATAGTTCTTGTTTTCCATATTTAATTGAAAATGTTGTAGTGTCATTTTAAACCCTGTACACATCGTCAATTCTCCTGCCAATTTGCATAGTTTACCTTTCCGTGTTTTTTTTTTAAAAACTTCTTAGAAATTCATAGCATTGTCTAAAACACAGTAATTATAATGTTTTTAATGGCAATTAACTTTTGAATGGACAACCAAAACGGTTGGCCATGTCCACCCAATAATAGCAATATAACCCAACTATAATGGAAATCATTAGCCTTTAGAATTCTGACCATTGTTCAGAGACTGATTACGTTGCACACACAGACACATACACACTTGAAACTTTTCGTGCTCATCATTTTTCCCCATCACTTTGTATGAATATGAAAACATCAACTAAAGCAGTTCCGACAACAACAAATTTCCATGTTATCCATCCTGGTTCCACATTGTATCAAATTGCACCCAGTTAACTCTGACATTAAACGAGAATACTTGAGGTTGGCGGCTGCCTCCTGGCATCATTCATCATTCATTGAATCTCATCTCACGGACTCTCTCTCTCTCTGTGTTTTGTCAACCTTAGAGGAGAGGAGGGAAAACAACACTTGACAGTGCCAGAAATGCCTATGGGCATAAAATAAACCCGGTAACGTGCCCACCACCACCTACTACAACTGCTACAATCTGGTGTCATTCAGTGTTCGTCGATGTTGTTGTTGTTGCTGTAGTTATCTGCCGGTCGGTTGTATCCAGAGTTATGTGTGTTCGCTCATTTATTTATTTATACAGTCATTCATTCATGGCATCTTGTGGAACATTAGCCCTAGACAACATTGCCCGTAACACACCCAGACCTTAAACACATTCCCTTTGTCATGTTTCTAACCCTCCCTCCTTGCATATGTTCGTCGCGCCCTAACCTCGCCCAATTTGAAATTGCCTTGACGGTCCTTTTCGAGCACGACAGTTGTCGTATATGTAATAGTTAGTCAACGCACCCAGAAATATGCCCTACTATGTATTACAACCCAACCCAACCCCCATACTCCTAGCGTTTATTATTATGTTGCTTAAATGTCTGTCTGCCTAGCTGTCTCTCTGTCTGTCTATCTATCGTGGTATCCTGCCGGCCTGCCTATTTGTCTATCATTTAAGTTTGGAATGGCATGTGCCATCATATATACCAGCCCCAGCCTAGTTGTCTTTGTAGCGGCCGTGCAAGAATTGAGGAGTTACATCGTCCTGTGGTGTGTGTGTGTGTTGTAGCCTGGGCAACTGTGTAATGTTTAATGTTGATGGAGACGGTGGCTGTGGGGGTGGGAGTATGGTGTTTAAGCCACGACTGGTTGCATCATTTTGTTTTGGATCGGGTGTTCGTTTTGGTGCTATTAAAATTTATGTGGTCGTTGTTACTTGTTGTTCCCTTAACCGGAGAATATGACTATTATTTCGGATTATTATACCTAAAAGCTTAGTGTTGAATGTGGCATACTTTGCGGCATGTACACGGAGAGAAACGGATGAGTCAAATATATATATTCAATGATATAAAGTGTTTAGATCGGAAATGAATATGGCGTTGAATTGAAAGCGAATATGAAAAATTCCGAAATACTAGAAATTACTTCAGTCATTTATACGAGTTTTCTGTACATTTTCCTCAGCCGACGTTTCTGCAGTTGATAATCGTGCAACAAAGATAGCCGTAAAGGGTCTGTAGGCCAACAAAGTCGTGGATCCGATTTTTTTGGTATGCATGCGGTGTTATATGCCTTGAATAGGATAAAACGATCACCGATGATTCTTATTTTTAAAAATATTCTTAAAATTTTTAAAAAACGATTTTATGTGCCACAGATAAAAGTGATCTTTCACCGGCACAACACACATACAAACAATTGTGTAATCGTCCTGGCAAAAAACCGTAAATTGGATATGAGCAGTTCACAGCTCTACCGGCCGTGGCATAACACGTGACTATCATACGGGAGATCCGTGATTTGATTCCCAGCTCCAATCATTTACATTTTTCTTTTATTGCCGGACCCCTTGATGTTGTCGACAGCAATTTCGCAGCATGTGTCGAGGTAATCGGCACGTCTAGTAAAAGCTTCTCAATCAGTGACGTTCGCATTCGTCGATAAACAAGTAGGTGCCGTTTCTTGTGAGCGTAAAATTGAAAGCGTGTTAATTCACAACAACGCGAGAAGCTATCCCATACCTCATTCATGAGGTGTAAAGGGAACTTAAGTTTTTTTTTTAAGTGTAAGTCTTTATCCAAACCAGATCAAATTAAATGGCCATCAGTAGTATGGGCCGAAAAGTAAATTAAAAGTACTTCTTGGTACAAAAAAGTACTGTGGTCCAAAAATAAAGTACGTTGTGCAACAGAAAAATGCTTTTGGGCCAATAAAAGTACTTTTTAGCATAAAAAGTACTTTTGTGCAACAGAAAAGTGCTCTTGGGCTAATAAAAGTACTTTTTGGTACAAAAAAAGTACTTTGTGCCGAAAAGTACATTAAAAGTACTTTTAGGAACAAAAAAGTACTCTGGTCCAAAAAAAAAGTACTTTGTGCAACAGAAAAATTCATTTGGGCCAATATAAGTACTTTGGTACAAAAAAAAGTACTTTGGTCGAAAAGTACTTTTTGGTACAAAAAGTTATTTGTGCAACACAAAAGTGCTTTTGGGCCAATTAAACTACTTTTTGGCATAAAAAAGTACATTGTTTAAAAAAAAAATTTGGGCCAATAAAAGTACCTTTTGGCAAAAAAAAAGTACATTGGTACAATAAATGTAATTTGTGCCGAAAAGTACATTATATATACTTTTTTGTATAAAAAAGTACTTTGCGCCGAAAAGTACACTAAAAGTACTTCTTGGTACAAAAAGTACTCTGGTACAAAACAAAAGTATTTGTGCAACAGAAGAGTGCCTTTGGGCCTATAAAAGTATTTTTTGAAACAAAAAAGTACTTTAATACAAAAGAAAGTACATTGTACCGATATGTACAATAAAGTACAATAAAAGTACTTTTTGGTATTTTTTTGCATTTGGATTTTATTTATTGACAAGCTGTTCTTTTCCTAAAAATTGGCCCAAAGCTCGTGAGCCGAGAGCTCGTTTGAAATTTGAGCGAGCCAATACGTAGTACTCTGGTCACAACACGTGGATATGATGTGGATGACCTGGGTTCGGCTCAAGTACGGTATAGTCACATAGTAGAATCCCAATCGTTTCTAGTTATTCCTTATGTCCACGGACGCGACATAAATCTACTGCAGAGCGTTCACAACTTTGAGTAAGAGCCTTACTTCATAGTGCCCTGATGCCGACTAGCATACGAACATCGTTTTTCCGAATTTTTCAGTTTGGACATACGATTGACATCTGATCTAGGCCATAATTTTCGGTATCTCTTTTCTAATCAAACCACAACATAAAACAAATCTTTGGGACCGACCGTGACATGACATACGATTGACATCTGATCTAGGCCAGATTTTGTCGGTACGCCTGTTTAAGAACTTACAACGCCGATACCATTTTCCTTTTCCAATTTAACCACAATAATAAGAAATCTGTGAGACATAATGCTGAATGGCAAACGAACTTCATTCTTCCCAATTTGTTATCAGTTTGGACGAACGATTGACACCTTATCTAGGCCAGATTTTGTCCGTACAACCCTGAACTATTCCATACGATACGATATCCCTTTTTCAATTAAACCAAAACAATAACAAATCTGTGGGACAGACCGTGACCTGGGTTCGATCCCTGTCCCAGGGTTATCTGAATTTCAATCGGCGGCCCCCTGAATGTTGTCGATAGAAATTTCTGGGTTGTTGAGTCAATTGGCAAGTCCAGTAAAGTATGAAGTTCGAATTAACCATTACAATTCCAGGCCCTGTTAGGTGAATCAGAGAACAGCAGTGATATACCGCCTGAATAAGTACACAGTTCCAACACACAGTCTATCGTGCACAACTGTGTCTCTGATACATCAACGAAGATTGTGGTGTGTATGTTTAACTGAACATTCACAGAGTGTACAACACACAGCATATCGTGGACAACTGCGTCTGTGACACTTCAACGAAAACTGCCTGGTTTTTATCGCACAGTGTTCGGTGCCACCGCAACTGTGTAGTTATGAATGTTGACCAAAAACTGATGCACTCGCGAGACAGTGTGTGGCAATAACACTGTGCGATCTTGATTGATTGAAATTAATACTGTGTGTTTCAAAGATCGTACAGTTAATGGTTGCTGTGTGACCGATACAGAAATTTCTATGTGTGTGCAGTAAGCATCATGAAAGACTGAGTTTGAAATTCTCTGGTGTGAATTCGAAAATTTAAACACAAAATAAAAGAAGCTCTCTCATACTACATTCATGGGAAGTAAAAGGGAAGTTTGTTTTTTCTTTAAAATAAATTGGTGGCTATTCCATTGAAGTAATGCATCGAGTACCTAAATTGGATTCACAATTAATGGCGGTACTAGATTTAAATCCATAAGTTAGCCCTAACCTTCAATAGACGCGTGTATAAATTTGACAGCTGTCGTAAAATTAGTTTGTGAATTACAGTATTTTGAGTGAAGCAACTTTTGTTATTGTGAAAAAAAATGGATAAAAAGAAATTTCGAAGGGAAAAAATACAGTTGAAGCAAAAACTTGGCTTGATGACGAGTTTCCGGACACTGCGCCAGGAAAATCAACCATCAACGATTGGTATGATAAGTTTAGAAGTGGTGAAATGACCACCGTAGACGGTGAATGCAGTGGACGCCCAAAAGAGGTTGTTAACTACGAAAACATTAAAATAATCCACAAAATCCAAGATTTTGAATAATCGTAAGTTGAAATTGAATGAAATAGGAGGCACTCTAAAGATATCATTCACGAATATTTGGGTGTGTGAAAGCTCTGTGGACCGGCCGTGGCATAGTGGTTAGAACACGCGACTACCATGCGGGAGATCGCAGGTTCAAATCTGGCTCCAGTCATCTTACAAAAAAAAAAAAAAAAAATTTCTTTCATTGTCGGCTCCTCTTGAATGTTGTTGACAGGAACTTCGCAGTATTAAGCGTCGATTCAATCGTCGTGTCTATTAAGAGCTTCTCAAACAGTGACGTTTGCATTCGTCGATAAACAAGTAGGTGCCGTTAGTTGTGAATCTCAAAATAGAAAGCGTGTTAATTCACAACAACGCGAGAAGCTATCCCATACCTCATTCATGCGGTGCAAAGGGAAATTAAGTTTTTTTTTAAGAAAGCTCTGTGCAAAGTGGGTGCCGCACGAGCTCACTTTTGACCAAAAACAAGTCAGTGAAAACGATAGCAAAATTCATGAATTGGGCTTCCGCATACACCATATTCTCCAAATCTGAACCCCAGCGACGATACCCTGTTCTCAGATCTCAAAAGAATGTTCGCTAAGAAGAAATTTTTGTCAAATGAAGAGAAGATCGCAGAAACTGGGGCTATTTTACAGTCTATAATCAGTGTATCGCCCTAGAAGGGAATTATGTTAAATAAAAAAACGGATAGACAAACTATCAATGCTCTATTGCACACTCTCAATAAATACAAATAACTGCAATCTAAATATAAGATTTTGTGACTTTTGAAATAGTTTTGTGAGGTTTACACCTTTGCGCCAGTCGTATAGACAAAAATGTTTTGGGGACCATGTCTAGGACTACCAGAGAAGCTATATTAAAAAATTATATTTTGGCTTTCTCTACTTCGATGCAATCAAAAACTTTTACTATAAAACAAATACCTTCCACAGTTATCATTTCTCTCCGTGTATATATGGAATCCCCTTCTTATTTGCACTCGTTTGTTTTACTTATCAAGGTAATCTCATATTTTTTAGGCTTTCACATTCACTTGTGCAGTCATGACAAGGATAAAAAGGTATATCTCATTTTTTTCTACTTTATGTTATCCTTTAGCATCGCCTTTATGACCAAACCACCCTCTACACTATTTGTTCTGTAATGGAATAGATTTAGATTCTTTACCTATCATAGGCTTTCTTTACGCCCTCTGTTTATTTCAATTTACTTTGTCAACTGTTTTTTTAACGTTTGCAGTTTTAATATTCTCTCACTGATGGCACTTTCTAAGATTTTACAGGCTATGGGGTTGGCTTAACTGACTCTGGGTCAGAGGAGGGAAGGCAAAATTGCATTCAGAATAGTTAAGGTTGCTTGTTCACATTCAGGTGGATGGGTCTGAGGGTGCATGCATTACTTAGTGGGTATTGCTCTTGTATTCGTACATATGAGTGCAAAGCCTATTATTAGATACACGTGCAGAGTTGGGAAGAGGCAATAGATATTAAGGAAAGAAAAATAAAGGAAGTGGTATAGAGAAAGAAATATATATATGATGTCAAACAAAAGAGCCTTAAACGTGTCAAATTCCTCTATACGATACTTACTAACTTACGATATTAAATTATTATGGCATGTAACTTGACAAAACGAATGATGCAGAACTTCTTCTTTTTGGGGCTACTTTCAGGTGCAGTTCCCAGAATGAAGTCCCAAATCAATGAGTTAAAAAATTTTGTACTGTGTAATCTTTAACAGGTGTACGGCCGCGTTTATATTTAATATTATTGGTATTTCAACAATAAGTCCAGATTCTTTTTAGTAAGAGGAGCAATTCTGTAGATGGTACAAATGTGTATATCTCACAGCTTTCTTTATAATAAGCAACATTTCAACATTTTAATTTACATTTCTGTCCATTTATAAAATCTACTCCCATCTCTGTCTATTTATCTACATACATACATAGCTACAAAGCAGTAAGTGTATGTTCAAATTGCTGTAACTTTTTGGGTTACTTTTTGTGGGTTAATATTTACTTAAGTTAATTAAAAGTTGTTTTTATTTCTTCTACACGTTCACCTGATGATTTTAAACACAAAGAACTTTTGTACATTTTGAAAATGGGCAAGTTAGAAAAAGTTTTTGCCCAACGACACCACAAGTAGACATTTACCAAATCTTCAATGGTCTTGTAATGTTATGCGGCGGCTTTGTTAAAATAAAAAAAAAACATATTTTTGCAGCTATAAACTTTGTTTGTGAATGGCCCTGATATTCGAAATAACTGGTAATACCCTCCCTAACGAGCCCATAAAGCAAAATATTGCTGTTATTTATGCAAAACCTTTTCCTTTGTGCATAAGACAACTAATCCTAGATGTGGGTAAGGAATCTCTTCTGTAAAAAATAAAAATATTTAAATTAACTTTTACATCATTATAATTTTAAATTAAAAACTGAATTATTTCAACTTTGAGACAATAGAAATCTTGTTGAGGACCATATATGTATATTTGTTGGCTGGCCACAAATGTAATTGGGAAACTAGAACTGATATTGGAATACAGCAAATCTGCATTGAGAATTGGAAACAACTACATATACTGAGAAAAGAAAAACTTATATTCCATGTGCATCTGTTTGTTCCATGATGACTTGCACAATATACAAATGATGGACCGAATTAGCTATTGAGTACTGAATCTTTGATTCTTTTGATTTTGAATTTAAAAAGAAAACTGTGCTCATTGTATATGTCAGCTATAAACTTTGTTTGTGAATGGCCCTGATATTCGACGAAATAACTCATAATACCCTAACGGGCTCATAAAGCAAAATGATGGTAATATTTATGCAAAACCTTTTCCTTTGTGCATAACACAACTAATCCTAGAAGTGGGACAGGAATCTCTTCTGTAGAAACTTAAATATTTAAATTAACGTTTACATCATTATAATTTTAAATTAAAAACTGAATTATTTCAACTTTGAGATAATAGAAATCTTGTTGAGGACCAACTTCTATTTCATACAGGTGACCGAGGAATATGTATATTTGTTGGCTGGCAACAAGTTTAATTGGAAAACCAGAACTGATATTGGAATACAGCAAATCTGCATTGAGAATTGGAAACAACTACATATACCGAGAAAATAAAAACTTATATTCCATGTGCATCTGTTTGTTCCATGATGACTTGTACAATATACAAATGATGGACCGAATTAGTTATTGAGTACTGAATGCATTTTTTGTAGTCCCTTTGATTCGAAAAATTATATAATGTGTATTTTTGTTGTTGTTTATTGTTATATGTTTCTTTTGATTTTGAAGATAAAGAGAAAACTATGCTCATTGTATATTTTCCAATACAAACTAGGACTCGGCAGGTGACAGCAGCTTTTGGCATGACAAAAAATGTTAAAAGACATTGGAAGACCAGAACTAATATTCGAAAAATAAAACTTTACATTAAGAAATGAAAAAAAAAAAATTATTCACAATATAATTCAATGAGTGTTTGTCTGTCTGTTATGTGTCGACTACTTTTGTGCATAGTACAAATAATGAACGATGGGTGGCGCACGAGTTATCAACGTCTATATGGTATAACAGGTGAATTGTAAAGTCCCCGACCTGACACATAGATGGCGGTACTAGAATTAAACCCATATGATATTTTTAGTTAGCTCTAATCTTCAAAATACGCATGTATAAATATGACAGCTATCGCATCATTAATTTGTGAATTATAGCATTTTGAGTGAAGCAACTTTTGCAGTTGTGAAAAAAATGGATAAAAAGGAATTTTAATAAAGTATTGCTTTTTGAAGGGAAAAAATAAAGTTGAATCAAAAACTTAGCTTGATGACGAGTTTCCGGACAGTGCCCCCAAGGAAAATCAAACATCAAGGATTGGTATGCTAAGTTTAGATGTGGTGAAATGAGCACCGAAGACGGTGAACGCAGTGGACGACCAAAAGAGATTGTTACCGACGAAAACATTAAAAAAAATCCACAAAATGATTTTGAATGACCGTAAATTAAAACTGAATGAAATAGCAGGCACTAAAGATATCAACTAAACGTGTACGTGTCATATCATTCACGAATATTTTGGTATGAGAAATCTCAGAGCAAAGTGGGTGCCGCGCGAGCTTACTTTTGACCAAAAACAACGACCAGTTGATCCCCATATTACTTATGTCGTAGTCGACTTTCGACAACATTTGATGGTTTTTTTTGTATTAGGTGTACAAATAAGTTTCCGCGGTTTTTTATAAAAAATTAGGAATTTATTGTGAAGGAACATTACATTACGTTTTATTCAAAGTATTTTCCATCATTTGCCACTACTTTTCCCCATATTTCTTTCAACATTCGGATACCCCGTCCAAAAAAATCCTCATCATCTTTTGACGCTATCCACAAATCTACCCAATTTTTGGTGTCTTCATATGATGTGAAGCGCTGCCCAGACAGACCATGTGCCATCGACCGGAACAGGTGATAATCAGAAGGTGCTAAGTCTGGTGAATACGGCGGGTGGGGTGAAACTTCCCAGTTGAGTGTTTCCAAGTATGTTTTTACCGGCGCCGCAACATGTGGATGAGCATTATCGTGTAAATGAATAATTTTGTCGTGTCTGGAGTAGTAATGGGCGCGTTTTTCCTTAAGTGCCCGACTCAATCTCATCAATTGTGTTCGGTAGAAAGCTCCAGTAATGGTTTCGCTTGGTTTGAGCAATTCATAATACACGACACCAAGCTGATCCCACCAAATACACAGCATGAGTTTTTTTCCATGAAGTTTTTTTCATATGGAACCCAATTTCCTTGTTTTTGAATCATTCCCAACAATTTTAAACGATGTGAAATTGCTTGTTGAGTCACTTGTAATGTAAGTGCAAGTTCTTTTTGCGTTTGGGACGAATCTTCCTCCAATAATACTTCTAATTCCATGTCTTCGTACACTTTCGGCCTTCCACTGCGTTCTTTGTCCTTCACATCAAACTCACCCGTTCTTAAACTTTTGAAACCATTCCTGACAACTTCTCTCACTTAAAGCAGCTTCACCATATGCTTCTAGAAGCAATCGATGCGCCTCAACTGCAGATTTTTTCAAATTAAAGAAGTAAATCAAAAGTTCCCGCAAATGATGCTTATTCGGCACAAAACTTGACATTTTTGCACGAAAAAAATTACGTGATGCTGATACGGAATCACTAGTACTTTAAGGTTATGGTGTTGCCGGATGACGAAACGTTTTACATCAGACAATTTCTCCATAACCTTCTGGTGGGGCCATCTTTTGACAAACCGCGGAAACTTATTTGTACACCTAATATTTAAATAAAATTAGTAATAATTAACAGAAATTTTTAGTGCTAACAACTTTTCATCATCTCATAAAGAAGAAGACCATGTTGGGAGCAAGGACAAGTCGTATTTCAATCTCACAAACGACATCAGCGATGACATATTTAAAAACGACTAAGATTCGACGTGACTACGACATACATAATAAGGGGGAATGATTAGAAGCAGTGTTTGGAGATGATCAAGCGTAATAAACCCGAGTTTTTGCATTGATATGTGACAATAAATTAAATATGGCTCCATCATTTCACTCCCAAGTCCAATGGACAGTCATCTGAGTGGACTACACACGATGAACCCGCTCCAAAGCGTGAAAAAACGCAACAATCGGCTGGCAAGGTTATGGCGTCTGTATTTTGGGATGCGCTTGGAATAATATTCATTGACTAACTTGAAAAACGGAAGGACCATCAACAGCGACTATTACCTGGCGTTATTGGACCGTTTGAAAGACGAAATCGCCGAAAAACGACCGCATTTGAAGAAAAAGAAAGTGCTGCTTCACCAAGACAATGTACCGTGTCACAAGTCTGTGAAAAGAAAGAAGAAATTTTCGTCGAATGAAGGGGTGATCACCAAAACTGAGCCCTATTTTGAAGCAAAGGACAAATTGTACTACAAAGATGGTATCGAAAAGTTGGAGGGTCGCTATAATCTGTGTATAGCCCTAAAAGGGAATTATGTTATGCAGATCATCTCTGGTGGCGTCCCGAGAAAACGGCCGATTCTTATGTAGAATAACCTCCTGAAACAGAATTTCAACCATTTTCCCCGTTTTCTCAAGACAACAAAAAGTAAACTAAGGGGCGTACCAATAAAACAGCGGATGATGGTGAAAATAAGGGTGTCATACGGATTCAGGAGGTCATTTTACATAAGAATCAGCAGGAATTGTGTCGCTGCCGATTTTCATGTAGATCAGCGATATCGAACAATAACAAAAAACAAGTAAGAAAGTTTCAGTCGGGTAAACCGGCTTACACATACCTCTACCCTAAAAAAAACCCCCGAAGGCTAGGATTTAAATGGTTCTATGGATGGTAGAATGGTACATTTGTATGGGAGGTACCAGAAGGGGCGTGGTTAAACTTCCATTTTGTTCTCCAAAGCTTTTTCCAGTTATATTTTAACAAAATACAGAATTTAAACAAGATCGCGTTGGGGTGTATTTATATTATTACTCGATTTCTAAATTGGGCGGAATGGTATATTTCTGGGGGGAGTACCAGAAGGGGCGTGGCTAGACATCCAATTTTTTCTCCAAAACTTTGGGCAAGGACGCGTTGGGTGTATAATATTATTACTCGATTTCTGAAGTGGCGGAGTGGAATATTTTTGTGGAAAGTATCAGAAGGGGCGTGGCTAGACTTTCAATATTTTCTCCGACACTTCCGATTGGATGACATAAACTAAGTGGACTGTCAAACAGCCTTAAAAGCTTTGGTAACAAAGGTTATAAAGTCGAGATTAATGTACAGATGTAGGACGGCGCACTTAAAACTGTCGGATAATAGTGTTCGACTCTGTTCCCGGACATAGTGACATTTTAGCAAACGAAATAGCGGATGAACTCGCGCGGAAAGGCTCAGCACTGGGACCCGGCCATTCGGATGGATCAGTGCGACCACCAATGTGTCATATATATGGAATTGTGATCCGTCACATCGAACGGCTGGCAAATGGATTCTGGGAACAACGCACCGACTGTGTAGCATCACAAGATATTTGGCCAGGATTGGATGGAAAACGATCCAGATCACTATTGGAACTGGATAGGAGCTCCGTTAGACGACTAATTGGAGTAATCACGGGACACTGTGACGTCAGAGCATTTACATCCAACTGGGAGTCGACAAAGGAGGATTATTGCAGGATTTGCTACGATGAGGAGGAAATTGGCGCCATTGAGCATTTGTTATGCCATTGCCACGCTCTTTATAGAAGTAGGAAGCAATTCCTCGGGAAATGGTTCTTTTATTGTCTCACCGAACATACAGAATCTGGCGAAGTTCACTGATGGTTTAAGCTGGCTTAAGGGCAGAGGACCAAAGTGTCCCCACTTAATCTCACGACTTGTATACATATAGTTGAAGGAGAGAACACACCGGAATTATTTTTAGCATTTCTATCTCTTTTGCACTTCTGAAAATACTCTTTCCTTAATATTTATCCTTTCTTAAATCAGGACAATCGCAATGGACCATAGCACAGTACAACATTTTTCAACTCATCGATTAGGGACTCAATTCTGATAACTGCTCGTAAAAGTAGCCCCAAAATGAAAAAGTTCTGCATCATTCCTTTTCTCAATTAACGTGCCATAATAATTTAGTAATTATTTAAAGTTAGTAAGTATCGTAACATAACATAAATACAGTATAAAGTCGTAATTTTTAACACAGAAATTGTTGTCAACAATTTGATTGATTTCATCCTTGCAATACACATTGTTCATTCCACAATACAGGACCCTTTGTCTCGAACAGTACTCCAACAATAGAGCACCTATAGAATAAAGCTTAATAAGATTCATAGTTATTTGTGTCCTTCTAGTATTGCAATCGAAGAATCGACAAACTTTTCTTCTTGTTCTTCTTTTGAATGGTTGCCAAAAATCCAATATTCCAAAGCAAAATCCACAAATACCAGCAAATTCCTTGTCAAAAAAGATGTTGCTGCATGTACTACTACTAGGCTGCAGCAAATTCGCTATTTTTATATATGAAAATGTGGTAAATTCTTTGAAAAGGGAATTTTTAAATCTGTTACAATTTGTAGCAGAGAATCTCTATGAACTCTGCCTGCATTCCCATTACAAATGCTGTGTTGATGGTCCAACAATTGCCGTGTTTATGTTCCAACATTTGCTGCAGACGACGATGACGATGAGAATGATGATGATAATCACCATTAACATCATCATCACCATCACCACATTGCCGCTATCATCATCATGATAGTCAGGGTGCATCATTATTGTAAATGATTTTTACAATTGACTTGGCTGACTGACTGACTGGTGGACGGCGGACCGTTTGACTCTTTTGGCTGGCTCAATGCTTCTGGGTTTATCTGATGCCGTCGTCGTCGTCCCTGGTGTTTATGCATTTTATGATGGCGTTATCTGTGCATGTTATGTGTCTGTCTGTCCGTGTGTTTGTTTGTTTATGTTGTATGTGTGTGTTCGTTACAATTTCAATGAAAATTGTTATTAGCTTCCAAAGTGATTTTTTTGCATCGCCCTTTGCGAAAATGTATTTATGTCACAGTTTGATATTCGTTTTTTTTGTTGTAGTGAAATTTATACATATACAGATTGCAGTGATTGTGATTATATTTATAGATTAGGGAGATACTTATTTTTTGTATAAAGTATTAGGGGGGATTTACAAACAACCTTCAAAGTATTTGTGAACTTTGTCCAAATAAGCATAAAGTGTAAAAAAAAATATAATGAGGATAGAAAAATGTATATTAATGTGAATTTGTCTGAGTTCAACATATTATACAAAGTACAATTAATGTACTATAGGTGGCGCACTAGTCGATTTAAGAATAAAGTATAAAAAAATAGAATAATAAATAAACTGTATAATAATGTGAATTTGTCTGCCTTATGTTGAGGCCTACTATCATTCTAAACAAAGTACAATTAATGTAATACAGATGGCACAGTAGTTATTTCAGTTAAAGTTATTTTAGTATGAGTTACAAGAGTATAAATTAGAAAGTTGCTAGTTAATATCACCTATTTTAGATATGACTTTTCCCAAAAATCTCGATAACCGCAACTTATGAATCGTTGGAGGTGTGTTGCCCCATTGATTAAATCAATTAAAGGTTTAAAGATGTTCTAAAGACAATTTTGCACCCTCTACGTTTTCGAGAACCCTTGAAGTTCAAGATCGACCCGATCGTGGTTGATTCATTGTTTACCTGTCTACTCAAACTTCTACAATCAGTTTCTAATCAATTGAATATAATCCTTAGCACACAGGACATATTACAATGCGATTTGGAGCGCACCCCTAGGATTTCCCAAGTATTTTGGCATAGGAGCCGGCTAAGGAAAAAAGCTTCGCAATTTTCGGGCCTTTTATCCAGGGAGATTCGTGGTTCGATTCCCGGCTCCAGCCATCCACATTTTTCATTCATTGTCGGAGTATAGTGTCGAGTCAATCGGCATGTCTAGTAAAAGCTTCTCAAACAGTGACGTTTGCATTAGTCGATAAACAAGTAGGTGCCGTTTGTTGTGAATCTAAAATAGAAAGCGTGTTAATTCGTAAGATCGCGAGATGCTGTCACATACTTTATTCATGGGGTGTAAAGGGAAATTAAGTTATTTTTTTTGTTTTTTTTTTCAGACAGAAGACTGTAATAGGTGACAGATTTTCACAAGGTTTTACATTAAGTATCGTTTACGTGACGTGATTAGATGGTAGGCTGCACCCCACTGGAACAATAATGTCACCGTTAAGGTTCGGACCTAATTTCCATTATTCGTTAGAATATTCAAGACGTTTTCTGGTGTATTTCTGGTGCAGGTGTACCATGTTTACTAACAAGTACAAGCTTGCACTCCGTGCGATTTGGGTACAACTTTGCTCCTGATTTTTGACGCTGTAGGGCCAGAAAGTTCTTCATCGGTGGTTCTCTCGGTTAATCGGGCTCCATACTTCCCTAAGGCCTTAATGAGATGACAACCCTACAGGGGGTAATAGGTGATGAAGTCACATGAGTTTCGCCGCGAAGGCCTTACCCATGGTGTACTAAAGACACTGGGAATTAGGGCGACAGTGATATCTATGGACAAATGTATGTAAATAATACATCACGGAAATTTGAGTAAGATCGGACACTATTTCCCGTACCCCAAAGAGGTCATAGGTCAAGTTTTCAGTAAATCCAATATTTTTTACCTTTTTCGATTAAGAAATTGTATTTTTTTCTCATAAATATTTAATAGTCAAATATTGACGAGTGTGGGCGGTGCCTCGGCTCTTGATTCCAAACTTGATTCAAAATAGCCGGTTTAACTAATAATAGTAGGTTTAAAAGGGGCGTGGCACAGTCCTTTTCCACCCTGACTGTAATTCATACTGTACCAACAACACATTCTTATTATCATCCTTATACCGTTTAAAATTAAAGCTATATTCCACTTCCACTTATCCGTTTCCGCCCATTTTTTTTTTTTTGCATTACAAACTTTGCTGCAAATTGCATCCACAGAAATTAACAAGGCGATTGGAGGAACAGTCCTCCAGAAATTGCGGTTTTAGAAATAGTGTCAAATGGGTAAGGCCATGCCCACCGATCACACAGTTACGTTCGTTGAGAATTTCAAAAAGATCGGTTAAACCGTTGTCGAGTCTATGCGGTGCTAAAAAATGCAAACAACCTTTGACCCCTTTGGAGCACAGTTTAAAGTTGACAAATTTTACTCAAATGTTGACTTACTGGACATATTACAATGCGATTGCCAGCGCCCCCCTTTGATACCCCAAGTAAACTTGAACTATCAAGGAAAATGAGTCGACAATTTTAGAAGCAAGCTGTCGGCTCTTCTTCCGGTCAACATATACCAATTTGGGTATGACAGTATGGGATATGCCACTCTTTGACCAAGGTAAGACCTATTTTAAACCACCACTACTCTATGGGTCTGCCGCACCCGGTGGCAATGCTACTCCACTTTCGAGTCCCAAGAGTCTACCAGAGATTTTGGTTTAAACCACAGCCATCACGCAGCCATTTTCGGAGAAAGCTACCGCAATTGTCGGCTCTTCCAGAAGATACGAAATTGGGTGTGGCAGTATGGGATATACCACGCCGGGCCCAAGCGCTACCCGCGATTTGTGTATAAACCACAGCCACCACGATACTCCCCGAATAGCCATCCAATCGGCCTTAAATAGGAATTCCAGAACGATCTTCCCGTGGTATCAGAATTAAGTCTACGGTCAGACCTCGTGACCGAAGCCACTACCAGTTGAGCTCCAAACTGCTCCGGACTAGTCACCAATGGGAAAACCATCCAACATCATTCACACTCTTTGGACATATGCACATTCTCCCCCGCAAAGTTACTCATGCTCCTCACCCCATCAGGGGAGCGAAGCACACCAATCACATCAAACACACATTATTTACACATACAACAACCATATCACCCAAGTTGCGAATATGCGAGTACAGCGAACATTCGCACAAAACATGCATCCAATCCTCACTATTGGCAGCACAATCAAGACTGGCCCTGTCACATAAACTCCGTTAATGGAGAAATGCATTCAAATCTGGCTTATCCATAACAAACCGGATATCACTCACGAAGCAGGTAGTCCTACCTATTGTCCCATCAAGTTGGCCATCTAGATTGTCAATACTTGTAGGGCCTCCGTAGGGATCGTACGACACACAGCCACATACGCTAACAACAGGGCACGCTGACACGCCAGTATCTTTCGATACCCCACAGCAGGCGCGCCTTAAACTGCGCATGCAACAAACAGCCTCCTGTATACTGAGCGATCAGCTCGTCTGCTGAGGCACCAATCACTTCTTAGGACACGACGTACTCGTCCAACCACACTCAACATTTTCTCACGCACTCTCACTATGTGTAACAGAAAATTCACCATTTCTCTCATTGTGATCCCTAAATACTTAACCTCAGTCACATATTTGAGGGTCACGCCATTCCTCTGATCAGTGGAGGTCGAGCTCCAGATAATTTGCCCTTGAGCAGAATCATCACAGTCTTGTCCACTGCCACACTCACTTCACCAACAACACACGCTCGCCTGTCAGAAAAATAGCTTTTCCAAAGACTAAATTCCTGACGGCCCACACCAGCCAATCTTTCTTCTGAAGCCAATTTGGTATTCAGAAATGGGCTCACTCATACTCTCCTGAAGTCGGTGCACCATTATCCACTCAAGCAATTTAATGTAATAAGTTCTAATAGTATACGACAGATGGCGCGCAACTATATACGTGTGTTAAGGACATTATTTATATAAGCAAATTGGAAAATTTAGAGCCGTCGCGGAAATATTAAATACCGGGTTTAGTATGTGCAGCCAAAATTCGACGATAGTTTAAGTGCTAAAAATATTGTATGGTTCTAGAAAATCGCTGTATGATTTCAAAAAATTTCAATGGATGAAATTCAAAAGATGCCAAATTAACCCCCATTCAAAAATGTAACATTTGGTCCTGTAGAAGGCGTTTCTTACAAGCGGCATGTTCAAAATTATGTACGTCCGCTTATTAATGGTCCTACCCAACATCTTTGGAATGCTACCAAGAATTTGATACCAATCAGCTTTAGTTCACCATAATTACCCCTAACAATGTTTTCACACTACTTTAGCAGCTCTCTCCCATAATTCCTTTCTCTACGAATCACCCAGCGCTTGAAACGCGAATTCCATCCATTCCGACCAGAGAAAATTATCCATCCATCGTACACCAACCAACCAAAGCCATACGTTTTTAATTTGGCCAATTTACTTGCACATAAAGACTACCACTGATTTTAACCACTGATGACACGGTCATGACAGGGCTGCATAGCAGCAAAGAACAGTGTGTTACGGTCCACAAAGCCGCCGTCGGCAGTTCCTAATACTCTTTTGATGGTGATGGCGGCGATGATGATGATGACGACGATGGCAACAATCTCGTTTCCATCAAATAAATTTCCAAGCACTTGAGTTTTCATCTTCCTTTAGCATTGTGGAAATTGTTTTTGTAAGTGAAAATCATCACACCTGAGTATCAAAGGACGACAAAGAGGGAGACAGCATTAGGCGCATAGGCCAAGACGATGAAGTGGGGCTGAGGATAAGAAAGATGAACCCACAAAGTGTACATTAAGGGATCAACATTACTCAAGTCAGGTGGTCCAGCATAGTTGGAGGAAATTAGATGAGCAAAATTGTAGCAAAAACTAAGAAATAACGACTAAATTTGTGATTTGTGAAGCCACCATCATTGTCATCAGCTAAGATGTTAGGGAAATGAAATTTGTTAAGAAAACAGTTAGAGAATAGTTGGAAAAGCAAGCGCCAATGCCAGACTTATACATAGAAAGCGTTTTAGGCAATATTGACTATAATTTATAATGCAAAGCAGTTTCTTATACAAAACTTATTCAATGATTTAATAACCAAGTTTACTTGGAATGAACTATGAACCTACAGATATTTTGCACTATTGTACACAAAAGTTACACACATGTATAGAGTGTAGGGTGCTTGACTAAAGCTGTTGCATTTCGTATGAACTCATTTGGTAACACTGTTGAATTTGTAAACTTCTATCCAACTTAAAGTCAGTTTTAAATGCAAACACCACAAATAAGGGTGGTTCATCATCATCCACTGGTCGTTGGTGGCAATTTGTTGGCTTATGAAAATGCAGAAAAATAAGCTTTATTTTAACGCTCACTTGAATTTTATTTAATTAAAAATTTTATTAACTGCACTAGAAACGTTGGGACAGGGGGCGACGCAAATTAAATGAATAAGCCAATATTTACAATTTGCAAGGGCGAACTGCTATCACACTAGGAACAGTGCACTGGTATATTTTTATATACATATAGAATTGTATATATACAAATGTGTATATATGTATAAACATGCTTTTGTTTAAGGATATTTTTTTATGTAAATAATTGCAATTCTGCATAGTTAGTTTAGAAAACATTTGTGCATTGGGGCAATTTATTTAAAAAGCCAATGTTGGACTTTATGTTCAGGCAAATATTTACAGTGCCACAGTGGACTTTCATGTATTGATTAGTTTGTCTTGTATGCAGATCAATTAATTGATAGGTGATTGAAAACAGAAAATTTGTCGTAAGGATCATAGAAGTGGTTAAGTAACGACTAGATGAGCTTAGTGTGTTACAACCAAAATGGGAAAAAGAAAAAATACAGCTCATTTTTGTAACGAATTTCGGAGGAGTTTGTCAAAATTGCAGTATATCTGAGGTGAAATGGAAAAACTGCTTAAGCTTAAGCAGAAAAGCACTTTCTAAGTTTAAACCTTGTTTTTAAAATCTTATGGTGGAATGTCATCCATCGAATCATTGCTAATTAAGGAACACATTCCAATTCAGAAATAATTTAATTTAAGGAGCTATGGTCATAGATAAAATGTAATAAAATTTGTGCTTAAGTCGACTTAAGACCTTTTTTTCACCTCAGATATAAGGCCGATTAGAGGACGATCGTTTCAGGTGTATTTATATAACTTCGCTTTCTAAATTGGTCGGAATGGTACATTTGTATGGGAGGTACCAGAAGAGGCGTGGCTAGACTTCAAATTTATTCTCAGAAATTTTATTCTGTTATAGATTAACAAAAAAAAGAATTTGGGTACGATCGCGTTAAGTCTATTATTAGTATAATACATTTTCTAAAATGGTCGGAGTGGTACATTTGTATGTGAGTTATCATAAGGGGAGCCCAGCAGCGGAAAAGACGAGGCATTGTAAAAATATGCCTGCAAACATGCCTTCAAAGGCATTTTGTTGACATTCAAATACACCTTCCTTTTCCAGGCATGTATACAGGCTATAATAAGTCCTTCACAAAGCCTTATAAAAAATTCCATACCCATGCACATTTCGCTTCTCAAATGAGACCTGCAATGAGGCCTCTTACTAGGATGAGAATAGATCCCGCAGACATGCCTCTTTCCCTTCTTAAAACTGGCCTGTGAGCAGCCCTACTGTGTACCCCACAAAAATACCATAGATGTTCTCAAAGGGCATGCAAACTTTCTTGCCTTAAACAGGCCTGTTGACAGTCCTATTAGTAGAAGGCAGAATTGACGTTCATAGCCATGCACTTGTCACTTCTCCGATTAGGCCTGTTGGCAGGCCTCTTAAGGGAAGGTAAGACAGATGCTGTTGTTTATGAAAACCACATGTAAGTTATTTATCGTACAACAACTATATCACGTGATAGCCGAGTAGGTAGCATGCCCAACTATGAGTACTGAGGTCGCGAGTTCGATTACCGCTGCTGGAGTTTAAAAAAACTAGTTATTACAAATTGTAATAAATATTGTATTAAAAATTTATAAAAAGTAGGAAATCATTTAATATGGAAATAATTCGCATATGTTTTTTTTATTTAAGTCCTTCTATAAATACTCTTTTGCAGGCCTGCAAGCTGGTCTGCAGTAGCAATGCCTCATAGAAGGCCCTTGTTATTAGGACTCCAAGCAGGACATACTAGGCATGCCTACTGAAACGCCTTCAATGAGAAAGGGAATGTGCAGGCCTTGCCTGCCTATGACACCCTATGTTAATTTGAAATAAAGACTGCATTTGAAGGGTAGGGCTTCAGACTGCCATTGCAGGCCTGTAAGAAGGCATGCAAAGCCCCATTTTTTGCTGCTGGGAGTGGCTAGACTTCCAGTTTTTTCTTCATAGTTTTATTAAATAGGAAATTCGGGCACGATGGGCACCAGAAGGGACGTGACCAATTTCCAATACAGTAAGTAGTTTTGGGGAAATATTAACCTATGCAAATTGGTTGCGTCTTTCGAAAGTTATCGTGCGTACCAG
This sequence comes from Muscina levida, assembly GCA_964034835.1. NCBI lineage: Eukaryota > Metazoa > Arthropoda > Insecta > Diptera > Muscidae > Muscina > Muscina levida. The sequence goes on from OZ035881.1 coordinate 127,266,458, forward strand.
CCGGACAGACAGACGGACATGGCTTAAACGTCATAAGAAGTAATGAATCGAATTTGGTTCAAAGAAACATAGGGTCTAAAGTGACACCTTTAATGTGTTACACTTTTGGGTCGTATTAAATGATATATACCCTCCTACCCGTAGGGTGAGGGTATTAAAAGTACTGTAATGTTAAAACGGCTGAAGTGCAGAATATGGGGCGGGAGCCCGATTTAAAAAAAATATGTCATTGTCTTTGTCTTGTTCCCCAAACATCGGAATGGTAGGTCAAAGTTGGCGCTCAGGCCCATGGGGACCGGAGGGGTAAAAAAGGGGCCCCTTTCGGGTCTATGATGACCCCCCAGGTGCGGGTAATCAAATGAAAGATATTTTCGAGACGAATCCAACGATGTTATTTTTACGGGTTCCTACGGGTCACCAATTTTTTTAGAAAAAAATCTTACCTGCGGCGCTACTGCAACCATCTCAACCGTTACAACTCAAATTTAAAAAACAAATAATATTTGAAAGGGATATATCAAAAAAGAAAAATATATAATACAATACAGTTTTTTTTAAATATTTTTCAAATTTTTCTTCATATTTTCCACTTTTATCCTTTTTTTAATCAATTTTCTTCTTTCAAATATTTCTCATTAGAAATTTGAAATTTTCCTTTAAAAACCTTAAAAAATTCAAAAAAAATTAAAATTTTCACACATTTTTGATGACATTTTTCTATGGAACTGTTCAATTCATTTCCTTAAATTATTCTAATTATCCATGATTTTTCCCCATTTTTTTAAATTTTTTACGGGGTTTTTCAGAATTTTTTTTTTAAATTAAATTTTTCAATTTATTTCCTTAAATTTTTCTAATTTTTTCCATGATTTTTTCACATTTTTCAATTTTTTTTTTGGTATATGCCGGCAATTTAAATGGATCTTACTCGGTCCAGGAGACACGTAGGAACTTGGGGTGGGGTGGCATTTTTTTTGGGCTAATACAACTAATAACTCTAAAAAGGAACTTAATTGTACCAAAAAGTACTTCAATTGTACCAAAAAGTAAAATTTATTATCTCGAAAAGTACAATTTATGGTGCCAAGAAGAACAATTTATGGTACCAAGAAGAACAATTTATGGTACTAAAAAGTACAATTTATGGCAACAAAAAGTGCAATTTATGGTACCAAAAAGCACAATTTATGGTACCAAAACGTGCAATTTATGTTACCAAAAAGTACAATTTATGGTACCAAAATGTGCAATTTATGGTACCAAAAAGGTACCTAAGCGTACAATTTAAGATACCAAATAGTACAATTTATTATACCAAAAAGTACAATTTAGAGTATCAAAATATGCAATCTATGGTATTGTAACAAAAAGTGCAATTTATGTTACAAAAAGTTCAATTTATGGTACCAAAAAGTACAATTTATGGTACCAAAACGTGCAATTTATGGTACCAAAAAGTACAATTTATGGTACCAAAATGTGCAATTTATGGTACCAAAAAGTACAATTTATTATACCAAAAAGTACAATTTATGGTAAAGCAAAAAGTGCAATTTATGGTACCTATTCAATATCTACAACTTTGCTGGGACAAATTTTAGATTAAAAAACGACTAGGGTCTGTCGTACATTTTAACCACCTAGGGGCGATTACGGGCAGTTGTGTGCCTTGCTGCGCCATTTTCCCCAACACGAAAAATTTCTCGGTAAAAACCGGGGGTCCGATTTTGATTTTTGGCTCATGCTTTCTTGGGCAAATTTTCTTTGAATTCATAGTAGAGTACGATTATAATAACCGCTTAGTCGAGAAAAAAAATTGACCCACCCTAATATACATATAACGTTGGACAGTCTCTTCTTTCCAAACCTTTTGAGAAACTTAGTCGGCGCAAATTAAATCACGTACCTGGCTTACAAGTATGTCATCGCCCAAATGCATCCCCAAAGAAATCTTTTCTTTGAGGATATCTCAAAAGTATAATATTTAACAGCATTTCAATGTCTTCAAAGGAATTCGCGAAACACTTGTTAAGCTGTCACTGAAAACTTGCACTCCTGCTTTTAATTTTTAAATAACAATATTTTTGTTTGTGTACTTCCATAAAATATAAACAGTTTTTATCTTATTTATCAAGTATTTGCTTAAGATCGTTTTTAAAGTAAAAAAAATTAGATCAACACCAAATTTGCATTTTTTTCAATACTCTAGCAGAATTAGCATTTATTCCTAACTTAAAAAAAATTCATATTTCTACAGAATCACTATTTTGTCTATTAATGATCCAAATATTATATCGTTTTTCCTGATGACCCCCTTGTTGCTACTATCCCACTGTTGGGTTTCCAGCCTATATATGTATGTATAGTTTGGTCCTATTATTGTTACGACTGGTGCTGTTGTTGTTATCGTTGCAGCTTATTGTGTTTGCTTTAAAACAATGCAATATCCTGTTGATAAAGCTTTGCTCTGTGTATCCTTCCTACAGGCCATTGTTTTCAACTCAGTGAGAGCATTTCGTTCTCGTTCGTACTGGATTTGCAGTGGGAACAGCAGCCAACAACAACAGCAACCGGAACACACTAGAAACAATTATTAATTGGTGCAGAAATCTGGGTAAAAACAAAGACCAGAACATAAATTGAGTGTTGTTATTGGATGAACTAAAAAACTCACACACATAAACACACACATAGGTAAAGGCATAAATACTAGGACTTTTACACCCACACACATGTCCCTCCCATACCTAATGGTCAAACTTACGAGATGGCAGCCATTCCAAGTGTTTTGCCACTGGCTTTGCTTTGTAACAAAATTAAGTTCGTTTTTAGGACCTCTGCACTTGAATGTGTGTGAGTGTGTGTGGATGTATTCATGTGTTTGAAAGTGTAAACACACTACAGTTACAAGGATGGGTGTGTGTGTGTGTTCAGGATGACTACATGCTGTTCATGTGTTCATAAAAGTAACAGTATTTAATATATATTCTCTACTACACTCACTTACATATTTTCTAATGTTTGTACTCGTATTATACGACTATAAATGGACAGAAGCGTAAGTCATGATTTGAAGGGCCTTTTTCTATCATGCAAGTTGCCGAAGATTGTTTTTTATTAAAGAGGCCTTTATTTTTTAATTGTACAGGTTGGCGTTGGAAAAGGGCCTCTTGAAGGCTCATATATCCTTTATAATGAGTATCTTCATTAAACTGGAGTGGTACAGTCTTCGAATTTAGATTGCGTACTTGCAACGATGAAATGTTTAAAATGTTACTGCAGCCTTTTCAAACATTAAGCAGGTATCGACAAAAAGAGATTTGGCGGTATGTGCAATATGATTTTATCTACTTTGGGTTTGCCGTCATTTACGTGATACTATGGACTAATCAAGTAGTGATGTAATAATGAACGCTTCGAGGTGCACAAATCTGACCCCTACACGACCTCTCTACGGTTCTCTTACAGAACAGAGTGGCAGAAACATTGGTTAGTTTAGGCTGGTCAAAGGTACATAAATCGTACAAAATGAAAAATAAATTATGTCAAAAGGTATACGAGGGCTGCTATATATATTTCTGGCCTAATAATGAAAATGCGAATATTTATCATCAAAAATTGTTTTATTGTTTTTCAAAGTATTCTCCAGCCTGATTTTATACACTTTTGCATGCGCTCAAACCAATTTTCGAAGCACTTTTTCCACTCCGATTGAGACACCTCCAAAACATGGTTTTTGAACGCTTCAACAGCATCTTCTGGGCACGAAAATCGTTGACCACGCATTTTTTTCTTGATGTGCGGGAATAAAAAGAAGTCATTGGGTGCCAAGTCAGGGCTGTACGGCGGATGACCCATCAATTCGACGTTTTGGCCGGTCAAAAAGGCGCTGGTTTGAGCCGATGTGTGAGAGCTCGCGTTGTCATGGTGAAGAATGATTCGTCTTCTCTTGTTTGTTTTTCGAATTTCTCCGAAGACTTCAGGCAAACAAATTGTGGTGTACCACTCAGAATTGACCGTCCTTCGTTGCTCAAACGGAACAGTCGCCACATGACCAGTTTTGCCGAAGAAACAGGCGACCATTTGCTTCGAAGTGCTTCTTCCACGAACAACTTTCGTTGGATTTGGCTCGTCTTCGAAGACCCACACGGTCGATTGTTGTTTTGTTTCGGGCTCATACGCATAGATCCAAGATTCGTCACCTGTGACGATCTTATGAACATCTTTTGAAGCACCGCGATCGTATTTTTTCAACATTTCTTTGCACCAATCGACACGAGCCTTTTTTTGAGCGATTGTCAAATTGTGCGGGATCCAACGACAACAAACCTTTTTTACGGTCAGGTGTTTATGTAATATCGAATGTATGCTGGTGGGAGAAATGCCCAAGGATGCCTCTATCTCCCGGTATGCCACATGACGATCTTGCATTATTAGTTCACGCACGGCATCAATGTTCTCTGGCACAACGGAAGTTTTTGGACGACCTTCACGGAATTCGTCGTTGAGCGAACTGCGACCACGATTAAATTCGTTATACCAGTTTTTCACGGTGCTATATGATGGTGCTTGATCACCATACAAAGACTTAAGTTCATCGATGCACTCTTGTCTGGATAATCCACGTCGAAAGTTGTGAAAAATGATCGCACGAAAATGCTCACGTGTCAATTCCATTTTTTTAACGGAATTGAATTGTTCAAAGCTCTGTAAGTTTAACAATTCACGATTAAATGACAACACGTTCTGAGTGATGTTATGCTGAAAAATGTCAACCTTTCCAATGGAAATATCAGATTGCACCTGGCAACACTTATTGTTGCCTAGGCCAGAAATATATATAGCAGCCCTCGTATAAATTGTGGTACAAGATACATAGATCGTACTAAAAGGTACAAAAATTGTACCATAAGGTCTAACAAAAGAGTCTAAAGCGTGACAAATTTGCCTATACGCTACTTACTAACTTCAAATCGATATTAAATTATTATGACATGTAACTTGACAAAACATATGTTGCAGAACTTCTTCTTTTTGGGGCTACTTTCATGTGTAGTTCTCATAATTGAGTTCCAAAATCTCTGTCTGTCTCTCTTAAACTACTTTGGTGTATTTCATCTCATTCTATACAATTTTTTTCTTATAATTGTGTGCGCAGAAGGCCTTAACAATTCCGCTACTGCCAAATTGTCTACATTGTCTTTGTGCATGTTTGTTTTCATGTGTGACACACATACTAACATGTTTATAATAGTTGCCATTAAAATAATATACAACATTTTTATAGCCACTGCAATGTGTCACAACAACAATAACAATACAAAACACGACCACTGAGTGACTGAGTATCTATGTATGTTACATATGTTTGTGTGTGTATATAAAAACAAGGATCCAAGGACAGCTACAACATCATAATATAAAATTCATATGAAAAAAAACAAAACACATACAAAGGCTCACACACAGGCAGACAAAGACAAATTGAAAAACGTAGATTTTAAGCTATCAGTTGGGATTATAAAATTTGCTATTCGAATTTTGGAATTTTATAAAATGTCGAACTAAATAGTATTCACATTGTTTGTACATATATGTATATTAGGGTGACCGCAAAAAACGATGATGGATTTTTAATTAAAAAAAAGTAAGTAATATTTTTCCTGTTAGGTGGAATTGCCCTAAAGCTTTAAATGCAAAATAATGATATGAAGTTTAATATTGCAAATAATGTTTTCCAACGAAAACAAAGTAAGAACAATTAATAATATGATGAAAATTTGTGGACATACATACATTGTACTATTTAAGTGTTTCGAAAAAAAAATTATTTGGTCACACCCGTCCCACAACAGCTAAACAATAGCAAGTAACAACTTAAAGGAAATAACGTAAAATAAGAACTGCATTTATCCTTAGAGAGAGAGAGAAAAAGAAGAAATGCTAAGAAAATGATAATGGCTAAAGAGTAATTGGAACAATGAAAACAAAAGTGCAGTCAACTCAATAAGGCCGAATAAGTACTTAAACGTCTTATTATTTTCTTGCGTTTAAATTTACATTCGTTTTAATATCGTAGCCAATAAAAAGTGTAACTTCTTCAAATATGTCGTGTTTTGATACTATATCACACCCGTCTCATAAAGAAGTCACACCCGTCTCATTCTCTATAAGGATTATTGCAATCAAACGTATCTACTTCAACATATTCAATTTACGGAAATTTTTGCAGTATACAAACTGAAAGTCTTATAACTATAAATCTCAAATTCCTAAGGTCACATCTATCGCAGTCTTCTAATATACATTCTGAGTTGTGTCAGTCTTCCCGTTGTTAAACGTTATAAAAATGATCAGCCATGGGAGTCACTACTTTTTAAAATAATATATTTTCTTTTTATGTATTATAACCAAAAATGTGAATAACACGGTCACACCCGTCACAATGGAATTGCAATTTATAAACTATATAAGGAGTTTAACTGAAATCTCTTATTGAAAACAATTTACCTTAGCATCTTACAAATGAGATAAGGTATTAAAGTTAGTATAATTGAACACGACAATTCCAAAAGTCAGCTTATTAAGAAACTGCTCGAATACTCGAAGAATTGTCTTCACAGCGATTTGACTGCCGCACAATTGCAGATGTGTGTGTATATCATATGTACATGGCATCTTCTAAAGCTCCGGCCCTTAATGTTGATATACCGGAAACAAAATACATGGATTTTCGGCAGCCACTCAACATTCTGCACTCAAATTATTTACGATCCTAACACATATTGCAAGTCGACAAACAAAAAAAAATAACACTAGTCTTACCGGTTGATTAAATATCTATATGGTCAATTCCATTGGGACGAGTGTGACCATCTTACACACATTTTTGGTTATAATTCATAAAAAGAAAATTTATTACTAAAAAAAAACAGATAATCAAGAGAGCAAAGTTTTAAAACGTTTAGTAACAGGAAGACCCTGAAAGAATTTGAATTTCCGCTCAGAATTTCTATTAAAAGACAACGATGAGTGTGACCTTATGAATTTGAGCTTTTTATCAAATTATGACTTTCAGATTAAATTCTGTAAAATTTTCCGTAGAAAGTCCACAATTATTGTGATGTAGGTAATAGTTTATATTGTTTTTGAATGTGTTAAGTAAAAAAATACTTTTTCCCAACAAAAAACTTTCTAGAAAAAAAGACGGGTGTGACACCATATTACTCGCCCGTCGTAAAATGGGCCTAGTAAAATAAACTTTAAAAGTATGAAGAAATTAAAGTGTGTATAGAGCCCAATTAAATAAAAAAAAATGAAGGTAAACATATACGAAAATAACAAGACATATCGTCGGTGCGCCGACCACAACAGTCATGTGTTTTTCTATGACTTTTCAGGAGTGCCAAAAATCTTTCTACTTTAAAACATTTCTCATATATTCTACGCATTTCTGATATTATTAACTTCCAAACTAATTAAGATATCGCGAAAGGGATTAACAGGTCGATAGACGTCCACAAGAGCTTTAAAAAAATGGAGTGAAAATTTTTTTAAATATTACACATAACTGATGTAGCCGGCGCAGCGCCCATATATTTATTTGTTCTCTGTGCTATTGTATACATTATCATTAGAGAGGGTAAATTTTACTCTCGATAAAGCGGTTATCGTAATCTACGATGAACTCTAACAATACTTGCCCAAGAAACCATGGATCTAAAATCCAAATCGAGCCCCCGGTTATAAAGCAGAAACTTTTCGTATTTATGAAAAACTCCACAACAAGCCCCACAACTTGCCTCTAGAAGATTCAAATGTGCGACCGACCCCCAGTAATTGTTCCTCCTTAAATTTTTCACAAACATAACTACCCCCCAGTTCCACCCCTAAGGGGTCTTCCATACAAAATTTAAATTTTTTTAATATTTCCTCCTACCGCTCTAACTGCACTAAAGCAGACCCTAGAGGAGATAAAGATAAATATCGCCAATATTTGTACAATCCCAACAGTTTCTCAAAAAATATCTACCTTCTATTTTCAAACCTTATCCTATATAATTTGTTAACTTTTATAATTTTTATATAATTTTTATTTTAAATTGGCTCTAGTCGCTCCCATATTGGCTCCTAGAGGGGTAAAATGTATGACCGACCCCCACTAGTATTTACACCTAACATTTTTCTCTAACATACTAACTCCCTATCTCTCATACAAAATACAATTAACCTTTACCATGGCCAGTAGCAAAAAAAAAGTGCATGTCAATCATATTTAAGAACACCCACACATTGCGTTTGTTGTGGCTTATGGCAGTCTAAATTTTTTACCCAGGGACGGGTGTGACTATATCTTTTATGTAACTAAATACTCAAATATTGAAATAAATGTTAAAAAAATTTCACTACATTATTAATTGCACTTACATTGTAATTGTTGGAAAGTATTAATGTTTTATTATGTCAAGTAACAAATTTATTAAACGTTTGTCATATTTGCGGGGACGGGTGTGACAAAAAATTTGTATATTTCTATTTACTCATAAAATTTTTATTATAAAACATACAAAGCCGAAACCTTATGAGATAGAAAAGAGCAGTTTAGTCTTTTGCTCAAGATAAATGGAATATTAGAAAATGTAAATGAAAGCACTAGCGTATAAAGATGGAGATGAGAGTTTTTGTTATATGCTCATTTCAAACTGTTACCAAATTGATAAAAATTAAAAAATTTTTTTTAGCTTTTTCCATTTGTCCATAGTTATCGTTCTCTTGTACATATTAACACAGTACAACACATGGTTTTGGGACTCAATTCTGATAACTGCACGTTAAAGTATCCCCGAAAAGAAGAAGTAATGCATCATTCGTTCTGTCGAGTTACATGCCATAATAATTTAATATCGATTTGAAGTTAGTAATTATCGTATAGGGGAATTTGTCACTTTTTTTATATTGTTATATATTGTTATATGGTGTCGTGTGATAATCATAAGTAATATTCCTCGTAAATCATATGCCACGGAGTACAACAGTTTTATTGTACCTGCTACAAAATAAACCCAGTACAAAATCATTTGGTGAATGGAAAAGTGAAACTTTTGCTTAAGTAGGGAAACCTTATATGAACAGATTAAAGAAATTGTAATTCTTAATTTTTTTAAATTTGTTACAGCTAAATCGGAATAGTGGTTCTCGAGTTATAACAAACAAAAGAGCCTAAAACGTGACAAATTCCCCTATACGATACTTAGTAACTTTAAATCGATATTAAATTATTATGGCATGTAACTTGACAAAACGAATGATGCAGAACTTTTTCTTTTTGGGGCTACTTTCAGTTCGTGCAGTTCCCAGAATTTGGTCCCAAATTAATGAGCTGAAAAATGTTGTACTGTGTAATTGACCGATTTTGATTTAAAATATGGTATTATATTTTTCATTTTTCCTGTATAGGGCCGTATTACTTGGAATTGCCCACTGTGTGGGTAAATTATTTATTTTTTCAAATAGATTTTGTTTTTATGTTATCTGTAGTGGTATCGCTTAAAATTCCAAAAAGCTTTGTGATAAATTCGGCATTACAATAATTTATGTCTCTTTTTGTGTTTCCTTCCTTTCATTTACAAAATAAACATAAAGTAGAGCAATAGAAGAAGTTTTTGTTATCGCTATAAATTATCATAGCTGTGTTTCTTTTTTCCAACTGCAGTTTTCATTCGTGTTAAAAAAAAGAAAATTACTAAACAACCACCGTCTAGTGGGTGTTACTTTCGTGTAGGTTATGTTCACCTTTACATGTTGTCTTTGTCTATACTAATGTAGATAGTGAGAAGCGTGCTACTGACTAATCCGCTAATTAGTTATTAAGGGTGACAGCAGGTCAGCCAAAATGATATGTAACAGGAAACCATAGAGATGTGTGTGTGGTTTTGTTTTAAAATTTGAGAATAATTTATTAGTTCTTCCTTGACCATAAAAAAGTTGTAACTCAATTTACATTCGAATTGGTAGGTGTGTCGTGCAGACATAGCGAATTAGGGCGGAGGGGTTACGAACTGCAGTGCATACAACGGAAATGCAATACCAATACAATACAACGAACATTTTGGGCTCATAATAACAGAGTGCAACATTTTCAGCTCATTGATTTGGGACTCAATTCTGAGGACTGCACGTGAAAGTAGCCCCAAAAAGAAGAAGTTCTGCATCATTCGTTTTGTCAAGTTAGATGCCATAATAATTTATGAAGTTAGTAAGTATCGCATAGGAGAATTTGGAGCCAGCTAGCTCCGTATGATTCTATTGTACCTATCCATTTTCAACTTGTGTTTCCTTTTACATAATTCTTCAAAAGCATAAGAACGATTTCAATCCCTGACTATAGCTACCTTTATTAGCTCCAGCAAAGCGCGTGAGACAAGGTGTTGGCAAACATTTTGGCACATTTTATGCTCTACATCTTTTATTGTTTACTTTGCAGCAACATGGGATATTGCTCTCTTCTTCACAAGTGTTTTAATAAAATACACAACAAAAAGTTTGGTCGAGCTTCGATTTGATCTGAATCATCAATGTCGCTCACAATCACCGCTTACTGCGAAAACTCAATTAAAAAATATAAACATTTCGAATACATTTCGATCTACACTTGTTTTTGCAAAAACTTAACTTTTGTGAATGATAACTTTTTTTTCTTTACGCTAACAATCAACTACATACTACGCTGGTAGACTAGCAAATAGCTTGACAACCTTGAAATACCTGAACAATAAAGCGAAAAAGCAGAACTGAAGAAAATAAAACCCAAAAGAGAGGAACGGAAATATTTACATACCACCGCCATAGTCTAAAACTAGATAAAAATCTAACAACATTGAACTGGTACAATGGTATTAGACAGGTAGAGCACAAATGCTTAAGAATATAATGCTACAGGGGGGAAATTGAATTTAGCTGAGAAACTCTAATTGTGAGTAACTCCCCCCACGTGATCGTGGCTAACAAGTTGGCATAACGAGAGATAGAGAAAGAAAGAGAGAGAGAGAAAACGTAACAATTGCACATTTATTAACATCACCTAAAGAGGTAGATAAAAAGTACAGCAGCAGTTACCACCACCAACCATCCAAATTTGTCAGAGGCGCTAGTGGAAATTTTGAAAGTAAAATGAACTGATTAACGAAAAACAATGATCATCGTTTAAGAGAGCCCAAAAGAAAGAGTGTAGACAGAGCCGGCACACAAGCTAAAAATTGGTAATGCTTCGTAGGTATAAGAATTATCTTTTGGTACATTATAGTGACATTCTCTTCTACCGGCACAGGGCAAAATATAGAAAGTAGCGCCTAGTAAGAATGCCATAACGTTAAAATAGTTAAGGTGTTGCAGCAGTATATTATATGTTATATCGTTCCAATTGACTAATGATTACGTGTGTGATTTTTTGCCAGACCAAGACAAAGCAATATTTGTGCCATATATGTATTTGTATTAAAACAATTTGTTTTGTTGGCAAATATCATGTTGGCGGTAAAAGCGTTCTGTTTTTGTTGTTTTCTTACTGGACAACTTAAAATTTTTGTATTTACATATCCTTAAAGGAGGTTAAGTAAGAGCAGCAATTTACAGATTTTTATAGGAAATTTAAAAAAAATATCACCATACATACAATACGTTTCAAGATCAATAAGCGTTGAGGCCAAGGGCGGCTTGTTGCATGAAGTATGAGTAATGGGCTTAGGCCGATTCTCGCAAATTATACAACAGAAAAACGTGCGTCTTTTGCATTTTTTAAATAAGCTGCTAACGTTCAACTGAAATAACAAGCACATACAATTATTTGAATTTTCTACAGGAACAGAAGTCCTTTTACGTTTGGATCGATAGCTGTTACGCGAGCAGTCTTGTCCTGGTGGTGAACGGAAATTTAATTTTATGGCGTCATGTAGCGGCACACTTCGTCATACAGTGCGATTTCGGTGTCAAAAACCCTATTTTTCGATCACTGAATTTCAAAAATCTTATGATGCAGTTATGTAGGGTAATGTCTAAATATGATATGTACATCTATGGTTTTGTAGATACATTTTATTTTATTTTTGAAAAATTGAAGTAAAGTTCCTGCAAGTGTGCTAAACAAGAAATGACTAACATTTTTTTAAATAAAATAAATTTTAAGAAAAAATTTCTAGATTAACATGCAAATTGTTTTTCCATTTGGTTCCTTCTTGTTATATTATTCTAGAAAAATTTTCATTTTGACGAAAAATGTATTATTTTTTATGTTACTAATTTCGTTACGCTAGATCAGGCAAACGGACCACTGTGCGGTGGGAGCAAATTTTTAAAAAAATTGGTTTTTGTATAGAAACCCCCTTATGGGTTGAAGATGGTGGTAGGTATGTTTGTGAAATATGTTAGGTGGGAAAAATGACTGGGTGTCGGTCACTTTTTTTAAATCTCTAGGGGTGATTCCGGGCGGTTTCGGGCTTGTTGTGGATTTTTTCCATAATACGAAAAGTCTCTCGTTGATAACCGGAGTCCTGATTTTGATTTTAGACCCATGGTTTCTTAGGCAAAGTTTCTTAGAATTTATCGTAGATTACGATTTTGATTACCGCTTTATCGAGAATAAAATTTAACCTCCCTAATGGTGATATATACAATAGTTCAGAGAACGAATAAATATTAATAAGACATATATTTATTCGTATTTTAATCTTCATGTTTGGATTTCAATTGAACTCTATAAAAACTTTAATTTCTTTATACATTTGGAGTTTATTTTACTAAGTCACACACGTCGTAAAATGGTCTCACACCCGTCTTTTTTTTAAAAGTTTTTTTTATTAAGAAAATATAAGTACTTAAGTACTTAACATAATCAAGAACAATAAAATCAATTACCTACATCACAATATTTGAGGACTTTCCACGGAAAATTTTACAGAATTTAACCTGAAAGTTATAATTTTGTAAAAGCTCAAATTCTTAAGGTCACATCCATTAAAAAAATATGCGCAAACAAATCTGAAAGCCGTTATTTTAATAAATGAAAGGTTGGAATATCTTCTTTCGATTAAAAAAAATATAATTCACGAAAAAATTTTCGTTATTATATCATTAATTATTTTTGGTGTAGGACAATAGACAATACTTCTAAGCTAAAGTTTCATGGTTGGGAGGCACCTTCATGGACGTTGCAAGAAATGTGCATCATATGGAGAAAACGAAATACAGGAAGTCAAAATCCAAATTGACTTTATACCAAGAAAACGGTATGAGTTTTGTTTCGATATGACATTAAATAACAAGGCAGGTCAATAAAACACATATGGGCCGTAAGTTGTTTAGTTGTTAAGTTAAGTTCACATCAATTTCTTTTTTTCGACCCATACTGCTGTCCATACACTATTTCCAGATCAAAAATTCAAGCCACAGTAGTTTTCAAAAAAAAGTCTATACATTTTTCTCTATGATGACTGCGGCGGAAGTATTTTCAAGTTTTCTCATGTACATGATTTCATACAAAGGCATTTGTGTAATAAGTTAATTTTATATATGCCGTCTACATGCAATGACTAATAATTTAATTTTTAAATCAATTATCATATTCTGTTAAAGAAACTTTAAGTTACATGTCAACCAGTAAGACAATCAACCTGATGTTTTCCTTCCATCATTGGAAATCTACACTTTTGTATAAACACAACAACACTCAGAATATTTTGGAATTAATCATGAAATTGCAATCAATTTATTAAATAGTTATATTATTATTAACTTTACACTGTGCGAGTCGAAAAAAGACAAGACTGGACTCGACGGTTATACCCTAATTTGGAAATGAGGAAATGATCATCATAAAAAAAAAAAAATTTTGTATGAAACCGTCATTGTAACTCAAAAAACTAATGATTCCTCGTGTCCGATGTAGGGTAAAATCGCCTTGTATTCGAAAATGTTTGTTGAAAACTAACTCGAGAGTTATTGTCTTAACCATTCAAATACAAGTGGGTATGAAAAGTGCGTTTAAAATTGAATGGGAAGCTGCATCGGTCAGGCAAGGCGGGTTGGGACGACTGTATTTAAAGAAATGCCAATGGGAATTTAGTGGCTTAGCGTCATTCTGCGGAGCACAACGTGCGTTTTGCAAAGGCGAGTACGATCGAGGGGCAACGATTCTTGACTAAAGCGTAATGACAATTTTACAGTCATTTTTCTATGTACATTTCTTTAAACTGTGAGCCCTCAATGTTGTAGACAGCAACAATATTGATGTATGTTGAGGTACCAAACGTGGCATAATAGTTAGAACACGGGTTTATCTTTCGGATTCGAGTCCTTTCACAGCCATCTATGTACATTTCTTAAACTGCGGCCCTGGATGTTGCAGTAGTAAAAGCTTTTTTAGAAAGCTGACGTTAGAAATCGTCGTTAAACTGCAGGTTTCATTTCTGTGAGTCCTAAGATAAAAACTCCAATCAAATACGATAATCTCTCCCATAACTAATTCATGAGATACATTGCAATCTTTTGGTACCTCAGCACTTCAATTGCCAATTCCAAGCTGCCCTATGGCAGCCGGCCTATCACTTTCAGTACTTTTTGAAATGTGTTCTCCAAAATGTGAGTCAATCATTATAAAGAGTAGTAGCCCGTAACCGCAGCTACCCACACAATCTGAAGTGTATGTACGTATGTTATAAACTGCCACCACATGCTGCTACTGCTGACTACTGCAGTCCGCGACCCCATAAGCATCAGCAGTGGTCATAATATCCATTGCAGTTGTTATGATGCTCTAATTTAAACCACTTAATCGTAATTGTACTTACTTCGTGGGTAATATCCAATTCATGCTTTGCATTGTCATACAATGTCTCCAACTCTTCGAGGCGAGTTTCCAACGATGACTTTTCCTCCAGCAGCGACAGACCGTATTGGGCCGATTGTGCCCGTTCACTGGTGGCTTGATCGAGTTCACGCGTTAAACGTTCCACTTCCATGCGTAGCTCGCCGACCGTCTTGGACGATGAATCGCCGCCGCCACCAGCACCTGAATCCGAAGACATGTTGCGAAAGACTAAAAATGCTCTTGATGTGATGATATGTTGATGTTGTTGATGATGAAGTGTCAACGGCGATGGCAACGAGGACTACGACTCAGTGTTGGTGGTTAGTTGTTGCTTCCTTTCGGCGTTCGTGGTGCTCCTTTTGCTGGTCTTGTAAATTGTATTTTGACGAAGTTTTGTTTATTTTGGAAAATAAAAGTGTGGGAGCAGAAATATTACAGTTGGACGGTTGCGGAGAAATAATTTTTTTTTGGGGAAAAAGGATGGACTTGATGTGGGAATATGTGGCAAAGCGTAACGTTTTTTTTTTGTTACAGTTTCCCTTTTTTCAATATTTTATTTTTATTGCATTTAGTGTATTGCAGTAAAAGGTGTGGCAACTCTTTTTGTGTTTGTGGGCGGAATTGTGATGTATTTGTTTTGTCGTTGCCGTTGTTTGTTTTGGCCGTAGAAGTTTCCTTTTGTCTGTTTGTATGTCGTTGTATTAGATTTGGAGGGTTTATTTCTGGTTTTGATTCATAAATTCTTTTTTTTATATTAATTGGTTTTAAATTTTTGTATCTTGGACGTATTTTTTTATATTTCGGTTGGAATTTTGTTTTGTTTCTTTAACTTCACTATGACGGGCCAGAGACGGAGACCAGACACAAGAGAACAAACAGTCACAATAGCGCGTTCGGTCTCTCACTCTATATATCTCTCTCTATTGCTCACTTTTGTTAAGTTAAATGCTCTCTTCCGTTTTTTTTTCTTCTGTGCGTTTCTTTTGTTCTGCAATTTGGTTTTTCCTTTTCACGTACCTTTTTGGTATCTCTTTTTGTGATATCTAATAAGAAATTTTAATCAGACGAAATTTTTGGTAAACTACTTATAACTCGTCCGACAAATTGCAAATTATTATCTTTGTTATTTACCAAAAACACAAAACAAAAAGATTTTTTCGATCTACTGCCGTCATTGGAGCAACAGCAATAGTGACATCACGATTTCGTTTTCACACTACACTGATTTTTTCCACTTCTTTTGTGATGTCTTTTTCAACACACTTTCTTTTTTTGTTTGCGAAAAACAACAATTTTTGCGAGTTATTTTTTCCGTTCGTGCAACAGAAATAATCCAAATTGGTTTAGCACATTTCGTTGTCCAGTCTAAACGTAAATTATGCGGATTTAAGTGTTCTTGTGTTGTTGCAAATTGAATACAATTTGTAGTATTTTCTACACAAGAAAATGTAGTTTCTTTTATTACTTTTCCTTTTACACGCACACACACACACACAGACACGTCTCTTCTCCAAGTGAGTGAGTGACGGAATGCGCACGAATGCAAAATGAATTATGAAGCAGAACAGTGGTGAGAACTTCTATACACTTGTGTACAATTGTGGGGGGACAATCGAATACGTTTGTCAGACTTGGTATTTGGTACTACATAGCGGGAGTGACCTAAATAGCGGCATGAAGGCGCGTTCAGAAACATGCATTTATTTCATCGGTAAATTTGCTATGATTTGTAGTGATAATTAAAATTTAATTGTAGGTGTTTATTTGACGGCGTCAGTGTAATGAGGGAGTAGTTTTATTGCAAAATTAGCAATTTTGCATCCGTTTATTTATATGCTGATACACCTAAAACTTTGGTCAATCGTTTTTTCCTTATTGGTCTGGTTCACTCCATAACACTCTTATTTTTATACATTTTGGAAATATTCCAGTAGTAAAAATTAAAGTTCGGTACTAGTTCGGTACTAGTTGTTCATAGGACAGTGAACTTGTTAACATTCCATATAAACAACTTTCTCATTTAACACGTAGTTGTCCTATGATTAGAAATTATAGTCGGGCGGTAACTGATTGTCACCTCTGAACTAGTTTGGAACCACTTCAAAGGGGTTAATACAAACTTAAATATGTTACGAAAAAACTTATAAGACGTTCAACATACTTTTTAAAGTAGGTGAAAAATACAATATTTTGGCAAAAGTGCAGAAAATTGTGCGGGAGCCCAAAAAAATGCCATCCCCAAATACGCCCTAAAACACGAAAATCAAAGTCAAATTTGGCGCTAAGGCCCAAAGGGCCGGAGGCCAAAAAAGGGGCCCCTTGGGTTCTATGATAACCCCCCATGTGTGGGTACTCAAATGAAAGATATTTTTGAGACGAATCCAACGGTGGTATTTTTATATACAAAAAAAAAATTTTAAAAAAACCGAAAAAATCATGGAAAAAATTAGAAAAATTTAAGGAAATAAATTGAAAAATTAAAAAAATAATAGAAAAATTAAAAATCGCGCATTTAAAAAAAAAATCTGAAATATACCGTAAAAAATTTAAAAAAAATGGAGAACAATCATGTAAAAAAATTCAAAATAAAAAATGTCATCAAAAATGTGTGGAAATTTTTTTTTTTCATTTTTTTTTTAAAAAATAAAAAATTGAGAAAAAATTTTAGAACTGAAGGAAAAAAGTGGACTGTTTCAAGAAATATTTATTTTTTATTAAATTTTTTTTTTTCGAAAATTTCGGGAAAATTTAGGCAAATTCAATATAATTTGTAGAAAATGTTAAAAAAAAGACAAAAGTTGAAGAAAAATTTAAAAAATATTAAAAAAGCGAATTTTTGTATTTTTTTGTAGATGTATCCATTTAAATTGGTATTTGTTTTGCAAATTAGAGTGGTAAATGTTAAAAATTATTTTATTTTTTTTGTTATAAATTAGAAATTAGAGTACAAATAGATATGTTGGGATTAATAGCGCCGCAGTCAAAAAATATTATAATTTTTTTTTTTTGGTTTTTGCCGGGAAATATATTTTTTTCTGCAAATTAGAGTGTAAATAGATATGTTGGGATTAAAATATTTTTGATTTCTAATTCATCAACTAATAACAAACAACTGGTTATTCGACAATTTGGAGCTACATAGTTAATTTTGAAAGTAGTTCAGAATTCCATACTTTTGAACTGGTACGATTTTGAACTATTTTATATTACTAACAAACATGCTTTAAATTTTGATTACAGACTGAGAATACATAACTATTATCATAAGAATTTTTTTATATGTATAAAGTTTTTAAAAACTCAAATAATTGAATATATTTTTTTAATGAGCAAAATTTGTGAGTTGTATTTTGTAACCATAAAAATTCCAAAAGGTTTGGTTATTAAAACTATAAATAATTTAAAAAAAAAGTAGCTGGAAAGAGTTTTTGATAAAAAGACAGAAGTACAAACAAAATCCACGCCATCCTAAATACGCCCTAAAACGCTGAAATCAAGGTCAAAGTGCGAGTATTAAAATGAAAGATATTTTCGAGACGAATCCAATGCTGTAAGACCTTGCGAGATATTTTTGAATTGTAATTGGTGTAAATAGTAAGACCCATAGGGACAAATGTACCCTTTTACGCGTATTTTTATTAAAAAAAAAGTAAAATGAAATAGGCAATAACTGGCGTACGAAGCACATTGCGCCGCAGGCAAAATTTTTATTTTATTTAAAAGCATTCAGAATGATAATTAAATAACACAGTTTGAATTTCAACACATAAAAGTTAATTTTTTAATATCACTCGCCTTAAAGTTTTCGATAGTAACCCAAAAACAGGGGACCCGTAGGAGCTTAAAAAATTCACCTTCATCTCGAAAATTTATAAACAAATAAATATACTTCTGATAATTAGTTATATTTATAGAAATATAGAGAATTATTTTAATTTTATTTTATTTTATTTTATTTTATTTTATTATATTTTATTTTATTTAATTTTATTTAATTTTATTTAATTTTATTTTATTTTATTTTATTTTATTTTATTTTATTTTATTTTATTTTATTTTATTTTATTTTATTTTATTTTATTTTATTTTATTTTATTTTATTTTATTTTATTTTATTTTATTTTATTTTATTTTATTTTATTTTATTTTATTTTATTTTATTTTATTTTATTTTATTTTATTTTATTTTATTTTATTTTATTTTATTTTATTTTATTTTATTTTATTTTATTTTATTTTATTTTATTTTATTTTATTTTATTTTATTTTATTTTATTTTATTTTATTTTATTTTATTTTATTTTATTTTATTTTATTTTATTTTATTTTATTTTATTTTATTTTATTTAATTTTATTTTATTTTATTTTATTACTAGATTTAATAAGTCATCTATCATCTGAGTACCTGCATATCGATGTTTCTCTTTACAAATATTTGCCGTTGTCGTTCCTCAATTCCAGTAAACGTACAAATACTTTTTGAAGGCAGTGTTTTGTTTTTCCTCTTGCTCATCTACGTTATCACAGAGTTTGTTTTTATCGCAACTTTCTCCCATGTAAACATTTACGAATTATGCCCCAAATACCCTCAGCGGCATAACACATGTTTCCACTTTGCTTTTGCCATCCCTGGCAGAGATAATGCGACTCTGCGGTCTGTGGTTTTGTCAGTGCCGTCATTGTCAAACAGCTGTCCAAGCAGAAAATTTTGTGAATTTGTTTGTTTGGCTGCTCTACCTTATGTGGAAATAGCTGTGAAAACTATCAATTAATCGTTTTAAACTAATGTCGGAAAATGTGGAAAACGTTTGGGGGAATTCAATAAGCAAAAAGCCTTTAGCTTTTTGGTAGTAGAGAAGTGCATATAGCGAACAAAGTTATTTTATCGGCGTATAACAATTGCGTGATTGCGATTGTAAAGAAGATTCCTACCAATAGCAACAACATAACCACTAACATCGAGATTCTTGTTTTCCATATAACAACAACAACAACCAAGTCGGCAACACAACACAAGGTGTGACTCCCAGCCAGGGCAACTAAAAAAAAATAACGAAATAAAGTGAGACCCACTAATAGGATGTCGCTATTTTTCTTATTTGAATTAATCTAAGTGATATTGGAAAACAGTATATTTGCATATCCAATAAGAATCAGTAATAATATATCCCACTAATTACAGGTGCTGCTGGACTACTACGGACGACCAGGAGGCACATTTTGTGTGGGTGTTCTAAACCAGTGACTAATACTCTACTATAAGAAGGTGTCGCAACACGCAGCTATAGCAGCTGGCACGCACGTTGCAACTGAAACACACACACACAATGGAAACAAAAGAGGTCTTGGGACGGGAAGGAAGGGATGCCAAAAATTTGGTAGTCTACAAGATATGTGATGACAAACCACTTACTCTGTCGTCGGCATATGAAAGTAAGTTTGAATTCGTGAATTTTTATTAATGTTGCACAAAATTGATAAATTTATCGAGGACAAATGGAGTTGGTAACTTTTTGTGTGGGGGTATTTGTGTCTGTGTCTGTGCCTAAGCGGCATAAAAAAGATATGCAGATTTTTAAAGTCAGGGGAAATTTAGCGCGATACCGATTTCGTTTTTTGGTTTGACGCTATATGACCGACACGATGTTAAGCTGTTAAAACAGTACAGAGGTAGAATATTATGGGATTGCAAAACTTTGAAGCTTTGGAAACAAAAATTAACGTATATTTCACATTTTAAAATTGTATTTCGTCTCCACTAAATTTTGGCAATGTATTTTAGACATTTGGGAAGTTGACGATGACTATTCCAAAATTCACTGATTTCCTTTCTTAATATTATTTGTTTACCTTTCAGTTTTTGTAATACGAATACAAAGTGGCATTAACTTTACTTTTCGCACTTTTTCCATTTCAGAATCATTGACGCATCGTAAGCCGCCCAAATCTCCAAATGCTCTACTGCTGCCTTCACCTCTGACACCTAAAAAATCGCATTCTCCATCAAGACATGCAAGCAAGCACTCCACAGGACCCCGAGTGCGCAGCGCATCTACGGGCAGAGACAAAAAATCCGAATTACAGGCTCGCTACTGGGCCTTGCTCTTTGGCAATCTCCAGAGAGCCGTCAATGAGATTTACCAAACAGTAGAATGTTATGAAAACATCTCCTCATGCCAAGAGGCTATATTGGTTCTGGAGAATTATGTAAGAGATTTTAAAGCACTTGGAGAATGGTTCAAAGTCTCATGGGATTATGAGTCGAGACCGTTGCAGCAGCGACCGAACTCGTTGGCGTGGGAAGTACGCAAAAGTAATCCAGTGCCACGTGTAAGAGCCAAAAGTCTTTCCAGTCCCACAGTGTCTGGCAAATCTAGTCCTTGTCCCTGCTATTCGGGCAAAAGTTCACCATGTTTAGAGGGTCTATCACCTCGCAAGGGGGTACGTGTAAATGTGCGTGAACTTTTTGCATCATCAAAGCGTCTAGCCAATGATGCCCACAAAGATTGTGAGTCCACTCAACAACAGCAACAGCAGCAACAGCCTGTAGTGGCAGAAGAAACACCGCCCATGGTATTGGAAAATCGCAGCCATCAATATGCTCAAACAGATTTGGAGGATGATCATTTGACTTTAGCCGGTATAAGAGAGAAAATGCAAAGGGAACAAGAGGAAAGAGAAGCGGCGGAAGAAAATGAAAGGCAACAGCTGCAAGAGCAGCTACAACAGGAACAGATGGCGGAAGAAAGCAATCAACAGCAGCAGCAACAACAACAGCCGGTCGAAGATATCAAAGAAGAACCCACGGCTTTAGAAATGACAATACAAAAGCTCGACACTATGGAAAATGCATTTTTGGCCACAAATGCAATAAAGGAGCCCACACCACCTGAAACATTACTGAAGAAGGTAGAGCCCATCGAAGAGAAAACCGCCAAATTAAACAATGCCACAACGGAAGTCTCTAAGAAGGTATCATCTGCACAAAATCCATCGACTCAAAACAGCCCGTTGAAATATTCTAGTGTTTTAAATAGACCGGCTGCCATTTCATCCTCATCATCTGCAACCAACAACAGTTATAATCCCGTAAAACCGATGCTGAATACCAAAGTATCGACACTAAGAGCTACGGCAGCAAAATCAAATGTGCCACCCTCTAAAACCCCTGCAAGTCCGGTTTTGAGACGTTCAGCCACTACCGCTTCGGTGGGCGCTGCTAAACCGCCAATAACAGGCGCGGGACGTACCACTTTACGCAACAACAAAACTGCCCTAGCTCCTCGCAACAAAACCGATGTCTATGGACCGCCATCAAACGTGGCCAGCAGACTTTCAGCTCGATCGCGTACCATGATTGAAATTAACAATGGCAATAATCAAGGGAAAACTTGCGGTAATATCCTTAAAAAGAACACATCCTTCAAGTCATCCTCCCTAGGCAATAATACGACATCGCTCAAGACTTCAAAAGACGACATTGGCAGCTCCACATCCACGCTGAAGGCGAGTAACGAGAAGATATCCTCATCACGCAACAGTATTAACCAACATCCAGTTCAGACAGGAGGAGAAGAGAGGAAATCGGAACCCAAACAATTGCCTAGTAATGACAATAATGATGGATGGCTGACGGTTAAGAATCGCCGTCGTTCGAGCATGCACTGGTCTTCGCGTTTCAATCAACCCACAGGATACGCCAGTCTGCCGACCTTGGCCCTATTGGATGAACAAGAAAGTGATGACGAAGTAGACACCACAAAAGCCTCACCGGAAAAGGCAAAAGCACCCCAAAACGGCAACAACAGTAAATTTGCAAAGGGCACCAAACCGAGCAAAGCTCCAGAGAAAAGCAGTAAAGCATCATCACATTCCATAAGACCAGAAATTAAAAATGCCAAAGCTAAAGTTAATTCGTTGCCAGCCCAAAAGAAAAATCCCAATTCGCCCAAAGCAGCAGTGCCAGAGAAAAAGGAGACACATCTGGCCTCCACGACCAGAAATGTCGTCAGCATACCCAACAGACAGACTTTCATCAAACGGCAAAAGTCCGATTTAACGGGTCTTAAAATGACCTCTTTGCACAAGGAGTACATGCGTAGTGAGAAATTGGCTCTAAGGAAACAGAATAACTCTCTAAACGGCTCCGCCAAGTCTTCAGAGATAATAAATCACAATTATCTGGGAGGATCGGGTGACATATCGGACATAAATTCATCTGCCGAAACCATAGTGGAAGCTCAAAATAATCTTTTATCGTCGGCTGACCTTCTAACGGCCGACATTGTCTCTGGGGATCAAAACAAAATCGACATCAAGATACAAACAAATCGCGACTTTTCCAAAACCATTGGTGATCTGTACAAAAGTATTGCCAATAGAGTGGATAATTCCCTGGTAAGTTCCCAGACTGGCAATGGACCTGGCGCCCTCTCTAGTTGTGACGAAAATGATGAATGTGATGAACATCAGCGTTTGCTGGTGGAAGAACAGGAATCGTTGGAAAGGCAGATCCGCGAGTTGGAAAGCACAGAAATCGATGTCGATACGGAAACCGATGAAACCGACTGCGAGGTTGGCATACTGGGCACAGACCGTGACGATGAAGAAGATCGTGACGACTTCAACGCTAACATAGACGCTTCATCGATTGTGTTTGTACCAATCAATGAGCACGAAGATGATTCCAATCTTAGCTTAGAGACACGCTATCAGGCTCTGCTTTCGGAAATGTCTTGGGGTGAGCGAGAAGAAGCTTTGGCTACCCTCCAAGCCTATGTGTCGCGGCATCCCGGCCGAGCTCAAGAATTACACCAGAAGCTATCTTCGCCGTCACGACGCCGATCTCTGCAGGAGACCTTAAAGAAATACCAGGCCAAACAGGCCAGAGCTCAGCAAAAGCGCGAGCTGCTGCAAAAGGAGAAAGCCATTAAGATACAGCAACTCTTGACTCGCGTCGAAGATGTAAAAGCCGCCAAAAGGCAGCTTATAGAAGATAAACGTCTCAAGATGGAGGGGCGACTACAAAGGGCCGCCGAAAATCGCGAACAGTATTTAAGACAGATAATCGAAAAGGCACACGATGAAGAAAAAAAGTTAAAAGAGATTAACTTTATCAAAAACATAGAGGCGCAGAACAAACGTCTTGATCTCATTGAATCCTCTAAGGAAACCGAAGGCCGTTTGCAAGACCTAGAGCAGGAGCGACAGAAACGGCTGGAGGAGAAGGCAGCTAAAGAGGCAGCAGTTGAAAGGCGACGCCAAGAGCTAGAAAAAGCTCGCCAGCGTAAACTAGAAAAAATGAACGAATCGCGTTTGGAACGCGAGCAACGTATTGGCAAAATGCAAGAACAAAAAGAAAAACAGCGCCAAGCCCTAGCACGAGAGAAGGCCAGGGACCGAGAGGAACGTTTGTTGGCTCTGCAAGTACAACAACAACAAACCACAGAAGAATTGCAGAGAAAAATTCTACAAAAGCAAAAAGAGTCGGCACGTAGGCATGAAGAAAATATTGAGCACATACGCCAGCGAGCCCTTGAATTAACGATACCCTCAAGAAATGTAGAAGAAAACGGGGCTATTAGATCAGATCAGGAAGATCAGCAGCTGGAAGATGGTGATCTGTCTTCTACTGTCTCCGATGTGGGTAGCAGGGAACACACTAGGGGCTACAAAAAGAAAATGAAAAAACTTAAACAAAGAATGTCACAGGGGTAAGTTAAGCCACCCGTTTACAAATCTAATAGTAACTTTTGTCATAACATTTGCTTTTTTTTTTGCAGAGCTGAGGAATATATGAAAGAATTGCAACCAGTTCCCCTTCATATGAAACGTGAATCTCAAGTACCCAAATATCTTAACTTGGTCAATAAAGGTGGCGGCTCTCAAGGCCTTGAACGTTCACTCGGACATTTGTTAAGGATTATGGCCAAAGCTCAAGTTTTTGATTTTCAATGTTTTCTTCTAATGGATGGTCTCGGCGTTATTGCATCGAATGTAATTACACCGGGTATGCAAGATGACTCTGAAGTTTCCAAAAAGTATGTTGTACATTGTTTTGTAATTTATGTACATCTTTTCTAATGTACGTTCGTTTTGATTTTAGAGCTGTTGTTATTGCTGTGCAATTGTATCGCAATGCGTGTACTTTGTGTCCACAAATTGGTCGCCATGCAATTTTAGGAAATTCAGTAATTGGTCTATTTGATGCTCTATTCCAGAGTTTACAGGTGAGTGAGAGTTTTTGTAATTAATTTTCGAAAATGTATACATAAAACAAATATTAGGAACCGACTGCATTTCATGCGAGTATTTTGCATTTGCATTCGAAAGCGATTGAGGGTTTTTTAATTGATTTGATAGTATAGCGTCTTCAGAGATTGTCAAATTTTGACTTAGCTGCGTCTCTAAATTTGTATTAGAAAACCATTGAAGTCATTCAAACTCGTGAATTTCGTCGAAAATGGAAAAAATAGAATTACTTCGTTGCCTTGATAAAGGCGTGAATGTGCCAAAATTGCCTTTTAATACACAGGTGTTATCTATAAGTGTCCGGTGATCATGTTGAGATTTTATTACTATCGAAACTTGTTATGAAATGACATTACATTTTTGTGCTTTCAACAGTTGTTTGAAAAAAAAAACCATATAACGTTTGCGTTCAGAAATGGTTTGGAAAATGATTTGGAAAATAATCATTTAAATGCAGAATATTAAATTAAAAATCAAAATTGCTATTTGAATTTCAGAAAAGATCAATTGATAACCAGAAATTCCAACTTAAAACCAGATATGATCAAGTTCAAATCAGAAATTCTAATGAAATTAAGAAAAGACCAATTGAAAATCGAAAATTATACTTGAAATTCGGAAAAGGCCTATTGAAAACCATTGGAAAGTCAGAAAAATATCAACACAAAGTGTCTCAACGGTCATTTATCGACTCCAGAGATCCCATATTCATGAGTGCACCATATTAACACGAATATTTGATTAATCACCCTATCTAAAGGACGAGGTCAATTTATTTAATTTCAGACTCTATTTGTCTCTTCCAAGTATGGACTGGACGTCCTCTTCTTCGATTGCCTTATGAATTCCATTCTATAGCGTTTCTCGTTGTTGTTGTAACAGCTGGTGGTTAGCTGGGGTGATAATTATTTATACCGATTTTCAATTTATCGGCACTCGATCGGGCATATAATCCGATTATCATACGATCATTGTTGGTAACTCTGTTTCGTTCCTTTGTAGATAACAAGGTTTGTGTCAAGGATTGTTAGATGTTGTGAGTTTAACCGCCAAATTACACCAGAGATGGCGCCAGCTGGCTTGTTGATTTGTATGAGATGTTGATAAATCATTTTCCTTGGTCCTTGCGCAATCTGGATTTTTGTAGTGGAAGCATCTAGGATGAGTTTTGTTGGCTGGAGAACTCGAAAGTATTTGAAAAGTAATTAATTTTTCATTGATGTTGATTTGGCCAGTGCCCCGGCCGGGAATCGAACCCGGCACCTTCGGATTGCTAGTCTACGTCGCTTCCACTAAGCTATCGAAGGCCACTAAAACGCTAACGCTTGAATTCGTCGTTAAACTGTAATTTTCGTTGTTTGAGTCTAAAAATATATATATTCCCGTCGATCCTATAAGGAGCATAGGGCCTCAACACATCTCGGTACATGATCCTATCTTGTGCTAACATCTTCACTTAGCCCCAGGATTTGCCAATTAATGTAATTTCAGAGTGTGGCTAAACTAACGCCATTTTCGTTTTTAATTTCTACGGCTATAGGTTGCTGGTTCCATAGTTTCCATAGTCTTACGTTAGAAATGACCCTTGACCAGAATATTCGTAGAATTCTTCGGAGACATTGTATCACAAACACTTGTATCTTTTGCATTTTTCGGACGGCAGCATTTCATGTTTCACAGCCAAATAGTAGGGTTGATTTTACATTTGTGTCTTAAAATAGAAGCATGTTAATTCTCAATAATGCCCGAAGCTCTCCTACATCTCAATCATGACATTAAAGTTTTCTAAGTTAAACCAAATCCTAGGAATCTATTCGTGTCATTCTCCAACTGCATAGTGCTGGGTAATGAGTTCGATAGATTCTGTCCTTTCCTCATCATGGTTTGGACAGTGACAAAAGATTGACAGATCTCCGCTGATTTACGATATGTCTCGCATTTTCACAGAATGTTTTAACATTCCAATAATTTAATTGGAGATTGATCCGACCGTTGCATGATGGTTAGACCACGCGACTATTGTGGGTGGAGATTTAGGTTTCGATTCTTGTCTCAGTCATCTAAATTTATTTCGTCGTTTTAATCGAGAATAATGCGAGAAGATCCAATCATTCATGATGTGTAACAAGAGTTATGCTGGACTGCTATCCTCCAGCTAACTTCTTACTGCTTTTATAGCGAATTTATCCTCTTGGTATACACTACATTGATCACAAGGTCTACGAGATAGACATCCGTAGTTCTATGCATCATTTGGTTTGACTCATCCATGTAGAAATTCTGGTTTTCCTCTGCAATCTGGGTGCTCTGTTATTCTTTAGTTTCTATCCTGAATTGAAGTATGTATATCATTTTGTTTGGTTTAGTGGCTCTCCCTTCGAATACAATACATTTGCCGGAAACTCTAAGGTAATTCCGGGAACTATTCCAGGAACAACCATAGAATGGCAGTTACTCAATTAAATATGTTTTGATGATATATCAGTTTTAAAGTTCCCGCTTTTTTCTTCTTATTTGACGGTTACAATGCATTTTTATTCATCAAGAAATCCACGCACCTCGGTCTTTTGCGCCTAGTAGATAGTAAGTCATATTAAATTTGGATTATAAGCTATCAACGATCTAACTTTTTGTTGATTTTGACAGTCTTTCTAATTGAATATGTATAACAAAGCTCCGTAACACCCTCAAATTCTTGGCTTGCGATTAAAAACCGGTTTTCGTTACTTTCCTTGCCTGAAGATACCGAATTCTTTGCGATTTTAGGAAGATGAATTTTAGACCTTTCCAACGATATATATATTTATACCAAACATGTTAAATTCCAATTAGAATTAGCAATTGATGCAATTGGTTTATATTTTCTAATTCATCAAACAATTACAATTAGTTCAACTAATTCCCATTAGATAATTAAAATTTTTATTCCAATGGTAAAACTAATTGCAATAAGTTGCCATTAGCAAAAAAAATTGGTTTACCTTTAAAATTAGAAATCTAATTGACTTCTGCTTATGCAATTAGATTTTTGAAAATATCAAAATAATTGATTCTAATTTGAGATAATTGAATATCTAATTTCATTAGCAGAAGTCAATTAGATTTCTAATTATAAAGGTAAACCAATCTTTTTTGCTAATGGCAACTAATTGCAATTAGTTTTACCATTGGAATAAAAATTTCAATTATCTAATGGGAATTAGTTGAACTAATTCTAATTGTTTAATGAATTAGAGAATTTCACAAAAGAAGGTTAATTAGCAATCATTACCATTATCTAATCATTATTTAACATCTTTGATTTATACTATCTTTCCCGACTCGAGTTGTTCCACCCGTACTTACAATGAATCCTTCTATGTATTTGGCCGATGACATAACGATTTTTTCTAAAAAGGGGGTGGCACCGTCCCTTTTCGCAGAAAAAGTAATTTTTCTTGAACGACCAATTTATCTACCAAATCTTCGTGCCTGTAATGGTTTATGAGATACAGCCATTTCAAATTTCGAGCTTTATGGGCGGTCTCACGCCCTTTTTTTAGGGGAACATATACGCCAAATCTCAAGGTTCTAACCTTAGCCGTTAGGGCTAGCGAATGAGCTTTTATATATATGCTAGATAGAAGCTTTGTGCTTTTTTCAACTATTTTCTAAGTTTAAAGAAGTTTCTATTTTATTAGGATACCCTAATATTTATTGAAAGTGTGTGCTTTTACGATTAATACGCATATTTGATTGTAAAGATTGGTTATTCAAGTTTTCCAATGACCGCTATTTTCTCCTAAAATAACGGGAAACGAGTAGACTGTTTGTTTGTTGAAACAACATACTTGTTTTGAAACTTATTTATCAAAGATCCAACTGTTGCTGAGTGCTTCTTAAAGTTTGAAGAGGCCTTAGTAACATTCCGCAGAGTTCTATATCATCCAAGTACGCAAGCAGCACGAGACTTTTTTTTTATAGACGTTACTAGTCAGGTTTACTGCAACTATTCCCATGATCATCTCTATTAATATGTTTAAGATAAAGCAGAGCGGACTATCGCTCCATCACTTAGTATATACAAGCTCCGTATGATTTTTGTCTATCTTCACTGCAGACTACCTGAAGGGCAGTATTATCCCGCGTTGCCGTATCGGGATTTTGACTGTAGCTTTAAAAAGTAGGTGTCAATCTTCATTTCTTGGACCTCTCCCGCAATAGTAGCAGGCTTGGGTTAAACAGGTCTAAAGCCACTCTGACAAGGTTCAGTAATGCCTGTTGAGGCAGGATTTTGTCTATCATAAATCACACTCCTGCAGTAGTTAGTACCCACATTCGGATCATTCACACATTTCATAAGCACAGCACATAGAACAATCAGATTAAAATTTTCAGGCTTGCATTTGTTTAGCCAGCCAAATCGTGTTTATGGGGTGGTGCGTTACGGCCTTTAAAAGCTCTGTCGGAAGTCCATAGTCTCCCGCAGCACTGTCTTCGTTCTGGCTAAGTGGTAGGAAATCTGTTCCGTGATCGCTGATTTCGTCACTTGTGTTGCCTTCGGGAATGATATGAGCAAGGAAATGTTCTCTTCATATTTTCAGAATACCCCGAGTATTCGAGATCAAATTTTTATCACTGTCTTTTACTGGGGGATTTCTGTTCCAAACCTTTTTCTTTGTACTATTTGGTAGCATTTTTGATCATATTTGATTTCCTGTCCCGTACATGAACGTTTCCGTCAATCTCCTCAATTCACGCATTCCTATTGACTACATGCTGCATTATCTTCCTCAGACAAAACACGACATTCTTCATTGTAGCAGGACTTGTCTATGCGTTGAATGTCATACCCAAGTACAGTCGTTGCGAGAGTATTCATAAATTTGCAATATGCTGCCACTGTACCACTGTTAGCTTGCAGTTATTGAGATAGTTGGCAGGAATAGGCATTGGCTATATCGGGGAGTATGCAGCTTGCGGTGATCAGCTTTTTAAGCGTTTGGCTATGAATGTTGTGGCACTGCCTAATCATCTATATAAATTGTGATACGAGTCTATATTAACACCACTAATCACACGCATTTCCATGATTTTTGAGACATGCCTTACATAAATTACCACGTGACTTGCTGACTCAAAGCCAAAGTCTCTAGTGCCTTCTGTCGGAACGTGTACACAAATCGGCATGAGGCTATATATCTAGGTCTTCTACCAACTATGAATCCACATTCATATTCGTGTATTTCTGAATGTCAGCTTTCCTTTCGTCATCGCCGATCAAGCACCGATCCGAATGGCCTAATTTTAATGACTCTGCCGCATAGATCTGGCTAAATTTGAGCAATGGCCTGGTTTATGTTGATGTGCAGGCTATCGGACGATTACTGCTCAGTGGAACAGACTTGTGACTTCAGAAAACTTCATTAGAAAAAGTATATCAAAGTTTATAATCCGAGTCAAGTCTTTGAATTTGCCAAAGAAATTGTCAAAAGACATAAGTTATAATCATTCTGCAGCCATCGTCGGTAATAGCCTTACCAAACTTGTTTACGAAAAAGTATGAAACAATGACGACTTCTGCCCAAAATTCGCATCAAACATTATCTTTTGGTGAATGTATTACCTCGTGTGGTTTGGCAGCAATTATGTTTGATAACACAGCAATTCTGTCGAAAACTTTATCGATCGCTAAATATAATTTGTCGGCCAAAATTTGTGTCCTCTTCCAAATGGTCCGAAACCCACTCAGCAAACAAACGCTGTTTTCTATGGTCATTAACTTTGGACTCCTCGACCAGAGATATCTTATACAGTTGCAGGCCGTAGACCTGATGCTAAATGCCGAGTTCTTGTGCTCGGCGAGGAATTAACTGCCTCGGATTCTCCAGCACAATTTCACTTAAGTTAGGTTGAGGACATGTAATGACAGAGCACAATTCCATGCCATTATAACACTCGGAGACCATTATGGTCCATTGTGATTGTCCTGATTTATGAAAGAAGAAATATAAAGGGAAGAATGTTTTACAATAAAATAATGAGTTTACACGAGAGTCCACACCATCAATTACCGGCAGTCTGAAGTTCTCAATGAGATATTCGCGTGTGAATAGTACTAGTTCCCTTTTTGTGGATTGACATTCAGACCACAGCTTGTGGCCCATTCTGATAAAGATCGTAAGTCGTCCTGTATGAGGGCACTTAAAGTTGGAGCAAATCTACCTGTAACGTGGCCGCATAGGCTACAATCTTCCTTCTATTTCTCTCTCTCTAGTCGCCAGCTTCCTCGCAGTACTCATGCCAAGCGTGGAGTTGATTATACGGTTTGACAGCATAGAATCAATCCAGTTTCTAAGCAAAAGAGGTGTTTCAGTCTACTTTAACGCTTCCGTTATAGCTGTGGATGTCACATTATTGAAGGCCCCTTCGATGTCGAAGACTGCCGGTATTGTGTATAAAGCATTTCCTAAACTGTTCTCCACATGGCCAACCACTTCGTACAGAGCGCTGTCAACAGATCTCTCCTTATGGTATGCATGCTGCGCTGAACTGATGAGGCCATGCTCCAGGTTCTGTTTCAGGTGTAAATCAATTAGCCTCTCCAAGGTCTTTAAAAGAAACGATGATAGGCTGATAGGTCTGTAGTCCTTTGGTAACGAACCTTCACTTCTTACTTCTCTTAAAACTTCCGTTGGTATCGGTGCAATGACGAAAGATATCTGCTGTAACATAGCCGAATAGGTTTCGTCCATCTCTGGAGACTTATAGGATTTAAAGGTATCCAAAGCCCATTTCACTTTTTCCTCATTAATCACGTCGTTCACTAATGTTCCGTGTGCTGAATCTAGCGTTTTGGGCGGCCTCCACTGCATCCCATGTGTAGCAACATTTTTGCATTCTGGGAACTGTGTACTCATCAAGATTTCCAGCGTGTCCTCTGCGGACTTAGTCCAGTCACCGATGGTTTCTGAATGCATCCGAATACTTTAGGGTCCTTCGAGAGTAATCGCCTAAAACGCGCATTCTCGCTCCGCTTGCTCCTTAGACCGTTTGGCCCTGTTGGCTTATGTCCATATTCCATATTCGTTAGAGTAATATCTATTACCGTTTCGCAAACCCTATTCCGAAAAGTGAGGATGTTTCCCCTGTTACAGATTTTAAGGTTGGTCAGTAATATATACTCTAGTAATCTCTTGCCTCTCTTGTTTGTCCTTTCACTTCCCCATTGCGTGTGATGTAGTGCCTCGTGATGTATCCGTGAACATTGTTGTGATGTCCAAATTTCACTTACCACAGATCAAAGTTCTCGGCCGATCTGGCGTTCTTTTGACGTATGGATATTAGATGATCGTTTATCTAACCGGTCGTCTCGAATTTAACCACAAACAGTTAATGAGTTGGCATTAAAGGACCACAGTGCCTGCAGCAAAATGGAAGAAACGCGAGAAACGTTTGAACTAACAAACATTTATTTTTATAATTATTTTTTATTATTTGGAAGAACTATTTAATTATGTAACTTCACATGGTGATCATGGTGACATCAGAAATCGTAAAATAAACAGTTTGTTAGGAAGATCCAAAAAAAAAAACAACATAACTGCCACAGTTTGCCAAAATCCACTCGTACCAACTGAAAATCCCTTTAGATTTTAACGTAAATGTTAACAACACACTGCCAATTTATACATAGGTGTTGGCCGTTTGTATTACAATTTAGCAGTGGGTAAAAATAAATGTTTCTTTTTGTCTTATAACTCTTTGTAAAATTCTACTGCTCATCAGCTACAAGTGGGTTTGGTTACTTCAAACCTCTCTTTTAACTGATATACAAAAAAGGTTTGTGTTATCAAAACATCCTGAATCATCATTTTAACTTGTTTACTCGCTCCTAGGATGAGCATATGCGACACAAATGAGAGTTTAATTTATTGCTCCAATGTCATTTGTGTCAACGAAGGCGCCACTTGATAACCCAACAAATGAGTCGCTGTAAACTTGCCACTCGCTTCTTGCACACCATAAGCAGCGTCTCAGACGTTGCTACAAGCCTCCAACCACCAACCTCCGCCACCATTACCATCATCATACACCGATTTACAAAAAAAACGGAGGCGACTGGATGGAAGTGGTACAATTAAATGAAATACGCGCGCGCTTCTCAAGCCTATAATCAAATTGAAAAATAAACAAAAGAGCAATCATCACTCGACGCAAATAACGTTGGTGACACAATAAACAAATAAGACACCTAAAACTTAATTTAAATCGCGCAGTTTCCAACGAACCTTATAACTTTTGAAAATAAACAAATTTTGTCAAAAGATTGGACGTTTTGTTGAGAGGCAGAATCTGTGCAGAACTTTTGCTTCAGGCTTTACAACAATTTCAACAATTTCATTGGCACTTAAGTGTCTGCTACAAAAAAACAAACGCTGATTCCAAATGCTACAAACAACAAAGACAATCACTTTTAGAAACTATTCGGCAAAGGTAATAAATTCTTGTGGCAACATCTTTTAGCACCCAAAATTTACAGAGCATACTTTTGGGCGAGAAGAATGGTTGGGAGCAGGGAGCACATACGAGGGCTGCTATATATATTTCTGGCCTAGGCAACAATAAGTGTTGCCAGGTGCAATCTGATATTTCCATTGGAAAGGTTGACATTTTTTAGCATAACATCACTCAGAACGTGTTGTCATTTAATCGTGAATTGTTAAACTTACAGAGCTTTGAACAATTCAATTCCGTTAAAAAAATGGAATTGACACGTGAGCATTTTCGTGCGATCATTTTTCACAACTTTCGACGTGGATTATCCAGACAAGAGTGCATCGATGAACTTAAGTCTTTGTATGGTGATCAAGCACCATCATATAGCACCGTGAAAAACTGGTATAACGAATTTAATCGTGGTCGCAGTTCGCTCAACGACGAATTCCGTGAAGGTCGTCCAAAAACGTCCGTTGTGCCAGAGAACATTGATGCCGTGCGTGAACTAATAATGCAAGATCGTCATGTGACATACCGGGAGATAGAGGCATCCTTGGGCATTTCTCCCACCAGCATACATTCGATATTACAGAAACACCTGACCGTAAAAAAGGTTTGTTGTCGATGGATCCCGCACAATTTGACAATCGCTCAAAAAAAGGCTCGTGTCGATTGGTGCAAAGAAATGTTGAAAAAATACGATCGCGGTGCTTCAAAAGATGTTCATAAGATCGTCACAGGTGACGAATCTTGGATCTATGCGTATGAGCCCGAAACAAAACAACAATCGACCGTATGGGTCTTCGAAGACGAGCCAAATCCAACGAAAGTTGTTCGTGGAAGAAGCACTTCGAAGCAAATGGTCGCCTGTTTCTGCGGCAAAACTGGTCATGTGGCGACTATTCCGCTTGAGCAACGAAGGACGGTTAATTCTGAGTGGTACACCACAATTTGTTTGCCTGAAGTCTTCGGAGAAATTCGAAAAACAAACAAGAGAAGACGAATCATTCTTCACCATGACAACGCGAGCTCTCACACATCGGCTCAAACCAGCGCCTTTTTGACCGGCCAAAACGTCGAATTAATGGGTCATCCGCCGTACAGCCCTGACTTGGCACCCAATGACTTCTTTTTATTCCCGCACATCAAGAAAAAAATGCGTGGTCAACGATTTTCGTGCCCAGAAGATGCTATTGAAGCGTTCAAAAACCATGTTTTGGAGGTGTCTCAATCGGAGTGGAAAAAGTGCTTCGACAATTGGTTTGAGCGCATGCAAAAGTGTATAAATCAGGCTGGAGAATACTTTGAAAAACAATAAAACAATTTTTGATGATAAATATTCGCATTTTCATTATTAGGCCAGAAATATATATAGCAGCCCTCGTATGTGTTGCCAGATCGACTGTGTAGTTTTGAGATTGGTGGAATATGTGGACATACAGGGTGGACCAAAAGCCTTTTTGCTTTTCAAACAATGATAGAAAAAATCTTGATAAAAGGGATAGAAACTGTTTACGTGTTACGAAATTACAGAAATGGGGATATTATTTTTTTTAGAAATTACTTGATCTATATAGGATCTGATTATTTTGACACTGCAGCAACGTGTAGCGGAAATTTGACAGGAGTATGGTGATCGCGAAAACGTATCTTAATATCTTTATGAAGAATTTTAAATTAAATTAATTAATTAAAATTAAAAAATTTGCATTTAAGGTATTCCTAATGAAAAAAATCCATTGGTTAAAAGTCTGGGCTGATTGGTTAATGTCACCTCTCGTCTGCAAATAAAGCTCGCGAACTGCACGTTATAATTCGTTTGATGTGTGACAAGTTTCTTTTTGTAACGCTGGAGCCAGAAAGTTAAGTTGCATGGCAATATACCGCTCTGTATTCACTGCAATCGTGCTCTTTGATCCGCAATGTAAACCTTGTGTAATGTGGTGTTCTCGTCCAGTCGACGCCATGGTCGCCATAAGGACCTTACCGAAAAATAACTCCGGAGATGTTCCCTTACTAGGGCAATAATAAAAAATATGTTTATGAATGCTGTTATTCAAACATACAATCTTCTGAATAAAGTATTTAGATACGGAAACAATTGAATACCGATTTCGGTCTATTTTCAAACCGAATTGTTATCCAGAACATGGGTGTAAATTTGTATTTTGATTCAGCGATATCGATATTAATGTATGTTCTGTTTTCGTTGTACCCATATCGAATTTAGATCATCGAGAACTTTAGTATACGCTCGGCGAGTATTTATGATGGGTTTTGGGGCTCAAGACGATTTGAGATAATCGGAATCTTTCCATTATTTCTCCGAAACTATGGAAGTCAAATAGATCAGTTTCGTATCGGTACTTGGAAACGTGATCATTAGGGTAATTTAGGTAATTCAGGTTTAGGTATCAGCTACTCGATGACGTCTTGATGATTCGCGTTTGTAGAAGATTCAGGTAAATATTGCAATTCGGAAGTGTGTTGATGATTTAGGGTTGTTGGCAATTCCTGATTTGTATCAGCAACTCGCGGTCGTATTAATGATTCCAGTTTGTCGGCGACTCAGGTAAATAGTAGCAATTCAGAAATGTATTGATGAATTAAAGTTGTCGGCAATTCAGGTTCGCATCAGCAACTGGCAGTCGTATTGATACTTTGGGATTGTCGACTATTTAGGTTAACATCAGCAATTCGGAATGCATTGATATTTCAGGGTTGTCGGCAGTTCAAATTCATATCAGCAATTCTTAATCATGTTGATGATTCGGCAGTCTAGTCTCCTATCTAAAACTCGAGATCGTGGAGGTTACTCATATTATTTGGACGTTCAGCTTCGTATCTACAGCTGGGGATCGTGGTGGGAAATTTAGGATCTTCGGCAACTCAGCTTTGAATCGTATTGAATCCCACCCGACGGAGTCTTAGTATCAACGGTTCTAATTTCTTTAATGCTATTGGAACAAGAGTATCTTCGTGTGCCAGGCCGAAGTCTGACAAACCGACCGAATTTAGGTTAAACCAACTGAAATTGGGTTCAATCAACCGAAGTAGGTGTTGACACTCCAAAGTCCGATTAAACTGACCCAAGTCGAGTTAAACCAATCGAAATTGAGATTAACCAACATAATTGGGATACAACAAACGGAAGTCCGATTAAACCCACCGGTCCTGTTAAACCGATCAGTTTCCGATAAAATCAACCGAAATTGGGTTAAACCAACATAGTTGGATTAAATGCTCTCCGAAGGGCAAGAAGGATCAGGCACAAAGCAACTTGACAGCAAACTTCGCTGCGTTAGTAAGCGGTTTTAACCAATAAACCGATAAATTTGGGTTAAACCAACTAATATTGGATTCAACAGACCGGGATCTGATAAAACTGGCCGAAGTCGAGTTGAACCATCTGAAATTGGGGTCAACCAACCAATGATTTAGGAAGTTGGATTCAATAGACCAAAGTCCTGTTAAACTGACCGGAGTCGAAGTTGGATTAAACAGACCATAGTCTGATTAAACTGACCGAAGTAGAGTATAACCAATTGAACCTGGATTCATCATACCAAAGTCCGATTATATCGACAGAAGTCGGATAAAATCAATGGAAATTCAGTTCAAGCAACAAAAGTTCGAATTCAACAGACCGAAGTCCGGTTAATCTGAGTCGGATAAAATCAATCGGAATTGGGTTAAAGTTGGATTTAATGTCCTTAGAAGGACAGGTGGGATCGGGTACAAAGCAACATGATAATATACTTCGCTGCGAGAGCAACCGATCCACTCCCAAGATAAATGCTTAACCATTTTAACCGATGAACCATCGAAGTTAGGTCAAACCAACCCAAATTGGATTCAACACACCGAAATCTGATCAAACCTACCGGAGTGGAGTTAAACCAACTGTAATTGGGTTCAAGCAACCGAAGGATTTAAACGACCATAGTCCAATAAAACCGACTGGAGTCGAGTTAAACCTATCGAATTTGGGTTCTTTCAATAAAAGTTGGATTTAACCCACCTAAGTCCATTTAAACCACCCGAGGTCGAGTTAAACTAATCGAAATTGGGTTCAACCAACCGATGTAAGATTCAACAGACCGGAGGGAAGTTAAACCAACCGAAATTGGGTTCTACCAACAAAAGTTGGTTAAATGAGTTCGAAGTTCGATTAAAACGATCGGAGTCGGGTCAAATCAAACGAAATTGGGTTCGACCAACCGAAGTAGCAGTTGACAGACCAACGTCCAATTGAACCGACCGGAGTCGCTTTAAACCAACTGAACCAAAATTGGGTTTAACCAACCGAAGGATTTAACAGATCAAAATTCGAAGTTCGATTAAACCGATCGGAGTCGGGTCAAATCAACCGAAATTGGGTTCGACCAACCGATGTAGCAGTTGATAGACCAATGTCCAATTGAACCGACCGGAGTCGCTTTAAACCAACTGAACCAAAATTGGGTTTAACCAACCGAAGGATTTAACAGATCAAAATTCGATTAAACCGACCGGATTTTGGTTAAATTAATCGAAGTAGAAGTTAACAGGCCAGAATCCAATTAAACCGTCCGGAGTCGAGCTAAACCAACCAAGTTGGGTTCAATCAACCAAAGGATTCAACAGACCAAAGTTCAATTAAACCGACCGGAGCCGAAGTTGGATTCAACAGACCAAAGTCCGACTAAACCGACTGAAGCAGAATTTAACCAATCAAAGCTGTATTCAAAAGTCTGAAGTCCAATTAAATCGACCGAAGTCGGATAAAACCAATGGAAACTCAGTTCAACCAACAAAAGTTTGAATTCAACAGACCGAAGTCCGATTAAACTGATCCGAATCTGATCAAAATCGAAACGACATGTGGGATCGGGTACAAAGAAACATGACAATACTCCACTAGCAAAATGTTTGACAATTTTAACCAATTAAACTGGCCGGAGTCGAGTTAAACCAAATAAAATTGGGTTCAACCAATCAAAGTTAGATTCGATTCAGCCAACCGAAGGATTAAACAGATCAAAGTTCGACTAAACCGACCGGGGTCGGGTTAAATCAACTGAAATTGGATTCAATCAACCGAAGAAGGAGTTAATACACCAAAGTCCGATTAAACCCACCGGAGTTGAGTTAGACCAACTGAAATTGGGTCGAAGTTTAAGATTGTGTTATTAGCTATACGTTGATTTTCGTCGCGCAACACTCGTAATTACAAAAAATAGACAAGCTATTCAAGAACGAAGGATGAACGACCATTGTCTGTTCATCTGACTGAATTTCAGTTGTAAATTTTGTGAGATCCTCATATTTTGACCACATTTTACCCCTATTATTTTCTAAACACAATCTGGCAACATTGTCGCAAACTTTGGCTTATGTTCCTTCTATCTCTTTGGCGCACACACAAGAAAAATCTCAAACCAACAAGAAAATAATCCATTTCATGGTTACTCTGCTTCCTACACGTCTTGTGTGCTCTTTGTGGCGATAAATGGGTGGGGATGGTTGGTTGCATTGGGTATGATTCGTTGGTTGGTCCATTGTTTGGGGACGGCAGTTGGAAGCGTAGACTCTCCAGCCAACTACTATTGTGACACTGCTGCTGCCGTGGTGACCATCATCATATCGCTTGTAGATCTTTTTTGTTATTGTTGTCTCGGTATTTTATGGTTGACAATTTGGTCGATGTTGTTGTTGTGCGTCGATGTTCCTTTCCGACACTCCAAACGTTTTATTTCCGAGATACGAACAAGATACATAATGTTTCACTCTGTTCATTCCTTTGGCTTTTAACTTTGGCATTCTATGGATGCCGTGATGGGGCAACGAGCACGCGTGTGTTTGAGTGTGTGTGTATGTGTGTTTGTGTGCTAAGATTGCTGCGTAAGTACCACTGGCGCCATCGGTGACACTTTTATTGTGCGTTAATTTGTTCAGCGGCAAAACAATTATTTCTAAATTAAATTCTCCACCATGAGAAGAGCGGAGCAGCAGAAAGCAACACTAACAACAATAAATATACATAGTACTCGTATTTCAAGACCGATTCCCTGGCCAAGAAATGTTGTAGCGACAACTACAAAAGATTTACACTTTGGATGTTTGTCCAAATGGGAGCCCATACGCACACACACACATAGGTTTTTTACAATTGAAGTGTATGGTACATGTAGCTCGGCTAACGTCCAAATTAGTTTTGGAAACAATTGAATGGTCATATATTTAGCACTGGTACACTTGCCCGTCCCCAACAATTGACACGTGACGTGAGTCGTAGTGAGTACTAGGGTGGATTTAAAATGTTAGTTAGTAGCATCCTTGTACTAGAGCATAAAACATATAATATTTCAAACAAGTCTCGGTTTCTTTAATGTTTTGATTCCTTTTCATTGCACTATGGTCTCAAATGCATGTTTTTTTTGCAAAGGTTTGCGCTTTTGTTTGAATGGGCAAAGTTAAATTTTAGATATTTTTTAATCGATCTGCGCCCTCTGCCACCTCCCATAAAAGTCAGCTGTGTGCGTTGAATATGGGCGTACAGGATATGTCCGACTGCAGCGAATTTTTTTAAAATAATTATGGCCAACTTAAGTTGAATGCAATAGGTTGAATTACAAAATCGACGGACCAAAAGTCATTGTGCTTTTCGAAGCGCGTGATCCGTGGTGCTTATATTGGCTCGGATCATTACCTGGTTGCAGGTAAGGTGCGCACAACATTGATCAGAGAGAAAAACGCACGTCACTAAACAAATAAAGTTGGACTTTGCGATACAACGCCTCTGCCTTTGACGTTGCCGATACAAAGTGGCGGCATATTGCGCATTCCATGTCAACCGCCGCTACAATCGTGCTTGGGTATAAAAAGCGGCGCTCAGACGAATCCTGGTACGATTATAAAAAAGTCACATAGCGTCTGAGGAACAGGATGCTGCTTATAGGGCAACTCTACAGCCAATTATAACCCGGGTTATTAGGGAACGGCACAAAACTTAAAAAAAATTTCCCTTTACACCCCATGAATGAGGTATGGGATAATGACAGATGTTCCTTTATCTCTGGCGAATAATGGTAGAGAGCGATACAGGGATAGAGGTGAAGCCCGAAAATTTTACCTGAAAGTAAATCCAAAAGGCTACGGTAATACGCTCCCCTCTTGTAAGGACAAGGATGGAAATCTTATTACAGATACGCAAAATGTGCTGCTTATATACAGAGAACACCTTCAGGAGTCACTGGTTCCGGAAGGCTGCGCACGTGAAGGTATTACGCCAATTGCCAACGACGGCTTATATTGCCCACCACCAAGTCTAACCGGCTGAAAAGTAATAGCAGCCGGTACCGACGAATTTCATATTACCAATTGCGTACAATGTCCTTTCGAGCATATTGTGTGAACGTCTAAAGCCAATTATAGAAAACCTAATTGTACCTTACCAGTGCGGCTTTAGGCCTAGTAAATCTACAACGGATCAGATATTCACCTTACTACAAATCCTGGAAAAAAACTCATTAAAAGATCGAAATCTACCACCTCTTTGTAGACTACAAAGCTGCCTTCGACTCTCCGATAAGCTATGGTCTATATGAGGCCATGTCTGAGTTTGGTATTCCTGCAAAGCTAAATCGACTTTGCAGATGTACCTTGAAAAAAACCAAATCCTCTGTTAAGGATCGCTCTGAACCCTTCAACACGGAAAGAGGTCTCAGGCAGGGCGATAGCTTGTCCTGTACACTATTTAATATAGTTATGGAGAAGGTGATGAGAAAGCCTGATGTCAACATTATGGCGCCATATTCTACAAGAGCCACGCCACTAGCCTATGCCGATGATATAGACATCATTGGCCGAAATCTGCATGATGTTACTGCAGTTTTCTCATCACTAGAAAAGGAATGGGCAAAAATGGGTTTAGCGGTCAACGAGGACAAAACAAAAATAATGATTTCGACGAACAAAGAGTCCTCTCGATGAATGTAAATGCTCCAGCGAGAAAAGTGTTTGAAGGCGAACCTGAAGGACGCTGCAGAGCAGGGAGACCCAAACTCCGTTGGAAGGACCAAGTGGTAGGCGACGTGCCATCATCTAGTAGGACTAACTGGTGAACACACGCAGAAGAACGAAGCGTGTGGAATTTTGGTATTCAAAGAAAAATGTAATTTTTTGAGATAAATGGTCGGATGTTTATTTCATAATAAAGAGGAAGGTATGCCCATAATAATAAAAAACATCATCAGCCAAATGGCTACCACGAGCACGATTACAGGACCATATCCTTTTCATGAAATTTTCCATAACCAAATCGCAAAGTGGCTGTCCTATGTCCGCGATAGCTTCACGAATTTTATTTTTGAAGTCTTGAATCGACGCTGGGCTGTTGACGTAGACCTTATCTTTCACGTGGCCCCAAAGGAAGAAGTAGCAAGGTGTTAAGTCACAAGATCTCGGTGGCTAATTGTGATCACCTCTTCGAGAGATAACACGGTCCGGAAACTTTGTCCGTAAAAGATCAATGGTTTCGTTGCTTGTGTGGCACGTAGCGCCGTCTTGTTGAAAGTAAACGTTGTCCAGATTAATACCATCCAACCCCGACCATAAAAAATCATTAATCATCTGTCGATAGCGCAATCAATTCACCGTAACTGTTGATCCAACCTCATTTTCGAAAGAGTAAGGTCCAATGACCCCGCTGGACCATAAACCGCACCATACAGTCAGACGTTTAGGATGGAGAGGCTTCTCAACAATAACTCTTGGGTTTTCCAAGCCCCAGATGCGACAATTTTGCTTGTTGACGTAGCCACCGAGGTGGAAATGGGCCTCATCAATCAAGATGATTCTTCGATGGAATTCCGGATCATTTTCATGCATTTCAAGGACCCAATCAGCGAAGACACGACGTTGTTGATAATCGACCGGCTTGAGTTCTTGTGTTAACGGAACTTTATAAGCCTTAAGACCCAAGTCTTTATGCAAAATACGATGTAATGACGATTGTGGAATGCCCAATTTCAAAGAACAACGAGGAATGAACAAACCTGGGTTTTCTTCAACACTTTGGGCTACAGCAGCAATATTTTCAGTTGTTTTTAAGCGACGTGCACGGGTTTTATGCCACCACATCACTAACTTGTCCCAACAGCTCGAATCTTTCCACCAATTTCGGTATTGCGGTCCGATAAGGTGCTTCACGACGACCAAAAAATGCTTTAGTTTTGCGAACTGTGACTGCAAGATTTTCACCATTTTTGTAGTAAATTTTAATAATTTCAATGCGTTGTTGTCCATTTTTAGTAATGGCGTAGTTTCTACTTGCCAAATGTCAAAGAAAAAAAGCTTCAAAAGTGACTGCTACCGAAATAGTGGGCAATTTACAATAACACCTCTTATTGGAAAACCCTTTATTTTGCTCAAACGGGCGCTCCGCCCACTGACCCAGAATTAATTAGTCGTCTGCTACATATGCATAGTCGTGTTGCCGTGTACTATCTGTGTATAAAATGTTATCTCTCTAGCTCTAAAAATAGGTTTTGGCACGCCCACTCCGCTCACTGATCCAAAAATTAAAATTCGTCTGCATATTCATATTGTTGTTGTTGAGTACTAAGTGTGTACCAAATTTAATCTCTCTAGGGCTAAAATACAGTTTTGCCACACCCCCTTCGCCAAGTGATCCAAAATTTAAATTCCGGCTGCATATTCATATTCATGTTGCCTAACGCTATCTGTGTATCAAATTTTATCTCTCTAGTTTTAAAAATATGTTTTGCCACGCCCACTCCGCCCACCATTGCAAAATTTAAACTTCGTCTGTATATTCAGTTGTTGTTGAGTAGTACTTGTGTACCAAATTTTATTTCTTTAGGGATAAAATAAAGTTTTGCCACACCCCTTCACCCTGTGATCCAAAATTTAAATTCCGTGTGCATATTCATGTTCATGCTGCCGAGCGCTATATCTGTGTATCAAATTTTATCTCTCTAGCTCTAAAAATATGTTTTGCCACGCCCACTAGTCAAAAATAACAATTTCGTCCGCATATTTATGTTCGAGTTGCCGAGTACTATCTGTGTATTAAATTGTATCTCCCTAACTCTAAAAAGGGTTTGCCACGCCCACTCCGCCCACTAGTCAAAAATAGAAATTTCGTCCGCATATTCATATTCGAGTTGCCGATTACTATCTGTGTATTAAATTGTATCTCCCTAGCTCTAAAAAAGGATTTGCCACTCCCCCTCCGCCCACTGATCCAAAATTTAAATTTCGTCTGCTTATTCATATTATTGTTGTTGAGTACTACCTGTGTACCAAATTTTATTTCGCTAGGGCAAAAATAGAAAAATCTATAGAAAAATCTATTTTTGCCCCAACCCCTTCGCCTAGTGATCAAAAATTAAAATTCCGTCTGCATATTCATATTCATGTTGCCGAGCGCTATCTGTGTATCAAATGTTATCTCTGTAGCTCTAAAAATAGGTTTTGCCACGCCCACTCAGTCCAATGGTCAAAAATTTAAATTCCGTCTGCATATTCATATTCGAGTTGCCGAGTGGTATCTGTGTATCAAATGTTATCTCTCTAGCTCTAAAAATATGTTTTGCCACGCCCACTCAAACCAC
Organism: Muscina levida; assembly: GCA_964034835.1. Lineage (NCBI taxonomy): Eukaryota > Metazoa > Arthropoda > Insecta > Diptera > Muscidae > Muscina > Muscina levida. Next base: position 127,310,667 of record OZ035881.1, read on the forward strand.
TGGTCAAAAATAAAAATTTCGTCCGCATATTCTTATTCGAGTTGCCGAGTGGTATCTGTGTATCAAATTTTATCTCTCTAGCTCAAAAAAAAAGTTTTGCCACGCCCATTCCGCCTATATGGTAAAAAATTTAAATTTCGTCCGCATATTCATATTCGTATTGTCGAGTACTATCTGTGTATAAAATTTTATCTCCCTTGGTAAAAAATGTTTTGCCACGCCCATACGGCCTATAGGGTAACAAATTCAATTTTCGTCCTCATATTCATATTCGTGTTGCCGAGTACTAGCTGTGTATCAAATTTTATCTTCCTAGCTCTAAAAAAGGGTTTGCCACGCCCATTACGCCCACAAAAAGCAAAAAATTTGACTGTCTTCCAAATTTTATTGAAATCGGTTCGTAGTCATATTGTTTGCTCAAATTATTACAAATCGAAAAATTAACCTCAATTGAATTTGTAATGATCTGGCAACGACAGCTCGGCTCCTCTGAGCTACAGTTGTCGCAATAAGAATTTGAAGTGAAGCAGGAAACATAAATAGATATAACAGTATAATGCATCAAAATGAAATGTCATGGAATCGCCAAAAGATAATCACAGAGAACAAGCTTTACTCTTTCGTGGCATAACATATCAAGGCTTCTAACGTGAAAAACTTTACATCTCCTATATGTGATTGTAGGTAAACAACTAATTTTGATTTTCAACATTAGAGCTGAGAGTAAGTCCGTAAAGAGAAAAAAGTTATTGTTTAGCTACAATTGACAGTAGAATTGTTAATTTTTGTTCTATCTTTTTATGGTTATTATATGCTAAGCACCGTACACGTACATAGTGTCCTTAAAACCTTGTTTTTCACTCTCAGCGAGAGATTGTCAACGCAATAATATTGCTATAATAAGTACCTACGTATTTTGTTTGTTTGCTGTTTACATTTGCCATAAATTCTCTTTATTTTTCCGTTCCGTTTTTACTTAAGCTTCCCGAGGAGAAATCACCACAACATCCTGTCGAGTTATCCACCGAGTTAATGCTGGCATGCACGGTGGCTCTGTCGCCATCCTATGCAAAGAAGCACACCCACCCCAAAGTCTTGGAACGCCTACCGGATTTAATAAGGTAAGTCCACAAAAACAACTAAAGAATTATCAAAAGCAACACAACGTACAAAACACACACACGGAGAGAGGGAGAGCTGCAGTAAAACTAAACCACAGTCGGAGAGTGTTATTGAATGCTCTCTCTCCGCTGCTGTAAAGAAACATAAAAATACCAAAAAAAGGGGAAATTTAACAACAGGAGAAATTCGAACATTACCTAGTCAGAGAGAGATAACTGTATGTACGGAGAGTTTGTTAATAAAAAGTGCGACAAAGAGATATATAACTAAGTGTTAGGCGTGGTACTTTGTTAACATTTATCTCTGTCTTGCTCATGGGTGTGTAAGAGAGAGAGATAGCGTATGCAACTGCTGCTGTTGTTGTTGCATTTATATTACTCTCCGATATGGCCAGATGATTGCGATAGTAATGTATGTGTTGCCACAGAATATTAATCGCGGAGAATATATCTGTGGCCCAGGCAACCGCTGATGTTCTTTCATTTCATTTCGTTTTGTGTGTGTGTTTTTTTTTTGTATGCCTCTACCGCAAAACTGTAATGCCGCTGCCATTGATGTTACGGTTGTTGTTGTTGCTGTCATTTGTTGTGTTCACAATAATCGCACTGTGTGTGTGTGTGTGTGTTTGGGTTGGTGCAGCCTTATTCGTAGGTTCCAGGCCAAAGTTGAAATTACAAGGAACAATTTTTTTTATCTTCGCAGTTGTTTTCTTTTGACGATGTCGCGTTTTCTGTTGTTTTGGCTTCCATTGTCTACTGCTGTGCTAGTGTATATTATGTAGGTGTGTGTGTGTTTGTTTTTTTGTCAACACTGTGTGAATTTATACATTGTGTTTTGTTTTCTGGCGTTTGTTTATATCCCATTCTTATTGTTGTTGTTTTTTTGTATTATTCTATATGCTTTCCCCCTAAACTTTCTGAGCCATGTCAAATCCCCTCCCTCGCCACCGCACGTTCTACTCTCAAGCTCTGCGTTGGATGTTCCACTTTTTGAACGTTCATTTATATCTGTCCGCTTCTCCGTCGTCAGTCAGTCCGTACGTCTATTGTGGCATTTCGTCCTTTCACTGGTTCTTGATGCGTTTCCCGTTCATACACAATTACATACTTAGTATATACATACAAACTTATGTACGTATGTATCTATCTATGTTGTGTGTGCATACATCGTTGTATAATTTGTCGTCAATCCCTCTCGTGTTGTCGCCTGGAATAGGGTATTTGTTTTTATTGTTGTTTTTCATTCTTGTTGTCATTCCTTTCGTCACGATTTTTGTTTGTTTTTTTTTTGCGCTGCCCGTACTGGAGCGGCATTGCAACGCTTTAATTGTTTTTCTGTTTTAAAGTCAACTTTTAGTTAGAATTTATTAAATTCATTTTCGGTTAAGAATACTATAGAGCAAATTGTATCAACTTTAATTGTAATTATCCTATCAATGAAAAGGATTAACAATTTGAAAGGGAAACAGTTGTTGATGCAGCTCTCTTAATATTCGATAGCGATTCGAAATTGTGAAATTTCTTAGAAAACTATGATATAGGCAGGAATCACTTACTTATTTACTTAGCTGGCACTTCTTTGCAATTATATGGGATTTTATGCCGCACCGGCCGTGGCATGATGGCTAGAACACGCGGCTACCATGCGGGAGATCCCAGGCTCAAATACTGGCTCCAGTCATCTAAAAAAAATAAAAATCTTTCATTGTCGGCTCCCCTCGAATGTTGTTGACAGCAACTTCGCAGTATTAAGTATCGAGTCAATCGACATGTCTAGTAAAAGCCTCTCAAACAATGACGTTCGCTTTCGTCGATAAACAAGTAGGTGCCGTTAGTTGTGAATCTAAAAAGAGAAAACGTGTTAATTCACAACAATGCGAGAAGCTATCCTATACCTCATTCATGGGGTGTAAAAGGAAATTAAGTTTAAGTAAGTGAATATGCCGCACATAGACAAATATTATATGCGCTTCGATCTTCTGCGCTTTTTCTCCAGTTAGTCACATCAAGTTGTGCAAGGTTTTTTGTAACCTCATCATTCCAACGGAGTTTTAATCGGACCGCAAAACAGAAATTAGTGAAAAAATTCGAGCTGTTGAGACAAGATAGTGATGTGGTGGCATAAAACCCGTGCACGTCGCTCAAGAACAACTAAGAATATTGCTGCTGCAGCCCAAAGTGTTGAAGAAAACCTAGGGTTATCCATTCCTCGTCATTTTTTGGAATTGGGAATTCCACAAACGTCATTACACCGTATTTTGCATAAAGACTTGGGTCTTAAGGCTTATAAAGTTCAGTTAACACAAGAACTCAAGCCGGCCGATCATCAACAACGTCGTGTCTTTGCTGATTGGGTACTTGAAATGCATGAAAATGATCCGGAATTCCATCGAAAAATCATCTTGATTGATGAGGCCCATTTCCACCTCTGTGGCTACGTCAACAAGCAAATTGTCCCATCTGGGTCTCGGAAAACCCAAGAGTTATTGTTGAGAAGCCTCTCCATCCTCAACGTGTGACAGTTTGTTGCGGTTTTTGGTCCGGCGGGGTCAATGGACCTTACTTTTTTGAAAATGACGTTGGATCAACAGTTACGGTGAATATATTACGCTATCGAGAGATGATTAATGATTTTTTATGGTAGGAGTTGGATGGTATTGATCTGGACAATGTGTACGTTCAACAAGACGGCGCTATGTGCCACACAAGCAACGAACCATTGATCTTTTACGGGAAAAGTTTCCGGACCGTTTTATCTCTCGAAACACCTTGCGACTTCTTCTTTTGGGGCCACGTAGAAAATAAGGTCTACGCCAACAGCCCAGCGTCGATTCAAGACGTCAAAGATAAAATTCGTGAGGCTATCGAGGACATAGGGCAGCCACTTTGCGATTTGGTTATGCACAATTTCATGAAAAGGATATGGTCGTGTAAGCGTGTTCGTGGTGGCCATTTGCCTGATGTTGTGTTTCATTATTAACGGCATACCTCGCTCTTTATTATGAAACTAGTGGGCCCGGCAATGCTTCGCTATTGCATATCCCGTTATATTGGATGTCCCGTTATATTGGAATACAGAGAGTTATTTAAAGAATTTTTTTAAAGGTTTTCCCATGGACGTACGCCGGTATCTTAAAAGAGTACACAAAGTTGTTTATCATCGATTGATAATATATTATTTTTAACTTCTTGTAAGCGCGGAATACCTTGTGTTATCGAATATTGCCATTTTCACCCCCTAAATGTAGAAAAATCCAAACAATGTGTAGCCTATGTTACTCGCGGGGTTATTCGGAAGATTCCCTGAAAATTTCATCAAAAACGGTCCAGCCGTTTTCGAGTCCATACGTTACATATATACACACATCCTGTTTTATATATATAGATAAACATCCGATCATTTATCTCAAAAAATTGAATTTTTCATTAAATACCAAAATAACACCTCTTTTTGGAAAACCCTTTAATAACAAGCAGGATTCTTCTCCGGATATCGAGGCTGACGATATTTGTCTATTGATGGCGGAGCCTAGGTACGGAAAATCATCTACCACTTTGAAATTCCAGTTATCAACATTCATGCAGTTTCTCATACGAGTAGATTCTTTGTTCGTGCAAACTAATAACTTTGTTTTATCCTCGTTCCCACACTCGTTCGTACACACACTTTTACCGATTCCTTGTGTATACCTGAGAAGGCTGCAGTCACATTCCGCAGTTTTCCATCCATAGTGTCATAAGCGTATGCAAGTAACATGTAGCTTTTGTTGATTATAGTGCCACTCGTGTTTACTGCAGCTTTCCTTATTATAATTTCCATCGAAATGTTGAAGAGGTCACACGGCCGTATAGAATGGCCCGTAAGGTCTTTGTCAGTCCTCACTGACGTTCACACAGTTTCCCAAACGAGTAGATTCTTTGCTGTGCAAACTAATAACTTGTTTTGTCCTCGTTCACCATTACTTCTGTATACCTGAGAAGACTGCAGTCACATCCCGCAGTTTTCAATGTCATCTACATCATCACATATTCATACTGCAGCTTTGAACAGGTCACACGATAGGCCGTCGCCTTGTTCCTTGTTTTAGGCCTCGCCTGGTATAGAATGGCTCCGTAAGGTCCTTGCTAGTCATCACTGAAGACTTCGTGTCGCTTAGCGTCATTCCGCAAAAGCACTTCAGCTTCGCTGGAATACTAAACTTAGCCATGTCTTCTAGTGATTCTCTGCCATATCAGGCTGTCGATGGCAACTTTATAGTCGACGAAAAGATGGTACGTGTCGATCTGTTTCTGTTGCGTCTTTTCCAGCACTTGCCAAAATGTGAATATGCAAATTGATGATTTTCCAGGTTTAAAGCCACACTGATAAGGCCCGATCAGGTGGGACAACACTGGATTTAGTCATTCATATAGCACACTCGACATGACTTTATATACGATGCGTAAAAGGCTGATTCGGCGGTAGATCCGGAGTACACATTCGGATCATCTTTTTCAGCACAGAACATAAAACGCTTAGATTCCAATCATTAGGCATGCACTCGTTAAGCCCAACGAGTGCTGCATGCTCGTTATCAGTTCCTCTCCACCGGACTTGAAAAGTTCTGTCGGAGTTCCATCGGTACCAACTGCTTTGGTATTTGTTATACCCCGATATTACTCTTCTTACCTCGGTTTGAATTAGTGGTAGGCAATCTATGCCGTCGTCGACAATTGGCATGATACCTTTACGTGCGCTTCCTTTCGTAACCAGCAGTTGCTGAAAGTGTTCTCTCCATGTATTCAGCACACTCGATGTAACTATAACCAGATTTCCATCCTTGTCCTTACATTAGGGGAGCCCAGTACCGTAGCCTTTTGCTATTACTTTCTGTTAAAATTTTCGGTCTTCGCCTCTATCCTTATATCACTTTATGTCCTCGTTCTCCCGTTCCTTGATCTGACGTTTTTTTTCGCTTAACCCTGCATTGCTATCCTGTATTTCTCTCTCTCCATAGCTATCATTGGGTGTAATCCATCCATAATTTGATGATATCAGCGTTACTCATCCGTCAAATAAAAGTAGATAATTAACCCAATTTTTGTAAGGATTAAATAGCTGCCTCGCCTGTTTTACTGTCTTCTTGTGCCATTCCCTAATAGCCATGGTAACAATTGGCTGTAGCGTTGCACTACAAGCATCATCTTGTTCCTTAGACGCTATGCGACATTCTTCATCGCACGAAGATTCGCCTGAGCGCCGTTTTTCGTTTTCAAACACGGTTGTTGCGGCGATTGCCATGGAATGAGCAATATGTTGCCAGTGTGTATCGGGAACGTTAGAAGTAGAGGTGTTGTGTATGTTAGACGTGGTTGGAGTAGGCAGTGGCTATCTCTGTGGTTTGCAGCTTCAAAATCTCCAGCATTATTGTGTTTGGTTACGTGCGTGTGTATCGGCAACGATAGAAGTACGTTTTCGTGTTTTCATAGACAGTAAATGACCTGAAGACCGGTGGATAGACAAACCATTAGGGTTCGTCACTCACTATCTGCCGCTATTCATGATAAAAATATCACGAACAAGACCAGCGGCGAAAGGAAGAACCTAGAAGGCCTTATAGAACGCCTTCAAAAGTAGTCAGTAAGCCTTTCCTCTGCATTCCCTATTCCTTTCTAAATAACATAGGGTGTCGTTGGGAGGCAATGCCTTTCATCCTCGCTCCCTAAAACAAAGCCTAATGATAGGTAATGGAATATATATATTTGTTCCTCTAACTCCAATTGAAGCATAGGGCGTCAAAGTCACCAGAATCGAGTCCTTTGTTGCACTGTCCAAACAGCTAACTACATTCGATCCTAGACCAAGTAATCCCCGGCAATGACTTTAAAGCAACCGCTTAAAAGTTAGCTAGCGTTAGAAGGCATTACAACCATGTATTCTGAATAGTAAAAGATACGTCTCAGGAAAGTAGGCCTAAACCGCTGAAGCATGGTTGCATCGTGGGCTTGGACGCGCAGATAGCATCCCTATTACCAATCTAGGAGACGAGGGTTAGCAACCCACATCTTCCGAAATCTAAATTGCTAACGAATCGTTAATTAATCAGCCTCTAAAAGGTAATGGACGGTACACAAGAAAAAAGGACTTGAAAATTAAAAAAATATGCCGTTGGTCACCCCTCAAATTGTTTAGTTTATTTTGTAGATATTTCTCTCTATACTTTAACTTTTTTTCCAACGACAGTAAACCTTGCTGGACTTTGAACCCCTAGTGGGTTCAAAAATCTAGTCTGTTTAGATGCACTCGAATTGTGTGACTAAAACTAACCATAATCTATTTTGGAAAAAACACACGAACACCTTCCACGTTGCTTTTTCTTTTCATGCCTTCTATAAGAAGGGAGACAGAATGTGTATACACACGAAATGGTGGAATAACAAATCGTCCACAACATTGATTCTCCCTTATCAAAGAAGGCCAGCAGCAGTGGTCTTTAAAGACATAACGTTTGAACGTCTCAGAAGACCTTGTTGCATGCCTGCTTGCAGAAGGCCTTGCTAATGTGGAATCTTAATTGGCTACGAGGGAGCTTCAAATAGTCACAGATCAAACTGTCTCGTACATTTTAAATACTCCGGCGAATTGTGCTACTCGTCAGTAAAATTATAAACTACATCTCCTATTGCCATCTATTACAATCTTCCACCTACCGCCATATATGACAATTTCAAATTTTTGTTGTTATGAATATTTTTCACATTTGTTTTTTTTGCTCGACTCTTGTGCAACTTCTCCTTTTCGTTCAATATTCGTCCAATAGTTAAAATGTCAATGGGCAACCAACCGCCAAGCACAACAAAGCTTTTGCTGTGGCAATAATTTAGTTGGGAAAAGTAAACATTTCTCAATACAAATACAGACAAAATTGCACACTAAGTTGAAAAGTGGATTCCAATTTCAACTATTCCCGCACAAAACTTTGTTATTGGAGGACAAAAAGGAACAACGACAACAACAACAACAACGATGTGCAAACTCAGCCAAAAAAAAAAGTTTAAATCAAACAAATGCCATGAGAAGAATGCCATCGTGCAATTCGATTGGGTGGAATGGTAGAGGCTATCAGGACGTTATGAAACGCTGAGTTGTGTCATGGGGACAACCAACAAGACAAGCAGAGGGCAGAGAGAATGCTAATCAACAGACGAGAGAAAACAAAACTAATCAACAACTCTAGTGAAAATCAATAGTGCCAATTAAAGTTGGAGTTGGCAAAGAAAATCCTACACGTAGGGACAGGATAAAAGAAAGGGGGACTTTCAAACAATATTCTACCGTTGTGTGTTTTCAATTTAGTACCACAGTTCTAGGCTAGACTTCCTCTCTTTATTGTTTACATGCTTCAACTTGTTTAATTTCTTGTCCCTCATCCATTTAATGCAAAACTTTCAGTTTGTTTTCAATGCTTTGGAATTTTTAGTACCCAAAATTTCAAATTTCAAATCTTGCGACAGAGAACAAGGATCTGTAATAAAACATAAAAAAAAACACCCAGCAACCACAAAGGTCCTTAAAACTGTCACTAGTAACTGAAAGCCAGCTAACAACAACGACAACAACATTTTACTTTATTCAACTTTTGGTCCATCTGTGATCACTGGCAAATTACCACGCTACCAAATCTGTCCGTCAATCATTCAATAACATTGCATCGTCTGTCTGTCCGTCCGTCACTCTGTTGTTTATTTCTTTCATGCCATAGTATTAAAATAAACAAAACTTTTGGGTACAGAATTTCGAGGGAAAAATATACGTAAAATAAATTAGACAACACAAAAAAACAGTGAAATTTAACGTTAGGAAAGCATAAAAGAAAAGCGCCTGAAAAAAATATATGTATTATTGTTTTCTAAACAAAAGCGTTCGTACAAACACACACGCTTACTTAGCTGGCACCTCGTATGGCATTATATGCCGCACGTAGACAAATGTTATATGCGCTTCGATCTTTTGCGCTTCTTCTCCAGTTCGTTACACCAAGTTCTGCAAGGGTTTCAGTAACCTGGTCTTTCTAACGGAGTTTTGGTCGCCTTCTTCTGTGCCGTCCATCGAGGTCATTGTCGAAGACTTTTCGATTTGAAACAATTCCGTCCATGAGCACAACATGACTAAGCCAACGCAACTGCTGCATCTTGGGGCGCTTGACCACGTCAATGTCAGTGTACAGCTCGTACAGCTTATGATTCAAATGACGTCGATACTCTCCGTTAACAATGATGAACCAATATATTTTACGGGATATTTTTCATCCGCTTGTGTCATAACCCAGAATCTGGAACCATACATCAAGAAAGTTAGAACCGTGGGCCTTCGATAGCTCAGTGAAAGCGACGTAGATTTGCAATCCGAAGGTGCCGGGTCCGATTCTCGGCCGGCGCACTGCTTCAACATGGTTGATGAAAAGTTACTTTCCAAAACTTATCCTAGATGCTTCTACTACAATAAATCCAGATTGCGCAAGGACCAAGGACAAAAGGGAAACATTTATCAACATCTTAAAAATAAATCAATAAAAAAAAAACAGCTGGCGACATCTTTTGCAGGAAAATGATGTTTAAAACTCAAAAACAACAACAACTAGCAATCCTTGCCACAAACCTTTTTACCTACAAAGGAACGAAACAGAGTTGCCAACAATGATCGTATGATGATCTGAATTGCATGCCCGATCGAGTGCCGATAAATTGAAAATCGATATAAAGAATTATCGACTCAGCTACTTCCTCCAGCTGTTACAACAACAACAACAACGTTTAGAACCAGTATCTAAAATTGTCGCTTGCTTAGTCCGTAGTAGCATTTATTAGCAATCAGGATTCTTCTCCGTATATCGAGGCTGACATTATCTGGTTTGTTGATGGCAAGGCCTAGGTAGAAAAAATCATCTACCACCTCGAAATTATAGTTGTCAACGTTCACGCAGTTTCCCAAACGAGTAGATTCTTTGTTTGTTGAAACTAATAACTTCGTATTGTCCTCGTTCACCATTAAACCCATTTCCTATGATTCCTTCTGTATACCTGAGAAGGCTGAAGTCACATCCCGCAGTTTTCGACCGATGATGTCTATGTCAGCGTACGCTAGTAACATGTGGCTTTTGTTGATTATCGTGCCACTTGTGTTTACTGCAGCTTTCCTGATTATCATTTTAATCACTCTGTTGAAGAGGTCACACGATAGGCCGTCGCCTTGTTTTAGGCCTCGTCTGGTATAGAATAGCTCCGTAAGGTCCTTGTCCATCTTCATTCATAGATGGAATACCAAATTCATTCATGGCTTCAAATAATTTCTGCCGTATTGGGCTGTCGAAGGCAACTTTATAGTCGACGAAAAGATGGTACGTGTCTATCTGTTTCATTTGGGTCCTTTGCAGGATTGGCCGAAGTGTGAATATCTGGTCAGTTGTTGATTTACCAAGTCTAAAGCCACACTGATAAGGCTCGATCAGGCTCGGTGGTTGGAGCACACACTTGGATCACCTTTTTTTTATCACAGGACATAAAACGCTTCGATTCCAATCATCGGGCATGTACTCGTTAAGCCAAAACGTTACATAAGAGCTGGTGCATGCTCGTTATCAGCTCTTCGCCACAGGTCTTGAAGAGCTCTGCCGGTGCCGACAGTCTTCCGGTATTGCTCTTTTTACCTCGGCTTTACTTGGTGGTGGGTAATCTAAGCCGTCGTCGACAATTGGCGTGATAACTTCACGTGCGCTGCCTTTTGGAACCCGCAGTTGCTGGAAGTGTTCTCTCCATATATGTAGCACACACTGGGTATCTGTAACCAGATTTCCATCCTTGTCCTTACAGGAGGAGAGCCCATTACCCATCCACCTCATCCCTGTATCGCTCTATATCATCCTACTCCCGTTCCTTCATCTGACGTTTTTTCCGCTTAAATAGCTGTCTCGCCTGTTTTACTGTCTCCTTGTGCCGTTCCCTAACAGCACGGGTTACAATTCATATCCTAGCAGTGTTGCCATGGAAGATGCAAAATGCTGCCACTGTGTATCGGGAACGAAGTAGTAGAGGCGTTGTGTAGTAGTAGCTGGGAGAGTTGGTTGCAGTTGGCAGTGGCTATCTCTGGGGTTTGCAGCTTCGCGATGTCCAGCTATCTTTGTGTGTTGGTTACGTGCGTTTTTCACTCTGCTTAATCTTGTGCGCATCTTGGCTGCAACCAGGTAATGATCCGAGTCAATATAAGCGCCGCGGATCACACGCACGTCCATGACACTAGATGCATGCCTGCCATCAATTACCACATGATTAATTTGATGTTTGGAGTTTTGATCGAGGGATAGCCAAGTTGCCTTCTTGTGGATATCTTTGTGCTTGAAACTGGTTCCACTCACTACCATGTTCCTTCCCGCTGCGAAGCTAACCAGCCAAAACCCGTTGTCAGACGTGTCGGTATACAGGCGGAATTTACCGATCGATAGACCAAGAACATCTTACATTCCTATTTTTGCATTAAAGTCTCCCAGAACAATTTTGATGTCGTGGCCAGGTGAGGTTAAAGATGCATTTTACGAGCGCCTAGAGGAAGCAAACGACCGCTGGCTTCCTCTAGGCGCTCGTAAAATGCATCTTTAATCTCATCGTCTTTATTTTCCGTTGGGGCATTAACACTTCGTTCAATAATGTGTGTGACTGACACATAGATGGCGGCACTAGTACTAAATCAATATTTTTTTTGAAAGTGGCAACCTTTTTAGGCTTACTGTCAAAATCATATGTTAATCCGACCATTTGTTTACAAGTTACAGTGCTTTAAGTGACGCTACTTTTGAGTTTAAAAAAAATGAATTCAAAGCAATTCCGTGTGCTGATTTGTCATTGTTTTTTAATGAAAAAAAAAATACTGTTCAATGTCAGTAATGGCTTAAAAAACATTATTCGGACTCTGCTCCATCAAAAAGAAGCATTTGTTATTGGTATGCCGATGACATTCCATCTACTGGAAGGCCAAATGACGCTGTTATTCCGGAAAACGTTGAAAAAACACTGAAAATCATTATTTCCGACCGTAAAGTGAAAGTGCGGGAGATTGCTGACATTCTAAAGATATCAGCAAGCAGTGTACACACCATAATACACGAACATTTGGGTATGAAAAATGTGTTTTCCAAATGGGTGCCGCGCTGCTCACACCGGAGCAAAAACAATGACAAATCGATGAATCAAAGAGCTGTTTGGACATGTTTACGCGCAATAAGTCGGAGTATTTGCGTCGGTACATCACAATGGATGAAACATGGATCCACCATTTCACTCCAGAGTCAAATCGGCAGTCTGCTGAGTGGCATGCAGCCAGTGAAAGCCGCCCAAAGCGACCAAAGACTCAGCAGTTGGCTGGCAAGGTTATGGCGTCTGTATTTTTGGATGCGCATGGAATAATATACATCGACTATCTCCAGAAGGGGCAGACCATCAACAGCGACTATTATATAGCGTTTGAAAGACGAAATCGCAAAGAAATGGCCTCATATGGCGAAGAAAAAAGTGTTGTTCTACCAAGACAATGCACCGTGTTACAAATCAATGAAACGATGGATGCTCCGTGGTAAGAGATTTCTCTCAAATGATGAAGTAATCGCCGAAACTAACGCCTATTTTGAATGCAAAGAAAAATCGTTTTACAAAGGCGGTATCGAACGATTGGAAAAGCGTTGGAATGATTGTATCTCCCTATATGGGGTCTATGTTGATGAATAAAAACGAATTTTGGCAAAAAAATGTGTTTTAATTAATTAGTCACACACATTATTGAACGAAGTGTTAGCACAAATCAGCGTGATGTAGAAATATTTCGCCTTGATACGGATTGTGGCTATTCAATCACTAACAGGATTGAATCGCGGGAGAAGATGTCTGAGTCTTTCGCCAACTACAAATCCACATCCAATTTCGTGTTTTTGGCAGCAGTAATAGATGTCGGAATTTTTATGTCGCAATCATCCTTGTCCTGTCCATCTCATCTCCTAGATGGCGGTGATGTGAGCCATATATTTTTTGAGGACATCTGCCAGTCTTATAGTGGCACCTTCTCTGTAGAGAGTCCGGACATTCCACGTGCATATCCTTTAATCATGATCCTTATTACGTTTGCGGGGATTGTCAACATTTAGGGGTTCCGTTTGTTACTTTTTCTTTCTCGTTTTATCATATCCAGTAAAGGACCTGAAGGCTGGTGGCTGGCCAAACCATCAGGGTTCGTCGCTCACTATCAGAAGCTATTCATGATAAAGAAAAATATGACGAACAACGTTACCCAGGTGCTACCACGAAGGAGGTTGTGAGTCGGCTTGAGATGCAAGATTCACTTTACATACCCAACGGCACCCTTATATTTAGATTTTGGTTTATACAACCGATCACTATGAGTGTTGTTTGCGAAGCAAGCGTGTGTGGTGTTGCTTTCATAACACTCAAGCAGAAACGAGCTCTTTTGAATTAAACAAAATTTTTAAGTTCGTATGAATTGCCGATCGGTATAAAAAACGATTATTGCCAGCCTCGCGAGGTGCTATGGGATGCCTAAACCATAAAAATCACATCCTTTTTTTATTCGATTTTTACTCCCAAACATTTGTCTCATCTTAATTTGACGTTTCTTGCAGTTGTAAGATTTATTCATAAATTTTTGCAGATTATTATTAAATATATACGGAACTCCTTCTTTAAAACAGCTAAAGGTCGGCCTCAACAGTCCCTTTATTAATCGATAGACAGACAACACACCAAAGCCACAATGAATTTAATACTTATTTTCAGTTCTTCCGACCAGCCGCAAGGTAACCTAATACTTTTATTCCGAAAACATTTTTGTTGAATTTTTGCCTTGACATGTGATGTGACGTGTGGATGCGTGCGTTGATGAGCGGAAAATGCTGCGCTATTCCAAATATGAAGGGGAAAATTGAAACTGGGGCGCTTCAACAAACTGCGGTAGGTAAAACTCAACGCGAGAGGCATGTGAAAAATCATGGAATTAGTTCGAAGTTTGAACTCAATCCGTTATGTCTGCTGCCTGACACAGTAGAACATTCACACATCTTTGCTTTCTTTCATACGGCAGCATAACACATTCTGCTTGTGGTACTGTGGCAATCAGCACATATGCGGATGCTGTAATCAGGAATCCTGTTAAGGAACAGAACAGAAAAAACGAAACAACAAAAATATGCGATTTCGTCATGTGTCATAAAGATGACTGTCGTCATTTCATAGTGTCTTAAGACTTTTCAACTCTTTCTCATGTCCCTGGGTTGCGTTTGCTCTGCCACTTGTCGTGCGCTGTGTGTGTGTGTTGTTTTTTTCTCAATGTTTCGTTAATGCCGCCGCCAGTGTTATTTCAACAAAAATGTTTGTGTTTTCTTTGGAACACGTCTAGGTAGTTTGGTGGTGGTGGTGCTGTTCATTTACGCCGTTCGAGCACTTACCACCCAATGAGTTTTCTTATTAGACTAGTTCATAGAAAACTAGCAAGCAAGTGTATGTGGACGTATTTGTGAAATTGTTGGCGTAAGCAAAACGTAACACAGGTTTATTGACGTGTACCCTATAGTCCAACTGAGGGCAGCAGTAGATAATAATTAATTGCAAATGTGTGATACAATAGGTCATTTATCATAGGGCACTGGTGTCCAATATATAATACTAACTTACTTAGCTTACATTTCTTTGCAATCGTATGGGATTATACACCGCGCTTCGATCTTCTGCGCTTCTTCTCTAGTCAGTCACACCAAGTTTTGAAAGGTTCTCAGTAACTTGGTCTTTCCAACCGAGTTTTGGTCGCCCTCTTCTTCGCCGTCCCTTGACTCAAGGGCCTTGAGTTCATTGCCGAAAACATTGAGGTGGTACATTTTTTTCCTTGCAAGCAACATGACCCAGCCAACGCAACCGCTGCGACTAAAAGCATCTGAGCACGTCAAGGGAAGGGTACAGCTCATGATTCATACGACGATACTCTCCGTTACGTGGATACTCTCCGTTAACGACAATGGGCCCGTACATTTTACGAAGTATTTTCGTCTCGAATGCTGCCAGAACCGATTGATCCGCTTGTGTTATAACCTAGGATTCTGAACCATACATTAAGACAGGTTTACCTAGTATCTGGTATTTTTGTTCGTCGAGAGAGGGCTTTGTTATTAAATCGCTCTCTTAGTTCATAGTAGCATTTATTAGCAAGCAGGATTGTTCTGCGCATTTCGAGGCTGACGTTATTTGCTTTATTGATGGCGAAGCCTAGGTAGATAAAATCATCCACCAACTCGAAATTATAGATGTCAAGGTTAACGCAGATTCCTAAACGAGTAGATTATTTGTTCGTGGAAACTAAGTACTTCGATTTGTCCTCGTTCGCCATTAGATCCATTCTTGCTGATTCCCTCTGTATATCTGAGAAGGCTGCAGTTACATTCCGCAGTTTTCGACCGATAATGTCTACATCATCAGCGTACGCAAATAGCATGTAACTTTTGTTGAATATCGTACCACTCGTGCTTAATGCAGCTTTCCTTATTATCATTTCCATCACTATGTTGTAGAGGTCACTCGATAGGCCGTCGCCTTGTTTTAGGCCTCGTCTGGTATAGAATGGCTCCATAAGGTCTTTGCCGGTCCTCACTGAAGGCTTCGTGTCAGTCAGCGTCATTCCGCAGTGGCGTTTCCAAACGAATTGATTCTTTGTTCGTGGAAACTTAGTACTTTGTTTTGTCCTCGTTCGCCATTAGATCAATTTTTGCTGATTCCTTCTGTATTCCTGAGAAGGCTGCAGTCACATTCCGCAGTTTTAAACAGCTAATGTCTACATCATCAGCCTACGCAAGTAACATGTAGCTTTTACTGAATATCGTACCACTTGTGTTTACTGCAGCTTTCTTCATTATCGTCATCATCACAATATTGAAAAGGTTTTAGGCCTCGTCTGGTGTACAATGGCTTCGTAAGGTCTTTGCCGGTCCTCACTGAAGACTGTGTCGCTTGGCCCCATTCTGCAAAGGCGTATCAGCTTTGCCACGGCTTCGAGTAATTCCTGCCATATCGGACTGTCGAAGGCAGCATTATAGTCGATGAAAAGATGGTACGTGTCGATCTGTTTCTCTTGGGTTTTTTCTAGGATTTGCCGAAGTGTAAATATCTAGTCAGTTGTTGATTTACCAGGTCTAAAGCCACACTGATAAGGCTCGATCAGGTTGGATAACACTTGCTTTCGCCTTTCACATGTACACTCGGCAGGACCTTATATGCGATGGATAAAAGGCTAATACTGCGATAATAGGAACACACACTTGGATCACCTTTTTCAATCATCGGACATGCACTCGTTAATCCAAACCGTACGTAGGAGCTGGTGCATGCTCGTTAAAAGCACCTCGCCACCGGACTTGAAGAGCTCTGCCGGAAGTCCGTCGGCATCGGCTGCTTTATTATTTTTCAGCTGCGATATTGATCATCTTACCTCCAATTAACATGTTGGTGGTGGGCAATCTAAGACGTCGTCAACAACCTTCACGTGCGCTGCCTTTTGGAACCAGCAGATGTTGGAAGTCTTCTCTTCATATCTGTAACCATATTCCATAATCCATGTCCAATCTAATGGCTGCCTTCGGAACTAGCAGTTTCTGGAAGTCTTCTCTACATATCTGCAGCACAGTCTTAGTATCTGTAACCATATTTCAATTCATGTCCTTACATAGCTTTTTGCTTTTAATTTCTGGTAAAATTTTCGGGCTTCACCTCTATCCCTGTATCGCTCTATATCCTCGTTCTCCCGTTCCTACCTCGCATGTTTTACTGTCTTCCTGTGTCGTTCCCTAACAGCCCAGGTTACAATCCTGTTCCATAGACGCTACGCGACATTCTTCATCCTACCAGCTTTTAAACGAGCTCCGTTTTTCATATCCCAACATGGTTGTTGCGGCGGTTGCCATGGAATGCGCAATATGCTGCCACTGCTTATCGGGAACGTCAGAAGTAGAGGCGTTGTGTCGTAAAAGTTGGGATAGCTGGTTGTAGTAGGCAGTAGCTTTCTCTGGGGTTTGCAGCTTCGCGATGTCCCGATTTCTTTATGATTGGTTATATGCGTTTTTCACAGTGCTTAATCTTGTGCGCACCTTAGCTGCAACCAGGTAATGATCCGAGCCAATATTAGCACCACGGATCACACGCACGTCTAGACACTAGATGCATGCCTGCCTTCAATTACCCCATGATCAATTTGATTTTTGGTGTTTTGATCGGGGGATAGCCAAGTTGTCTTGTGGATATCTTTGTGCTGGGGTCTGCTTCAAATCACTACCAGGTTCTTTCCCGCTGCGAAGCTAAACAGCCTAAACCCGTTGTCTGACGTATCGGTATGCAGGCTGAATTTACCGATCGATGGACCAAGAACATCTTCCCTTCCTATTTTTGCATTAAAGTCTCCCAAAACAATTTTAATGTCGTGGCCAAGGAAGCGGTCGTATATTTCCTCTAGGCGCTCGTAAAACGCAGCTTTAATCTCATCATATTTATCTTCTGTCGAGGCATGAGCACAAATCAGAGTGATGTAGAAATATTTTGCCTTGATGCAGATTGTAGCTATTCGATAAATTACATGATTGAACCGGGAGACAAGATGTCTGGGTCTCTGGCCAACTTCAAATCCACATCCACAATCGTGCTTTTCGACATGGCAGCTGTAATAGACGTAGCACTTTTTACGTCGCGGGCATCCTTGTCCTGTCCATCTCATCTCCTGTAGGGCGATGATGTCGGCCTTATATTTTTTGAGGACATCCGCCAGTCGGATAGTGGCACCTTGTCTATAGAGAGTCCGGTCGTTTTGAGGTGAATATCCCTTAATCATGGTCCTTTTAACTTTTGCGGTGATCGACAACACGTGGGGGGTTCCGTTCGGTACTATTTCTTTTCCTTATTTTTCAGTTAAGGACCTGAAGGCGGCTGTCTAGCCCCACTATGGGTTCGTCGCCCATTATCTGCCGCTATTTATGATAAAAAAATATCACGAACAAAGTTGCCGACGTGCCACCACGAAGCAGGTTGTGAGTCGGTTTCGCTTTACATCCCCAACAGCACCCAAAATATTATAGATGAACCTAATGATCTTTTGGCTGTGTTTGCTAAAACTAAAGCTAAGGCACTGATCAGCTTATTAGTACACACTTACACTTCTGACCAATTTATTGCCGATAATTTTCAATACAATATTTTTTTCCGGAATTAATCAGTTTATATTGTGAAGAAATTTTTTTTAACTTAATATTTTTTTTATAGTGTTAATTTTTTATTTTCTATCTGCACTGTGGCACCAAATACACATTCAACTAGATCACCACCGGTATCATTGCAACCTTCGTATCAACTGTAACATGTAGCAGCATTGATTTAATTTCCCTTATTTTCTGTCCCAGTTGCAAATAAGTTTAACGCCCTCAGAGGAAGGGGTTTTCCCTACTTTTCCCTTCTGTTTGTTGTTGGTTGTTACGTTCCACCATTGGCTTCACAGTCTTTCAGATGTTGTCTTTTAGTTAAATGTTGGCATTCGTCGCTATTGCATCCGATTTGTTCTCACTTAAAAAGTGACTGTCAACCTGACAGTCTGACTAACTGAGTGACTGACATTTGTACCAAAAAAAAAAAATAAAAAAAAAACAAAATATGAAAAAGAAAAACACTGCCAAGATTTTCCAACTCAGTGTTTAGTTTTTTGTTATAAATGTGTGTGTGTGTGTGTTTGAATTTTTGATGAATAATGAGACATTTTGACGTCGTACACATTGTCAGTCAGTCACTCAGTCTGTTAGCAGTTGGTTGGTTCCCCCTTTTTTTATTATTAAGTTTTTCTAGAGCTAAAAATTCTTGCGTTTTTTATTTCGTCCGCACTGGTAGGAATTTAAGAGAAAATATCGAACAGATGAATGCTGTCACCCACTCCGGCTGTTCCAACCTACCGCAGCGTTTTTGTTTTGGGGGGTTTTTCGCTGAATAGTTTAAGTGTTTTTTTTATTGTTTTTATTCTAGTTGTCGCAACATTTCGAAAATGACAAAACTAATCAAAGCTAAATGTTAAATGAGAATATAAATTGTTACGTATGTATGTTAACTACAATAAATAAAGTTTAAGGAAACGTGAAATGGACACAATAATGCAAAATTAAAAAATAATATCACACACCGATACTAATGGCAATTCAAACGAACTCGAAAGTTTTGTTTGATTCAAAACAATTAGTCTCTGTTTCAGACTGATCCTTACCAATCTTAAGCGAGGATTTGGTGTTGTCTAAGGTACATTTGAAAAGTCGAATTAGCTTTGCAGGGATACCAAACTCAGATATGGCCTCATATAGCCTATTCCTTATCGGAGAGTCGAAGGCAGCTTTGTACTCGACAAAGAGGTGGTAGGTGTCGATCTGCTTTTATGAGTTTTTTCCAGGATTTGTCGTAAGGTGAATATTTGAGCCGTCGTAGATGTGCCAGGTTTAAAGCCACACTGATATGGTCCAATTAGTTTTTCTACAATTGGCTTTAGACGTTCACACAATATGCGTTAAAGGACCTTGTACGCAATTGGTAATAGGCTTATTCCACGGTAGTTCTTACATTCACTACGATCACCTTTCTTGTATATGGGACATAACAGACTGAGACTCCAATCCCCGGGCATGCTCTCCTCTTGCCAGATGTTATCCATGAGCTGATGCATGCTCCTAATCAGCTCCTCACCGCCAGTCTTAAACAATTCAGCAGGGAGACCATCGGCTCTAGCAGCTTAGTTGTTTTTAAGACGGGGGATGGCCATACGTATCTCGCTCTGGCTCGGAGGTGGACAGTTAATACCATAGTCATGGATTGGAGCGGGGTCTTCTGGAGTGTTGTCAGTATCCAGTAAATTTCCAAAATGATCTCTCCATATCTTCGGAACGTTATCCTTCACCAGTTGGCCATCGCTGTTCTTGCATGAGGGCAATCCTGTTCCACGCATTCTCGCCTTAACTCTCTAGTAGAATTTTCGGGCTTCCCCTCTAATTCGGAGAAACTCTGCGTACTCATCCTGCCTTTTCTTCAGCTCTTTCTTTTTCCGTCTAAAAATACGAGTTGCCTTGCCTCTTCTCCCCGTGCCGTTCACGAACAGCTCGCCTTGCCATTGGCTGCAGTTTCGCCCTGTATGCAGCAACCGCCTCTATCGTGGCATTGCGACATTCACAATCGTACCAGGCATCTTCTTGAGACGGCTTTGAGTACCCAAGTACGCTTCTCGCAGGCCGTTCTAAGAAGTCGACAACATTTTGCCACTGCGAGGTTATATTATCAGGTTGAATCATTCCGTAGCAGTTGAGTTAGGTGGTTGGAGTAGGCGTCCGCTACCTCTGTGGTGCGCAGTTTACCGATGTCCAGCTTTCGTTGACGTTTTTCGCCGTGCGTACCTTAACTGCGGTAAGGAAGTGGTCCTGGTGTACGCATGGAAAAAAATTCTCTACCTTAAAAAGTCTTAGACAATGAACTCGTTGAACAGTGCACAAAAGGTCGACCAAAACTTAGTTGGGAAGACCAGCTTACTGAGAACCTTGCAAAACTTGGTGTGACGAAGTGGAGAAGAAGCTCATATAATATTTTTATACGTGCGGCAGAAGTGCCAGTTAAGTACCCAGTGGTAAAAATACTCAATCGTTGATTGATGATATTCCTGCTTAAATTTAGCATAGGAGTATCGAGGGATGTTAGTCGGTGCGCTTTCGCTTACAATGTAAGCCACGATGTCAGTAAGTGCCATTTCAGTTGCAATTACGTTATAAGCGGAAGTTTTAACCGAGCTTGATAACACACTTGATTACAAAGTAAGTTACGATGTCAGTATGTGCCACTTTAATCGAAGTTGCAATGAGTGGACGAAATTTTTTACATTCCACACGCATGACATTCGAAGTACTTAGATCGCTTGCCTACAATGTTATCCTGATGTCATGGATTACTAAATAGGTACTTCGTTTCATTTACCGCTGGGTAAGAAAGTAAGGATCCTTGAGTATCCGATCAAGGGAACTCGGTTTTCTATTTAGTGCAGTCATATGATCTGAGAGCAGAGCATTTGCAGCTTATATCAGGTGGTAGTAATGTGTAGAGTGGAAGGATACTGGACATGATACTTCGGTCAGAACATGCAGTTTTTGCTGAGGGCATACCATCAGTCATAGAGCCATCTTCGAATAATAACTTCACAATAGCATTTTAAATCCAAACTGTTCCATTTTTGCGTATATCAAAAATTACCCTCAATACTCTATTATAGTTGATACAGACCAAATTTTTTTGTTCTTTTTGCATTAACAACATCATTTTGTAATGCATTAATCGTTTGTGTGATAAAAATGGTTTTTAAACTTTTCATTTCACTCACCACAATGGTTGGCTGGCTCAATGAGGCAGCAGATTCTCTACTCCACTGGCTGGCATTCATTCATGCCATTGCAGCCTTTCCAACAGCGTCTTCTGCCTGTCCAGCACAATGCTACATGCATTAAGATATTTTCTACAAGATGAGTACATGACACGCCTTACAGATATAACCACCATGATTTCTGGCTGTCTTGTAGTTGTTTTGCTGGCTGACCGCTCCGCTCCGTTGGGTTTCTTATTGTCCCATATTAAAATCGGTAGATGTTTCTGTACTATGTGCTGTAGTTGGTGGCTCCACTGATTTCACGGCGCCTTCTTCTAACCCAACATTGTGATGCTCCCACAGTTCAGACGTACGAACATGTTTAAGGTTTTTCAATGGCCACAGCGCAATACTTGTTTGATTGGATGCTGGGTGCTGCTGGCTGTTAGATGTCTGACTTTAGAGGCCACAATATTGTTGCAGGGTAAAAGTACATTAACGGCTGATAGATTTATATTTTACACAGAGTGTGTTGCTTTGATTTTGTTGCGCGTTTGCTAAGTTTGTCTAATCTCTAAACATGCTACGCTTTTGGTGCGATGCTGACAAACAACAAGAATAACAATTGCTGCTGTAGTTGTAGCAAGATTTGCAAATTTGCAAATAACGCTGCAATACGGAAGCTTCATCGAGTAGTCGCATCAACAAATTGTAGATGTTGATTGTTACACATGCGCAGATAGATGCAATGTATGACAGTTGGGTGGAAAGGAGTTTGTACTTATCAAGATTTTTAATTACTCAAATAATGTTAAAATTTTTGAGGCTTGATCATTATTTATCATTTACTTGAAGGAATTAATTGATAAATATTACTGCTGTCGGGAGTGTGATGCAAGGTAAATCTTCTGATCGGTTTATTTTGGCAAACCCAGGGTGATCCTTGTCAATTACACTTCAAGTCTACTCAAAGAGCTCCGTATTAGTAGTATTACTGCGGACGGAGTACCTCCACGTGGTGAGGCCTGGAAACGTGCCTTTGACACCCATCAGAGCACAGCTAACTGTGAGGGGCGAAACCTAAAAGTCAGACACGTTGGCTCAGAGAAAGCGGTACCCTGGTCAGGGTCTGACTCAGAATGGGCGGCTGTACTAAAATCCTGGCAGAAGGAGAAAACTGCGACGAGGTGCGCTGAGCTTGCAACCCACTACCGACTTTTGAACTATTGTAATGAAAAGAAGTAAGAAAAGAAAAAAATGGACCCCCCAAAATGTTGACTACCACCGCAAACGAATTAAGTACCATGATTTGAGGATATGCACCTGGAATGTTAGAACACTGTATAGACCAGATGTCTCCATCCAACTGGCGGAAGTGTTGGAAGAATACAAGGCTGATATAACCGCTTTACAGGAAATCCGGTGGACTCGCGCATGAAGACGTGCGACATCTACTATAGTGGCCATGAGGACAAGCACGAGTTTGGATGTGGATTTGTGGTTGGCAAGAGATTGCGAGACCTAGTCTCATGGTTTAACCCTGTGTGTGAATGAATAGCCACCATAAGAGCCAAAAGAAAGTTTTTCCACATAACACTCCAATGTGCCCAAGCTCCGACAGCAGAGAAAGCGATGAGTACAAAGACGAGTTCTATGAGAGCCTAGAAAATGTATATGTACTAGGCAATTTTAATGCCAAAATAGGCAGGGAAACCGCATTTGAGCCTACCATCGGAAAATTCAGTCTGCCCACCGAAACGTCGAACAATGGCATGATTGACTTCTCTGCGGCAAGAAAAATGGTAGTTATGGTCCAATCATAAAAATATTCATAAGGCAACATAGTTATTTCCAGATCAATTGACGAGGAATCAGATAGATCACGTGGTAGGCACGCATCGAGTGTTCTGGACGTAAGAGTGATCAGGGGTGCGAACATTGACTCGGAGCACTACCTTACCGCAGTTAAGGTACGCACAAGGCTAAGCATGGCGAAAAACGTAAGTAACCAGGCACAACGAAAGCTGGACATTGGTAAACTGCGGACCACAGAGGTAGCAGATGCCTACTCCAACCACCTAACTCAACTGCTACGGAATGCTTCAACCCCTAATAAAATTAACTCGCAGTGGCAATATATAGCCAAATCCATAGAACGGACTGCTAGAAGTGTACTTAGGTACTTAAAGCCGTCCCAAGAAGATGCCTGTTACGATTATGAATGTTGCAATGCCACGAAAAAGACGGATGCTGCATACAGGGTGAAACTGCAGCCAATTGCAACGCGAGCTGTTCGTGAACAGGGAGAAGAGACGAGACACAACTAGTATTTTTAGACGGAAAAAGAAAAAGCTGTAGAAGAGGCGGGTTGAGTACAGTGAGTGAGAGTTGCTTCGCCGTAGAAAGACGACCAAAAGTCTACCAAAGAGTTAAGGCGAGAATGCGTGGAACAGAGTTGCCCTCCTGCAAGGACAACGATGGCCAGCTAGTGACCGACTCAGATAACGTTCTGAAGATATGGAGAGATCATTTCCGAAATGTAAGAACTACCATGGAATAAGCCTATTACCAATTGCACACAAAGCCCTTTTAAGCATATTGTGTGATAAGTACACAGAGTTGTTCCGAAGTAGAGGGAAAGCCCGAAAATGCTACCAGAGAGTTATGGCGAGAATGCGTGGAACAGGATTGCCCTTCTGCAAGGACAGAGATTAGCCAGCTAGTGACGGACCCGGATAACGTTCTGAAGATATGGAGAGAACATTTCAGAATTTTACTGGATGCGGACACCACTCCAGAAGACCCCGCTTCAATCCATGACGTTGGTATTAAATGTCCACCTCCGAGCCAGAGCGAGATACGTATGGCCATCTCCCGCCTTAAAAACAACAAAGCGGCTGGAGCCAATGGTCTCCCTGCTGAATTGTTTAAGGCTGGTGGAGAAGAGCTGATTAGGAGCATGCATCAGCTCATGGAGAACATCTGGCTAGGGGAGAGCACGCCCGGGATTAAGTTTCAGTCTGTTATATCCCATATACAAGAGAGTAGTGAGTGTTTGAACTACCGTGGAGTAAGCCTATTACCAATAGCGTACAAGGTTCTTTCAAGCATATTATTTGAGCGTCTATAGCCAATTGTAGAAAAACTAATTGGACCTTATCAATGCGGCTTCCTGGTAAATCTACGAAATCTAAAGGGTTTTCCAATGAGGAGTGTTATTGTTAATGGACCGCTATTTCGGTAGCTGCAAGTAGAAACAAGTAGAAACTACGACATTGCTAAAAATGCAACGATACAAGCTTCAACAGCGCATTGAAATTATTAAAATTCACTAGAAAAATGGTGAAAATCTTGCAGTCACAGTTCGCAAAACTAAAACATTTTTTGGTCGTCGAGAAGCACCTTGTCGGACCGCAATACAAAAATTGGTGGATAAATTCGAGCTGTTGGGACAAGTTAGTGATGTGAAGAAAAAAAATCGTACACGTCGCTCAAGAACAACTATGAATATTGCTGCATATTGATTGATCTGGACAACGTTTACTTTCAACAAGACAGCGCTACGTGCCACAGAAGCAACGAAACCATTGATCTTTTACGGGAAAAGTTTCCGGACCGTGTTATCTCTCGAAGAGGTGATCACAATTGGCCACAGAGATCTTGTTTAACACATTACGAATTCTTCCTTTGGGGCCACGTGAAAGATAAGGTCTACGCCAACAGCCCAGCGTCGATTCCAGACCTCAAAGATAAAATACGTGAGGCTATCGAGGACATAGGGCAGCCACTTTGCGATTTGGTTATGGAAAATTTCATGAAAATGATATGGTCCTGTAAGCGTGCTCGTGGTGGCCAATTGGCTGATGTTGTTTTTCATTATTTACTATGTAGCAAACATCCGATCACCCTTTATTGGAAAACCATTTATTCACCTTACGACAAATCCTGGAAAAAACTCATGCGACATCTACCACCTCTTTGTCGACTACAAAGTTACCTTCGACTCTCCGATAAGGAATAAGCTATATGAGGCCATGTCTGAGTTTGGTATTCCTGCAAAACTAATTTGACTTTGTAGATGTACCTTGGAAACACCAAATCCTCGGTTAAGATTGGTAAGGATCACTCTGAACCTTTCAAGACGGAAAGAGGTCTCAGGCAGGGCGATAGCTTGTCCAGTACACTATTTAATATACTTATAAAGTAGGTGATGAGAAAGGCTGGTATCAACATGTCAAGCACCATATTCCACAAGAGCCACATGTCGCCAGCATATGCCGATGATATAGACATCATTGGCCGAAATCTGCAAGATGTTACTGCATTTTTCTCATCACTAGAAAAGGTGTTAGCAAATAAGATTTTAGCGGTCAACGAGGACAAAACAATAATAATGATTTCGCCGAACAAAGGGTCCTCTCGATAGGGAAGCACCGTGAACTTTGACAATTATTGTTTTGAGGTAGTAGATGAGTTTACCTACCTCGGATCTTCCGTCAATAAGAAAAATATTGTCAGCCAAGAAATCAAGAGGAGAATAGTGCTGGCCAATATATGTTTTTACGGACTTTGGCCGCACTTTAGTAACACCACCTTATCTCGGGATACTAAGAAACAGCTATACCAAGTGCTAATTTTACTCGTTCTGTTGTATGCTGCCGAATCGTGGGTGCTTACGACAATGGACATACAAAACCTGGGACTATTCGAGAGAAAAGTACTCCGAAAATTAAATGGACCTGTTCGTGTCGACGGCGAGTTTCGCCATCGGATGATCCATGAGTTGTATGAGCTTTACCACGACAGCGACGTAGCTAAAAGAGTCGGAATCCAACGACTATGAGGGCTAGGACATGTTGCCAGGATGGATGTAAATGCTCCTGCGAGAAAGGTGTTTGAAGGCGAACCTGAAGGACGGCGTAGAGCAGGGAGACCCAAACTTCGTTGCAAGGACCAAGTGGTTGCCGACGTGCCTCCATCTGATAGGACTTACTCGAGAACTCATGCAGAAGACCGAAGCGTGTGGAATTCTTTAATACTTCAGGCCTCAAATTTATGAACCACGTTTCTAAGTTGTAATGAGTCACTTAAGTAAGTAAGTATTTGGTCGATTCGTGGTACCGACCGTGGCATGATGGTTAGAACACACGTCTGCCATGCGGGAGATCCCGGGTTCGATCCTCGACTCCTGTCATCTACATTTTTCTTTCATTGCCAGCCCCCTCGATGGTGTCGACAGAAACTGCGCAGTATAAGTGTCGAATCAATCGGCATGTCTAGTAGAAGCTCCTCCGTTTTTTGTGTTTAAAATCTCGGTCTGTTTTCTGTATTTATGGTTGGCCCAACACTTGCTATCTACACATACAAGTAGTTAGTTAGTTAGTATATTTATGACCATAACCAATGCTGTGCTAACGTTATTGCCAATGATTTATGGGCCATATTACCATGATTTATCTAACAAACAAAAACTAATAAATTTTCAATGTATAAATAACAAAAACAATGGTCACATTAACTTTCAGTTAACAAAATAATCTAAGCAACCAACCCCCAACAACAAAATAATGGCAATAAGCGAAGGAACAAACCGAACAGATAGACAAACACACACAGATAGACAGACAGACAGATAGGAAGATGGACTTGATAATGGGGTAATAGTTTTATTGTCGAAACACTGTAGAATTACTTCCGCCACATTTGAAGGCCATCAAGTACTTATCGTGTTAATTTACCAGCAGGAGAGCGATTCATGAATATTTCCCTAAAAATAAAACAAGTAACACTGTCCCCCGGGCCCATTAAGTACCGCATCGGCGGAAGAATCACCGCATCGAGCGGATCAAAAGCAAATGAGGGTTGTTGCTTTTGCCATGATTGACTTTGCTGCGAATGGGCGCATCAGTGACGTGGAGGAGGGGTTTTTTTTCGCTTCTAACCATTTACTACTACTTGATAGTTAATGACAGTTGGCCGTGAAAGACGACACAGTTCGAGTGCGATGAGTCGGAAAGAGTGAAAGGTTTCTATTATACGATGGCATCGAAGCCACCGGCTCTCTATTACTTTCGAAGGATTTGTGTGATCCGGTAGTTTGGATTGTAAACCCTTACAATTGCAATTTGATTGACTACTGATCCCTCTGAGCAGCAAACTTGTATGTACTTTTGTTTGCGCTATCGAGGATGACAACATCCTTAATAGAGTTGCGATGTTTGTTGCTGCTGCTGATGATGATGACGATAATGGCTGTTGAAGCAGTAATATGAACTATTGTTGTACTTCACCGTCACACAGATGCTTCAATTTTTATATCGCTGTGGGCTCTAGTGTTTGCTTCGTGCAAAGTGTTTGTTTTGGTGGGCGAATGCGAATCGAATGACACGGGTCCGCGTGACTTGTGGTGGTAGCAAATTCAAAGTGACATCTATGGCGGTGTTACATTTGCAGCGAGCGACAAAGATATCATCATCATCACAGGGGTATCAGATTGTCTGGCATGTACTTGCAACATATGATGAGTATTAAATAAAGTTGCTATTTCTTTGCTAAACATATTTTCCATATGTCACATTTAACAAATAAACCAAAACTCCTGTAGTGTTGTGCTGCCATAGCAAAGAGGAAACATAGATTTAATTTTCTCGTGTGTTTTTGTTGGTGCTTCTGTGTTTTACTCTGCTTTGTGTCCTTGTGTTTTTGATACTTCTAGTGATAAAGATCCATAGATGAGAGGAAGGAGTATGACATATATGAAAAGCAAGCCAGTGCATCGTCGTCATTTATTCCCTTGGGTTGCAAATCAAAGGTAATTCAATAATCAACCATTTGTTTGGTCAAAAGAGAGCCAACAACTGCACTCGATTCTATTTGTGATGGAAACTGAAATTATAATGTGTGTAGATTTGCAGGTGGTGCTGATTTTAAAACTATCTTTAGACTTTGTACTTGTCTTTGAGTGCAGACCATTATCCATCATTGGAAAGTACTATCTGCCACCTAAAGCCTTCTTAAAACTAACTTAATTGCCCTTTACACCCCATGAAAGAGATATGGGCTAGCTTTTCCCATTGTTGTGAATGAACACGCTTTCTATTTCTGATTCACACCAAACGGCACCTACTTGTTTATCGACGAATGCGAACGTCACTGTTTGAGAAACTTTTACTAGACATGCCGATTAACTCGACACTTATACTGCGAAGTTGCTGTCGACAACTTTGAGGCGACGGCAATGAAAGAAAAATGTAGATGACTGGAGCCAGGAGTCGAACCTGGTATATTCAGCATGGTAGTCGTGGTTCTAACACTCATGTCACGGCCGGTCCATAGTCTTCATCACATAAAAATTTTGTCTTTTTTATCTTATCTGACTTATGAAGAAAGTGACCATAATATTTTGTACTTGACTATTAAGACCATTTACCATTGGTCTTCCCCTTAATAGAGGAAATCGAAAAGGTACGCACTCGGTCGAGGTTGTGGATTGAGGACGAGAGATTACAAAACGATTGTTGTACAAACTGTAAATGCTTCAAGAACTTGCCCTTAATCAGAACAGAATTTCAGCCAGGTGAACTGACTGATAAATACCATCATCCATACGACTTTCGGTCGCATGGCTAGGCGAGACATATAGTAAAAGTATAGGAAACGTACACCCAACAAGCGTAAAATATTAAATTCAAAATCTCTGGGCATATGTTAATTTTTTGTATGGATTTACCGAATGGATCCAACTGAGAATCAAAGAAATATTCTTTTATTCTATCTTCTTCTTCTTAGTGGCAGCAACAAAGTAGAAAAGTATTTCAAGCGCTTCGGTCTTTTTCGCTCCGTAGATAGTTCGTCGCACCAAGCTTAGATAGGAGCTTTTTCACCTAGTCCATCCTTTGGAGTTTTGGCCGCCCAAAAACTGCCGCCCATCGAGTTTATTGCCGTAGACTTTTCAAGCTGGAGCGTTTTCGTCCATTCGTACAACATGTCCAAGCCAGCGCATTCGGTCTATTTGAACGCTCATTAGACGACGGCACTCGCCGTTAACGATGATGGGTCCAAATATTTTGCTTAGTATTTTTCTCTCGAAGACTCACAGAATAGATTGATCCGCTTGTAATTACCCAGGATTCTGCCTGTAGAGCAAGACAGGTAGGATCAGTGTCTGGTGCAATTGGATATTTGTTGTCCGAAGAAGGGGTTTTTCATTCCATTTATCACCAGACCAAATTCTGCCCACTGCTTCCCAATTCTCGAAAAGCCTGCAGTAACACCCCACAGTACACGACCAATGATATCTATGTCATCGGCATAAGCCAGCAGCATGTGATTTTTGTTAAAGATGGTACCATTCCTGTTTACTGCAGCCTTCCGCATGATCATCTCCTTTACGATGTTAAAGAGGCTCTGTTATATTTGCGCCTATTTTCACTGAAGACTTCGTGTCAGTCAGTGTCATCCCTCAAAGTCGTATCACCTTTGCGGGGATACCAAACTCGTCCATGGCATCTAATATGTTCTGTCGTATCGAACTGTCGAATTTTGCATTTCTTGGGTCTGCTCCAGGATTTGTCGCTGTGTGAATATCTGGTCAGTCGTGGATTTACCAGATTTAAACCCACACTGATAAGGTGGAATCAGGTTTGCTAGGATGGGCTTAAGTCTTTCACATAAGTGATGGGTAAAAGGCTAATCCCGCGATAGTTGGTACACATACTTTGATCGCCTTTCTTAAGCACAGGGTATAAATCACTCAGATTCCAATCATCGGGCATGCACTGCTTAAGCCAAATCGTGTTTATGAGCTGGTGCATGCGCGTTGCCAACTTATAGCCGCCGGTCTTAAAAAAACTCTGCCGGTAGTCCATCGACTCCTACAGCTAAGCCGTGCAATTGCCGTGGTGATCTCGGTTTGGTTCGACGGTGCACAATTTACTCCTTTCGTCGGTGGTTGTCGTGATTTCGTCACTTATGTTGCCTTCGGCAACGAGAAGAGAACGAAAGTGTTCCCTTCATATTTGCAGCACACTCTTAGTGTCCGTAATTAGATTTCCGTCTTGTCCTTACAGGTGGGGGTGATCCTTGATCTAAAACCTTTGCTTTTTACCTTTTGGTATAAATTTCGAGCTGTACCTCTATACCTGCAATTTTTGATATTTTAGCTCTTTCTATTCTTCCATAACGCTTTTTTCGCCTGATTTGGCGTGTCATCTTCCTCCCCTTCTCATTATAACGCTCCGTCACAGCTCGTGTTTCTTTTGGCTGCAGTTGTGCCCTGTATACAGCATCCTATTCTTCAGAGCTTTCGCGACATTATTCATCGTACCAGGGCTTGTCTGAGCGTGTTTTTTCATAACCCAGTACTGTCGCATGCGTACCTTGGTTGCTACACGTCCATCACGCTTGAGACATGCCTTCCATCTTTTGATCAGGGGATATCCAAGTTGCTTTGTGGATATCTATGCGGGAATCTAGTTCCACTCACTACTACGTTTGTTCACGACGTTAAGCTTACTAGTCTGAATCCTTTATCGGAGCTGTTGTTGTGTGAACTGAATTTTCCGACTGCTGAACCAAGAGTATCTTCCCTTCCTATTGTAGCATTAAAATATCCCAGAACAATTTAATGTTATGTACAGCGCTCATATATTTCCTCTAGGCCCTCATAAAATGCATCTTCAATATCCTCATCTTAGTCTTCCTTCGGGGCATGTACTCAAATCAGCGGAATGTAAAAATATTTCGTCTTGATGCGAATAGTTGCTATTTGGTCACTTACAGGGTTAAACCGCGAGACCAGTTGTCGAAGTCTCTTGCCGACTATGAATCCACTTCCAAAGTCTTGTCTTTCTACATGTCAGCTGTAAAAGATGTCACAGTTCTTTCGTCTTGTGCATCCTTGTCCCGTACATCTAATTTCCGGTAAGGCGGTGATGTCAGCCTTGTATTTGTCGAGGACATCCGCCAATTGGATAAAGGCACCATCTCTGTATGGAGATCTGAGGTTTTTGTTTTTTTCTTTTCTTTTTGTTTTAATAACAGTTGTTTTTGTTTAAGAAGATTGGCTTATAAGGCCACCACGCCCGATCCTAGTTTTCCAGCGGTAAATGAAAAGAAGTACCTATTTGGTAATCCATGACATTGTAAGCGAGCCTTGGAAGTACTTAGAATATCATGAGTGTGTAATGCATAAAATATCTACCACTTATTATGAATCCGATTACAAAGCTACTAAAATGGCACCTACTTACATCGTCACTTACTTCGTTATGATGCCTGTTATCAAGCCCGCCATAATTCCAACTGAAATGGCACCTGCTGACAGTGTCAATTACTTCGTAATCAAACGTGTTATTAAGCTTGCTTAAAACTCCGCTTTTATAGTAATTGCTACTGAAATGACACTTACTGCAACATCGCTTACTTTGTAAGCGAGAGCGCACTGATTAAACGGCCCATGACACTCATATGCTAAATTTAAGGAGGATAATAAGTGAGAGAATCATCATTGGTTGCTACTTAATGAAGCTGACAATAGCGATTACATAATGGATATTTTTACCGCTGGGTTCTTGGGGCTGCCTAAGCCACTAAGGGAGTCGTTGTGTTGAGCTTCAGTACCTTGTTACTAAGTACCTGTTACTAATTTCCTAAGACGCATCGGTGGTAGCCTGCCATTAAGGTTACTCAGCAAATGTTTATTAGTCAAACCAACCCGGCGGTACAATACTCATTATTTAATCGCTGATGTCGGCTATATTTAGTAGCAATGATTCTCTCGCTTTAAATACATTTAGCATAGGAGTGTCATAGACTATTTAATCGGTGCGTTCTCGCTTACTTAGTAAGCGACGATGTCAGTTAGTGCCATTTCAGTTGCAATTACGTTAAAAGCGGGCTTAATAACACGCTTGATTACGACGTAAGTGACGAAGTCAGTAAGTGCCATTTCAATCGGAGTTATAATGAGTAGACGATATTTTTTACATTAAACACGCATGACATTCGAAGCACTTCGATCACTTGGTTATAGTGTCATAGCTGTCATAGCTTACGAAATAGGTACTTCGTTCCATTTATCGCTGGGTAGTAGCAATCAGTGATGATTCTCTCGCTTATATTTCCCCTTAAATTTAGCATAGGAGTGTCATAGGCCGTTTAATCGGTGCGCTCTCGCTTACAAAGTAAGCGACGATGTCAGAAAGTGCCATGTCAGTTGCAATTACTTTATAAGCGAAATTTTAAGCGAACTTGATAACACGATTGATTACGAAGTAAGTGACAATGTCAGTAGGTGCCATTTAACCGGAGTTAGAATGAGTGCACGATAAGTTTTACATTACACACGCGTAATCGCTTCCTTTCAATGTCATACTGACGTCATGGATTACTAAATAGGAACTTCGTTTTATTTACCGCTGGGAATCTGTGATGATTCTCTCGCTTATATTTCCCTTAAATTTAGCATAGGAGTGTCATAGGCCGTTTAAACGGTGAGTTCTCGCTTACAAAGTAAGCGACGATGTCAGCAAGTGCCATTTTAGTTGCAATTACGTTATAAGCGAAATTTTAAGCGAACTTGATAACACGATTGATTACGATGTAAGTGACGATGGCAGTAGGTGCCATTTCAATAGCATTGCAATCGGAGTTGTAATGAGTGGACGATATTTTTTACATTACACACGCGTCATAGGTACTTCGTTTCATTTACCGCTGGGAATTTCCCGCATGTAACCGACATTCAATTTTCCCCTATTTTGGTCACTCTTAACATTTGTCCGCTACTTTTTCTACCACTTTACTTAGTAGAAATAGCAAAAGAAGAAATTAACTTAGGATATCTACTTGTCCTTGTGCCATTAGATTTTTTTCGTTACCATCCCATGCCAAAAAAAAGTGCATTTGTTGCACTAATGTAGTAGCATGTGTCCTCTTGCAGGATCTTGTTACTCATCGTCCAGTTAAAGCTATTGCTGCTGCTGCTGATGATGTTGCTTCTCTTAATTGATGTTGACTTTTTGACAGTTCCAACAAATCTGGCGTTTGTTGCTGATGTCTGTATGGTGGATGTTAGGATGGATGGATGGATTTTTGATTTCTATGCACTTTTCGTTTCACGTCATGATAGATTTCAAAAAAGTGAGAGAAAAAGTACAAAACTGTCATATTTGATTTGAATGTTCTGGGTGTGTGTGTGTGTGTGTGAGTGTTTGTGTGGCTTCGTGACATGTTTGCCTGACTTAAATTTAATTTTGTCATTTGTTTGACAGGCCATTGACAAAAACACAAATGTCACAATCATAAAACACGATACCGGTAGAATGTGCAGTCATTTCGTGGCCAGTTTTGCAACACCCACCCTCCACCTTCCTACCATTCAATTATTGTTAGGGTTTGTGAATAATTTTTGGCAAAGGGTGCCCCTGTCGTATAGTCGTATTGGAGAGTTGCTTTTGATGCTGAATTCTCTTTAGAATTAGGTGTAATGGATTTTGATTTGACCATTGCATTAGGCCCAACGTGAAGTTGAGGCATTTTTATAAGGAAGCTAATGCAGTTGTAAGTGCCTTAAAGTTGGGTGGGTTTTTATTTCTTGTGACTTAGATGCACTGGTAAGGATATTATAACACAGTACAACACATGAATCATACGCCACCATATAGTATTTATGTCAAACAAAAGAGCCTAAAACGTGACAAATTCCCCTATACGATACTTACTTACTTCAAATCAATATTAAATTATTATGGCATGTAACTTGACAAAACAAATGATACAGAACTTCTTCTTTTTGTGACTACTTTCATGTGCAGTTCTCAGAATTGAGTCCCAAGTCAATGAGCTGAAAAATGTTGTACTGTGTAATTAAAGCAAGAAGTTTGTTGCCGTAAAGCAATGTTAAAGATTAAGAGCTATATTGGTGGACTTTATATTTTTTTTAAAGAAACTCTAAGTTAAATCCTTAGATTTTTGTATACCACTTATTTTTTCTCTTACATCATTTTATATACAACATTTTCTCCCGTCATCCCCATTGTGCGTCGCAGTAAACTCAATTTATTATTATTAAAAACAGTTATGATTCCATGATGTGTCCTAATAAATTCTAATTTCATTTTACACCAAAGTACCATCAGAGAAAGCATTTACAGCCCTCTTCACTTCCCCCGCACTTACCGAATCAAAAGAATTGTTCCTTTCAACGTTTAGGACTACAATCCCAGTGGCGCCTCCTCTCTCTCCTAATGTGTAATAGTTAAAAGTGCGATAATGGAACACATCTACGGAAAACGGTAGTCAAAATAAGAGGCCACACATAAGAACCACTTTACGCACAAGGTTCGCCTTACTTGAAGCTTTAAAGCATCGAAGAGGAGTAGGATGCTTGACATCAATCGAATAGGGCCCACACCAGCAGCGATAGCTTAGGTAGTATGAAGTAAAGGCCATCTTAATGTGGTTTTCATTGTCGTCGTTGTGCCTTTATTAAACATTTGTTATAATTCTTTTATGAAGGCAATTTTGTTTGTCGTGTAAAATATTATGATATTTGCAGCCAAAAGACAGACGACCAACACCAGCATCAACACTTATGGCCATTTGGAATGACTGACTGTGTCGTACCTTAGTCCTGTAGCTAAATTTCCTTCGTATTTTATTTATATGACCACCAGTGGCGTTTTTTTACGATGCACATTTGCTGCGTGTGTTTGGGGATACAACAAAAATGTCGAGCACACTTTTGTCGGGCGGGGAGGCATTAAACAATATGGCTATATGGGCAAATGGCGCCAGATTGTCATTGTCCTTAAGGCAAAATGGTGTGTGAATAGGATAGAAATGATTTTTCATTGGCTGATAATGTGTTGGTTCAGAGTGAAGTACATGTGTACGCAGGAGGTGGATTTTATTAGATATTTCGTTCACGGAGCTCTAGGTTTTATATCACAGACTTTCTATACGTCCCTTGATTTCAGATAACTGAGATTTAGAGACGGATTTTGTTCAGCGTGTAGTTCTTTATAATGCAATATTAAAAGATATAATTGAAAGTAACTTATTTATTAAGTTGCTTTCGTGTAGAGAGTATATAGATTGCTCATGAACAGATGCTCTTACACGGTCTATGTTTTTGGGATTCCTCGAAGTTCGGTTCGGTCTGATTTATTGTACGCCCAAGCCATCCTCAATCTCGAGGACGAAGTGGACGATTTTAGCACCAAAATTATAATGAGCAATGAGGCTCATTTCCACCTCAGCTGGTATGGGTACAAGCAAAACTATCACTTAGCAAGGCGGTGTTCTCGGATCGCCTCATCTCTCGTTGTGGCGATTTGCAATGGCCCTGGCCCGCAAGAACGCTCGATTTAACCGTTTCAGACTTTGTTTTGTGGGGTTTTTTGAAGTCCCGTGTTTACGTGGAGAAGCGGGAATCTGTCTCCCGAAGTTCCCGCCGAAGTGATGAAAAATACCATAAAACGAGCCCGTATGACAATCAATTGTGACGGCGCCCATTTGGCGGATATCATCTTCTCCACTTAACCAATAAAATTCTAAAGATTTAAATAAACATAATCAAAAAACAGAATCGAAGTTTTTCATTTGCAAAAAACATAAGAGCAAATGGTCCACCATGTATTTCTTCTTAAATATAGCATTGGAATGTCATAGGCCGTTTAATCGGTGCGCTCTCGCTTACAAAGTAAGCGACGATGTCAGTTACTGTCATTTCAGATGCAATTACGTTATAAGCGGAGATTTCAGCGAGCTTAATAACACGCTTGATTACGGAGTATGTTACGATGTCAGTAGGTGCCATTTCAATCGGAGTGAGCGAATATTTTTTTGAGTTTCTAAGTACTTAGATCCCTCGCTTACAATACCATGCTGATGTCATGGATTACTAAATAGGTGCTTCGTTTCATTTACCGCAGGGAAATATAGTCCACTCATAATTCGATTCAAATAGCACCTAATGACGTTGTCACTTACTTCGTAATCAGGCGTGTTATCAAATTCTCTTAGAATTCAGTTTATAACGTAATAGCAACTGAAATGGCACTTACTGACATCGTAGCTTACTTTGAAAGTGCGAGCGCATCGATTAAACGGCCTATGTTACTCCTATGCTAAATTTAAGGGGAAATATAAGCGAGAGAATCATGACTGATCTCTACTAAATGTAGCTGATATCCGTTATTAAATATTGTGTATTTTTACCGTTGGGATGTCACTGAATTCTCATTGGATGCTCTTGCATTTCGCAAACCTTCCGGCCCACCCCACCGTGGCTGCTCGACGCAGGTACCGATTGAATTGTGAACGGACTTTTGGTCCACCCTGTATTTGTTGAAGCACTTTCATTCATTTGTACAACTTGTCCAAGCCAGCGCATTCTGTCTATTTGAACGCGCTTAACTACGTCGATATCGTTGTACAGGTCATACTCGTACAGCTCGTGGTTCATTCGACGACGATACTTGCCGTTACCTATAATGGGTCCAAATATTTTGCAATGTATATTTCTCTCTAAGACTCCCAGAATAGATTACGCAGGAATCTGCGCTGTAGAGAAAGACAGATAGGATCAGAGTCTGGTAGAGTAAGATCTTTGTTCTTCGAGAGAGCACTTTGTCCCTAAATCGTTTGCTTAGAGCATAGTAGCAGCGGTTTGCGATCAATACTCGTCTTTTGTCAATATTATTTTTATTTATGCCGGAGCCAAGGTAGACAAAATCATCTACCACTTCAAAGTTATAGTTGTCAACGTTCACGCAGCGTCCCAAACGAGTGGAGTCTTTGTTTGTTGAAACATATAACTTGGTTTTGTCCTCATTTATCACCAGACCCACTTCTGCCGACTGCTTCTCAATGCTCGAAAAGGCCGCAGTAACATCCCGCAGTCCACGACCAATGATATCTATATCATCGGCATACGCGAGCAGCACGTGACTTTTGTTGAAGGTAGTACCATTTCTGTTTACCGCAGCCTTCCGCATGATCATCTTCATTACGATGTTAAGGAGATCGCAAGACAGACTATCGCCTTGTCTAAAGCTTCGCTTGGTAGAAAATGGCTCAGTCAGAGTTTTTCCAATTTTCGCTGAAAACTTCTTGTTAGTCAGTGTCTTCGCGCAAAGCCGTATTAGCTTCGCGGGGATACCAAACTCAGCCATAGCATCTAACAATTTCTGTCGTATGGGACTGTCGAATGAAGCTTTGTAGTCGATGAACAGATGGTAGGTGTCAATCTGCATTTCTTGGGTCTTTTCAAGGATTTGTCGTAGTGTGAATATCTGGTCGGTCGTTGATTTACCAGGTCTAAAGCCACACTGATAAGGTCCAATCAGGTTCCCCGGAATGGGCTTTAGTCTTTCACATAACACACTAGACAGGACCTTGTATGCGATGGATAAAAGGCTGATCCCGCGATAGTTGGTACACACGCACTTGGATCGCCTTTCTTAAGCACAGGACATAGAACACTCAGATTCCAATCATCGGACATGCAGTCAATTGGTACCCGCTGCTTTATGATATTTAATCCTTGCGAGTGCCGTGCTAATCTCGTTTTGACTCGGTGGTGGACAATCTACTCCGTCGTCTATGATTGGTGTAATTTCGGGAACGAGTAGAGATCGAAAGTATTCCCTCCATATTTGCTGCACACTCCGAGAGTCCGTGACCAGATTTCCGTCTCTGTCCTTACAGGTGGGATCCCTGTTCCAAAACCTTTACTTTTTATCTTTTGGTATAACTTCGGGCCTCCCCTCTATCTCTGTAGTTTTCGATATCCTGGGTCTCTCTATTCTTCCACAGATGCTTTTTCCGTCTGAACAAGCGTTTTATTTTTCTCTTATACTCATTATAACGTTGCGTCACCACAAGCGTCGCCATTGGTTGCAGTTTTACCTTTTATGCAACATCCATTTCCTCAGACATTTAGCGATATTCATCATTGTACCAGGGCTTGTCTGAGCGTGGTTATTCATAACCCAGTACGGTCGTTGTGGCAGTGCTAGGGGGGTTTGTTTGAAGTAAGTGAGAGTTGTGGTTGGAGTAGGCATTGGCTATCTCGGTGGTATGCAGATTTGTGAAGTCTAGCTTCATTTGCATTTGGTGTGTTTTTAGTACTACTTAAACGTTTGCGTACCTTGGCTGCAAATAAGCGTAATGTAAAAATATTTCCCCCGGATGCGAGTTGTGGATATTCGGTCACTTTCAGCATTAAACCGCGATACCAGGTGTCGAAGTCTCTTGCCGACTATGGAACCACATCCAAATTCGTGTCTTTCTGCATGACAGCTGTGAAAGATGTCACAGTTCTTTCGTCGTGTGCATCCCTGTCCCGTTCATCTCAATTTCTGTATGGCGCTGATAAGCTTCAGTAACTTCTGTTACCTACTTCCTAAGACGCATCGGTGGTAGCATCCCGTTTAGGTTACTTAACATTGCGCCTTCTCACATTTGCTGAACGTATGTTCAGTGGCATTGCCCGGGGAATACTGCACTGCTACACTTACCCGAACTAACCTTAAATAGTTAGTAGAACTATAGAACACATACTCTGTAGAACAGGCGGGGATCAATGCTGGACTCTTGCTCAGAAGCTTTTTGAGGCACTTAGGTTGAAACT
Organism: Muscina levida; assembly: GCA_964034835.1. NCBI lineage: Eukaryota > Metazoa > Arthropoda > Insecta > Diptera > Muscidae > Muscina > Muscina levida. Next base: position 127,349,857 of record OZ035881.1, read on the forward strand.
AGTTACATGATCTTCGCTAGTTTCCGTGGTATCACAAAAGACTTTATAGTCAAAGCTTAACAGAATTTTAAAGAATCTTCTATAAAAGTCTGCTTTTCTTTCCCTTCTCTGTCTTAAATTATATTTAAAATTTAAATTTTCCATCAGAAGCAAAATTTCTGTTCGTGTAGCAATATCTTCGGGCGTAATCAAATTTCCTTTAAGAGAATATCATGAACTATACCCAAATATATACAGAAAACCAACCACTGTGGCTGCTGGGGGACTTCTTTTTCTTTTGCTCCCTTTGCTTTTACAAAACCAACATAAAAGTCTCATCGAAGTTGAACATGGGAGTAGAGGATGTCTTCCTCTAAGTTGAACAAGGGAACTCGGGACGATGAGATGATGGTTGTGGCGGTAAACTGTCTGTGGCATAAAAGAAAAGTGAACAATTTAATTACAAGGTAAAAATGAATAACTGAATCAACATGAAGTCGCTGAGCAAAGCGAACAAGCTAGCCCGTCCCACAACCAGCTTCATGATGAAGTCAAAGAAAATGTTATCTTTATTGTGTAGTTGTGTATTATTAAATCAATGACAAGCAAACGTTCTCAAAGACAACTTCTTTTTATAACATAAATATGAGAAAATTTTCTAGATGAAAAGGAAAAAGCTAAAATTGATGAAATTATAGGCGATGAAAGAAAATACGAAAGAGAAAAAAAAATACAAAATTCACTTTTGTTATGAAATTAAATTGTATTCGGTTTTAGACACAATTTACAAATTTCAAAAAGGTTGGCGACTGAGATATTGGATGGGGCAACTATGATATCAGATGTTGCCAAGTAAGATGTTGTGTTAGATAGGTACCAAGAGATAATAGTCGAAATAATGCATAAAATGATATAACACGATCGGCGCTTCAAAGTACGGAGGTGGCTGAGGCTGGTGGCAGCTTAACTGAACTGATACATTACACTTTACATGAGTATTTGGATATTAATGTCATTTTATGTCGTAATTAATTTTGTAGTTGCTAACATTTTGTATTTGAAACCAATACGCCACACCTATTTTTTTATTTCAGCACAAGAATTTGTCTTTATACCAGTGATAGGCATTCAATAACCTCGCGAGGCCAAAAATAATCGTTTTTACATAGAAAGCAATTTAAAAGCATAACGCCTCACCCATTTTTTTGATTTCTGCTCAAAATCTTGCCTTTATAACAGTGATAGGCATCCCATAGCCTCGCGAGGCCATAAATAATCGTTGTTTTCACATAGACACGGTCGGCAATTAACACATACCCGAAAGTTTTGTCGTAATTAATATTGTAGGTGCTAAGATTTTCTATTTGAAAGCAAAACGCCACACCCATTTTTTTATTTCAGCACAAGATCTTACCTTTATACCAGTGATAGGCATCTCATAGCCTCGTGAGGCCAGAAAATAATGTTTGTTTTCACATAGATTCGATCGGAAATTTACATGTTCTCGAAAGTCAGTCTCTGCTTGTGTGTTATGAAAGCAACACCACACACGCTCATTTCGCATTGAACACAACAAAGCACAACATTTTCACCGTGTACATTTCGATAGCGCTGTCGATTCTCATTCGAACGCACACCTTATTGTTGTGTGCTTGCTATTGGTTATGCCTACCACTGATTTATATACATAGTCAAATACTCGATCAACTGACGTATTTATAACATAATAAATCAACCTCTGCTTGAGTATTATGAAAGCAACACCACACACGCTTGTTTCGCATGCAACACAACAGACAGAAAAACAATGTTCAACGATTGTTGAGGGAGCACAATTGTGGGGAGTGCACAACATTTTCACCGTGTACATTTCGATAGCGCTGTCGATTCTTATTCGAACACACGCAACTACACCATATTGTTGTGTGCGTGCTATTGGTTATGCCTACCACTGATTTATATGTACAGTCAAATCCTCGATCAGCTGACGACTTTATAACATAATAAATCCGCCTCTGCTTGTGTGTTATGAAATCAACACCACACACGCTTGTTTCCCATTCAACACGACTGGCTGAAAAACAATGTTCAACGACTGTTGAGGGAGCACTACAGTTGCGAGAGCACAACCTTTTCGATAGCGCTTGCGCTTATTGTGAGACTGCACACAACCACACCTTATTGTTGTGTGCGTGCTATTGGTTATGCCTACCACTGATTTATATACATAGTCAAATACTCGATCAGCTGACGACTTTCTAACATAATAAATTAGCCTCTGCTTGATTGTTATGAAAGCAGCAACACACACGCTTGTTTCGCATTAAAAACAAAAACAGACACAAGTACAAACAGAGAAACAATGTTCAACGATTGTTAGGAGTGCACAACATTTTCACCTTGCTCATTTCGACGGCGCTGACGCTATTTTTGTGTGCGTTCTATCGATTATGCCTACCACTGCTTCATACACATATTCAAATCCTTGATCAGCTGACGACTTTACAACCAAATAAATACTCTCAGTCAGAAATTCCGATCATTAGAAACTATGTTAAGACATTTTGAAACTGCTCCAGCTCTTGCCACATATATTTCTCTAGGCATCTTTCTCTTTATACTATCGTCACAACTAATCACATCTGTAAAAAACAAACACCATACACAGAATCCAACCAAAGGACATCTATTGAAACATTGGCATACAACGTAAAGATATGATATCTCTACTCTGTAGGAAACAACAACACCAACAACGACAGTGGCCCCAATCAACGGCAGCATTACAAACAAAACACTATTCACAAATATTTTGTTTCGTTTCAACAAATTCAAAAGATTTTCCTTTTGTTAAGGTCTCCTTATAGCCTTTTGTTTGCTACGAAGCAACAAAGTTGGAAAAATAATACCTTTGTTCTCCCTATACAAATATATAAACACACACACACACTATGCACATTTGCACACCCCCACACACACACATCCTGTTGGCACTGAATGCAGTTTTCCACACACACACAGGACACAATTAAATGTTCTTAGTGCCAATATCAGTGAATATAAGAGTCGAGTGAATTCTTGTATGCCATTCTTGCTGCTCCCTGGCATAGTTTCTATGTGGGAGCATCAACATCAGCCAGTGGCTGTGCAGTAGTAACACTCGATACCATTGTTTAAACATTATGTCCTTTTTATACGGTTTTGTTGTTTAATCATTGTCTCTAAGGGTTTTTGTTGGCTCTGTCATTGTGTTTATTGTGTCCTAATAAAGGAAAGCACAAACAGAACAAACAAAATAGAGAGAGAGAAACGAAACGAAACGAACGACCGACCGACGAGTAGCCGTCATGTTTGCCAAATCGTACCCATTTCTATTCTATTACCGCCACAACTGCAGTCGGTCGCAGAGGATCTCCCTCCTGAACTGCTGATGATTGTCGTCATGTGGACCGTATATTGTGTTGATTTCCTTGCAATGTATTGACTTGACTCTGCTGCCACAGTCAAAAATATCGAATTGCATTTTGTTGAGTTGAAAGGACCAGAGAGAAGACATTGGAGTTTTTTTTTGTTTTGTTAGTTTTCTTTTGAACACCATCACCTTGACAAGTTGTGGTCACAACATTTTCATTTAACCATTTGCCGTGGAGCCATGGCCTGATATCAGGTGTTTCGATGCAATGAGGAAAACTGGAATACGATCTTATTTATTCCTTTATGTCGTTCATTGCAAATTCATTTCCGTTTCCTTTCCGTTGTCATGGCGTTGTTAGTGGCGTTGATTACATTGTAATGAAAATGTCACTGGGATAACTTGTGTCGCAGTTGCATTGATATATTTGTGGTTGGAATTATGGTTTGTCCTGGTGGTTATGAAGATAATTATGGCTAGCCTCAATTACCTATTGTCTTTTCCTACATATTGGGACTAATTGTATGTGAACCTGTGGCAAGTCTTTTAGAAATTGTCAGCATTCTTTGAACGTTGAGGAGTGGAATGAAATTTTCTTGAACCTTAAGGTGATTACCATTTATAAACGAGGACAGAACATTTATAAACGAGCCTAAAACGTGACAAATTCCCATATACGATACTTACTAACTTCAAATCGATATTAAATTTGTATGGCATGTAACTTTATAAAGCGAACGATGCAGAACTTCTCCTTTTTGAGGCCCAAATCAATAAGCTGAAAAATGTTGTACTGTAACAAATATAATATATGTATTACTAGTAAACCCGTGGATTTTCTAATTTTGGATGTCCCAAGTTCAACGTAAGATAGTTCACGTGTTTCCCAGGTCATGCCAATGAGTATCCGCAATGTCCGAACTCTTTACAGTGATGGTGCCTCTATCCCTTTGGCGGATGACGCCGACAAATACAAGGTTGATATCACCGCCATGCAGAAAATGAGATAGACGGGACAGGGATGCACACAACGGAAGACCTGTGACATCTTTTACAGCTGCCATGTAGAAAGACACGAATTTGGATTCATAGTCGGCAAGAGACTTCAACTTCTGGTATCGAGGTATAACCCTGAAAGTGACCGAATATCCACTAAATATTTTTACGTTACGGTGATTTCTGTACATACCCCGACAGAGAACAAACACGAGGACACTAAAGACGCATTCCATGAGAGGTTGAAGAAAATATATGACCACTACATTGTTTTGGGAGATTTAAATACTAAAATAGGAAGTGAAGATGCTCTTGGTTCAGCAGTCGGAAAATTCAGTATATACAACATCATCCCGATAACGGATTCAGTTTGGTTAACTTTGCGTTGGCCAGGAACATGGTACCACATTCCTGCATAAACATATCTACAAGGCAACCTGGATATCCCCTGATGAAAAGACAAGTAACCAGGTTGGTCATGTTGGAGGGGCTTAAAACTATCGTAACCTAACGCAAAGGAATCAAGAACTCTTAAAGCTGCTTACCACCGAGATAGCCAATGTCTATTCCAACAAACTCTCTCTCAAAGTTCTACCAAAATATAAAAAGCAAAGGTTTTGGAACAGAAATCCCCACTTGTAGGGACAGATATCGAAATCTGGTCACGGACACTCGGAGTGTGCCGCCAAATATGGAGGGAACTCTTTCGTTCCATAACGCAGCATAAGTGACGACGTATTCGATTGTCCACCACCGTCACATAATGAGATCATCACGGTTATTGATCGGTTTAATAATCACAAAGCTGCGGGAGCCCATGGACTGACGGTAGAGCTCTTAAAGGTCGGCGGCGATGAGTTGGCAACCAGCATGCAGCAGCTTATAAACACAATTTGGCCCTATCACTGAAATCTGATGGTTCTATGTCCCGTGCTTAAGAAAGGCTATCCAAGTGTGTGTACCAACTATCGCGGGATTAGCCTTTTACCCATCGCATACAAGGTACTGTCTAGTGTGTTATGTGAAAGACTAAAGCCCATTCTGGCGAACCTGTTTGGACCTTTTCAGTGTGGCTTTAGACCTGGTAAATCCACGACCGACAGGATATTCACACTACGACAAATCCTGGAAAAGACCCAAGAAATTCAGCTCGACACCTGTATTCGACAGTGAGATACGACAGAAATCTTTGCCTGTGGTTTGCGGAATTATTCCGAAGGCTTTTTCGAGCATTGAAAAGCAGTCTGGTGATAAATGAGGACAAAACCAAGTTATTTGTTTCAACGAACAAAGAGTCCACTCGTCTGGGACACTGCGTGAACGTTGACAACTATAACTTTGAAGTGGTAGATGATTTTGACTACCTTGGCTCTACCATGCGCTAAGCAAGCGATTTGATGACAAAACGCTCTCTCAAAGAACAAAGATCCAGCTCTACCAGACTCTGATCCTACCTGTCGTGCTCTACACCGCAGAATCCTGGGTAATGACACAAGCTGATCTATCTATTCTGGGAGTCTTCGAGAGAAAATACTACGCAAAGTAAACAAAGGACCCATCATCGTTAACGGCGAGGACCGTCGTCGAATGAATCATGAGCTGTACAACGACACCGACGTAGTCAAGCGCGTTCAAATGGACCGAATGTGCGTTGTACGAATGGACGAAAACGCTCCGGCTCGAAAAGTCTTCGGCAATAAACAAGATGGGCGGCGCAGGAGGGGGCGACCAAAACTCCGATGGATGGACCAGGTGAAAGAGCTGTTAACTAAGCTTGGTATGACGAACTATCTACGGAGTGCAAAAGACCGAAGTGCTTGGAATAATTTTCTACGTGCGGCTACTGATAGATACATTTCTGTTGTTGCTGCCATCAAAGAAGAAGAATGTCTATATCATCGGCAAGGCTAGCGACATGTGGCTCTTGTGGAAAATGGTGCCAGACATGTTGACACCAGCCTTTCTCTTAATCTTCTCCATAACTATATTAAATAGTGTACAGGACAAGCTATCGCCCTGCCTGAGACCTCTTTCCGTGTTGAATGGTTCAGAGGGATCCTTTTTAATTTAAATAGAGGATTTAGTATTTTCCAAAGTACATCTGCAAATTGGAATTAGTTTTGCAGGAATACCAAACCCAGACATATTTTTTATCGGGGAGTCGAAGGTAGCTTTGTAGTCGACTAGGAGGTGGCAGGTGTCGATCTGCTATTCATTAGTTCCCGGGATTTGTCGTAAAGTGAATATTTGATCCGTCGTAAAACCGCACTGATAATGTGCAATTCGTTTTACTACTATTGGTTTTGGACGTTCACACAATATGCTCGAAAGGACCTTCTACTCAATTCGTAATAGGCTAATTCCACGGTAGTTCTTACATTCACTACGATCTCCTTTCTTGTATATGAGACATCACAGACTGATACTCCAATTCCCGGCATTCTCACCTAGAACCTCCCCACCTGCCTTAAACAACACAGCAGGGAGACCATCCAGCTCCAGCTGCTTCGTTATTTTTTAGGCGGGATATTGCCACACGTGTCTCGTTCTGGCTCGGAGGTGGAGAGTTAATACCATCGTCATGGATTGGAGCGGTGTCTTGTGGAGTTGTAAATTTCTTAAATTATCTCTCCATATCTTCAGAACGTTATCCGAGTCCGTCACTATTTGACCAACGCTGTCCTTGCAGGAGGGCAGCACTGTTCACGCATTTTCGCCTTAACACTCAGGTAGAATTTTTGGACTTTCCCTCCGCTTTGGAGCAACTTTATGCACTCATCTTGTCGCTTCTTCAGCTCCTACTGTTTCTGCCTAAAGAGACGAGTTGTCATTCGTCACTACTCTACGTGCCGCTCAAGAACAACTCGCATTGTAATTAGCTGCAGTTCCACTCTGTATGTATGCACCTGTCTCCCTTGTGTCATTGCAACATACATCGTCGTACCAGGTATCCTGTGAGGACGTCTTTGAGTACCCAAGTGAGATTCTCGCAGTCCGTTATAAGGAGTCGGCTATATATTGCCATTGCGAGGTAATATTATCAGGGGATGGAGCATTCCGTAACAGTTGAGTTAGGTTGTTGGAGTAGGCGTCCGCTACATCTGTGGTCTGCACTTTACCGATGTCCAGCTTTCGTTGTGCGTTAGCGTACCTTAACTGCAGTAAGGTAGTGATCGGTGTCTATGTTCGCTGCACTGATCACTCGTACCTCGAGAACACTCGATGCGTGCCTTCCATCGACTACCACGTGATTTATCTGATTCCTCGTCGTTTGATCTGGAGATAACCATATTGCCTAATGAATATTTCCATGATCAGCCCGTTCGAAGGATTCGGCTATAAATTGCCACTGCGAGTTAGTATTTTCAGGGGTTGGATTATCCCAAAGCAGTTGTGTTAGGTGGTGGGGTAGACATCCGCTACCTCTGTGATCTGCAGTGTACCAATGTCCAGTTTTCGTTGCTCCTGTAGTAAGGTAGTGATCGTAGTCTATGTTCGCACCCCCGATCACTTGTGCTCCCAGAACACTCGAGGCGTGCCTTCCACCGACTACCACGTGATCAATCTGATTCCTCGTCAATTGATCTGGAGATAAACATGTTGCCTATTGAATGTTTCTTTAATCAGTCCGTTCTTTAGGTAGTGATCGTAGTCTGTGTTCGCACCCCTGATCACTCGTACGTCCAGAACACTCGATGCGTGCTTTCCATCGACTACCACGTAATCAATCTGATTACTCGTTCCTCGTCAATTGATCTGGAGATAACGATGTTGCTTATTGAATATTTCTATGATCAGTCCGTTCGAAGGATTCGGCTATATATTACCACTGCGAGGTAGTATTTTCAGGGGTTGGAGCATTCCGAAGCAGTTGCGTTAGGTGGTGAACTAGACATCCGCTATCTCTGTGGTCTTCAGTGTACCAATGTCCAGATATCGTTGACAGTGGTTGACCTTGTGCGTACCGTAACTGCTGTAAGGTAGTGATCGGAGTCTATGTTAGCACCCCCGATCACTTGTGCTCCCAGAACACTCGAGGCGTGCTTTCCACCGACTACCACGTGATCAATCTGATTCCTCGTCAATTGATCTGGAGATAAACATGTTGCCTATTGAATATTTCTATGATCAGTCCGTTCGAAGGATTCGGCTATATATTACCACTGCGAGGTAGTATTTTCAGGGGTTTGAGCATCCCGAAGTAGTTGCGTTAGGTGGTTGGAGTAGGCATCCACTACCTCAGTGGTCCACAGTTTACCGATGTCCATCCATCGACTACCACGTGATCAATCTGATTCCTCTCCCTCGTCAATTGATCTGAGGATAACCATGTTGCCTTTGGAATATTTCCATGATAAAATCTAGTACTGCTAAGTACTATATTTGTCTCTTGCAAAATCTTTCTTCCTTTAGTCTCACCAACATAATAAACTTTTACTAAACTTACTACATACGATTGTCAGTAGGCCACTTATCAATTATTTATTATGTCAGTCCCAGATAAGGGCGATACAGATAATTGTCATTCGATACGGTTACTTACAGGATAATTAAATTATCACCAACAAAACAAAAACAACTCGACAATATGGTGCAGCCTTAAGCGCTAAAGAAAAGTCTACATGTTATGTTGTCGATGAACACCACTAGAAATTGTGTTAGTCTCGCTTAAGTTACTGGTGCTGTTGATGCACAGCACAGCAGGATGCATCATTAAATCTACTAACGCTCCTTAAAAACTATACCAGGACAAACGCAGAAGTGGCAAACAGCACGCTATACTTTGTGTGTCTTCCTTCCTTTCATTCGTATTGTTGTTTTTTGTAAAGGTCAGTGGTTGAATTCGACTTTGCCGGTACAACAAAGTTGTAAAAAATGAAAAATACATAATACATTAACATCCCTCCTCACTCCCCTCCAGCAAAGGTGTTTCATTCAGCAAAAACTCATAAATTTTATTTTAATTTCCCATTCTTTTTTTTTTGTATTTGTGTTGTGTGTCTGCATTTTTTACCAAATGTTGAATATATGCCAACTAATGTTGCCGCGTTTGTTGCTGTAAATTCATTTCCGTATCCCGGCGGTAATCATTGCGGCCCCAGCGGCGGCGGTGGTGGTGGTGGAAGCGTCATTTGTGTTGCGCCTTTCGCCTTATCGCGTGTCAAATCATCGTTATCGTTATCAAAATTGCACTATCTCTGTTGGATATCATTGTAATCATCATCATTATTTGTTTTGGAATTAATGATCGACGAATGATTTCAGAAGACGATGACGATTACATTTTCATTGATAGTCAAATGATGTTTCCACATAGAAAGGAACATTTTTTTTGGTATATAACCAGGAATTGATGACAAGCGGAATGAATGTTGGAAGATGAATAAAAAAAAATTTGGCTGATAAAAATTAATCGTATTCAATATCATGAATATAAAATGATTAATTAATTTAGCAATTATATTAAATACGAAGTTCGTATAGATGTGTAAAAGAAAAAAAAAATAAACTAATAGGGGTGAAGCAAATGAATCTAAATTTAATAGAATATGCAAATTCGTTGCATTTTTGGTCAAGACCTATATATTGGATTATCTTTTTTCATGATTTTGTGACTCAATAGCTTCTAAGTTTCGGCCATGGCATGATGAAGCATCGCTTGTTAGAATATGGCTCTGTTAGGCTTGTGCCTATTTTGCTAGAGCCGTTGATTTAGTCAGTGTCATCCCGCAAAGTCGTGTCAGCTTCGCGGAGATACCAAACTCAACTATAGCATCGAATAGTTTCTGTCGTATAGGATTGTCAAATGCAGCTTTGTAGTCGATAAAGAGATTGTAGGTGTCGATCTGCATTTCTTTGGTCTTCTCCAGGATTTTTCGTAGTGTGAATATCTGGTCGGTCGTTTACCAGGTCTAAAGCCACACTGATAATGTCCAATCAGGATCTCTGGGATGCGCTAGGTAATAGGCTGATCCCACGATAGTTGGTACACACGCTTGTATCGTCTTTCTTAAGCACAGGACATAGAACACTCAGATTCCAATCATCAGACATGCATTCCTTGAGCCAAATCGTGTTTATTAACTGGTGCATGCATGGTGTCAGCTCATAGCCGCAGTCTTTAGACAGCTCTGCCGGCAGTCCATCGGCTCTGGCAACTTTGTTTTTTTTTTAAGCCGTGCAGTTGGCTCGGTGGTGGACAATCTACTCCTTTGGTCTATAATTGGCGTGGTTTCGTAACTTATGTTGCCTTCGGGAACGAGATCAGAACAAAAATGTTCCCTCCATATTTGCAGCACACACTGGGTGTCCGTGCGCAGATTTCCGTCTCGGTCCTTTTTTTTTTTTATTATGTTTATTTGTACATTTCTTCTTATATTCATATCTATTGACTGCCTCAGCGCCTTTACGGCATTTTAGAGGCAAGTAACAGGTGGGGGATCCCTGTTCTAAAACCTTTGCTTTTGTATCTTTTGGTAGATATTTCGGGCTTCACCTCTATCCGTGTAATTTTCGATATCCCAGCTCTCTTTTGTTCCATAGACTCTTTTTCTCTTCTCTTTTCATTATAACCTTCGGTCACAGCACGCGTTGCCATTGACTGCAGTTTTGCCCTGTATGCAGCATCCTTTCCTCACACGTTCTTTATCGTACCAGGGCTTGTCTGAGCGTTTTTTCAATACTCAGTACGGTCGTTGCGGTAGTGGTCATGGAATTTGCAATATGCTGCCACTAGGTGTCGGTAACAGAATTAGGGGAGTTTGTTTGAAGTAATTGAGAGAGTTGTTTAGGGTAGGCATTGGCTATCTCGGTGGTATGCAGCTTTGTGATCTCTAGCTTCCTTTGCATTTGGTTACGAGAATTTTTAGCACAAATAAATCGCGTGTGTGCTTTGTCTGCAACTATGTGGTGACACGAGTGAATATTAGTATCGCGATAAGTAAGATCGGTCAAAAACTACTCCCACCTCACTTACAAATTGCCCCATTGTAGGGGTCTGTTTGAAATTTAGTATGTATGCTTCTATGCTCTAAGTGGAGGGAATGTTCTTAGATAATAAAGATCGGTCAAAAATTACTCCCACCTCCCATAAAAATTGTCCCTTTTTGGGGGTTTGTCCCTGCGATTACACTCGCAGTAAAAGAGCTGTAGAGCAGAAATTTGGTATGCAAGTCTCTCTCCTTTAAACGGACGTTAAGTTCTAAGATGAGCAAGATCGGACAATAACTACTCTTATGTCCCATACAAACTTCCCTTTTGGGGGTGTCCATCTATCTGTCTCCGCGATTACAGCCGTAATTTAATAAATATTTAGCTGAAATTTGATATGTAAGCCTCTATCCTCTAAGCAGAGGTTAAGTTCTGAGATGAACAATATCGGACAAATACTGCTCCCATCTCCCGTACACAGTCTCCTTTTTGGGGTGATTGTCTGTCTCTCCCCGTCTGTTTCTGCTATCAAGCGGAAATTTGGTACACACGCTGCTATCCTCTAAGCGGTGATTACGTTCTAAGATGGGCATTAGCGCACAAAAACTACATCCAAATGTGTTTGGTAGCCTTGCAATTGGGACCTTACCCCCATTTTCCCTTACAAATTCAGTAAGGGATCCCCGCAATTAGTTGTTTCCTTCTTGTGACCGTAAACTTTCACCGAATTCACGATGATAGCGGCCTTTTCCAAGACATCGGCTCTTTGGGTACCATATATGTCCCCATTTCCGTCGAATGTCTCGCTATCTCCTTAATTGATGACCGGTATTCTCGAATTGGTATACACATCATCCATGCATCCGTACGAAAATATTTAGATGGCACATTGCTCAAAGTGTTGTTTATTATCATTAGGCTGCATTTCAGGACATTTCAGGTTATTATACAACCCAAGGGGCCCCTATGTGACCGGTTTTTTGACCTTAAGGGCCACATAATTCCGTTCGACGGCAAATTTTTCTATTTCTCAATATCATGACAAACTAAAATTTTCGGTTTTTTCTTCTTAAAAATTTGACGTCTGCTCGGGGTCCTGAAATGTTGCTATCATTATTTCAAATTAGGTTACGTCCGAGATATTTCCAATAAAACCCGGATCGAAAACAAGTGCCTTTGATGACACCTTACATTGATTAAGTCCAGAATATTGCATGACCATAATCCCTGTGACTCCATGCCCTTGTAGGGCCTAAACGCATTGCGGTGTTTGCTGTTACCTTATTCGCCTCAATGTCAGCGACTAATCAGTTTAGGGGTTGATTCTCCAATTGAGGCCAATTGCCCTTTAGCAGCAGTAAAGAGCCGCTTGTTGGTCCTTACCTAAGTGTTTAGCGTAAGTAAGTGCGACTCCATTTAGTCTGGGTTTGGAATATAGAGGGAATTTGAATTTCCGAGGGAGTACCACCACCCAGCGGTAAAAATACCCATTGCTTAATCTCTATCGTCAACTATATTTAGTAGCATTCAGTGATGATTCTCTCGTTATATTTCCCCCTAAATTTAGCATAGGAGTGTCATAGGCCTTTTAATCATTGTGCTCTTGCTTACAAAGTAAGCGACGATGTCAGTGAGTGTCATTTCAGTTGCAATTATGTTATATGTGGAGTTTTTAACAAGCTTGATAATATGCTTGATTACGAAGTAAGTGACGATGTCAGTAGGTGTGATATCAATCGATGTTATAATGAGTACTTAGGTCGCTCGCTTAGAATGTCATACTGATGTCATGAATTACTTAATAGGTACTTCGTTTCATTTACCGCTGGATTGTATTACCGAGGGAATAGCACTACCCAGCTTTAAAAATACCTATTACTTAACCTACTAAATAGGTACTTCGTTTACCGCTGGGCAGTTCGGTTTTGTTTGGGGTTACACTCAGCCCACAGTGGTATAACCGTTTTAGCAGCGAGAAATGAAACGAAGTACCTATTTAGTAATCCATGACATATGAATGTCATGCGTGTGTAATGTAAAAACTATCATCCACTCATTATAACTCCGATTGCAAAGGCACCTACTGACATCGTCACTTTCTTCGTAATCAAGCGTGTTATCAAGCTTGCTTAAAACTCAGCTTATAACATAATTGCCACTGAAATGGCACTTACTGGCATCGTCGCTTACATTGTAAGCGATAGCGCACCGATTAAGCGGCCTTTGACACTCCTATGCTAAATTTAAAACCTCAGAGAGTAATTTAGGATCCTTGCCGGTAACCGGTAAAAATATCGTCCATTCATTATAACTTCAATTGAAATTGAACCTACTGACATCGTCACTTACTTCGTAATGAGGCGTGTTATCAAGCTTGCTTAAAACTCCGCTTATAACATAATTGCAACTGAAATGACACTGACTGACATCGTTGCTTACTTTGTAAGCGGTAGCGCACCGATTAGGCGGCCTATGACACTCCTTAGCTCAATTAAGGATCCTTGCCGGTAACGGTAACTATTACTGTAACGTCTTTGATTTTACTATACAATTATATAATTTGTTTCCCATTTTCAGTCGCAAACCTCTCAAAAGCATTTCAAGTGCTTAAATCCATAACTACTCTATCGTTTTTCTACTGCCACCTCTAACGGTAGCCATAGTTAATTTGTCATCGCCTTAAAGTCGAAACAGATTGAATGAATGGATAAAAAAAATCTCTGATGGCAGATAAAGCCATCAAATTGATATGGTTATTAATAAATGATTATCATCTTATTAGGGCTTAACGGGGATTTTATGGTTGAATTTAGGTAAACTCCCCGCAGCTATTTTCATTCAATTGCCACTGACTTGTGAATCAAATGAGCAACGCTCATAGCGCACAGATGGTTGGTTGGTTGCACATCCTTTTAAAATGCTGCGAGCAGCCGACGACGCTGTCACATGGCGGGCTTGTTCCTTGTTTTTTTTTTTTGTTTTTGCTGTTGTTTGCCATACAATTTATGGGCAATAACTAGTGTTACTGCTGTTGTTGTTGCATTAGTACATTTTAATTTATTCATAAGCTATGCCTGTCGTTGTTTGTTGTGTGCGGCAAAGGTTGAGAAGGGTTCAACAACAATATTGGCAACACCGACTTGTCGTTGTTAGTGCATATAAAAAAGGGGTGAGAGTTGGGAGAGGCAATGTATAGTTTTGCATACGACCCTTCTTCACTGTACCTTTCACAGGGCCATTATTCATGATGTAACCGTGTTCCCTCCTTCCTACACTTCTTTGAATGTACCTAGTTGGGTAATCCTACCCTATAGGCACAAAACTTTATAAATATTTGGGGTTTTTGTTTTTGGTGTTGTGGAATGACAGCTCCGCTCTCTACTCCCTGCCCCGACCAAATGATGTTTTCATTATCACCCGTCAGCCCAAACGTATTTACATTGGTTTTGCGAGCACAAACCGAAAGAGGAAGGGATTTTCCTATTCAGTTTTAGTGAAACACGTACCCAACATTGAGAATATTGCTTTTTAATGTGCACATATGACTCTACATGACAGCGGCGGTCTGCAATCGCTCAAGGGATGAATTTTTCCATAACTACACTTTTCCATCATTCATAAACGTCCTTTTGACTTGGCCGTAGCCGTAACGAAAATTTGCGTATGTTCACTTTTTTTTATGGGTTGCGAAAAAAGAGTAGTGAATGTTTCGCCAATTTTGTGTGATCACTTTGGTTGCTGATGTTGCGATTTTAGATGCAGGGAGTTTTAGCTTGTATTTTAGGAATTCTTGCACTATTTAGCAGCAAAATTTAAGAGTGCAGGCACGGCAAACAGTTTGCACGCGGATGTGCGATGTAAGAGGAAAATGTTATGGTTTTATTAAATGGAATTTATAAATTTATAACTTGATGAATTTATGAATAACGGCTTTGAGGATACTATTGCCGTGACTGAAAGCTATCTTTAACGGCTGTGTGAAACTGTCCTACCTGTCAATAAGATGAAGAACGGCTTGACCTTGATCACAAAGGCAGGAAAACCATCACACACAAAAGCGAAGGACTATAGACCAATAAGTCTCCCATCGTTCGTTCTGAAAACTCTAAAGACGATCATGGACGATGTCATCTAGAATTCATTCGTCCCGAATTTCCTATCCTTCCTTTGAGAAATCATTAAAAAGAAAATAAGTATCCCTAGTATCCTTTATGGACATAGAGAAAAGCCTTTAACAATATCGAACCCCTCTGAATAATAACTAAGCTTAACAGCCTACAGACCAACTTACACATTAGCAAACTGATAACTATCACCTAGAAACTTGGGAATCACGCCCTATTATTATCACTGCTCCTTGTGGGTAACGTCTGTTTTTCGGGGTAGAACCCAGCGACAAATGAAACGAAGTACATATTTAGTAATCTCCGACATCTGTATGACATTGTAATCGAGCGATCTAAGTACTTAGAACGCGTGTGTAATGTGAAAAATATAGTCGACTCATTATAACTCCGATTGAAATGGCACCTACTGACATCGTCACTTACTTCGTAATCAAGAGTGTTACCTCGCTCGCTTAAAACTCCGCTTATAACGTAATTGCAACTGAAATGGTACCAACTGACATCGTCGTTTACTTTGTAAGCGATAGCGCACCGAATAAACGGCCTATAACACTCCTATGCTAAACTTAAAGGGGAATTCCAACCTTTGGGCTGAGTCCTCAGTCCTTACCTGTAGAGTTTTGCCATGCATAAAGGGCATTTCTGCCCCTATTTAACTTTTTCTCAATGTTCCTTGACCAATTTAGCTTATGATCAAGAACAACACGTATGTACTTGGCTTCCGTTGATAGCTTCAGTTTCACACCATTACCATTTAGTTTCGGTGGCCTGAAGTCCTTGATTTTATAAAGAGAACCAATTTTCTTTTCTATGGGTTCCAAACCAGACCACACACGTCAAGTCCCATTGTATTAGTTTTTCAGGGGCAGTTCGGTAAGATCACACATCGTTGGTAGAAAGTCCCAACGATGTGGACTACTAAACATCTTTACTGATGGGTCCAAACTGGATGATAGTATCGGCTACGGTTTCTGATATAAGCTCAAGGATTCCAGAAGTCTGCAGCGTTTTTCAAGAAGCGTTTTTCAAGCTGGGGGCCTGATCTGGAGAATACGGTGGATGCGGTAGCAATTCGAAGCCCAATTTATGGATTTTTGCCATCGTTTTTACTGACTTGTGACACGGTGCATAGTCTTGGTGAAGCAGCACTTTGTTTTTCTTCAAATACGGTAGTTTTTCGGCGAATTCGTCTTTCAAACGGTCCAATAACGCTATGTAATAGTCGCTGTTGATGGTCGTTTCTTTTTCAAGGTAGTCAATGAAAATTATTCCATGCGCATCCCAAAATACGGACGCCATAATCTTGCCAGCCGACTGTTTTGCAGCGGGTTCGTCGTGTGCAGTCCACTCGAATGACTGTCGATTGGACTTCGGAGTGAACTGATGAGCCATGTTTCATGCATTGTCACATATCGACGCAAAAGCTCGGGTTTATTACGCTTGATCATCTCCAAACACTGCTCCGAATTATTAACTCTTCGTTGTTTTTGGTAAAAAGTTAACTCGCGCGGCACCCACTTTGGACAAAGCTTTCTCATACCCAAAGTTCAGTTGCCTGCTATTTCATCAATTTCAATTTACGGTCATTCAAAATCATTTTGTGGACTTTTTAATGTTTTCTTTGGTAACAACCTTCGCGTCTAAACTTAGCATACAAATCCTTGATGGTTGATTTTCCTGGGGCAGTGTCCGGAAACTCGTACCGCCATCTATGTGTCAAGCGAGGGACTTTTCAATTGATATGTTACTGCAGAAGTAGTTAACCATCTTCCGACCATGAAATCCCCCTTATTATGTATGTCGTAGTCACGTCGAATCTTTGTCGAAAATGACATCGCTGATGTCGTTTGTTAGACTGAAATACGACTGACATTGCTTCTATCATGTTCTTCTTCATCAGATGATGAAAAATTAGCAACACTAAACATTTCTGTTAATTATAACTAATTCTATTCAAATAAAAAATGCAATTAAATGTTGCCGAAAGCCGACTGCGACATACGTAATAAAGGGGAAGACAGGAAGACACTGGAAACGCCGGGGGAAAATCTTCTTATGTGGCTCAGAACTAGGATCCTTGCAAATCGATAGACTCAACAACTTTTGTGAGGACATCAACTGGACGGATTGCATCAAAACTTCTAATCTTCTATAAAGGGAATCTACCACACACCGAAAAATCACACTATATGTGATTGCCCAGCCCTAAGCAGAAAGAAACTGGAAACTCTAGGGCAAAATCTTCTTAAGTGGCATAAAGAAACTAATATCTCTGTACCTCGGCAGTATCAACAACTTTTGTAAGACCATCAAATGGAGGGATTGGATAAAAACTCCAAAATCCCAATGAACTGTGGATTAAATCTTCGACACCCCTGAAAGGAAATAGTCACGTAACCATATATGTTACAAATGCCCAATGTGTAACACAATGGGTCCATAAGCGCCTAAGTGATCCACAACTTTACATAAGGGCTGTCTGCAAACCAAAAACTAGAAATGTGAAAATATGTGAATTTCTTAATATAATATTTTAGACAAAAGTTCGATATTTATACGCAAAATTTATTTTTAAGTAAACATTATTAAATCTGTAGCAGTTTTTTTAATTCTCAATTCCTCAAAGAATCGCATAAATACTTGAAGCCTTAGATATACGATTCGATAGTTGTTTTATGGCACCCTTAAAGTTGATATTGTGCACCACTGCTTTAATCAATTATTATCTTAAATAACGAAAGATAATATGTCCTGCTGACCTTTTTTAATGGGCGGTAGGTCTTCGCTATAATTTACATGTCATTGTGTTTTTTTTTACCGATTGCGAGGCAATTTCCAATTTTGCAACATATGACAACAATCTCTTAATTTATAGATTCGAAGCGGGAAGAGAGAATGAGTGTGTAACAAGGGGGTGCGACATCCGCAATGATCATATTCATGAACGTTACAATTGTTGCGTTTCATTTGCCAAGAAGGGTGTGCTTCATTAGATACAAGTCATGCTTAAATGAGGCATGCCACATAAACAACTGGTAAGATTTACATATAGTAATAGCGATTTTAAACCCAAAGGTAGGAAAAAAAAGTAATTTTTATGACTTTTATGCCAGAATTTTAAGAAAAACTTCAATGAATTTTTATTGTCAACCATAAATTAATAACACAACACCTGTAGACATGATAGGCAACGCACAAAATTTAATGGAATTTTTTTATTGCATTTGGTTGGCAAATCCTGAAATACTTCATCTTTATATGCGTGTACCTTTCATGGTCTTACTGCTCTGGTTTGACATCGTAAAAACTGCTACTGAAATTCATTCAATGATTGAATATTACTGACCCACTTTATCGCAGATCATTTGGTAACGTGATTCATTTAGACCGTTTGAGCTTGGAGCATTCTTAATACATTTTTGTCTGATTTTCATTATTTTAGCATTGTGTTATAAATAAACAACCAGTAACGAAGATATAAAAATTAATTTGTTATTAATTTTTTAGTATCACATCACATCATGATAATAAGATTTGGTTGTCATTGGAATGTAAGACGTTGCTGTTGGTTTTACTATCAAACTTCAAAAATTTTTATAATATAATATTATTGAAATGTGTGGAATTGTCGGTTTTAAACATATTTAGCATTAGGGATTACAGTGGCACTATTATGCTTTTGTCTACTCGTTGTATGTATACTTCGGGTGGATCTTTTTCATGGTCCAATGTATTTTAGATATCTAAATGTATGTCAGATATCTAAATATTTTGAGGAACAATTGTCATATTTAGCAACTAGAGAGTTCATCATCGTGAGTGTTTGTAAGGCCACGTTAAAAATAAGCAAACCACGTTTCATAATTTCGATGAAGCACACTCCGAGTGCTAGGATCATTGCTTGACTTGCAAATTTTCAGTCATTTGCAATATGCACAACAATATGGGTTTGGAAATTGGTTCAAAAAATCCATTTTTTTTATCGACGTCAACAAAAACTTCTTTCTAGAAAAAAAGCAAAAACTTTTTAACTAATTTTTAATTATCCTGTATTTTTAACATTGTCGTTTCTAAGAAACCGGTTTAAAAAACAGTTTTATTCGACGTCAACAACATTTTCATAACAACTTTTTAAATTTCGTGTTTTTATAAATCATTATTTCTAAGAAACCAGATACCAAAAACTCAATTTAAGAACCGGTTTTTATCGACTTTAACCGTTTTTTTTTTCAAAAAAAAAAAAAAAATAATGAAATTGTAATATCAGCTTTTTTAAATTACTCGAATTTTGAAACTACCGTGTCTTAGAAACCAGTTCTTAAAAATCGTATAATCATCAGATAATCAGATTTATGACACTAGGAGAGTGATTCTTACAAACCGGTTCCCAAAAACTGGTTTTAATAGTCGGTTTTTGATGACTTGATTTAGAACATTATAATCATCAGACAGTCAGATTTTTCACACTTAAGGTGTGCAATATACCTATAAAACCGGTTTGGAAATAAAACATGCTAACCGGAGTTTTTTTTTTGATAAATGCTTTTTCGAAAATAAGAAAGTTCAATTTACACATAAAACCGGTTAAAAATAGAACCAGGTTATTTCGAAATTTTTCATACCAGGTTTTTCAAATAAGACGCATTTTGAAATCATCGTTATTTAGAACCGATTTTAAGAACCCCGTTTTTTGTTTCTTTTTATCGGTTTCCAGATTCGGATTTAGGAACCAGTTGTTATTGCCGTCAACAAAATTGTAGAACTTATTTCATACATAGAAACGGTTTTCGACGCTAAATGGAAATTCATTTCCAAAAGACCACATTTAAGATACGAATTCTAATAGGCTAGGTGTTGGCAACCGGTTTCCAAAAAAAGCAATGCTAAATCAAAATTGTTATATTAATAACCGGTTTTCTAAAATAGCCGACTAATCTTTTTATAGAAATCTGTCTTTTAAAGCCGGATTAAAGAACCCGTTTTTTTTTGGTATGGACAAAAGACTAAGTCAAAGTTAATACATAGAACCGGCTTTCAAAACGACGTTTCGTAAAAACCGTTCCCAAACCGGGTTTTTATCAGCGTTGACAAAAATCGTTCCATTAGACATCGGATTTAATGTCTTGTTTTTAAAACCGGATTTTTACTTACGTCGACAAAATTAAAAAACTTCAAACAAACCGACGCTGACCTGACTTTTTCATACCCAGTTTTTTTGATTACCGCTAAAACTTAATTTATAAAACGACGTAGGTTTTTGCAATTATCCATATTTTTTTTAACAGCGTCGAACCTTTGTGGAACTTAATTAAAACATAGAACCGGTTTTGGACACTATTTTATTTTTTTTAACACCAAATTTATACACAAAACCGCTTTCCAGGAAACCGATGCCGATCTGACATTTTCATAACCGGTTTTTCAAGTTACTGTTATGTATGTGAACTTATCAATTTTTAGCAATTGGTTACTTAAAGCCGTTTTTTTGAGTGAACATAATTGTTAAATAAAACCGAATTACCAAAACCGGTATTAAGATCCGGTTTTTTCTATAATCCACATTTTGATCTTATCGTTTCTTAGAAACTAGTTACCAAAAGCTGGGTTTATAAATTTGTATTTTGTATCACCGTCGAACATTGGTGGAACTTATATAAAACATAGAACCGGTTTTGGGAAATCAATGTCTCTTACGAACCGTTTACCAATAACTAAATTCACAAACCAATTTTTTATCAGCATCGGCAAAGTTGTTGAACCTAATTTATATTCCCAAGAAACTGAAGCTAAGCTGACATTTCATAACTGGTTTTTCAGATTACTGATATATATGTGAAATTATCGTGTCTTAGCAATTGGCCACTTAAAACCGTTTTTTGGAGTGAACATAATTGTTAAATTGAACCGAATTTAAAAAATCCCAAAACAGAGATTAAGATCCGGTTTGTTATCATCGTCGGTTTTACCTATAATCCACATTTTGAATAAATAGTTCCTTAGGAATTGGTTTCCAAAAGCTGTGTTTATAAAACTGTTTTTGTTTTTACCAGCGTCGCACCTATGTGGAACTTAATAAAAACATAAAACCGATTTTGGGGAACCGTTGTTCCATTGGAACTGTTTACCAATAACTAAATTCACAAACCGATTTTTTATTAGCGTCGGCAAAGTTGTAGAACCTAATTTATGCACAAAACCGCTTTGGTAAACCGGTTCCCAAGAAACCAATGCTAAGCTGACATTTTCATAACCGGTTTTTCAAAATACTATTGTGTGACCTTATCATTTCTTAGGAGTCAGTCACATAAAACCGTTTCTTTTTGGAGTGAACAAAATGGTGCGACATACATAATTGTTAAATAGAACCGAATTCCAAAAATTCGGTTCTCAAGACCGGGACTAACATCCGGTTTTTTTTTATCGTCGCGGGTTTTTCTTATAATGCACATTTTGATATTATTGTTTATTAGGAACTGGTTTCCAAAGGCTGGATTTATAAAACTTTTTTTTTATTACCGTCGAAACTATGTGGAACTATTAAAAAAATAAAGAACCGGTTTTTGAAAGTGTACGAACTGTTTACCACCCAGTAGGAAGTTTCATCATACACGACTTTGTCGTCAACGCTGTCCTCAAGACAAAATTTGAAAAATGTATGTACTTGTCGTCAAAACACTCGGTTGACGACAAGCTGACCGTGGATCAAACACAATCAACAATGTGAAATATTGATGTACTTGTCGTCAAAACACTCGGTTGACGACAAGCTCTCCGACAAAATACAGATGTTTTCGTGCACCAAACACATTCAACAAAATCAAAGGAAAAATAAATGGAATCTGACGTAAAAAAATTTTCAGTTTATTAAACGGTCGAGTAAACATCAGCAATTTTATGGTTTGAAATCTCGAATGAAGATGAATGCCGTATTCAAGTTTATATCCTTCACTTCTCTCTTGGTCAGTAGTTTCCTAAAAGTATTAACAATTAGTCATACTAATAAAAAGCTAAAATGACAGCTAAAAAGCCATCTTTTACTAATATGACTTGAATGACAATTCAAGACATACATAGGAATCAATGACAATTTGACCGACATTTTCACCCATCAGGTCGTGCATGATTGTGTGGGCGACAGGTCTTTTGTATAGGCGTCAACGAAAATTTGACCGACATTGTCGCTCATCAGGTCGTGCATGACAAAGCGGACACTTGTATGAAAATTTCGTCGACGATTTGTATGGACGGTCCCCTAAGTGTCATCAACGATTTACTATGGTCATGCACCTATCCTTGAGGATTTCTTGCAGACACTTCCTACTGGGCAATAACGAAATTCACAACCTGATTCTTTATCAGTGTCGGCAAAGTTGTGGAACCTAATTTATACACAAAAACGCTTTGGTATAACCGGTTCCCAAGAAACCAATGCTAAGCTGACATTTTCATAACCGGTTTTTCAAAATACTATTATGTGACCTTATCATTTCTAAGCAAATGGTCACTTAGAACTGTTATTTAGGAGTGAACAAAATCGTGGGACGTACATAATTGTTAAATAGAACCGAATTAATATCCGGTATTTTTATCGTCGTCGGTTTTTCCTATAATCCACATTTTGAATTTATAGTTCCTTAGAAACTGGTTTCCAAAAGCTGCGTTTTTAAAACTGGTATTTACCACCGTCGAATCTTTGAGGAACTTAATAAATCATAAAACCGGTTTTGGGAAGTCATTGTTCCTAACGAACTGTTTACCAATAACGAAATTCACAAACTGATTTTTTATCAGTGTCGGTAAAGTTGTGAAACCTTATTTATACGCAAAACCGCTATGGTAAAACCGGTTTCCAAAAAACCAATGCTAAGCGGACATTTTCATAACCGGTTTTTCAAACTACTATTATGTGACCTTATCATTTCTTAGGAGTCAGTCACAAAAAATCGATTTGTTTTTGGAGTGAACAAAATGGTGCGACAACATAATTGTTAAATAGAACCGAAAATTCGGTTCTCAAAACCGGGACTAACATCCGGTTATTTTTTATCGTCGCGGGTTTTTCTTATAATGCACATTTTGATATTATTGTTTATTAGGAACTGGTTTCCAAAGACTGGATTTATAAAACTTTTTTCTTATTACCGTCGAAACTATGTGGAACTATTAAAAAAATAAAGAACCGGTTTTTGAAAGTGTACGAACTGTTTACCAATAACGAAATTCACAACCTGATTCTTTATCAGTGTCGGAAAGTTGTGGAACCTAATTTATACACAAAAACGCTTTGGTATAACCGGTTCCCAAGAAACCAATGCTAAGCTGACATTTTCATAACCGGTTTTTCAAAATACTATTATGTGACCTTATCATTTCTAAGCAAATGGTCACTTAGAACTGTTATTTAGGAGTGAACAAAATCGTGGGACGTACATAATTGTTAAATAGAACCGAATTAATATCCGGTTTTTTTATCGTCGTAGGTTTTTCCTATAATCCACATTTATACACAAAACCGCTTTGGTAAAACCGGTTCCCAAGAAAGCTGACATTTTCATAACCGGTTTTTCCAAAATACTTTTATGTGACCTTATCATTTCTTAAGAGTCAGTCACAAAAAACCGATTTATTTTTGGAGTGAAAAAAATGGTGCGACATACATACTTGTTAAATAGGACCGGATTCCAAAAATCCGGATCTCAAAACCGGAATTAACATCCGGTTTTTTATAGTCGTCGGTTTTTTCTATAATCCACATTTTGAATTTATATCTCCCTAGGAACTGGTTTCCAAATGATGGGTTTATAAACATTTTTTTATTACCGTCGAACCTATGTGGAACTAATAAACACATAGAACCGGTTTTGGAAAGTGTACGAACTGTTTACCAACAACGAAATTCACAAACTGATGTTTTATCAGTGTCGGCAAAGTTGTGGAACCAAATTTAAACACAAAACCGTTTTGGTAAAGCCGGTTCCCGAGAAACCAATGCTAATCTGACATTTTCGTAACCGGTTTTGCAAAATACTATTTTGTTACCTTATCATAAAAAAACTATTTATTTTTGGAGTGAACAAAATGGTGCGACAAACATAATTGGTAAATAGAACCGAATTCTAAAAATCCGGTTCCCAAAACCGGGATTAAGATCCGGGATTTTATGGACGTCGGTTTTTCCTATAATCCACATTTTGAATTTATATCTCCCTAGGAACTGGTTTCCAAAAGATGGGTTTATAAACTTTTTTTTTACTACCGTCGAACTTATGTGGAACTAATAAACACATAGAACCGGTTGTGGAAAGCTTACGAACTGTTTAAGAATAACTAAAGTCACAAACCGATTTTATATCAGTGTCGGAAAAGTTGTGGAACCTAATTTAAACACAAAACCGTTTTGGTAAAACCGGTTCCCGAGAAACCAATGCTAATCTGACATTTTCGTAACCGGTTTTTCAAAATACTGTTATGTGACCTTATCATTTCTAAGGAGTCAGTCACAAAAAACGATTTATTTTTTCGTGCGACGTTAAATAGAACCGGATTCGAAAAATCCGGTTTTTGGAATCCGGTTTTTTATGGTCGTCGGTTTTTTCTATAATCCACATTTTGAATTTATATTTCCCTAGGAACTGGTTTCCAAAAGCTGGGTTTATAAAACTGTATATTTTATCACCCTCGAATCTTTGTGGAACTAATAAAACCAAAAAACCGATTTTGGAAAACCGTTGTTTCATTTGAACTGTTTACCAAAAACTAGATTCACAAACCGATTTTTATCAGCGTCGGCAAAGTTGTGGAACCTAATTTATACACAAACCCGCTTTGGTAAACTGGTTCCCAAGAAACCAATGCTAAGCTGACATTTTCATAACCGGTTTTTTTAAATAACTGTGATGTATATGAACTTATCATTTCTTAGCGATCGGTTACATAAAACCTTTGTTTTTTGGAGTGAACAAAATCGTGCGACGTTCATAATTGTTAAATAGATCCGGTTTACAAAAATCCGGTTCCTAAAACCGGTATTAAAATCCGGATTTTTATAGTTGTCGGTTTTTCCTATAATCCACATTTTGAATTTATAGTTCCTTAGGAACTGGTTTCCAACACAAAATTTTGGGAACTTTATTGTAACATAGAACCGGTTTTGGAAACCGATTGCTAAAAAAACCGATGCAAAACCGAAATTTTCATAATCAAATTAATTCAATACAATATCTTGCGACGTTTATAATTGTTAAATAGAACCGAATTCAAAAAATCCGGTTTCCAAAACCGAGATTAAGATCCGGTTTTTTATCGTTGTCGGTTTTTTCTATAATCCACATTTTGAATTTATAGTCCCTTAGGTGCTATAAAAATCGATGTAAAACTGAAATTTTCATAATCAAATTAATTCAAATTACTCTTATATAACCATATAAATAAAATTGCTCAAAAGTCAAGTCGATATTATTAAATTTAATTAATTTTTTTTTGAAATTTTTAGTCTATAAAATATTTACAGCTTTATATATCCTGGAGTTGATCGATTTAGCAAGTGCACAATTAGTTTCTTAACAATCGGTTCCTTAATACCGGATTTAATAGAAAAATCTATATACATACATACATATATACATATTTGTTAGAATACATAGCACTACACTGGTGAGCATAAAGATATACGCACCACTCGTTGCAGATGGAATGATAGAGAATCAAAAACTACACATTTACATCCAACAATAACAACATTGTATTTAGTTTAGTTTATTTTTTGTGCATTTCTTTACTTTATGGGGTGATCATCAAATTATACGCAAATTGTTTTTTAACTACGAAGTAAACTTTTTCAATAAAACAATTAAAGTTTCTCTTAGAAAAGTAGCGTGAGTGTTTACGCTGATCCCTCCCAGTAGCAATTAAAACCTTCAGGTCCGTTTGGGGACGTAGGGTTTTGGCGAAAAATACACGAGAGTAGCCGATAAGTAAGAAATTTCGATAAAACAGTATTCATCGTATTATGATTTAACTTTTCTACAGTGATATTCCAATCAGATTTATACTTGGAAGTATTCGGCTGTTTGAATGACAGATATATTCTGGCAATGTTCTACGTAAAGCTATCATTTAGATTTCTCAATAATATTTTCCTTATTTCCATCATAAGTGATTGCATTCAGATTGTTATATGTATAGTTCATTCCATTAACATTATTAAAATGCAAAGTTCTTACGAATCATGCTAATTATTATGCAAATATCAATAGAACTAATATATCTGATTTATTATTAGTACTGAAAAAATTATATTAATACAAAACAATACAATCCCCTCAATCAATAAAATTACTTGCATTATTTGTTTACTGCAAACATTTGGACAACAAAAATTTAATGGGTCAAAATATTTCTCAAACAAAAAACACCCATCATCATCAGCTCTTGCATTGACCGGATAAAACAGCAATAGAAAAAAAAAACTATAAAATTTTATGTGAATTCATTATTTTCATGCGAAATCACAGCAGGACACTGATGAGCACGAACAACAGCAAACCGCATAAGCGGCAAGGACATCTACAAACATAAGTGCGCGAATGTGCAATGGGTGATTAATTTTCGTAACGGTCATTATAAATTTGATTGTTTAACAACAATAGTTCAATAATTTCCAATAACAGACTAAGGCAGGACAAATGAACCACCACCCAACAATGTGCAAGGAAGGACACAAGCATACATTCGCACGGACTCAGCACCCGATGCCAGAGTTGTTGGAATAAATCCATTGGTGGTAATGAAAACATTCCACACTCATCATCATCGATCGATCGCCATTACAGTAGGCAACAGGACTCGTCGTGTGGCAATTTCGTTGAAAGCGTAACAACAATGTGGGTTTGCCATTCAATTCGTTGTGGTACATAGTCATCATCAGCGTCATCATCATTATGAAGTATTTATAATAAATCTACTATTGTCGTGATATTAAAAACTAATAATTCGTTTTTAACATTGTAAAATTGTAAACGCGTGTCCAACTGCGATGTTGAGCTGCCCCTTTGCACCCATTGATATGGTTCATTCCTACTTTGCTGCTTCTGCATCATTTGATATTGCTCACTCCCTCTATGTTGTTGTTTTTGTCGACGATTTCAATCAGTTCTGCGGTTTATGGCCACATGGACAAATGGGTGGAAAGAAGCAAGCGTGCCAGTGAATATCACTATGAAATAAACATTGAATATAATAACTCTTAATATTGCAGCCCGCAGAGTTAATTATGAGTGTGGCTGAAATACTCCATTGATTTGATTTAAGTAGCTTAAGAAATTAGCCACGCCCTTATTGTCAGGATTTGGGCGTTTTTAATTTTTTGTTTTTTAAATTTAACTCTTAAGCTATTTTATAAAATGAAGGAAAGTTATAAGGGATTTTATGCACCATTAACTTTATGAAGTTATTAATTTTATTACGATTTCTAATTGTTGTTGTTTATGTTTTTTTTTATTTGCAGGTAATTTTCTATATCTACATATTGTATATTGCTATTCTGGGTAAGTAAAACTATTTGTTGTTGACCATCCCCAACGAGTAGTCTCTTTGTTCGTTGCAACAAATAACTTCTGTCGTGAGCTTCTCAAACTTCGAAAAGGCCGCAGTAACAACTCGGTTACTTACTTACTTTCTTATATCCCTTTATGTGCCATGAATGAAATAATGGAGAGCTTCTCACATTTGAGGAACTAACTGTAAAGTTGCTGTTGATAACATTGAAAGGGCCGCCGATCAGATAAAAGGTAGATGACGGAGACAGGAATCGAACCCTTGTCTCCTGCATGATATTCGAGTGGTCTAAACCATATAGAATCTACAAAATTGGGTTGCACCATAGGACATACATCCCCATTGGCCATTGTGAGCCCTTTCTTACAACCTTCGCTACTCTATGCCTCCATGCCCGAAATGTATGGACGATTTTTTTTTGCGGAAGTTTATAAATGTCTCACCTGAATATTTTGCCACTTGATGTAAAAAATATATGACGTAAATGTGAGTAAGATCGGACAACTATTTCCTGTGTTCCGAAGAGGTCAAAGGTCAGGTTCTCAGTAAATCCTATTTTTTTTACCAATGCTCGACTAAGGAATTGTTTTTTTATACCCTCACCCACGGGTAGGAGGGTACATATCATTTGATACGACAAAAAAGTGTAACACAAATTTTGCACTATTTAATATTTCCCAAAAACCGCCACTTCTGGTACCTCCCATACAAATACATCATTCCGCCCACTTTAGAGATGGAGTTATAATATCAATAAATCCAACGCTATCCTACCCAAATTCTTTATTTAGTAAAGCTATAGCAGGCTAGAGTTTTGGAGGAATATATAGAAGTCTAGCCACGCCCCATCCGGTACCTCCGATATCTATCTGGTACCGCCCACTTTAGAAATCGGTGAATATTAGCAATAGACCTCACACGATCGTGCCCAAATAACGCATTTAGAAAAGCTCAAGCAGTATAACGTTTTTGAAAAAAAATCTGGAAGTCCAGACACACCCCTTCTGGTAGCTCCCATACAAATGTAGCACTACGCCCGCTTTAGTGCTGGAGTAATAATATCAATACACCCAACGCAAGCGTACCCAAATTCTGTATTTAGTAAAGGTATAACAGGATAAAGTTTTGGAAAAAAATTAGAAGTCTAGTCAAGCCCCTCCTTATACTTCCCATATAAATGCACCTCTCCGCCCACTTTGGGCATGGAGTAATAATATCAATACACTGGACACGATCGTGCCCAAATTCTGTATTCTGTAAAGCTAAAGCAGGACAAAGTTTTGTAGAAAAAAATTGGAAGTCTAGCCACGCTCCTTCTGGTACCTCCCATACAACTGTTCCACTCCGCCCTCTTTAGATATCGAGTAATAACATCAAAATACTAGACAATTGTATGTTTTATTAAAGGTGAGGGTGTATGTAAGACGATTTTCTCGACTGAAACTTTCTTACTGGGTTTCTCGCAAATATGTTATAGTCATATACTAAGGTGTGTAGACGGCACCTCGGCCTTTTTGCCAACTTGGTTCCAAAATTGCCATGTTATATATTTACTATACTGTGATATTTTTAGAACGATCAATCTTTTATTATGACTTTTATAACGGTTTCTTTTAAATGGGGCGTGGCACAGCCCACTTCCACCCTGGCTGTAATTCATACCGTACCAACAACATATACCAAATATCATCTTTATACGTCTTATAATTTATGAGATACAGACGTTTAAAGCTTCAAGTTTTATACCTCGCCCACTGATCCGATGTCGCCCATTGTTTGTTGGATCACGAACTGCCTGGTTATATCTCTACTAAACTGTGAACTATTTAGGACGGTAAAGCTATTGATATGACTTTTATAACGGTTTCGGTGGAACGTGGCACAGACCACTTCCAACCTGGCTGTAATTAATACTGTACCAACAACACATATCAAATATCAGCTTTATATCTCTTGTAGTTTATGAGATACAGTCTTTTAAAGTTTCAAGTTTTATACCTCGCCCACTGATCCGATGTCGCCCATTGTTTGTTGGATCACGAACTGCCTGGTTATATCTCTACTAAACTGTGAACTATTTAGGACGGTAAAGCTATTGATATGACTTTTATAACGGTTTCGGTGGAACGTGGCACAGACCACTTCCAACCTGGCTGTAATTAATACTGTACCAACAAAACATATCAAATATCAGCTTTATACCTCTTATAGTTCATGAGATACAGTCTGTTAAAGTTTCAAGTATTATGCCACGCCCACTGATCCGCTCCCGCCTATTTTTTGTTGGATCACGAACTTTG
This sequence comes from Muscina levida, assembly GCA_964034835.1. Lineage (NCBI taxonomy): Eukaryota > Metazoa > Arthropoda > Insecta > Diptera > Muscidae > Muscina > Muscina levida. The sequence continues at coordinate 127,380,156 of OZ035881.1, forward strand.
CAACCAAATTCATCCACACTATTTTTCAAGGCGATTAGAGAAACAGTCCTTCAGATATTGCGGTTTCAAAAATAGGGTCCAAAGGGCGGGGCCGGGCCCACGGCGCCATTCTGTGACAATTTCAAAAAAGTTCCGTCAAGCTGTTTTCGAGTCTACAGAGCCCTCGAAAAAGGAAACAAACAAAGACAAGCTCATTTTCATATATATAGATTTGACCTTAGACCTCTTGGAGGCACGTCTTAAATTTGTCCGATTTTGTTGTCAAATGTTGGCCATTGCCGTTTAATTACAACTGCCACAATTTTCCCCTCGGGCACTATCGAAAATGTAAAGTTGAATTTTCGCTGCCGCTCTACTGGTATAGTACCCGGTTGTAATGCCAGTCCAAATTTAAAAAAGCTTGAAAAAGTCTTATGTTGATATTTATTAAAAAGGGTTTCGCTTGTTCCTACTTCATCTTCATGAAATTTAAAAGAGATTGCTTGACAGACTTTCGCCCTGTTTAAAGTCCGTCCCATAAGCCTATTCTTACTAAAGACTTCCTGTCGGTCAGTTTTACCCCTCAAAGTCGTATCAGGTTCGCAGCTCTCCTTAACTCTTCCATGGAATATGGGGTGGTGGACAACCTACGCTGTTTTTGACGAATGACGTCGGATTTCGTCACTTGCGCTTCCTTCGGGAATGATCAGAGTAAAACAAATGTTACCTCCATATTTGCAGAACACTTTGCGTGTCCGTGGCCAGATTTCTGTTACTGTTCCATAACATTTACTTGACCTTTTGGTAAAATTGTTTGGCTTTACCTCCTATCTCTTTACTTTTCAGTATCATTACTATCGCGTTGCCTCCATAAAGGTTTATTCCTGTTCTACTTTTTCCTTCAGAGCACGCTTTGCCAATGTCTTTAGTGTTGCATTGTCTGCAGCACTCTTTTCCTCATACAATACGCGACATTCTTCATCGTACCAGGACTTGTCTGAGCGTGGTTTCTCTTATCCTAGTAGTGTCGTTGCAGCAATGGTCATAGATAATTGCAATCAAGAAATTATGGGCGTTTCTGTGCACAAATTGAGAGTGAAATTTGGTTGAAATGGGCATTAGCTATCTCGGGGTTATGCTGTTTTACCATGTCCAGTTTTCTTTGTATTGGGTTACGAACATTTTAGAGACTGGTTAATATCCTGGGAACCATAACTGCAATTAGATTGGGAGCCGAGTATATTTTTTCAATCTGGTTTCTTGTTTTTTGATCAAGGGATACCCAGGTAGCCTTGTGGATGTCTTAAGCATGTGACTTTTGTTAAAGATGGTACCATTTCAATTACGACGTTAAAGAGATCGCAAGACAGTCTATCGTCATGCGAGCAGCATGTGACTTTGGTTAAAGATGGTACCAGTTCTGTTTACTGCAGCCTTCCGCATGATCATCTCCATTATGATGTTAAAGATATTAAATGACAGACAATCAGGTTCGATAGGATGGACTTTAGTCTTTCATAACACACTGGATCGCCTTTCTTAAGCAGAGGACAGAGAATACTCAGATTCCAATCATTTGACATGAATTCGTTGAGCCAAATCGTATTTATGAGCTGGTGTATGTACGTTGTCAGCTCATCGCCGCCGGCTTTAAAAAGCTCTGCCGGCAATCCATCGGCTCTCGCAACTTTATTATTTTTAAGACGTGTAATTGTCGTGCTGATCTCGTTTTCTCCGTCGTCTATGATTGGCGTGATGTCGTCACTTACGCTGCCTTCGGGAATAGGAAGAGAACTTAAGTATTCCCTTGGCATGTGTAGTAAAAAGCTTCTCAAACAGTGCAGTTCACATTCGTCGATAAACAGGTAGGTGCAGTTAGATACGAAACTAAAAATAGAAAGCTCACAACAACGCGAGATGCTATCCCATACCTCATTTATGGCGTATAAAGGGAAATTAAGTGTTAGTAGGTCGTTGCGGCAGTGGCCGTAGAATTCGCAATATATTGGCACTGGGTGTGGGGAACATCAGAATTAGGGGGGTTTTGTTTAAAGTAATTAAGAGAGATTTGGTTGGAGTAGGCATTGGCTATCTCGGTGGTATGCAGCTTTGTGATGCCTAGCTTTAATACGTTATAGGAGGTGTTGTTGTGAAGACTAAATTTTCCGACTGCTGAACCAAGACGATCTTTCCTTCCCATTTTTGCATTAAAATCTATCAGAACAATAATGTCATGCACAGAGCTGCGGTTCTTAAATTGGTTACAGCTAAATCGGCCTAGTGGTTCTTAAGTTATGTCAAACAAAAGAGCCTAAAACGTGACAAATTCCCCTATACAATACTTACTTACTTCAAATCGATATTAAATTATTATGGCATGTAACTTGACAAAACGTATGATGCAGAACTTCTTCTTTTTGGGGCTACTTTTACATGCAGTTCTCAGAATTGAGTCCCAAAATCATTTGTTGTACTGTGTAAGCGGTGTCGGCAAACGAAACACGCAAACTAAACAAATAATCACAGTACCTTTTATTCATCTTGTTTAAAATACAAGACAATTGACCCCTGCTCCTCTCCCACCCCTCCCCGCATTTAACAAATTCCCATTTTGCACTAGCGCGACTAAGGGCTCTTAACTTGTTCGCCAACTAATTTGTTGTTTGTTGTTACAGAAAATTTCTGTGTGGTAAAAAGTTGCCCCCCCCCCCATCCCCCAGCACCCCTACTCGGCGAGTAATTGAATTTGTATGTTTTGTCATTATTGCAATGAAAGTACAACACCAATGTTACGATGAATCAAAAAAAAAGTACCATTCTGTTCTGCTGTTGGTTCGAAATTTAATTTTTGTTACCCCACAAATATACTCCAGAGAGAGGTGTTGTTGTTGTGTGTATGCCTTCTATTATGTCTTTTTTGCTTGGGTTGCCAGTGAATTAATCCGTGTTGTACCCCAACATCCCCTCTCCCAACCGGGGAATGACATAAAAGTTATTACTGTGAACAAGGGAGTATGCAGTGCAGTAACTTTTTTACGGATTGTTTTGTTTGTAACAATCTTAATATGATAATAATAAACATGGAATTCCTGCCTTTACACGAACCCCCATTGGTAAAAAGTACAACACAGGATTTGTACTATGTTAAATGTACACAGGAGCAAGGGAATGGGGGTGTGGAGCTTTAGTGGCATCCTTAATAGAGATATAACAACAAGGACTTGGCAAACTCCGTTCCCCCCTAAAACACATTGTCACAGCAGGATATGTGGCAGTATGTTGTATATACAGGAGGCAGGATGTGGTTATGTTATCCTTAGCAGCATTTACCGTATAGTGAGTGCATGAATAATAATAACAATAATAGTAATAACATTGTAGGTTGATGTTGCACATTTCTCTCATCACTCTATGAAAACTTACTATCATAACACAGAGTATGGTGCTATAGCAATTACTAATACTAGAACCCTTACTATACCGTACCTTTCCCCATTGTCCTGTTTTACTGCTGCTGTTGCTGTTGTTGACATTGTCGTTGTCCTCCTGCTGGGCACTTGAGTGTTTCATCTTCTCAACGTTATCCATTTGGTTCCGGTATACACTTTATCATTCGCATATGTTTCAATCTGATTGTCTTGTTTTGAATTATTTCTTTTCTCTGAATCTGTGTCAGTGACGACTGCCTTTGCTGCGTGGGTTTTGCCAGTTGGTTGCTTTGGCCAATTGGAAATTGTCAAGTTATGCTATGAGCTTTTGTGTCATTGTTCATATTGTTTGAGTTAAATAGACCACAGGTTACGGATGTTAAACAGGATGAATTATGGGGGGCGAGAGACTGTGGACGTCAGGTCAAGTATAAATATACTGCCTTTCATTGTACACCAACGGGTTTAATTTGTATTCGAAATCTATTTATAAAGATACACACAGTTTTAAGACTAGAAATTAAATTGAAGTGTAATTAAAAACACTTAAGGAGAGATGAGTTGAGAACATTTTGTGTTATATAACTTAACTTGGTTTAGCTCATTTGGGAATGAAAATTGGTACGACAGTCGCCAAATCTTCCGATTTTGGGCCGAAGTCGTTACTTAAAACGTATGGAGTGGTTGATAGGAAGTCTGACCGACACAGCTGAGGGAAATCTGATGTTATATACGACATGTTGTACCGACGCCTGAACGATTTCTGAACGATTTAAATCGAGGGAAATTCTGAAGGGAAATTCGACGCGTCTTTACGAATTCGGATCCTATCAAATACTTAAAGAATTTCGAATGTTCTTGCCTTTAGGAAAATATCGACGCGACCTGCCGATTTCCGGCCGAAGTCTTTAAGGAAATATCTTCCGATATCGGATGAGAAATCTGACAGAAATCGTTACTAAAAAAATGGTGATGTTCTTGCCGACGCGACGTACCGATTTCTGCCCAAAGTCTTTTGGAAACCGAAATCGTTACTAAAAACGTTAAAAGTGGTTGACACGATGTCTGACCTATGCAGTTGAGGGAAATCTGATGTACGATATGTCGTATCGATGTCTGAAAGATTTCTGCATGTAAATCGTTGGAAAATCTGAAGGGAAATTCGCTGTTTCTTCAATAACAATTCGTTGTTTACTACGCGTCGTACCGATTTATGCCCGAAGTCTTTTGGAAAATATCTTCCGATATTGGGCCAAAGTCGTTACTAATAACGTATGGGATGGTTGACACTATATCTGACCGACGCAGCTGAGGGAAATCTGATGTTATATACTACATGTCGTATCGACGTCTGAACGATTTCTGAACGATTTATATTGAGGGAAATTCTGAAAGGAAATTCGACGCTTCGTAATGAGTTCGTACCGATATCTTACCACATATCTAAAGTATTTCGGATGTTCTTGCCGACGCGTCGTACCGATTTCTGCCCAAAGTCTTTATGGAAATATCTTCCGATATCGAATGTGAAATCTGACCGAAATCGTTACTAAAAACGTATAAAGCGCTTGACACGATGTCTGACCTATGCAGTTGAGGGTAATCTGATGTACGATATGTCGTATCGATGTCTGAAAGATTTCTGAATGTAAATCGTTGGAAAATCTGAAGGGAAATTCGCTGTTTCTTCAATAACAATTCGTTGTTTACTACGCATCGTACCGATTTATGCCCGAAATCTTTTGGAAAATATCTTTCGATATTGGGCCAAAGTCATTACTAATAACGAATGGGATGGTTGACACTATGTCTGACCGACGCAGCTGAGGGAAATCTGATGTTATATACTACATGTTGTATCGACTTCTGAACGATTTCTGAACGATTTATATTGAGGGAAATTCTGAAAGGAAATTTGACGCTTCGTAATGAGTTCGTACCGATATCTTACCACATATCTAAAGTATATTGAATGTTCTTGTCGACGCGTTGTACCGATTTCTGCCCGAAGTCTTTAGGAAAATATCTTTCGATATCGGATGTGAAATCTGACCGAAATAGTTACTAAAAACGTTTAAATGATGTACGACATGTCGTGCCGATGTCAGGAAAATTTCAGAATGTAAATCGTTTGAAAACTTACTTACTTACTTACTTAGCTGGTACTTCTATGCAATCCCAGTGGATTATATACCGCACGTAGAAAAATATTATAAGCGCCTCTTCTCCAGTTAGTCACACCGAGTTCTGTAAGGTTCTCAGTAACCTGGTCTTTCCAACGGAGTTTTGGTCGCCCTCTTCTGCGCCGTCCATCGAGTTCATTGTCGAAGACTTTTCGAGCTGGAGGATTTTCGTCCATGCGTACAACATGACCTAGCCAACGCAACCGTAGTACCTTAATGCGTTTGACCACGTCAATGTCACTGTACAGCTCGTACAGCTCATGATTCATAAGACGCCGATACTCTCCGGTAACGATGATGGACCCATATATTTTACGGAGTATTTTTCTCTCGAATACCGCCAGAACCGATTCATCCGCTTGTGTCATAACCCAGGATTCTGAGCCATACATTAAGACAGGTAGAACCAGTATCTGGTATAGCTGGAGTTTTGTTCGTCGATAGAGGGCTCTGTCATTGAATCGCTTGCTTAGTCCGTAGTAGCATTTATTTGCAAGCAGGATTCTTCTCCGGATTTCTAGGCTGACATTATTTGCTTTGTTGATGGCGGAGCCTAGGTAGACAAAATTATCTACCACCTCCAAATTATAGTTGTCAACGTTCACGCAGTTTCTCAAACGAGTAGATTCTTTATTCGTTGAAACTAATAACTTCGTTTTGTCCTCGTTCACCGCTGATTCCTTCTGAATACCTGAGAAGGCTGCAGTCGCATCCCGCAGTTTTCGACCGATGATGTCTACGTCATCAGCGTACGCGAGTAGCATGTGGCTTTTCTTGAATATACTGCCACTCGTGTTTACTGCAGCTTTTCTCATTATCGTCTCCATCACAATGTTGAAGAGATCGCACGATAGGCCGTCGTTTTGTTTCAGGCCTCGCTTGGTAGAAAATGGCTCTGACAGATTTTTGCCAATTTTCACTGAAGACTTCGTGTCAGTCAGTGTCATCCCGCAGAGTCGAATTTGCGGGGATACCAAACTCAGCCATAGCATCCAACAATTTCTGCCGTATCGGACTGTCAAATCCAGCTTTGTAATCGATGAACAGATAGTAGGTATCGGTCTGCATTTCTTGGGTCTTCTCCAGGGTTTGTCGTAGCGTGAACATTTGGTCGGTGGTGGACTTACCAGGTCTTAAGCCACACTGATAAGGTCCAATCAGGTTCACCAGAAGGGGCTTTAGTCTTTCACATAACACACTAGACAGGACCTTGTATGCGATGGGTAAAAGGCTAATCCCACGATAGTTGGTACACACACTAGGGTCGCCTTTCTTGAGCACGGGACATAGGACACACAGATTCCAATCATCGGGCATGCATTCCTTGAGCCAAATCGTGTTTATGAGCTGGTGCATGCATGTTACCAGATCATCGCCGCCGGCTTTAAAAAGCTCTGCCGGCAGTCCATCGGCTCCCGCAGCTTTATTATTTTAAAGCCGCGCGATTGCCGTGCTGATCTCGTTTTGGCTCGGTGGTGGACAGTCTACTCCATCGTCGATGATTGGTGCGAGTTCGTCACTTATGCTGCCTTCGGGAACGAGAAGAGATTGAAAATGTTCCCTCCATATTTACAGCACACTCTGAGTGCCCGTGACCAGATTTCCGTCTCTGTCCTTACAGGTGGGTATCCCTGTTCCAAAACCTTTACTTTTTACCTTTTGGTAGAACTTTCGGGCCTCGCCTCTATCCCTGTAGTTTTTGATATCCTGGCTCTCTTTTCTTCCACAGACGCTTTTTCCGTCGGAGTAGGCATTGGCTATCTCAGCAGTATGCAGCTTTGTGATGTCTAGCTTCCTTTGCGTTTGATTACGAATGTTTTTAGCACTACTTAATCGTGTGCGTACCTTGGCTGCAACTAGGTGGTGATCCGAGTCGATATTTGCAACGCGCATCACACGCACGTCCATAACGCTTGAGACATGCCTTCCAACAATTACCACGTGATTAATCTGATTTCTTGTATTTTGATCGGGAGATATCCATGTTGCCTTGTGGGTATCTTTATGCGGAAATCTTGTGCCACTCACAGCCCTGTTTCTTGCCGACGCGAAACTTACCAGTCTGAATCCGTTATCGGAGGTGTTGTTGTGTAGACTGAATTTTCCGACTGCTGAACCAAGAGCATCTTCCCTTCCTATTTTAGCATTAAAATCTCCCAGAACAATTTTAATGTCATGTGCAGGGCAGCGGTCATATATATCCTCCAGGCGCTCATAGAATGCATCTTTGATGTCATCGTCTTTGTCTTCCGTCGGAGCGTGTACACAAATCAGCGTAATGTTAAAATATTTCGCCCGGATGCGAATGGTGGCTATACGGTCACTTACAGGGTTAAACCGCGAGACCAGGTGTCGAAGTCTCTTGCCGACTATGAAACCACATCCAAATTCGTGTCTTTCTGCATGGCAGCTATAAAAGACGTCACAGTTCTATCGTCGTGTGCATCCCTGACCCGTCCATCTCATTTCCTGTATGGCGGTGATGTCAGCCTTGTATTTATCGAGGACATCCGCCAGTTGGATAGAGGCACCATCTCTGTATAGAGTTCGGACATTCCAGGTGCATATCCTTAAATCATGGTCCTTATATCGGTTGCGGGGGTCATCAACATTTGGGGGGGGGGGGGCGGGGGGTTCTTGTTTTTCCTTTTCTTCATGTTTTCATAATACATTTTTTTTAAGGGAGTGGCTTATTAGGCCACCGCTCCCGATCCTAGTTTCTTGGGGCTGCCAAAGCCACTAAGAGAGCCTGTGTTGAGCTTCAGTAACTTCTGTTACCTAGTTCCTTAGACGCATTAGGTAACTCAACATTTCGCCTTCTCACATTTGCTATCACTGAACGGATGTTCAGTGGCATTGCCCGGGGAATACGTGATCTCTCGGACGGTGTGAGCTGCTTGGGAACCTCCAAAGAGAGCTTCTGGTTATTCCCAAATGAATAACAATCAGAAAGACGCGACTACCATGCGGAAGATCACAGGTTCAACTCCTGGCTCCAGTCATCTAAAAAAAAAAGAAAAATTTTCTTTCATTGTCGGCTTCCCGAATGTTGTCGACAGCAACTTCGCAGTATTCGCAGGAAGAGTCAATCGACATGTCAAGTAAGAGCTTCTCAAACAGTGACGTTCGCATTCGTCGATAAACAAGTAGGTGCCGTTAGTTGTGAATCTAAAAAAAATCTAAGCTATTCCATACCTCATTCATGGGGTGTAAAGGGAAATTAAGTAAGTAAATAACGAATTTGGACCGATATCTTACCAAATATCGGATGTACGATATGTCGTACCGATGTCTGAAAGATTTATAAATGTAAGTCTGAAAAGAAATTCGACGCGTCGTAACGAATTTGGACCGATATCTTACCAAATATTTGAAGTAATTCAGATGTTCTTGCCGACGCGTCGATATCGGATATAAAATCTGACCGAAAAAAACGTATAAAGAGGTTTACACTATGTCTGGCCTACGCAGCTAAGGGAAATCTGATGTACGACATGTCGTACCGATGTCAGAAAGATTTCTGAATGTAAATCGTTTGAAAATCTGAAGGGAAATTTGAGTCCCGCTGTCGCTGCGAACTGGATGAGATATGTCGGCAAAATAAATACAATTTCAGGCGAGTTGGATATCAGCCAATATCGGAGCTTTTGGTTTGCTGGGAACGCCCATTTTTCCTTAGAATATGTGTACTCCAACCAATTCATACCGAATGGCAAGAAGAGTGCCGTATTGCGTATTTAAAGATGTAGTCTTGGGTAGGGCCACGCCGAATTGAAATATGAATGAATATTTTAACCAATTTCAATCCCTGGTCACGATCCCGACAATCCCTTCCTCATAATACAGATTTATTTATTAAAATTTCCAAAAGTTAACATGCAGAAAAATTCATAAAAATAGCATTAGTCATGGTAGAACAATTATATAAACATTCCAAAAAAAAAGTGGTGACAAAGGCAAACATATTTCAATGGCCAGACAGACATTTACGTGTACTCAAAAAACAACATGAAAAGAGAGCAGTCAGTGACAAAATGAAATGAAGGCCGAAAAGGACTAACTGAAACACTTCATTAAAATACAATTTCATGGGAAACGTGTGTCGGTGCAGTTGATTAAAATTGGCTTTTAAATTTCACTCGTAAAACTAACAACTCGCAACCAGAACATCTCAACTACCCCAGAGCAGGGAGTGCGCACAGGCAAGGGCGCATGCGCACGAGCCCTTAGAGCGCACATGTCTTTTGTGTCAAAACAATGAAATTGTATACATTGAATTTACAACATGATGCAATGTAACATATCCCGCAAGGGATCTACACACTCACTGTGTAAATCAACCCTAATCATGTTTTGCATACAAATTTCCATAGCCGAACACTGATTGCCCACAAGAGCCACGATGAAGAGGCAAAGAATCCTGCTGTTGCCACTGCTCATCGAATGACGATTGTGATGATGCGATGAAGCGAAATTTGAGTATTTCAAATTGAATTAACATTGACGGCACAAAAAGGGGGAATTTGACTGGAATAGATTCAGGACATGTCACGAGTATGTGTACGACTACATATGCAAGTATGTAAGACATATTGTTGTGTCCTGCACATAACGTATGCAGATTATGTCGACAAAACAATTGAAAATCGAAATAATTTCATTTGTTCATTGGCACAACAACAAAAGAACCAAATCTGGACCAGGCACGTAAAATGAAATCATCAGCTACACTGCCGTATGTTTGACAAGGGTTCTACTGGTGGCAGGCTGTGAAAGCGCAAAACTCAACACGAACGTACAAAGGGCTATGAAATTTTACACCTGGTCCGAAATAATTGTAGTAAATGTGTGTAAATATTTTGTTAATTAAAAAAGCAACAACAAAAATTGTAAAATGTTACAATACAGTGCTCTATGAAGGCACACAAATGTTCGCCAAACTGCCATTGCAAAAATACGGAATATTAAAACTCTGCGGTTATTTATACGTGTCACAGGTGTGTCCTTGTAGGTATTCAACACTTCAAGAGGCCTTACTGGTAAAATTTCTTACTACATAGCAACAACTGATTACGAGTATAATCATATATATATAAATAACGGTAACACTAAGTTTGGCTAATGTTGCTTTCTTATTATTATTATAACCTACGAATCACCGCCATTGCAAGAAGATAGACGTAAAGTTAAAATGTCTCTGGATATTCATTAATGGGCAACTTCAAAGCTGAGACATCATAAAAATAAAACGACGGAATTTAAAAGTGGACGGAGGGTGGAAAACCATCACCATTTGGCAATATGATTATTACAGTCATTAAAATCGCATGGAAAAATCACACTGAACTGACACCATCATCATCGACATTATGTCCTATGACCCCTCCCCCCATCATCATTATTATCAAAACATCGTAGCGGTCATTGCTGCATGCCAAAGCTAAATTCAGAATGACAACAAAATGGAAGAGCTTTGAAAACACAACCGAGCAGCAACTTTAGAGAGGCGAATAAGAAAACTGTGGGCGGTACATTCTCACATATCAGGAATCTTCAAATACAATATAAAAACAACAGAAACCTGAAGATTCGTTACCTATGTATATTGATCTTAACAATCTGTAATTAGTTTGGTTAAGTGGTTATATTCCCCAAAACTTACATTCCAATTTAAAAAAATGACCTAGTGTAGCATGCAACAATGCCCAAACAAACACACAATTGTACATAATATGTAAAGACCAACCAACTGTCGTAGAAGAAGAAGTACGAAGAAACCATTAACTAAAAGGAGACATCATCATTATTGCGGCATCAACATCATCAGGTGTTTGAACATGAAGCTCAAATTGCAATGAAAAAGTTAATGGCAGTCAGACTGTTCCACGTAAATGACCAAAAGTATTCGACATCTTGGTGTCGTTGTTGCTTAGTAGTTTAGCACCTTTTGGTACCAGTAACAAATCGACACTTTACGATTGTTATGTTTCTTTTTTTCATTTAAGACAAAAGGGACATTTTAAAACTCGAACGGTTAGTTAAGTATACATTGGGGAACTTTTTTAGGTGTGGGGAGCAAAGTTTTGTTCCACAGCTGAACCAAATTTTATATTATACTCTAAGCACACATTCTTGCCGTGGATTGAGCATGCTTTTTGAATTGAGCATGCTTTATCAAATGACTTTAAAGCAACCGCTTAGAAATTAGCTAGAGTTAGAAGGCGAAACGTTGAGTAACCTAATCGGCATGCTACCACCGATGCGTCTTAGGAAGTAGGTAACAGAAGTTACTGAAGCTCAACACTAGCTCTCTTAGTGGACTTGGCAGCCACAAGAAACTAGGATCGGGAGCGGTGGCCTAATAAGCCACTCTCTTTAAACAAAATTTATTATGAAAACACGGAGAATAAATAAAACAAGAACCCCCTCAAATGTTGACGACCCCCACAAACGATATAAGGACCATGATTTAAGGATGTGCTCCTGGAATTTCCGAACTCTTTACAGAGATGGTGTCTATCTAACTGGCGGATGTCCTCGACAAATACAGGGCTGACATCACCGCCATACAGGAAATGAGATGGACGGGACGGGGATGCACACGACGAAAGAACTGTGACATCTTTTACAGCTGCCATGCAGAAAGACACGGATGTGTGGATGTGGTTTCATAGTCGGCAAGAGACTTCGACACCTGGTCTCGCGGTTTAACCATGTAAGTGACCGAATAGCCACCATTCGCATCCGGGCGAAATATTTGCACATCACGCTAATTTGTGTACACGCCCCGACGGAAGATAAAGACGATGAGATTAAAGATGAATTTTACGAGCGCCTAGATGCAAAAATAGGAAGGGAAGATGTTCTTGGTCCATCGATCGGTAAATTCAACATGCATACCGACACGTCAGACAACGGGTTTAGGCTGGTTACCTTCGCAGCGGGAAGGAACATGGTAGTGAGTGGAACCAGATTCCAGCACAAAGATATCCACAAGGCAACTTGGCTATCTCCCGATCAAAACACCAAAAATCAAATTGATCATGTGGTAATTGATGGCAGTCATGCATCTAGTGTCATGGACTTGCGTGTGATCCGTGGTGCTTATATTGGCTCGGATCATTACTTGGTTGCAGCCAATGTGCGCACAAGATTGAGCTGAGTGAAAAACGCACGTAACCAAACACAAAGAAAGCTGGACATCGCGAAGCTGCAAACCCCAGAGATAGCTACTGCCTACTCCAACCAGCTCTCCCAACTTTTACGACCCGATACACAGGGGCAGCATATTGCGCATTCCATGGTAATCGCCGCAACAACCGTGCTAGGATATGAAAAGGGTCTGAGGAACAGGATGCTGCTTATAGGGCAACGCTACAGCCAATTGAAACCCGTGCTGTTAGGGAAAGGCATAAGGAGAAAGCAAAACGGACGAGACAGCTATTTAGGCGAAAAAAACGTCAAATGAAGGAGAAGGAAGACGAGGCTATAGAGCGCTACAGGGATAGAGGTAAGGCCCGAAAAATTTAACAAGAAAGTAAGAGCAAATGGATACGGTAATGGCCTCCCCATCTGTAAGGACAGTGATGGAAATCTGGTCACGGATACGCAAAGTGTGCTGCACATATGGAGAGAACACTTCCAGCAACTGCTGGTTCCAGAAGGCAGCGCACGTGAAGTTATCACGCCAATTGTCGACGACGGCTTAGATTGCCCACCACCAAGTCAAGCCGAGGTAAGAAGAGCAATATTGCGGCTGAAAAACAACAAAGCAGCCGGTGCCGACGGTCTGCCCGCAGAGCTCTTCAAGTCCGGTGGCGAGGAGCTGATAACGAGCATGCACCAGCTCCTGCGCACGGTTTGGCTTAAAGAGTGCATGCCCGACGAATGGAATGTAAGCGTATTATGCCCTGTGCTGAAAAAGGGTGATCCAAGTGTGTGCTCCAACTACCGCGGGATCAGCCTTTTACCCATCGCATATAAGGTCCTGTCGAGTGTGCTATGTGAAAAACTAAAGCCAATGTTATCCAACCTGATCTTCAGTAAAGATTGGAGCTGGAGCATTTTCGTCCATGCGTACAACATGACCTAGCCAACGCAACCGTTGCACCTTAATGAGTTTGACCACGTCAATGTCACTGTACAGCTCGTACAGCTCATGATTCATTCGACGCCGATACTCTCCGTTAACGATGATGGTAAAATTTTCGGGCCTCACCTCTATCCCTGTATCGCTCTATATCCTCGTTCTCCCGTTCTTGGGGGGGGGGGGGGGGGGGGGGTTCTTGTTTTATTTATTCTCCGTGTTTTCATAATATGTTTTGTTTAAGGAGAGTGGCTTATTAGGCCACCGCTCCCGATCCTAGTTTCTTGGGGCTGCCAAAGCCACTAGGAGAGCCTGTGTTGAGTTTCAGTAACTTCTGTTACCTACTTCCTAAGACGCATCGGTGGTAGCATGCCGATTAGGTTACTCAACGTTTCGCCTTCTAATTCTAGCTAACTTCTAATCGGTTGCTTTAAAGTCATTGCCCAGGGAATACTTGGACTAAGACCGGAAGTAGTTAGCTGCTTGGACAGTGCCGCAAAGGAATCGATTCTGGTCACTCCCAAGTGAGTGACAATCAGTAACTTTCAGCCTCTGGGCAAAGTCCCATTCCCCAATTTACCATTACCCATTTACCTTACCAAAAACTATACTGCCATCTTCCTGCTTTACAGTCTCATCACCACAGTTATAATTTTAGTATCCGCTTCCGTATGCCAGAATAGGAGTCAACTTTACAAAAAGTGGTGGCTCATATTTTGCGCTGATACACCCGTGCTGAGTTTGTTTTCCATTAACACCTTTTCCCAATGTTTACATTTCGAAATAAAAAAACCCCATCTCTACTCTATGTTGTTCTATTCGAAGTTGTTATTTTAGGTGCTCTCTATCCGTCCTATGCCAGTCTTGCACGTTTGTGTTTGTGTGTGTGTTCTGTTCATGCCCTGTCTGTTTGTCTATCACATTAACTCCTTTTTATTGTGATTTGCCTAGTGCCTGTGTGATGATGATTCACTGCTGCTGCTGCTGCTGTAGTTTCTATTGCCTTCGATTCGATTTCGTGCGGTGTAACCCAACCACAGAGATTCGTCCATATGCTTCTTGTCTTACTGCAGCAAGCCATCCCTTCTACTACATACAGACATACATACATTGGACGAGGAATCAGTCAACATTTTGGTATTTTAAAATATACGGACAGATGATGATGATGATGCAAAGTATTCATTTCTGGCATTCATCGATTTTAGAATTTGCCTCCCGTTCTTGTTGTTGATATTCCGTTTGTTTTGTTTTAATTTTCGAATGTTATTCTTTCCCCGCACTGTCATTCAACATTCGTCGTGCGTCCTCTGTTGGCAATTGTGTTGACTTTGTTTCATCGGATTTATTAACTTTTAAACTTTGTCAGTTTCTTCTTCATTTATTGGTTACAAAAATTAAATGCAAATATTTGATTACCTCTACAAACGATAAGAATGAATGAACGAACGAGCGAACCTTGAAGAGTTTTAGATATGGCGGTAGAAACCAAAGGACACAAGGACGTTAAGCAGTAATATTCAATATTTTCAGTTGTGTAATCTTTAGTTCTCTGCGGAAGTTCCTTTTAACGAAGGTCATGTAAAACGGATGATGGAATTTGAATACTCATTCAATGATGTGATCTGATAAAGATGATGTGAGAATCTAGTGTTGTCATTGGGAATTGTCCAAGTGATTATGATCTTTTGTAGCATCTATATGTGTAACATTGTCAATGGCGTATATGTTAGGTTACAGTTTTTGTTTATTATCTGCCTTAAAGCTTTCATTTTCTATTGACTTTATTTTTTAGCTTTTATTGTCAGTTTTAAATTGTTTAAATATTTGCATTTGAATACCACTTACTACTGCTTTGTCTAATCTGGGAACTTGGCTAAAATGTATACAAATATTTTTTCAAATAATATTGATTTATCGCCAACTTTTATGGCCTGTCAACATCGAGACTACCAACCAGGTTAATAATTCATACATAGTTGTGAATCACATGCGTCATTTACTGCTTGTATCGCGGCTGTTTCGGGCAGTTGCGTTTTAATAGAGAGTTTGTATTCCCACGTCCGAGGGTGATAGTGTTCTTATATCAGACAACTTTTTATTTTTCTCATTTGACAGCAGCAACAAAAATTTATCCATCAGTAGCTGCACGTATGAAAGAAACCCAAGCGTTTCGGTCTTTGATGCTCCGTCGATAGTTAGTCACACCAAGTGTAGATAACAGCTCTTTCACCAGGTCCATCCAACAAAGTTTTGATTGCCCCCTAATGCGCCGCCCGTCGAGTTTATTGCCGAAGATTTTTTGAGCTGGACCATTTGTATCTATTGGTACAAAGTTTCGAAGTCAACGACTACGTCGAGGTCGTTATACAGCTCGTGTCTCATTAGACGACGGTTTTCGCTCTTAACGATGATGGATCCATAATTGTTGCTGAAGTATTTTTCCCTCAAAGACTCTTAGAATAGATTTATCCGCTTGTGCCATTACCCAGGATTCTGCGCTGTAGAGCAAGACAGGTAGGATCAGAGTCTAGTAGAGTTGGATCTTTGTCCATCGAGAGAGGGCTTTACCATAAAATCACTTGCTGAGGGCACAGTAGCAGTGGTTTGTGATCAATACTCGGCTCTCGATTTTCAGACTGACATTATTGTCGTAGTCGACTTTCGACAACATTAGATTTTTTTTACTTGAATAAAATTTGTAATAATTAATAGAAACTTTTAGTGTTGTGAATTCTTCATCATCTGATGAAGTAGAACCTAATAGGAGCAAGGACAGTCCTATTTCGTTCTCACAAACGACATCAGCGATGCCAAATTTTAAAAACGACAAAGATTCGACGTGACTACGACATACACAATAATGGGGATTATTTTTGTTAAAGGGGGAGCCGAGTTATACTAAATTATCTACCATTTCAAAGTTATAGTTTTCATCGTAGACTCTTTGTTCGTTGAAACAAATGACTTGGTGTTGTACACATTTATCACCAGACCCACTTCCGCCGACTGCCTTTCGATGCTCGAAAAGGCCGCAGAAACATTTCGCATTCCACGGCTAATGATATCTATATCATCGGCATACGCGAGCAGCATGTGACTTTTGTTGAAGGTGGTACCAATCCTGTTTACTGCAGCCTCCCTTGATATTGTACTCAGTTATCCCCAGATCCAATTCTACAGACTGCTTCTCAATACTCGAATAGGCCGTAGTAACATCCACCAGTGCTCTGCCAATGATATATATGTCATCGATATACGCCAGCAGCATGTGGCTTTTGTTAAAGATGGTACCAATCCTGTTTATTGCAGCCTTCCGCATGATCGTCTGAAGCCTGGCTTAGTAACAATATTTTACCATATTTTTGGTTATTTTCACTGAAGACTTCTTGTGATTCAGTAAAGTCTTACAAACTTTGCGGGTATATCAAACTCAACCATAGCATCTAATAGTTTCTTTTATAGTCGATAAACAGATGGCAGGCGTCGATCTGCATTTCTTGTGTACTCTCCAGGATTTTTCGTTATGTAAATATCTGTCAATTGTAGAAAAACTAATTAGACCTTATCACTGCGGCCTTAGACCTCGTAAATCTACGACGGATCAAATATTCACTTTACGACAAATCATGGGAAAAACCCCATGAAAAACAAATCGACAAAAGCTACCTTCGACTCTCCGATAAGAAATAGGCTATATGAGGCTATGTCTGAGTTTGTTATTCCTGCAAAACTAATTCGACTTCGCAGATATACCTTGGAAAACACTAAATTATAGGTTAAGACTATTAAGGATCACTCTGAATCATTCAACACGGAAAGAGGTCTCAGGTAGTGGGATAGCTTGTCCTGTACACTATTTAATTTAGTTATGGAGAAGGTGATAAGAAAGGTTGGTGTGAACATGTCTGGCACCATATTCCATAAGAGCCGCAGGTCACTAGGCTATGCCGATGATATAGACATCATTGGCCGAAATCTGCGGGATGTTAATGCAGTTTTCTCATTGCTAGAAAAGGAATCAGAAAAAAATGGGTTTAGCGGTCAACGAGGACAAAACAAATATAAGGATTTCGACGAACAAAGAGTTTACCTACCTCGGATTAATCAGAGAATAATGCTCGTTATATATGTTATTACGGAATTCGGCAGCACTTTAGTAACACCACCTTATCTCGAACTACTAAGAAACTGCTACACCAGGTATGCTGCCGAATCGTGGATGCTTTCGACAACGGACATACAAAACCCGGGAGTATTCAAGAGAAAAGTTCTCCGAAAAATATCGGATGAACCATGAGCTGTATGAGCTTTATCACGGCATCGACGTAGCTAAAAGAGTCAGAATCCAACGACTTCTATGGCTGGGACATATTACCAGGTTGGATGTAAATGAAGAACGACCCAGAGCAGGAAGACCCAATCTCAGTTGGAAGGACCAAGTGGTAGGCGACGTGCCACCATCTGGTAGGACTAACTGGAGAATGCACGAAGAAGATTGAAGCGTGTAGAATTCTTTATTCCTTCAGGCCTCTTATTTTTGAACCACTAATATCTGGTCGGTTGTGGATTTACCAGGTCTAAAGCCACACTGATAAGGTCCAATCAGGTTCGCTAGAATGGGCTTTAGTCTTTCATGTAACACACTAGACAAGACCTTGTATACGATGGGTAAAAGGGTGATCCCGTGATAGTTGGTGCATACCCTTGAATCGCCTTTCTTAATCCAAAGACATGGAAAATGCAGATTCCAAAAAACGGACATGCATTCCTTTAGTCAAACCGTGTTTATGCACAGATGCATGCACGTTGGCAGCACATCGTCACCGGCTTTAAAAAGCTCTGCCGGCAATCTATCGGCTCACGCAGCTTTATTATTTTTATGCCAGGAAATTGCCTTGCTAATCGTCGATGATGAGCGTGATTTCGTCACTTATGCTGCCTAAGGGGCCAATCAGAGTGCGAAAGTGCTCTCTCCGTAGCACACTCTGCGTATCGGTGACCAGATTTCCATCTCTGTTCTTACATGTAGGGATCTCTGTTTCAAAACCTTTGCTTTATACCTGTTGGTTGAATTTACGGGCTTCACCTCCATCTCTGTTTTTTTTTTTCGATATTCTTTCTTGCTCTCTATTCTTCCATAGACGTTTTTTTCCGCCTGAATAGGCGTTTCATCTTCCTCCTCTTGTCATTTTATTGGTCCGTATCCGCATGCGTTGCCAGTGGCTGTCCTCTTTCTCAGACATTGTCTGAGCATGGTTTTTCATAACACAGTTCGAACGTTGCGGCAGTGGCCATAGAATTTGCAATATGCTGCCACTGTGTGTCGGAAACATCAGAATTAGTGGGGTTTGTTTCAAGTAATTGAGGGAGATGGTTGAAGTAGGCATTGGCTATCTCGGTGGTATGTAGCTTTGTGATATCCATTACGATCATGGTTTGCACTACTTTAACGCTTGCGTGCCTTGGCTGAAACTTTGTGGCGATCCGAGTCAATATTTGCGACGCACATCACACGCACGTGCATAACGCATGAGATATGCCTTCTATCTATAACCACGTGATCAATCTGGTTTCTTGTCTTTTGATCAGGGGATATCCAGGTTGCCTTGTGGATATCTTAATGCGGGAATCTGATTCTGCTCACTACCATCATTTATGTCACACCAAAGGGCCTAAATAGTGACACATTTCCCTGTACGATACTTACTAACTTCAAATCGATATTAAATTATTATGGCATGAAACTTGACAAAACGAATGATGCAGAACTTCTTCTTTTTGGGGCTACTTTCACGTGCAGGTCTCAGAATTGAGTCCCAAAATCATGTGTTGTACTGTGTTATCCTTAATGCCGATTAAATCGGCTCTCGATCGGACATCTAATCCGATTATCGTACGGTCATTTTTTTTGTTCCTTTTTTGTAGATGCAAAGTTTCTGTTAAGGTTTAACCGCCATTTTCCTCCAAAAGATGGCGTCAGCTGTGTTCTATTGATTTATTTTGGAGATATTGATAAACCATTTCTTTTGTCCTTGGTCCCTGTTCAATTTGGATTTTTGTAGTGAAAGCATCTAGGATGAGTTTTGTTGTCTGGAGAACTCGAAAATATTTTAGTAGAAATTTTTCATCGATGTTGATTTGGTCATTGCCCCAGGCGGAAATGGAACTCAGCACCTACCGATTGGTGGTCTACGTCGTTTCCATTGAGGTATCGAAGGCCGCCAGTTCTTTCGTCGTGTGCATCCTTGTCTCGTCCATCGCATTTTCTGTGTGGCGTTGATGTCAGCTTTGTATTTGTCGAGGACATCCAGGTGGATAAAGGCACCGGCTATGTAAAGAGTTCGGACACATCAGGTGCATATCCTTTTAATGTTTACGGAGGGCGTCAACATTTGGGGAGATTCTTGTTTTTCCTTTTTTTCGTGTTTTTATAATAGTTGTCAATGTTAATCTCCTGGGGCATCTAAAGCCACTATGAGACCCTTCATTAACTTCTGTTACCTACTTCATAAGACGCTTCGGTGGTAGCATTCCATTTAGGTTGCTCAATTCTCACATTTGGGAACACGTGATCTATCGGACGTTGCTCAACAATGTTCAACGTTTGTTGGGACAGTAAATCATTTTCACCGTGTTTAGTCTCTGCTTGAGTGTTATGAAAACAACAACACACACGCTTGTTTCGAATTCAACACAAATACAGGCGCAGGTATAGACAGAGAAACAGCGTTTAACGATTGTTGGGACAGCAAAACTCTGTATAATACCGTCTAATATAGACAAGTTCACCATATTGTTGTGTGCGTTCGCTTGGTTATGCCTACCACTGTTTAAAAAACCTATTTTTTATTTTCGCACTATATACACTCAATTTTACGCTAACTGGAGTAGGGCATTTATGGCTTGTGAATATAAAACACTAATACCAATTACTAAATTGAAACTCTCCAACGATCAAACATATGTCAATTCAGCTTATTAGCAGAAAATCACCCTACAGATGCACCAATCACCATTGAATCCACTAATAATTGTCAATTTATTAAACCCCTTTCACAATGCTAACCCAAGTCCTAGAACATGACTTAAGGCTATTTGCAGCAACGTCATACATATGCAGGAACACTTGATTGCTGGTTGCCGACAAGATGTATTGGTTCCCAATGTACTTAACCCCACAAAATCGTCACCCTCTATGTCGTGCCATCAGTAAACATTGACAACTTCAACATCATCATAATCGTCCTGTTCAACTCATCCACTCAATTCAATCCTGGTTAAATGTCCTCTCAGATACCGTGTAAAGTTTGTCATGTGGTTCATTGCGTTCACCCGTTTTTGTTTAGGTTCTTTGTCAGTTGGATTGGAAAATCTGTTTTGATTTTAATCCTTATTATTTACCGACCGACTGCACATTTTAATATCCTTTTCCTGAAGTATTAACGAGAACCCTAAGTTGAAGAGTTGTTGTATGCGCTGTGTGAGTGTGTGTGTGTTTGGGTCAAAACTCACTAATCTGTGTCTTCTTGATCGTTTGTCGGCATATAAACAAACGCTTATGTCCTTAGTTGCCCGCTAATGCCACACAGAGCTAGTTTGCTAGCTGTGTGCGTATGTTGTTAGTATCCTTCGGCTTCCTGCGCATTTCAATTATTCGCTACTGCAACTGTTGTTCGTTCATTCGTTGTTGGTTGAATGGTCTCGGTCTTGGTTGTTCAAATTGAATTTGAATTGTTAAGTACTGTCAACAACAACAGCAGAAATAGCAGTAGCTCATAATCTGCCATTGTCTGTCGAATACTAATGTTGTTGTCCGTGTCACGGCACATCAATGTCTCTGATGATGACAGTGACAACAACGCTAATGCCAACAACAATGGCGCTATTTAAATCCCTGGAATCAGTTGATGATTATGTCTTTATAAGTGCACGAATCAATGCACACAAATCAACGTTTGATGCGAGTTGAAGGAATGCCAAAGAATTTTCGAATTCAATTATTGGCTGATTTGGGAAAATAATAAAGGATGTGTTTTACTATTCCAGTCGTAGGAAAGGGAAGGGCATATACTGAGAAATCTGATATACAAAATACTCATAAAGCTAGAAGAAAAACATCATGTGCACGATAATTTCATGTGCCGCCCCAAGAAACTGGGATCGGACGCGGTGGCCTAATAAGCCACTCTCCTTAAACAAAACAATTATTATGCAAACATGAAGAAAAGAAAAAACAAGAGCTCCCCCCAAATGTTGACGACCCCCGCAAACGATAAAAGGACCATGATATAAGGACCATGCACCTGGAATGTCTGAACTCTCTACAGAGATGGTGCCTCTATCCAACTGGCGGATGTCCTCGACAAATACAAGGCTGATATCACCGCCATACAGGAATTGCGATGGACTGGACAAGGATGCACACGGAGAAGGAATTGTGACATCTTTTACAGCTGACGTGCAGAATTTGGATGTGAAATCATAGTCGGCAAGAGACTTTGATATCTGGTCTCGCGGTTTAACCAAGTAAGTAACCGAGTAGCCACTATTGGCTTCCGGGCGAAATATTTTTACTTCAGGCTGATTTGTGCACACATCCCGACGAAAGACAAAGACGAAGACATTAAAGATACATTCTCAGATCGTCTGTAGGTAGTAGGCTTTGAAAGATTTTAGACCTAAAATAGGAAGGGAGAGAGCTCTTAGTTTAGAAGTAGGAAAAAACATCCTATCAAAGGTGTTATCAAAGGTATTGATGTGACCTTTGATAACGGATTCAAACTGGTTAGATTCTCGTCGACAAGAAACATGGTAGTGAGTGGAACCAGATTTCCGCATAAAGATATCCACAAGGCAAACTGGATATCCCCTGATAAAAGGACAAGAAATCAGATCGATCTTGTGGTAATCGATGTTAGGCATGTCTCAAACGTTATGGACGTGCGTGTGATGCGCGGTGCAATCATTTACCCGGATAACCACCTAATAGCAGACAAGGTACGCACGCGATTAAGTTCGGCTAAAAACCCTCGTAATCAAACGCAAAGGACGCTAAATATCTTAAAGCTACATACCACCGAGATAGCCAATGCCTACTTCAACCAACTCTCTCAATTACTCCAATTGTAGCCGACACACAGTGGCAGCATATTGCTAATTCTATGACCACTGCCGCAACGACCGTACTGGGTTATGAAAAACCACGCTCAGACAAGCCCTGGTACGATGATGAATGTCGCGAAATGTAAATGATGCTGCATACAAGGCAAAACTGCAGCCAGTGGCAACGCGTGCAGTGACGGAGCATTGTAACGAGAAGAGGTGGGAGAAGACACGCCTCGAAAATAACAAGGGTAGAGGTGAAGCCCGAAAGTTGTAACAAAAGGTAAAAAGTAAAGGTTTTCGATCAGGGATCCCCACCTGTAGGGACAGCGACGAAAATCAGGTCACGGACACTCAGAGTGTGGATATGGAGGGAACACTTTCTTACTCGTTCCCGAAGGCAGCATAAGTGACGAAATCACACCAATCATAGACGACGGAGTAGATTGTCCACTACCGAGCCAAAACGAGATCAGGACGGCGATCGCAAGGCTTTAAAATAATAAAGCTGCGGGAGCCGATGGACTGCCGGCTGAGCTGGTAACATGCATGCACCAGCTCATAAACACGATTTGGCTCAAGGAATGCATGCCCGATGATTGGAATCTGAGTTTCCTATGTCCCGTGCGTATGAAAGGCGATCCAAGTGTGTGTACCAACTATCGCGGGATTAGCCTTTTACCCATCGCATACAAGGTCCTGTCTAGTGTGTTTTATGAAAGACTAAATCCCGTTCTGGCGAACCTGATTGGACCTTATCAGCGTGGCTTTAGACCTGGTAAATCCACGACCCACCAGATATTCACACTACGACAAATCCTGGAGAAGATCCAAAAAATGCAGATTGAAACTTACCATCTGTTCATCGACTACAAAGCTGCATTCGACAGTCCAATACGACAGAAATTGTTGGATGCTATGGCTAAGTTTGGTATCCCCTTGAAGCTAATACGGCTTTGCGGGATGAAACTGACTGATAGTCTGTCCTGCGAGCTCTTTAACATCGTAATGGAGATAATCATGCGGAGGGCTGCAGTAAACTGGATTGGTACCATCTTCAACTAAAGTCACATGCCGACGCTTATGCCGAAGATATAGATATCATTGGCCGTGGATTGCGGGATGTTACTGCAGCTTTTTCGAGCATTGAAAAGCAGTCGGCGGAAGTGGGTCTGGTGATAAATGAGGACAAAACCAAGTTATTTGTTTCAACGAACAAAGAGTACACTCGTCTGGGACGCTGTGTAACCGTTGACAGCTATAATTTTGATGTGGTAGATATTTTGGTCTACCTTGGCTCCGTCAGAAACAAAAATAATAATATCAGCCTGGAAATCAAAAGATGATCGCAAACCGCTGTTACTATGCCCAAAGCAAGCGATTTAATGACAAAGCGCTCTCTCGAAAAACAAAAATCCAACTCTAACCAGACTCTGATCCTACCTGTCTTGCTCTACAGCGCAGAATCCTGGGTAATGAAGCCTTTGCGAGAAAAAATATTACGCAAAATATTTGAACCCATCATCGTTAAGAGCGAGTACCGCCGTCGAATGAATTATGAGCTTTATGAGCTGTACAACGACATCGACGTAGTCAAGCGCGTTCAAATAGACCAAATGTGCTGGCTTGGACACGTTGTACGAATGGATGAAAATGTTCCAGCTCGAAAGGTTTTCGTCAATAAACCCGACGGTCGACGGAGAAGGGGGCGACCAAAATTTCGCGGATGGACCAGGTGAAAGAGCTATTATCTACACTTTATGTGACTATCTACGGGGCGCAAAAGACCGTAGCGCTTGGAATTATTTTCTACTGATAGAAGAATTTCTGTTCCTGCTGCCAATTAAGAAGAAGAATAATCAATCGCTAATAATATAGCTTGAAGGGATAAAGCAAATGCCCAACGGGTTTCACAATGGGTACATAGGGACCTCAGTGATCCTCTTTACGCGGGAGATGCCTGCATACCAAAAGGATGCTATGCCGACTAAAGATATTGCTTGAAATTGTTAAATTTCAAATTATTTTTTACACCATTGTCCGAGTTGTTGGATAGCCCATTCCTAACCACACACTCGCTTCACGATATCCCTTTTCTTCCGTTTCCCTTCTTCTCTAGACAAAGAGCTATGAGTGCACATGACGAATGACATCAATATTCTCAAGATGTTTTCTTAATGACATCCTTTCACATCCGTCTTTAACACGAGCGTATATTTTTCTGTTGTCTTCCCACTTTGTCAGCTTTATTATATTCAAGTTCTGTTTATTTATCATACATTTACGTTAGTAATGGATGCTCTTTAGATTATGGTGGCATCCTTTTTTTTTGTTATTGCCATTGGTATTGGTGTTTGCTATTATGGATGCTTGACTAAAAGGACGAACAACAACAAACTGAGTGTTGACCACTTTTGTTTGTTAGTAGTCAAACGAACAAAGGGGGGAGGGGGCATAAAAAGAAGTCGGAATGTGTACTCAAGAGAAATAGGCAAAAGGATGCGTTGCATTGACTTCTAACACCATTGTTATTGAGAATCCATCATCTAAAAATGTCCATTGTGTCGGTCATCCACATTATGACTCATATGCTTCAGTGTGAAAACGAATTAACACATATTATTTCCCTGCTAAACCCACTCTTCTTTCAGCATTGTTATCCTTGGACTGCTTTAGGTTTTGAGTAAATGTGGCTTTCACTTTTACTTTAGTTGTCCTGATATCGAATATTTACACATATTTAATGCTGTTAATGTATCAATAGAAAAGGGGTCGTAATGAGGGGAATGATAGATTACACAGCACAACAATTTTCAGCTTATTGATTAGGGACTCAATTCTGAGAACTGCACGTGAAAGTAGCCCCAAAAAGAAAAAAATTCTGCATCATTCGTTTTGTCAAGTTACATGCCATAAGATCCTAAAATGAGACAAATCCCCTATACGATACTTAATAATTTCAAATCGATATTAAATTATTATGGCATGTAACTTGACAAAACGAATGATGCAGAACTTTTTCTTTATGGGGCTACTTTCACGTGCAGTTCTCAGTATAGAGTCCCAAAATCATGTGTTGTAAGTGTTAATTGATGAGAAAAAGCTGGAAAGACAACGTTTAGTCGTAATCTTATCACTCCCCCAAAAAGAACCTATCTATCGCTCCCATACATACATAGTTTGCTAATATGATGAATTTAACTTAAATGTGTTGTCCTTTCTCTTGTAAAATATTTACACACAATTACTACTAACCATCAATGAATGAATGAATGCAAAAGGATATGTAACTAGAGTGCCCGTTTTTGTGTATTAATTGTGAGCTGTGTATGACGTAATTTTCTGATCTGTTGTTAGTTTTCCCATGATGCGCATACCAAGTGATAATTGATGATGATTTGTCATACAATCATCAAATTCATTATGACCGCCACACAACAATCATCATCCTATCTGCGTTTATCGCCATATAATAAGTGGCGATTTCTTTATGTAACTCCTGTAACATGATAAATGGCTTGTAAAGTGATTTACATGGTAGAATATGGAGTGATTGATGTAGTTATAGTTATTAAATCCTTTTTTCTTTCGATATTTATTTGATTTGCATTATATTTCAAATATAATTTCAATATATCATTTCCGACAGACGACATTTAAATGGAAGGACACAACATTTGAAGCAAACACATCGAAAATGTTTCGAGGAACATTGATGTAATCATATATACCAACTAATTGGTGGTATATACAAATAAATCACATAATTCGAGGGCCGGAAATCTCTAAAAAAACGGTAACACAAATAGACAGGAAACCAAATTGTGCACGTGGTAATCGTTGGAAGGACGTGATTTCCAAATATAGACTCAATATATAGTTCCAAATCTAGGTACGCAAGAGATAAAGCTAGACAAAAAACCCTCATAACCAAATGCATTTAAAGCTGGAAATCGTATGGCAACATACCAACCGAAATAGCCAATGCCTATTGCCAATAAATCCCTCAAGTACTGCTTACAACGGGAAGTAATTTCGATATTCCTAGCACACAGTGGTAGCATATTGTGCTTCTTATCACAGTACAACATCATTGATTTGGGACTCTCTTCTGGGAATTACACGTGAAAGTAGCCCTTAAAATAAAAACTCCTCCATCATTCGTTTTGTCAAGTTGGCTGCATTAATAACTTAATGGCCATACGAATTTGGTATGTTCCGAATTTTTTTTTCTCCTATTCAATATCTCCAATCTCAGACATTGCAATTTAAGATGATCGCGAACAATATATTCAGGTCGATTTGGTCGATTTTATCTCCAGTACTATAGAAGTGAGAAAGTCAGTATCGTATTGATTATCGGGAACGTTCGGCTAATTCGTGACCAATTAGCGATTCCGGTTTATATCAGCAGTTCAGGATCATATTTCTAATTTGATTTGCCGTTAATTTAGGTTCGCATCAGTATCGTTCGGGTTTGGTTCGGAAATTTGGGAACTCTTTTATGATTTGGGGTTTCCTGCATTTCCGGTTTATATCAACATTTCGTGAACGTATTAGTGATATGGGTTGATGTGATCTGTGACTGTGATGAC
The DNA here is from genome assembly GCA_964034835.1 of Muscina levida. NCBI lineage: Eukaryota > Metazoa > Arthropoda > Insecta > Diptera > Muscidae > Muscina > Muscina levida. Next base: position 127,407,532 of record OZ035881.1, read on the forward strand.
TGGTTTCGAGGCTTCAGCTGATTAAATATGATTCTAAACGTTATATACACCGATTTAAGATAATCAGGTCACGAGTGATTAGGGTATTTTCAAGAAATTCCGGCTGTTATTACCAATTTGGCATCGTATTGATGGTTTGCTGAAAATTCTGGTGCATATCAACATTTCGGAACCGTATTAGTGATTTAGGTTTGTTCGGAACACAGGTTCGTATCAATTCCGGTTCATATCTGCATTGCACCACAGTTCTGATAATTCGGGTTTGCCGACAAATCAGATTCGTACTAGCAATTCGGGAACATATTGTTGATAAGGGGTTTGTTGCCAATTCCGGTTAATATCAGCAATTCGGCGCCGTATTAATAATTCGGGTTTGTCACCTATTCCGGTTCATATCGGCAATTCGAGAACCAATTTGTGATTAAGGATTGTCATTATTTCAGGTTCGAATCAGTAACACAAAATCGTAGTGATGGTTCGAATTTGGCAGCAATTGTGTTACATATCATTTCGGGAACGCATTTGGCATTTCAGGTTGGCATCAGTAACTCAGGATCGTAGTGATGATTCAGGAATGTCGGCAATTCAACTCCGTATCAGCAACTAGGGATCGTGATTCGAGTTTGTAGGCAATTGACGTTCGTATATGCAACTGCGGATGGCAACTCAGGTTCGTATTAGAAATTCAGGATCGTAGTGATGATTCAGGTTTATTGAAATCAGAAACTCGGTATCGTAATGATTATTCGGATATTTTTTAGCAATTCCGGATCATATTAGCAATTCGGGATCGTATCGATGATTCTGGTTTCTCGCCAATTAGGTTTGTCGGGAAATCGGGTTCGTATCAGTAACACAAAATCGTAGTGATGGTTCGAATTTGGCGGCAATTGTGTTACATATCATTTCAGGAACGCATTGGTGACTCAGGTTTGTCGAGAATTCAGGTTCGTATCAGTAACTCAGGATCGTATTGATGATTCAGGTGTGTTGACAATTCAAGTCCATATCAGCAACTAGGAATCGTGATTCGGGTTTGTAAGCAGTTCAGGTTCGTATCTGCAATACGGATGACAACTTAGGTTCGTATTAGAAATTCGGGATCTTAGTGATGATTCGGGTTTATTGACAGTTCATGTTAGTATCAGAAACTCGGTATCGTAGTGATTATTCAGATTTGTTGGGCAATTCCGGATCATATTAGCAATTCGGGATCGTATTGATGATTCTAGTTTTTCGGCAATAAGGTTTGTAAGGAATTCAGGTTGGTATCAGTAACTCAGAATAGTAGTGATGATTCAGGTGTGTCGTCAATTCAAGTCCATATCAGCAACTAGGAATCGTGATTCGGGTTTGTAAGCAGTTCAGGTTCGTATCTGTAACTGCGGATGAAAACTTAGGTTCGTATTAGAAATTCGGGATCGTAGTGATGATTCGGGCTTATTGACAGTTTATGTTCAGAAACTCAGTATCATAGTGATTATTCGGATTTTTTGGGCAATTCCGGATCGTATTGATGATTCTGGTTTCTCGGCAATTAGGTTTGTCTGCAAATCGGATTCGTATCAACAATTCTGGATTCGGATTTGTCGGCAATTAAGGTTTGTAGCTTCAATTCGGGACCGTATAAATGATTCGGGTTGCTCACAAATTCCGGTTCATATTAGCAATTCGGGAAGCAATTCGTAATTCAGGATTGTCACTAATTCAGGTTCGAATCAGTAATGCAAAATCGTAGTGATGCTTCGAGTATGGCGGCAATTGTGTTACATATCATTTCGGGAACGCATTGGTAACTCAGGTTTATCGGGAATCCAGGTTGGTATCAGTAACTCATGATCGTTGTGGTGATTCGGGTGTGTCGGCAAATTCAAGTCCGTATCAGCAACTAGGAATCGTGATACGGGTTTGTAAGCAGTTCAGGATCGTAACTGCAATACGGATGAAAACTTAGGTTCGCAATGCAACTGCAGATGGCAACTCAGGTTCGTATTAGAAGTTCGGGTTCGTTGTGATGATTCGGGCTTATTGACAGTTAATGTCTGTATCAGAAACTCAGTATCATAGTGACGGATTTTTTCGTCAATTCTGGATCTTGGCTTCGCATCTCCCGGTTGTATTGCTGATTTAGGTTCGTTGGCAATTCAGTTTTGTATCTGTAACTTGGGATCGTGATGGTAATTCAGGTTTGTTGGCAGTACGACTTTGTATCTGCTACTCGGAACTGTGTTGGTAATTCAGGTTTTTAAGCAATTCATCTGAAATGCAGTTCCGTCTTAAAATTGATGTTAGTGACCGCCGTATAGCTTATTCGGGTTTATCCGTAAATCAGATTCGTCTCTACAAATCGGGATTGTCCTAGTTATTTGAGTTCGTCGGCAATTCTGGTTCGTTTCAGCAACTCGGAATCTTAATGATGATTCCAGTATGTCGGTAGTTCTGTTTCGTCTCACAAACTCGGTATCGTAGCGATAATTCGGATTTTTCGGCATTTCAGCATCTTATTAGCCCTTTTTATTTCGTATCTGCAACTCTGGATCCTATCGACAATTTAGGTTTCTCGGCAATTCAGTTTCGAATCTGCAACTCTGGGTCGTATTTTACCTTTCGTGTAATTTTCTCTGAGAAACGCAATAGAATCCGGTTCAGGACAATTAAGCAAATAATATTCGCTTCGGCGGCAACAGACGCTTTTCCCAGCAAAATTTTCAACCAATTTAGCGAAGAAATCTCTTCGTATGTAACGGATAAAGTCGAAAACCGGTGATCCGATTTGTATTATTCCTTTTTAAAGTATCTCAGTTTGGCTAAGAAAGAAATTAGGGTGTCAAGGATCCAGAACTATGATTTTGGATATAAGTTTACATACAATTAACGGCGCTCTCTGAGTGTTAAACCGTAACTTTAAGAACTCTCTAAGTAAAAATATCTGCCTTAAGGCTAATTAAAATCTCTCCTACTAAACACTTATTATCTTTAGATCATAATATAGCAATGAGCTTGTTCCGACATTCCATGCCACCTCTTCATCTCTTATAATATTCCATCAGTTTTGACATTCCACTGCTTACTATTTGGCTTGCCAAATCTATTTGCGTATTGGTAATCTTTGTATGGCCTATACCAAAGTAAATATGGGTTACCATTTGTATCTTTGTTACTGAAATATTAACAATATTAGTCCATTTGCAAATATATAGTGAATTAGGAAGAGAGAGAGAGAGAGAAAGAGAGCGAGCTTGTGTCAATACCAATAAGCAAACTCATCATCATAACCACAAAGATATCCTTCATTTGCTGTAATTTTCCATGCTCAAAGGTACTTCAAACATCAAATCATGGCAACGACAAATGAATGGCCAACACATTGGCCAGAGAAGACCGTCGGTGGGGGGAAAGGTAAACAAAAAGGACAAATGTTTCCTTATATTTGTGCATAGATACAACGTGATGTGTGTATGTCCTTTCGAGTGTATGTGAATGTTTACATTGTCCTTTTTCATGTGATGAACATGATAATGCTGACATTTGCAGTATTTACTCATTTTTACTACACTACGAGGAGCAGCAGCAGCAGTATCCTTCCATCTGTCCGTCCTCAACTGCAAACATTGGGACCACATCCTACATTCTACAGCTTGTGAGGCTTGCGCCTTAGATATAGGTATAAATATATATACACTGGACAGCATGGCCACTGTTTGGTTAAAGTTTCATCAGCTCACATCCTGCACGTAGTGCACCACAACACCATGAAAATGAGTAGCCCATATGAGAGGCATCATTAAAGACATCAATCCTAAATAGCGGACATTACTTTGGACCACATTGCTCGACAGAGAACGTGGTGATATCACGGATGTTTAAGAGGTTTCCTTTTTAAATCTCCTCGAATGTCCTGTCGTGACCATGATGTGTTTTTATTTGCCAAACTCAGTGGACAAGACGAAGAAGAGAAGCATAAACTCCTCCAATGGCGAGAGACTCAGAGAGGAAGAAAAAGAATTGAAAGTGTAAATTAACACTTTGGTTAACTACGAAAACAAAAATCTAGATAAAAATTGCTCACTCTAAGAAGTATCACACAATTTGGGTGATGACAAAGGGTGTTCTCTTTGGGATGCCATTGAAGCTGCCAACTTCAGTGAGTTTCAGGGACGTTGCACCACTAACTTCAATGGTTGAGAAGTGGTTGAGAACAGAATTCTGTTGTGATCATATCGTGTCATATGAGATATAAAATCAGCGACGCTCTCTGTTCTGTTCTCAGGATGCTTAGATGTAATATGTCACAGGTCAGGTTCCGGACTAGGGGAGATTTGAGGTGATGAAATAATAGGTAACTTTATATTTATGTTCGTATCAACAATTCGAAAACATATTGATGATTCCGGTATGACGGCAATTTATCGATGGTTCGATTCGGTCGTAATTCAGGTTCGTATCAGCACTTCGGATTAACGTATTAATGATTCAGGTGCGTCATCAATTCAGGTTCGCATCAGCAACTCGCGGTTGTTTGCAGGATTCGGAAATGTATTAATGACTCAAACATATCCGAAATACCGGTTCTTTAAGGGAACTTGTGGGTTTGATTCGATTTTGTCGACGATTCAGGTTCATATGAACAATTCGTTAATGTGATGATAATTTAGGGTTGTCGGTTACTCAGGTTCTTCTTAGCAATACGGTATTGTGTTGACGTTTCGGTATTTCAGCTCGCATATGCCTCTCGTCGGAAATCTTCGGCTACTCTGGGTTATTCGGCAATTCAATTTCGTATCTGCAGTTAACGATCGTATTGATTCGAACTTCGAGACTGAACTACCCATCGTATTCGAGTTTTAGTAATAAAAAGATACAGTGCTAATTTCTACGATGATACTTAAAGAAGGACCGGCCGTGGCATGATGGTTAGAATACGCTTCTATCAAGCGGGAGATCCTGGATTCGATTCCCGCTTCCTAAATAGAATAGAATAGAATGGAATAGAATAGAATAGAATAGAATAGAATAGAATAGAATAGAATAGAATAGAATAGAATAGAATAGATGAGATGAGATGAGATGAGATGAGATGAGAAGAGATGAGATGAGATGAGATGAGATGAGATGAGATGAGATGAGATGAGATGAGATGAGATGAGATGAGATGAGATGAGATGAGATGAGATGAGATGAGATGAGATGAGATGAGAAGAGAAGAGAAGAGCGTGTTAATTCATTACAATGCGAGAAGCTTTCCCATATATCGTTTATGAGATGTAAAACATTTGGCGTGCCGTTGGCGAGAGACTCAGACATCTTGTCTCCCGATTCAATCCTGTTAGTGATCGAATAGCCGCAATCCGCTTCAAGGCGAAATATTTCTACATCACGCTGATTTGTGCTCATGCCCCGACGGAAGATAAAGACGATGAGATTAAAGATGCATTTTACGAGAGCTCAGACGAATCCTGGTACGATGAAGAATGTCGCACAGCGTCTGAGGAACAAGACGCCGCTTATAGGGCAACACTGCAGCTAATTGTAACCCGGGCTGTTAGGGCACGGCACAAGGAGAAAGTAAAACAGACGAGGCAGCTATTTAGGCAAAAAAAACATCAGTTGAGGGAACGAGAGAACGAGGATATAGAGCGATACAGGGATAGAGGTGAGGCCCGAAAATTTTACAAGAAAGAAAGTGTTCTGGGAGACTTTAATGCAAAAATGGGAATGGAAGATGTTCTTGGTCTATCGATCGGTTAATTCCACCTGCATACCGACACGTCTGACAACGGGTTTTGGCTGGTTAGCTTCGCAGCGGGAAGGAACCTGGTAGTGATTTGAAGCAGACCCCAGCACAAAGATATCCACAAGACAACTTGGCTATCCCCCGATCAAAACACCAAAAATCAAATTGATCATGGGGTAATTGAAGGCAGGCATGCATCTAGTGTCTAGACGTGCGTGTGATCCGTGGTGCTAATATTGGCTCGGATCATTACCTGGTTGCAGCCAAGGTTCGCACAAGATTGAGCAGAGCGAAAAACGCACGTAACCAAACACAAAGAAAGCTGGACATCGCGAAGCTGCAAACCCCGATACACAGTGTCAGCATATTGTGCATTCCATGCAACAACCGTGCTAGGATATGAAAAACGGCGCTCAGACGATTCCTGGTACGATGCAGAATGTCGTACAGCGTCTGAGAAGTAAGACGCCGCTTATAGGGCAACACTGCAGCTAATTGTAACCCGGGCTGTTAGGGAACGGCACAAGAAGAAAGTAAAACAGACGAGGCAGCTATTTAGGCAAAAAAAAGTCAAATGAAGGAACGAGAGAACGAGGATATAGAGCGATACAGGGATAGAGGTGAGACCCGAAAATTTTAACAGAAAGTAAAAGCAAAAGGCTACGGAATTGGGCTCCCCTCCTGTAGGGACAGATACGCAGAGTGTACTGCATATATGGAGGGAACACTTCAAGCAACTGCTCGTCCCAGAAGGCAGAGCACGTGAAGGTATCACACCAATTGCCGACAACGACTTAGCCCACCACCAAGTCAATCCGAGGTAAGAAGAGCAATATCGCGACTGAAAAACAATAAAGCAGCCGGTGCCGACAAGTCTGGTGGCGAGGAGCTGATAACGAGCATGCACCAGCTTCTGCGCAAGGTTTGGCCTAAAGACTGCATGCCCGACGATTGGAATTTAAGCGTATTATGTCCTGTGCTGAAAAAAAGTGATCTAAGTGTGTGCTCTAACATCCACGTAATCAGCCTTTTACCCTTCGCATATAAGGTCCTGTCGAGTGTCATATGTGAAAGACTAAAGCCAGTGTTATCCAACCTGATCTTCAGTGAAGATTGGCAAAGACCTTACGGAGCCATTCTGTACCAGAGGAGGCCTAAAACAAGGCGACGGCCTATCGTGTGATCTTTTCAACATAGTGATGGAGATGATAATGAGTAAAACTGCAGAAAACACGAGAGGCACTATATTCAACAAAAGCCACATGCTACTCGCGTACGTTGATGACGTTGACATCATCGGTCGAAAACTGCGGGATGTAACTGCAGCTTTCTCAGGTATACAGAAGGAATCAGCGAAAATGCGACTGACGTTAAACGAGGACAAACCGAAGTTATTAGTTTCAACGAACAAAGAATCTACTCGTTTGGGAAACTGCGTGAACGTTGACAACAGCTAATAATTTGGAGGTGGTAGATAATTTTATCTACCTAGGTTCCGCCATCAACAAAGCAAATAATGTCTGGCTAGAAATCCGGCTAAGAATCCTGCTTGCTAAGAAATGCTACTACGGACTAAGCAAGCGATTCAATGACAGAGCGCTCTCTCTCTACAAACTAAAATCCAGCTATACCAGATACTGGTTCTACCTGTCTTGATGTACGGTTCAGAATCCTGTGTTATGACACAAGCGGATAAATCGGTTCTGGCAGTATTCGAGAGAAAAATACTCGGTAAAATATATGGGCCCATCATCGTTAACGGAGAGTATCGGCGTCGTATGAATCATGAGCTGTACGAGCTGTACACTGACATTGATGTGGTCAGACGCATTAAGGTGCATCGGTTGCGTTGGCTAGGTCATGTTGTACGCATGGACGAAAATGCTTAAGCTCGAAAAGTCTTCAACAATGAACTCGATGGAAGACGCAGAAGACGGTGACCAGAACTCCGTTGGAAAGACCAGGTTACTGAGAACCTTACAGAACTTGCTGTGACTAACTGGAGAAGAAGCGCAAAAGATCGAGGCGCTTATAATATTTTTCTACGTGCGGTATATAATTTACAGGGGTTGCAAAAAAGTACCAGCTAAGTAAGTAAGTAAGTAAGAGTATCTTTGTGTGCCACACCGAAATCAACGAAGTCAGGTTATGTCAACCGACAGATCGAAGTTCGATTAAATAGACGGAAATGGGATTCGACAGAACGTGATTCAGCCCAACCTACCAGAGTCAAGTTTCCAATATACAACTGCATTTTCCGTATTTTAAGTAAAATTTCTCATATTGAATATATGTCCTTCCTGATTTTTAATTAAATTTCTGATTTTTGTTGTTCTTTCTGAATCCTAAGTAGAATTTTAGATTTTCTATTGGTCTTTTCAAATTTTTAACAGGAAATGTTATCAACACAGATATGAAATTATTAAGTTTTTATATGACCGTTTGGCAAGATAATCTGTTTGCAACCACTGCCAGATTTATATGTTCAATTCTCTGCTTAGCCACTCTACAGACGCGAAAATATTTGCGCGAATACCAAAAACCAATCCAAAACAACACCCTACGCTGCGCTCTGCTCTCTCTACACTTTAGTGTTATGTTAAATGTTTGTTGTTTACTTAAAATATTTGTTTTTATTTTTTTATTTATTTTTTTTTTTGTTGCAACACTCTTACAGTTATTTATTTATTTATTTGTCTGTCGCTGTCGCTGTGTCGCTTCTCGTTGTCACCCTCCTTATGTGGCTGGAGCATTTAACACATCCCAAACGAACACTTGAAAATAAAAGTAAATATCGTCCTTGTACACAACCGGATCAACAACTACTACTACTACTATATACAAGCAACGACCACGGCCACGAACGACGACACACAAACGAAAGAAAGAAAAAAAGCTCTAAAAGGATAACAAGGATGCCTAAAGTACAAATATTTTAACAAGTGTCAAAAACACACGCTGCTGCTTGTTCTCTACATGCGCTTTTCCAAGTCCCATTCTTGTGTTGTGGCTGCTCTACTTCAGAGCAAGAAGACGCAACAACACAAAAAAAAGGCAACACGTTTCATGCGAGTGTGAAGTATTAGCGCAAGTGCTACTGCTGCTGTTGTTGTTGTTATCGTTCAACTTAAAAATTGTCGAGTCGAGTACAGGACCTTAGCGCCCCTGGGGTTGGGGTGTGTTGGTGACGGTGTGAAGAGTTGCATTTGTTACTTGTGTTGGGTTCACTCCACATTACAACGATTCGAAATTTTTGTTCAAACTCTCATATTCTTTTCTATGGCGCTGAGGTTTGCGTGTCAAGTGTTAATGTTCTCGCAATTCTTGAAGAGATTTGCCACTGTTTTGTTTGTTTGTTTGTTGCTTTTCTCTCTCTCTGTTTCCCAGAATTGCTGGATTTTAGAAGATTTAACCAAAATTTATACTGCGGCTGCTTTATTTTTTCATATTCACAGCGATGTCTATGCATGAATTTATGTTCTTAGTTAACCTTTTATTTGCCAGAAGTGTCAATTATCCATATCGAAGATATGACGATATCGATGGATATTTCAAGAGGTAAAATTATAAAGCTGTAAGTTGCAAATAAGCGTTTGTCCCACAAGCTGCTCTTGAGCTGAATAGTGAATAGCACGGTACAACATTTTTCAGCTCATTGGGCTCATTTGGGACTCAATTCTGAGAACTGCACGTGAAAGTAGCCCCAAAAAGAAGAAGTTGTGCATCATTCGTTTTGTCAAGTTACATGCCTTAAAAATTTAATATCGATTTGAAGTTAGTAAGTATCGTATAGGGGAATTTTTCACGTTTTAGGCTCTTTTGTTCGACAAACATTGACGTTTGAATTCGTCGATGAACAAGTAGGTGCCGTTTGTTGTGAATGTAAAAATTGAAATTGTGTAAATTCACAACAACGCGGAAAGCTATCCCATACCTTATTTATGGGGTGTAAATGGGGTGTATATATGACTGGGATGAGCGTGCATCCATGGTAACCATCTGCAAAAGTGGTGCTTTAAGAGGACCAGTGCCAAATAAAAGCTATTAAAGTCTAGTTTAAAACCTCTTCTCCCTAAGAAATTTCCAGAATATTAAATTTTTCCAAAAAAGTTAAATTTTCCAAAAAAAAAAAATCTAAGTGGCTGGGACGAAGTGCGTCCGCGATAGTCATCTGCAGAGAGGTGCACTAGTTGGTGTTGTCGTTGAAACAGCATAGATTATACAAAATTTACAAATTTATAATCCAGAGGTTCTTCGCTAACATTAAGCCCTAAAAATTGGGCTACTTCCACTGAATTGGCTCATAAATCCAATGGGCTAAGTGGAGTAGGGTGGGCTGGGCAATTGAAAATGTGGCGGGTATCGTGGGAACGCTTGGCATACGTTGGGGAAGGCACGGTATATGCGGGATCAGTAGGCATTGAGCCTGTTGCCCCATCCCGATCTTAGTTGTGCCAGGGCCACTCTTGTTTTCCGTGGCAGGCTTACCTCTGTTTCGTCTTCAGGAGGTGGGCAACCTCCAACAACGACATTCATGCGGTAACCTGAATCCGCGGATTTGATGGCGCCTCTATGAATGTCGTTCAAAGATGCTGTATACGAGGTGCGATCCAAGGGATCCTGCTCATAGTTGCGTATGTTTTCCTCGTATATGCGAAGGTCCTTCCTGACATGCCTCGGGGGAACATCCAACTGTGTGATGTTAAAGTTGGGATGACTCCTCCGATGACATCCCAGGAGGAACTGTGTGGTCAACATGACATTGTGTTCCTTGACTGGGAGGACCTTCGTTTCCTCATGTAGATGGTTTCCTAAGGTTATCTGCATCCAGCCCGTTACAGTCCTCAGGGCAGCATTTTGGCAGCTTTGAATATTTCTCCACTGGGTATCACTCAGCGAAGGAGACCACACTGGAGCGGCATAGTTAACCACTGACCGGCCAATTGTGGTGTAGGTAGCCAACAAGGTTTCTTTGCCCATTCCCCTAGTGCTGCCGACTAGTGCTTTGAGGACCTTGTTCCTACTTTGTTACTATTTAGTTAAACAAGCTGCCAGAGGTTCCCCCCAAAAATTTTGGTTGGTATCGGTATTTGGACGCCATGGACTACGACGCCTAAACTTACTTTCTAAGGACTCATCGTGTACGGGATTTTGAATGACAGATTGTGAAACGTAGATCTTTTCGTCCGAAGAATCTCTCGGGATGATAACTTGAACCTATGACATTACCTGGAAGTCCGCCAAGCTAAAATACAGTTCGCTCAATAGTGAGCGGAAAGAATCTTTGCCCTATAAATCAGTCGGAGCTGGTGGAATGATTCCAGCGAAATCTTATCTTGTGAATTAACACGCTTTCTATTTTAAGATTCACAACTAACGGCACCTACTTGTTTATCGACGAATGCGAACGTCACTGTTTGAGAAGCTCTAACTAGACATGACGAGTTGCTGTCAACAACAATCGAGGGGAGCCGACAATGGAAGACAATTTTTTTTTGTTTTAAGATGACTGGAGCCAGGTTTGAACCTGCGATCTCCCGCATGGTAGTCGCGTGTTCTAACCACTATGCCACGGCCGGTCCCGTTGGGGGTAATTCCCAACATTTGGAAGCAATTCAAAGTGGTTTTCATCCCGAAAGCTGGCAGATGTTCTCATATCAAACCAAAAGTCTTACGACCGACCATTCTGATATCTTTGGCCCCTTAAACATTTGAGAGTTTATTAGAAATTCATGTACGAATTAATTCACTCAATGAATGTCTACTGGGACTGCTCTCCACTCTATATTCAGTACAATCGAAAACTCATTCGAGAATAAGGTTTGCGCTGTGGGGACTTTCCTAGACATCGAGGAGCCTTCAATAATATTTTACTTATAGCAATTCGAGAATCATTATATGATCTGAGGGTTGAAAGTTCAGTGACTCGCCTAATTGGAATGCTTCCAGTGAAAATAAATATCAGAGCTGAATGGGGAGGTACGTTAACCGAGGAACACATCGAGAAAGTATTCTGCTATTGAGCAAAGGGGACACGAAATATCTTAGTTTCTAGAATAGATAGCCAAAAACTGATTATTATTATTGTTAGCCTTGAAAGAACTCGACAGCATACTTATATATATATACTAGTGGGCCCGGCAATGCTTCGCTATTGCATATCAACTTGTAATATATTATATAGGTCTACAAAGTACTACGAAAACGGTACTTAAGCTCGAAAATAATATGTTGAGTTTATTAACTTATGTAACTAATTTCAAGTAAATCCTTAAAATGGAAGTTAACCAATAAAGTTTTATTGTTTTAAATGCTTAATATCGTAGGCTCTATGACGATAGTAAAAAGTACAAAATTTCGTTTGGAGATTCATGCCTCTTTTGCAATGCCTTCTTTTCCCGAGTATTCCCGAATACTATCATTGTATTGAACTCGTATTACCAATTTTTGGAGATTGATTGAATTTTTGATTGTCTCACGCGCTGTATGAAATGTTACGTTGGAACTATTTCTCCTCCCAATGATTTGCAATGACATGAGAAATTACAAAATCAATTGATCGTCCACTGGCTCTAATTCATCCACCAGTTGCATCTTATATAGATGTAGGCCAAGACATTTCCCCAACATTTGTAGATACCGAGTTGCTGAGAACGGCGTCGGTTCGATAAATTCGAAACCCTTGTCACACTTTCGTCTACAGCGGCGATGTCTTCTATTAGCTGCTCAGATGGATTATTATGTGTACCGTAAACTTGACAAAGTGCTCCATAAGTTTGGCGAACAGAACGCGCATTTTTAAAATAAGTTTCCACGATTTGTAACCGTTGTTCTAGTGTATGAGTTGCCAAAGTATACTGAAAGAAATTTTATCACACATCATTAGTATGACAGCAAGATTTACACTAATACTTAACAGAAAAATACCCCATACATAGGTTACTTACAAAGTTTGTTTATGTTACCTCTGACATACTAAAAAAATTCAAATTGTGCCCCAATCAAACAAAAGGTGTTTTCCGGTCCAACTCCAATGAATATTGCTTAAATTTTCTATTTATAGGATTTATTACCGATTCGCTCTCCTGGAAATTAATTGAAAAATACATACCTGTTAAAATATTAAAAACATATCACTATTTTGGTCTGCGCAGGTAGTCTATGTCCTCAACTGTCTGGTGTACGGACCATTACTTGAAACAGTTTAAAATTCAAATATTGAAGAGAGGGGGCAGCGCCTCGGTACTTTTTATTTATTTAGTTCCAAATAGCCCGTTCATAAGGGCGGATCAATTTAATCGTACACCAAAATCGGAATTTAAGAAAATTTCACTAAGAAACAATATGTCTAAAATCAATTCCTAGTTCGCGATAAAATCTTCCTGTCCCCAGCGGAAGCTACGAATTGATTTTAGATACATAGTTTCTCGGTGAAATTTCCATAGAATTCATCATAGATTCCGATTCTGGGGACGCTTTTTACACCCCCACCCAGAGGGTCATCATAGAATCCAAGAGGCCCTTATTTTGACCCCATGAGCTCCGGCTCCAATTTTGATCTACCATTCCGATGTTTGGAGACCAAGACGAAGAGAATAGTATATTTCTGATGCTGTTTGGGATCCCGCCCTACATATTGGACTTTCACCGAAGGCATATATTCAAGAATTTCAAAAACCTAATTTCTGTTTGCCAACTTTCAACGGCCATAACTTTTTAAGCAACACATAGTTTTCCGCAGGAGGTTTCAAAAAAATATATCTGGAGTTTTCTGTTTTTGCTTACTTAAAAACAAAAAAAACTCTACCTGAAATCTTAATGCTTCCCAGCGCGAGCTAGGAATTGATTTTAGACACAAAGTTTATTGGTGAAATTTTCTAACAGTTCATCATGAATTCGAATCTGGTATACGATTTTTGCGAAAAAAAAAAATTGATCCGCACTACTGTTCATATCTCTAGGCGAACTGCAATATAATATGGAATTTAGAGGACGATCAAACTATTACTATGGCAGTTATACACTTCCACCCTTGCAGTAATATGGGCGGTGCCACGCCCCTTTATCCAATCACAGCCTATTATAGCCAGGGACTATCAACAGGTCAACAGTACCACTTGGTAAAATATTCGTATCAATCGGCATATATATATATATATCGGCCGTTAGAGCGATTTTTGAAAAGGGGCGTGGTACCACCCACGTTTACCTTGACTGAAATTAGTACTGCTCCAACAACATATATACCAAATCTCATCTTCATACCACTGATAGTTCATGAGATATAGCCCATTTTATTTTCAAGTTGTATGGGCGGTGCCACGCCCCTTTATCCAATCACAACCAAATATAGCCAGGGACTATCTACAGGTCAACCGTACCACTTGGTAAAATTTTCGTATCAATCTGTCTATTGGAAAAGCCTGCAAAGCGATTTTTTTAAAGGGGGCGTGGCACCGCCCACTTTCACCCTGGCTGTAATTAATACGGCTCCAACAACATATATACCAAATCTCATCTTCATACCTCTGATAGTTCATGAGATACAGCCCTTTTGATTTTCAAGTTGTATGGGCGGTGCCACGCCCCTTTGTCCAATTGGACCGAATTGTAAATCTAAACCATCCGGGGCGCCACCCAAACGCATACAAAAAAATTTATGGAAATCGGTCCAGCCGCTTAGGAGGAGTTCAGTCACAACACACGTACGGTAGAATTTTATATATACAGATAAAGATTACTGTGAAAAGTCAGAGGTCGAAGTAATAAGAGATTTCCCTTCGCTTCGATCTTGTGCGCGCCATCTCCAATCAGTCCTATGAAGCAGCGTCAGTGATTTTTCCACCCAGTCCTTCCTAGAGGGTTCTCCCTCTTTTGCGTCGGTTTGACAACTCCATCGATTATTTGAACTTTCCGCATAATAAATTAAAAACCAGCACTGCTCCTGCCATATGTTACTACGATATTTTCAAATTTAGACCACAAAAACTCGTGTTAGTATAATTTTGTTTCCATGACGTTCCTGCTTATTAGATTTTCTTATTACAAGTCTAGAGTAAGCAAATCTAATTTTTTTAATGTTACTTCAACTTCTAAATGTTATATTCTGTTTGCAACTGCAGATATTTCGGTATCACTTTTTATTTTCACATTAAAATCTAATAGAATTTCCTTATTACTCTCTTTTACTTTCAGTTATGCTGTAATAACAGGACTCATTGAGATTTTATCGCGACGATGCATGAAAATACGTGAGTCCATTGAGAACCACCAGAGTGTGGTTCTATCCTTGCTGGCTACGCTTGGCTTCATCACACGATTCATTGATGTCTGTCCACCTGGTAAGTAGAATGCATCAACTGGCCCAAGTCAGTGTCTCTTCGTGTGAGTGTGCAAGACAATTTTACATCGGTGTGAATGAATGAATGACTGAATATTCACGTAATGCCTTGCCTTGTCGTATCGTATCCTGACGTCTGATTGACGTGTTACATACAAACAGCAACAAGATGCAAGTAACGAATGGACATTAATGTTCGCATTCACACCTTGTGGCTAATTTGTTGCTCTTTTTGTGTTGTTGTTGTTTTTTATGTTGCTTTAATTTTCACCTTTTTAGCCTTAATCAATTTCCTACGTATGATGTCAGTGCTGTTGTTTCACCTTTCTTCTTCATTTTTTTCCTTTTAACAGGACCCACGGATCCGACACGTTTCCTTAGTGCGGCAAAATCGACAGAACTCTTTGGTTCAATATCAATGCTGAATGCCAGCGTGGTACCCATAGGTAAGTGTAAGGCCACACCAAAGAAATTCGATTAGACCATGAATGAATGCATGGATGTACTACAATGGGATGAGTCATTTGTGGCCCATAGACATTTGTTGCGTTTATTTGTATCCCTTTCGATTGTAATCAAGTGCAAAGTGCATTTGCCGTATGATTTTTTTCTAAGGGCAATTCAAAAGATACAATCTCGCCTTCATAACGTGAGTTTCCTTTAAATTCGGAAATTATAGTGTGCTCTTGGTCTTTTGAGTTTTTGGTTTATGGCTTTATAATTCTATATCCGGTTTCATTAGATGCTGTCCAGCGATGAGCAATGATGAGTAGTATTGACGTTATATAAATGTTTTTTAAAACTCCACCCCATTTCTTTTGCAGGTGAATGCATTCCACCGAGAACGATTTCGTTAGCGGCAGCAACATTTAATTTAATGGTTTCTATGGCTGTGTTGGATTTAGAAACTTTCCAGGTAAGTTGTGTCATGTAAGACGTGGGGACTTTCTCTAGATTCAGGGAATATTTAGAAGAATTCGTAAGGTACTTTTGCAAGATTTAAAAAATTTGGTATAAATAACACGAAAAAGCATAACTAAATCAAAATTGTCAGAATGCCTTATGTAGCACATGAATACCCGGTCGACGATATGGGTTTCGCATACCCTAGTTCTTAGTCCAGCTAATGATGGTCATTCCAAGAACAGGCGCTTCGTTGTTTCTTCGTCCTCCTCCATGCAGCATATGCAGAGTGTATAGTTCCTAAGGCAAGACAATGTCCAGTTAGTTTTCCTAAAACTGCAGATATCATACCTCTCGGCAAGTTATATAGTTGCTTAGTCCTCTTTTGGATCATCTGTAGACACAGAATCCTAGCTAATTTACAAGTGAGTCCATTTAACATTGAATAGATTATCGACCCATTGCTCGATGTACAGAGGGCGAATAATCTTTACCCTGTCTAGGTAATTTATCCGCTTAGCAATTGCCCAGAATGTCGCTGTATACCGGTACCCAGATATGCTTGATGTCAAAATACTCAGCCCTCACAATTAGCGGTGAACGGCCCCAACGGTCCAGTAAAAACTGTCATAACCATTCAGATCTCACAGGGTTTGAATCAGCAGAGGCCTTGAGAAAGGACACTCCTAATGGCACTGGACCACTCTTTCGGGACATCCTGCAGTCCAACATGATTGTGAAGAGATTGATTGTGAATTATTTGTCTGGTCGTCAGTCGTTCGTTTAGTTTAGAGACACGTGCTCAAAACCCTATAGAGTTAAACAAGGAGTACACCTCCACAAGGTGTGGAAAGGATATAATATGCGGACTACTGTACCATTATGGGATTATCCTATCTTGTAAATTGTTCTCTTAGAGTTTTACGCAATTCCTTCACTGGACATAACGTGAAATTTTCACTGGCGAATCCATTAGCAACACTCTTCACCACCTGAACGAAGGAGGTAAACCTAAACTTAGGCATGTCCATAAACAGACTGTGACCCATGCAAAAAATTTTAGGGGTCCCCTTTGATAGCCTGTTAACCCCCTCAGTTCACTGAATGCTCGTCGGCCATTCCTAGGGTGTAGAAACAAGTGTTTAAAACCCCCTAGAGTAAAACATAGAGTACCACAAGACAGTGTCCTATTCGCCTACTGTTAACCTTCTACCTATCTAAATTCCCCAAACCTCCACAAGATGTGGAAGTGATATCATATGTTCTGTACCATAATGGGATTATACGATATTGTAAATGGTTCTCTCGCAGAAATACACAATTCCTTTACTAGCAATAAAATTATCGCCAGCGAAGTCTGCTGCAACCCTCTTCACCATCTAGACGAAGGAGATAAACCTAAATTTAGGTGTAGTAATCGATGATATGCATATACCGACCTTGAAGTACCCAAAATTTTTGGGTACGAAGAAGGTAAACCTTAATTTAGGTGTCGTAGTCGATGTTGTCCAAATACCGACTGTGAACCACCCAAAATTCCAGGAATCAAACCGCCACAGATCGCGAAGTAGGAACAAATTCCTTAATGTGCAAGGCGGCATCAAGGAACAATTAGCCGGTCAGCGGTCAAGTAAGCTGCTCCAGTGTTATCTTCTTCGCTGTGTAATAACCAGTGGAGAAATGTTCAAAGCTGCCTCAATGCTGCCCTACCGACTGTAACGGGTTGCATGCAAATAACTTCTGAGCAATGCCTAAATAAGGAAACGAAGGTCCTCCCAGTCAGGGAACAGTGGAGAAATACTCAAAGCTGCCCTACGTACTGTAACGGTTTGCATGCAAAAAAACATCTGAGCAACACCTACCTCAGAAATGAAGGTTCCCTGGTTAGGGCATATAATGTCATGCCCACCAAACAGTTCGTCCTGGGATGTCATCGGAGAAGTCAACCCAACTTTAACATCACATAGTTGGATGCTCTTCCGAGGCATGTCAGGAAGGACTTTTGTCTATACTAGGAGAACATACGCAATTAAATGCAGGGTTCCTGGGATCGTTCCTCGTATACAGCAGCAGGTTTGAACAACATTCATAGAGACGCCTTCAATTCCGCGGTTTCAGTTTACCGCATGGAGGTCGCCCACCGTCCGCAGCTCAAGTAGAAAAAAACCTGCCGCAAAAAACAAGAGTTGCTCTGGCACAACTAGAATCGGGATGGAGCAACAGGCTCAATGCCTACTGGTCCCCCATAGACCGTGCCGTCCGAAACATATGCCCAGCATATGCTCAGGGTCCCCATGATACCCACCATATATTCAGAGGCCCAGCATACTCTAACTCACTTAGTCGAATGGATTTATGAACTAATCCAGTAGAAGCTGACCAATTTGTAGGCTTGGACCTCAACATAGAAATCCCCGAGTAAAATTGTATAGTTTACGCTGTTGCAACAATAACAACAATGGCATTTCTTCATCATCAGGTATGTAGCAAAAATAGCTACCAAGGATTTAATAGCAGCTTGCCTGGCTGTCTGTAAAACTGCAGATTCTTCGGAGGGTGCTGACACTATTTTTCATTAGAAGTTCAGCTACGTCGAGTATAGCAGTGATTTCTGTCTGAAATCCGATGCAATGTTCTGTCACCTTGTAGGAGATATTTATATTAAGGTCTGGTGAATGGCTACCATAGCTTACTCTCTTGTCCAACATTGATCCATCCCTGAGAAATCGGATACTACTGATATCCTCCTGCATTGACTTTTTCCAGGTATTCCTATTCGGAATAAAAGTCCTTAGATTAGTTACTGGTAATAGTTACGGGATACAGTTTTCCGCTTTTAAGGGAATTGAGTTCATCCGGTGTAGTAGTTTAGTATGTCCTGAATGCTCTGACAAATTTTCGCCACAGATACAGCGGCAGCGGATTTAGCCATGATATCAGGAGTCCAGATGTTTAGAATGGCACTAAGAGCTATAGTGGACGATGTGTTTATTGCCCCACTTACACTAATCACTAATGTTGATCTTTGAACTTTTGTCTAGGAATTCAGAATGTATTTCTTATGAAGTAACCTCCAAACTACGGTACTATAGAACAGTATCGGTCTAACTATGTTTGTATACATTCACATAGTGATCTTTGGAGACAATCCTCAGAGCTTGTCAAGTAATGACTTACGTCTATGAATGTTCCTAGAGGGTAGAAATTAATCTTGATTGCACTAACTATAGAGTGGCGAGTTGTCTCAGTAGATCTACCTTTAGTGTTGGCGTGCTGAGATTTTGATAGTAAATTCCGTGAATGAATTCCTCGTTCATGGATTTATAATAACCTCTTAAATGTTTTAAGAACAAAAGCTGAGAGACTGGTCGATCGAAAGTCTTTTGGTTTGACATGAGAGGATTTTCAAGATTTCGGGAAGGAAAAAACATTTGTTTTGCTTCCAAATGTTGTGAATAACTCCCAGCCTCCTGTAATTGCCCTGGAAATATTCCGTCAGGTCTGGATCACTTATAGAGTTAAAACATTTGGTGACCCATGGCACTACCACCGAGCGAACAGAATTTAAGTTCACCTGATATGGAAAGTGTTCCGCTCATTGTTAGGAAAGTGGGTATCCGGGAAAATCCCGAGAGATTCTTCCGCAGAAAAGGTTCACGTTCTATCATATTCTTCTATTCGGTATAACCAACCGAAGTTAGATTTTAAAGAATGAAGTCCGCTTCAACAGATCGAAGTCCGGTTCAACAGACCGAAGTCCGCTTCAACAGATCGAAGTCCGATTCAACAGACCGAAGTCCGATTTAACAGACTGGAGTCCGATTCAACAGACCGAAGTTCAATTTAATCGACCGAAGTCCAATTCAATATACCGAAATCCGATTCAACCGACCGTAGTCGAGTTGAACCAATGGAATTTGGGTTAAACCAACAAAAGATGGTTCAACCAACCGAAGTCCGATTAAACAAAAGAATAATTCTAAGTGAAAGGCGAGTATATTATGTGTGGTAAGATGTCATTATTGTGCAGTTAACGCTAAAACTGTATATGTAGAAGGCATATATGTACGGACAACTTACAACAATAGATACAACAAGTGCTTTTTACACTGTATATGTAAATTTGCTAACTGATTCTTCTAGCTTATATATATTAATCGAAGTATTCTGATGGTAACCTAAGTGATCCCTTAGGTGTCTCTCATGTTTCAAAATCGATAAATTATGTTAGTCATCTTTTGTTGCCAGGAGTAACATTTTGCACATAGGCAAATTCAGTCATAGAGCAACTACTAACTATTTAGGACATTAAATTCGTACAAAATTTTACAATAAAATCTATTCCGTCAAAGCTATTAAAACACCACCCAACATACAATGAACCCATAAGGTATTTCTATATGTAACAGACCTTTTAAGAGAATGACTATCAGTCAGCCTGTTTTGCGGTATGAATAGTTGGGGTATGTTCTGAATTTCATCGTTGTCTATCTGGTCGGCTGGCTGCACCCACACAAACGGTTTAACTAG
Organism: Muscina levida; assembly: GCA_964034835.1. Taxonomy (NCBI): domain Eukaryota; kingdom Metazoa; phylum Arthropoda; class Insecta; order Diptera; family Muscidae; genus Muscina; species Muscina levida. Next base: position 127,428,039 of record OZ035881.1, read on the forward strand.
ATGCGGTGGCTGGGCATGATGTCCCCTGTCAATATTTACTATACTATACTGTATTTGCTTGTTAAGCCAAACTGTTTTGTTTGCGTTTCGCTCTTTGCCTGCCTCTTCACTGTACGATTGATGCTACAACAACACAACTGGCAACGCTGAAAATGACGTAAATGTATCAGGATAATGTTGACGTTTACTGCTATCTGACGGCCAAGTATGTAAACTAATTATGGTCTTGCGTTCAGGCAGACCATTGAAGGGTACGTACGAGTGCATAAGGACATGTGAATGTGTTTAGATGGATGGTCGCCAGAGTATGAGTAGACAATATCCCCTGAATTGGCGTAACGCAAAAACCAATTGTTGGCTTAAGCAAATAAATTGCCCATAATCAAAGAATCTGTGGCATAAGGGGGTTGGGGGCTGTGTTTATTTAAAATTACTTCTCTGATGAGATTAAATAAGATAGAACCTTGTGATTGTTCTCAAAAGTTTGATAATTATTTTTGAATCTTTTACGTGTATTTGCCACTTTATGCGCATCGTTCTTTTGCTTGTGAACCAATTCGTAACAATGATTAAACTTACAATGGGCAAATATAAGCAAAGAATATCCGGAGGACAGTGGTTTAGAAGGAGTTTTGGGTAGGAATTACGAAATGAGTAATTGGAAGGGAATGAATGGTATTACGCAGTGCTCCATAATTTTTAGTCCGTGTCCGAATCTAAATAAATCCCGAACCATGTCAGAACCGTTTGCACCATACGTCCATCCAATTGAGTTGCAACGTTTGTTAGGGCTGGTTTCAACTCAGATACTGTTCATCGGAAGTGGTCGGTGACTTTTGTCGACACTGACGAAACTAAACGGTATCGTTGACATCTTTACCGTCGTCATCATAAACCACAAAACCGCCTTCCCCACCGCAATCACAACATTCGCTGTAACAACAACCATCGGCGACACCCTCGATTTCATTCCATAGACCTGAGTTGATATCCATATTGCAGTTTAACTACAATGGCCTCCAAAATAAATTCCCCGAGATAACAAGATTTATTAAGCAAAACAACGTCGTGGTCGCTGGGGTCCAGGATACAACACGACGAGTAAATCCCGTCTACAAAGTTGTAACGGATACAACGTTCTCTGAAAAGACAGAACCCGAAGCAAAGGAGGAAAGGGGCATTGCATTCATCATACACAACACTGCACAGTACTGAGCTTTTTCCTTCGATATCAACGTTAGAGACCAATACCTTGAAGTTTAAGGTCGGGGTCAGTCAGATCGGGGGAAACCGACTTAGAGCTCCATAATGTCTGCAATCCGCCAGTAGCCAGTTGTCCATCAGGATACCGTCCGGAGATCAGGACCCTGCTAACCGGCAATATGCCTCTGGTCTTTGTGGACTTCAATACGCACTATCAGTTCTGGTACTCTAACCTAGGGGAAGACCAGGGAGGCGAATTCACCTTCACCTAAATGATGACAACCCTTCACGGGGTTTGTCCATTATCGTTTGTCTGTATCATACTAACGACTTTATCGTCTCTGAGCGCCGAATTTACATCAATTAAAACAAAGGAGACTAGCAAAGCTTCAGAGAATTCACTGGTCGCTTCTTTAAAGATCTTCCAGTTTTCAACCAAAGTACACCAAGCAGAGAGCAAATTCCGTTAAAATGTCATCACAGGATCAGCTCGCTTTATCCCTGCGGGTTGACTTACCATAGTGCGGCCGCACTTTCCAGCAGAGGCAGCGAGACTAGCAGATGAACGCTAGTTCGAAGCAACAAGCCTGACGACCCACGTATTGTCCAGCTGAAAATCGATATCAGCAGGTTTGTAAAAGAGGACAAACGAAAAAAATGGTTGGATCATTTGAAAAACTGCAAGTAGAGCTTAGGAGTCGATAAGTAGTGGTCTACAGTTCGGTCTCTCTTCAACCCGAGAAAAAAAAATTAACGACTTAGTTTGCAGACCATCATTTCCGGCCCTACAAGGTATGCGACTTTTTATGGATCACCCAGAGAGGGAGGCAAAGTGAAACGAAGTGTTGTTCGTAAACTTCACAACCCTCTTGTCGCTGACCAGTTCGCAACTCATGATCGTGGGGCTGACTAGCGTTTTACAGCAAATCGACTTTTGCAACTCGTGGTTTGGTATAATAATCGTATCCGCCGGAGTGTTAGTATCAAGATGCTACGGTGCTAATTTATAATACAAGGTTGCATGAACGAAGAGTATCTTTGCATACCAGACCGAAATCTGTACAACCGACGATTCAGTATAACCAACCGGAGTTGGATTCAACAGACCGAAGTCAGATTCAACAGACCAAAGTCAGATTTAACAGACCGAAGTCCGATTCAAGAGACCGAAATCCGATTAAACAGATCGAAGTCCGATTTAGCAGACCGAAGTCTGATTAAACAGACCGAAGCCCCATCCAACTGATCGAAGTCCGATTCAACAGACCGAAGTCCGATCTAACAGTCCGAAGTCCGATTTAACAGACCGAAGTCCGATTCAACAGACCGAAGTCCGATATAACAGACCGAAATCCGATTCAACCGACCGTAGTCGAGTTAAACCAATGGAATGCACCGAAGTCCGATTAAACAAAATGATATTTCATTCGATAAATTATTGCCCTCAGAAGGGCATGGGAGATCGGGTACAGATCAACTTAGCAATAAACTTCGCTGCGGTAGCAACCGAAGAACTTACCAAGCGAAATGTTCGATCGTTTAAGTAAGTGGAGCTCTCAATATAATGAGAATTATATCGCATCACACTGTGATGTCGTTTCCTGAATATGTTTGGTTTGATGTTGGTCGTCGCGGCTTTTCGCTATTCGTGGCGATTGCCGAATGTGTCGTTGATGGCAGTTGATGGCAGAACGCGTTGTTTGCTTGTATGATCGATGATACTGTTGTTTGCCCTTGAAATAATTGAAACAGAGTATGCAGATTGGTTTGGTTGGTGATATGCAAGAGTAAATGAAGGGCTAGTATATGGTGGTTAGAGGTTAAAAGGTCATAATTGTGTGTTAGCGCTAGAACTGTATATGTAGGAGGCATATATGTACGGATGACTTTTGTCACGTTACAGTGCCTCCTGAGATGTCATCGGAGGAGTAATCCCAACTTTAACATCATCCTACTTCGCCTAACCCAATGGATTTATGGACTAACACAGTAGAAGTAGTCCAATTTCTAGGCTTGGACCTCAACGCAGAAGTCCGAATTAAAATGGTATAGTTTAAGCTGTAACAACAACAACAACTTAACTCTTATTTAGGACCACTGTATCGTGCAGCGTCGTAATTCACTGGCATCATCTTGCTCACGTTTAGAATTGTGGTTGTGCTGATTTGTTGCTGACAAAAGTAAATAATTTTATTAGGTTTTAATCAGGAGCAGCACAACTAAATTTTCCAAAGTTTTCAGTTATTGTTGTCGAACAAATATTGACACAAGAAATGAACATTTATCCAAATCTCCACCACGAAAATTACAAATGGTATGGTGGGGAGAGGGGGCGAAGGTTGGTGGGACGGTAAGACAGTTAAGGATGTCTCGACCACAAACCCAACATGTCTTCCACGGGTGATATGTTGCGTCCAAAATGTTTTGTGTATGATGAGTAGGGCGTTTCACTAAAAAAATTTTGCAACTCTTGAAGCGGAATATTACAGCTTGTGATCTAAAAGAATTTCGAAAATTTTTTGGAATTTTTTGAAGATGGGTATGGGGTCGCTGAAATTGATTTTATCAAAAAAATGAGGTTATGGAGAAAAAAAATTTATATTATTTTTTTCTGATGCTTTTTGTTCATACAACTAAACAATTCTCTTAGCAAGGATCCGATCCCACGACAAAAAAATTATAGTTGTGAAAAATTATTATATTATGGACCACTTTGATAGTCCTAAAAGTGAAAAATTATTATTCCTAGATTTTAAACCTCGATAACTTGAAAAGTTTTCAAAATTTTTTCAAGATGTAAAATGCGTTAGAAAGATAATTTAGATACCTTTATTTTGGTATATATAAGTTTATATCTTACTTGCGAAAAATGTTGCAAAAAATAAAAAATAGACAAAAAAAGATATTTTTTATTTTAAAATTCATACTAATTGAATTTTAAAATATTTGAAATAGGCCCTTTTTAAAATGTAAAAAAATTCATAATGCATAATTTTGTAACCTCAAACAGTAAAAGGGGTTTTGATGAATTAAAGTTGCCCACTTCCTTTTTTCGAAAGATACACTTTTATGGGAAAATGATGAAGATTTTGTTTCTTCAAAGAAAAGCTAGAAAAACTATGTGTTGTGAATGATTTATCAGAAAGAGGCGTGGCGTCGACTACAATATATAACAAAAAAATTACAAAGAATGAGGATGATTTTCAAAACTTATTGATTAGAATTGATAACAATCAAAAAATTATATTTAATGTTAACAAAAATGTCATTGAAAAAGTTCTTAAGAAACCAATTTGAAAATACTTCCACAGTTGTTCCACATTTAGTGGTTAATGTATTGTAATTTTAGATACAAATTTACTTTTTAATTTTAATTTGTTCATTAAATATGTTGATTTTGTTTATTTAATATCTTTTGATTTTGTATGGGAATACAAATATATTGATGATATTTTTGATATTTTTATTAAAGAAATATATTTTAGAAGTTTTTTTTTTACTTAACCAAGAACGAAACTTAATCAAATTCTTTTAATTTTCATAAAATTTGATAAACAAAAAAAAATTCTCAAACTTTAATTTTTTTCTTATATTTTTCCAACAAGTAAAAATAAATCTATGTACCGAATGAAAGGTAATTTAAAGACCTTTCCAACGCATTTTACATCTTGGAAAAATGTTGAAAACTTTTCAAGTTATCGAGGTTTGAAATCTAGGAAAAACAATTTTTTACTTTTAAGACTATCAAAGTGGTCCATTATATATTAATTTTTCACACCAATAATTTTTTGTCGTGGGATCGGATCCATAAGAAGAGAATTGTTTAGTTGTATGAACAAAAAGCACCAAAAAAAAATAATAAAAAATTTTTTCGAAATTCTTTTAGATCACAAGCTTTAATATTCCGATTCAAGAGTTGCAAAAATCGCAAAAAACGCGTTTGGTGAAACGCCCTAATGATGAGTTTATTTGTGTTGTTGTTGTTGTTGTGGCAGCTGCCGCCGTTGTTTGTTCGCATTTGTACAAGTATTTGCAACGCACTTAATAATTCCAACAGATTTATGTTTTATGGTTAACATTGTATTCATTCTTCTTCACTTTCCCATCCACCCACCAATAACACCAAAAGAGACTCTGTGAACATTTCAGAGTCTGAATCTGACGAATGCAAAAAGTCAAGAGAAACAAAGTTTCAGTCAAAACTTTTCGATTCGTTTCTCTTTGTGTGTGTTTGTATGTTTCATATTCATTCAATTTTCCAATTTGTTTTTTTGTTCACGGGTATACTCGTTATGAAAAGGCCGTGCAGGGGGAGGTGTAGATGAAAGGGGAAGTTTACAATTTTTGCTTTGTGAATATTTGAGTAGTTTTTGCATACATAAATTAATAAAATATTTGTATTTTATTATCATTTTTCGAACAACAACAAACAACCAAAGAGGAGTACGCAGTAAACGGCACTAGGAGTCGGTGGGCGGGGAAGTATACAGTGAAAGAGATAGAATGAGAGGTGGAGGGAGAGAGAGTGTGTTGGAGGAAGAGAGCAGCTTATATAATTGCAAATGGCAAAACTTTTTTTTTTGATTCTATAAAACCCTGGAAAAAGGATGAAATTTATCTTTTGTTATTTTCCTAATGAGGCCAAAGGGTATGAAGTTTTGTTTTACAATATAAGAAAATAGTCACTAGGACATTTTCCGGCAGAAGTTGGAGGAGTTTTAAATAATTTTGCTGTGGTTCTTTTGGGAAAGCTGGTTCTTTCCAGCAAAGGAAATGCTCAGAAATCGGTACGACAGCCGGAAAAAGCTTACGATATCGGGCCACAGTCGTTACTAAAAACGTATGTAGTGGATGACACGAAGTCTGACCGACGCAGCTGATGGACGTCTGAACGATTTCTGAATGTTAAACGAGGGAAATTCGACGCATCGTAGCGAATTCGAACCAAATATCTGAAGTATTTCGGATGTTCTTTAGGAAAATATCTTCCGATATCGGATCCAAAATCTGACAGAAATCGTTACTAAATCGTATGGAATGGTTGACACGATGTCTGACCTACGCAGCTGAGGGAAATCTGATGTACGACATGTCGTACCGAAGTCTGAAAGATTTCTGAATGTAATCGTAGAAAAAATATATAAAATTTCCCTTCAACGAGTCGTACAGCATTCTGTACGATATCGGTAAGAAGGGTTCAGGCAATGTACAGACGTGTCGGATATCAGCCAATGACGGAGCTTTTGGGTTACTGGGAGTTAGACGACTTAGCTTTAGTTTCCTGCTATTCTGCTCTTAATAGTTTCATGCTATCAATCACGGTTATCCTGCTTCGTTTAATGGTCTATTCTTGAAGACTTTAAAAGCTGAACATATTTAAATGTCCGCACAAAGTAATCCAAGTCAACGAAATTCCAGCCAGTTCTTTGCCAGAGGTCTCGATTAGAAATTACATGTAGCCAAAACTTGATATCGTTCGCAGGCAACGATTACAAAAACCTTGCAGTGATTGTATTTCAACTGCTGTGCAATTCCATGACTCACAGTCGTATAGGAGTGTAGATTTCACATTCGAAGAGAAAAGGCGGAGTTTAGTTATAAGTTGGATTTGGGGAGATTTCGATACTTTTTCCAGTGATTTGCTTTTTTATGCGATTTGCAATATCCTCAGGTAAGCCACCGGTGGTAAATATAATGCTCCCCAGATAGCAAAAAGATTGAACATTTTCACATTGTTGACAGTGAATTTGGAGGGGGATTATCCGGGTTGAAGCGTGGAACTTTTGTTTTGCCGATGTTAATGTGCAGTCCAATATTGGATGCTATGTGGTGTACTTGATCCCATTTGGCTGATATATTAGAGTAGTTGTGGGCGAGCAGATATATATCATCGGCATAGTCCAGATTTTCCAGTTGACCATTCATACCCCATTTGATGCCAAATGCGTGTTGCTTCCTGCAAGACCGAATCCAGGACGATGTTAAATAACAGTGGTGATAAAATACATCCCTGCCGTACTCCAGTGTTTACACCAATTGGGTTGCTCAACAGACGTTCATGCAACACTCGGCTTGTTGAATTCCGATACATAGCTCTGTGTGGTCAGTTAATTCAGGTGGAACTCATTTACATTTGAGAGCGTGCCAGAATGCCTCATGATGAAGAGTATCAAATGCTTTCGCGATGTGTATGAAAATTAAATATAGAGAGGATCGCCATTCCACAGATTGTTCCACTATGATTCGTAGACTGTTTACATGATCAGTATAAGATCGGTGTCCGTCTAAAACCGGCTTGTTCAATGCGAAGATCTGCTGCAAGCGAGGATGACAGCCTCGATTATTGTGGGTAACACCTTGTTGACCATAGTTAAGAGTGTTATGAATCTTCAGTTTTTTCGTTCAGTGAGATCTTCTTTTTTGGTAGCATAATTATGACTTCTTCACTTAGTGCTTTTGGAAAAGAATGGGATAACCAAAAGTCTTCGCTAATGAGTTTGACTATTGATGCGCTGAGAGTTGTATCGGCTTTAAGCAATTCGAGATTGATGTTGTTTACGCCTGGTGTGTTGGCGAGTTTCAGTGAACGAATCGCATCGGCTATCTCGGTTTCATCTGGGCAGGCTGTACTTATGACAGCTCTAATTTCATAAGTGGAGCAGTGACATTGCCAGACAGTTGTAGGTCGCGTCGGCATAGTAGTCGGACCATATTGCCAATTGCCGCACCTCGGACAATGTGGTTTTACGGGCATTCCCTAAAATTTCATTGCAATCCTGTGCGGCAGCCTGGGCTTCAGAGGCCATGTTTTCCGTCCAAACTCGCTTGTCTCGCCGCGCATGTGATTTGATCAGGCAGTCTAAGGTGGTATATTGACCTTGTAGACACGATTTGGGACCGGCCGTGGCATAGTGGTAAGAACACACTTCATTTTTCTTTCATTGCCGGCCCCCTCGATGTTGTCGACAGCAACTTCGCAGTAGACATGCCGATTTACTCGACACTTAGTTAATCGGCATGTCTAGGAAAAGCTTCTCAGTGACGTTCGCATTCGTCGATAAACAAGTAGGTGACGTTTGTTGTGAATCTAAAATACAAAGCGTGTTAATTCACAATAACGCGAGAAGCATCCCATACCTCATTCATGGGGTGTAAAGGGAATTAAGTTTTTTAAGACACGATTTTGAGACTCTAGTCCGGCAGCGTTTATGGCTCCTTTGAAGCGACGTCTGTCTTCACTAAGTTTCCACTTCGTTCAATAATGTGTGTGACTGACACATAGATGGCGGCACTAGTAATAAATCAATATTTTTTTCGAAAGTGGCAACCTTTTTACTCTTACTGTCAAAATCATATGTTAATCCGACCATTTGTTTACAAGTTATAGCGCTTTAAGTGACGCTATTTTTGAGTTAAAAAAATGAATTCAAAGCAATTCCGTGTGCTGATTTATCATTATTTTTTAATTAAAAAAAAAAATATTGTTCAATGCCAGGAATGGCTTGAAAAACATTATTCGGACTCTGCTCCATCAAAAAGAAGCATTTGTTATTGGTATGCCGAACTCAAACGTGGTCGTACAGACACCGATGACATTCCATCTACTGGAAGGCCAAATGACGCTGTAATTCCGGAAAACGTTGAAAAAGCACTGAAAATCATTATGACCGACCGTAATGTGAAAGTGAGGGAGATTGCTGGATATCAGCAGGTAGTGTACACACCATAATACACGAACATTTGGGTATGAAAAAGGTGTTTTCCAAATGGGTGCCACGTTTGCTCACACCGGATCAAAAACAACAACGAATCGATGGATCCAAGAGCTGTTTGGACATGTTTACGCGCAATAAGTCGGAGTTTTTGCGTCGGTACATCACAATGGATGAAACATGGATCCACCATTTCACTCCAGAGACAAATCGGCAGTCTGCTGAGTGGCATGCAGCCGGTGAAAGCCGCCCAAAGCGACCAAAGACGCAGCAGTTGGCTGGCAAGGTTATGGCGTCTGTATTTTGGGATGCACATGGAATAATATTCATCGACTATCTCCAGAAGGGGCAGACCATTAACAGCGACTATTATATAGCGTTATTGAAGCGTTTGAAAGACGAAATCACAAAGAAACGGCCTCATATGGAGACGAAAAAAGTGTTGTTCCACCATGACAATGCACCGTGTCACAAATCAATGAAAACGATGGCAAAATTGAACGAATTGGGCTTCGAATTGCTTCCCCATCCACCGTATTCTCCAGATTTGGCCCCCAGCGACTACTGGCTCTTGGCAGACCTCAAAAAGATACTCCGTGGTAAGAGATTTCGCTCAAATGATGAAGTAATCGCCGAAACTAACGCCTATTTTGAAGGCAAAGAAAAATCGTTTTACAAAGGCGGTATCGAAAGATTGGAAAAGCGTTGGAATGATTGTATCTCCCTAAAAGGGGACTATGTTGATGAATAAAAACGAATTTTGGCAAAAAAAAATGTGTTTTAATTAATTAGTCACACACATTTTTGAACGAAGTGTTATGGTCTGATATCCACAATTTACGTTTACGTTGCGGATAACCGAGATGTGGTTTCGGGCTCTCTGAAAAAATGTTTTTGATTTCATTCCACTGGCTTCTACAGTTGTAAGGTACACCTTCATAGGGGGTCCTTAAAAATTGATGTAGCTTTCGCATACATGAGTGAATTTAAGTTTGACTATGTTATATCGTCTTGGCAGAGACTGTGTTTTTTGTCGCCACATTGCAGATATTTTCAGTCGTATCTCCCCTACAGGCAAGTGATGATATGAAGCTCACGCCTGTTGCGTACATCCAGTAATGAACCACTCCACTTTTTGCTTACCGCAATGTGGTCAATTTGAGTTTCTGTTCGGTAATCCGGGGAAACCCATGTTATTTTGTATACTTCCCTGTGAGGGAAGATAATGCCGTCGATAGTGATAGTGAGGTCGTTATTTGCACAGGTTCCGGTGAAAAGTTCTCCATTCTCGTTCATTTCTCCGTGAGTTCCAATTTCGTTTTCCATATTTGTGTTATCTGGATCCACTTGTGCTTTAAAGTTGTCGGTTAGAATAATAATAATGTGGCCACAAGTCGCCACAGCCTCTATTGTCCTGTCTAGAAGGTTGTAGAAGTCTTCTTTGTCTCTGGATTCAAAGACTTTCGTGTGGGCGGAACATTGGATGCACGTAATATTGCGGGCACGAGTGCGAAGTCGCATGAATATGATCCTATCTGAGTATGGCTGCCATGTAATAAGAACTTTCTTAGCTTCTTTGGTAAGTAAAAATCCTACGACCTTGGATGTAGGGAGTCCACTTGGTTTAGTATAAAAAGGTGATGTTTTCAACTGTCGTTATGATAACATTACCTGGCCATTTTGTTTCGCATAGATCTATAAAGAGAAGATTGTATTTCTTGAATTCTTTGCATATTTGAGCTAATCTTGATGGTTTTTATAGCGTTGTTATATCCCATGTTCTCAATCATGTCCTTGATTTAAAGTTTCGTGGTTCTCATTTGTTTTGGTTTCTGTTGTCATTGTGATTTGAGATGGACCGGGGATTGGCCGATCGCATCCGAGTCTGGTATCGGGATTGCCGATTGGGGCCTCCAGATCTGCTTTATAACAACTAGTTGCTATTATCGGATTGGCTTTTTGAGTGTCGCCAATTGCTCGCCACGTCCTTTTAAGGATCATTGGCAACTCGGGTATTTCTTGGAGTCGGAACGCTCCCGAGACTCTCCCCTTAAAACCACTAATTGTCCGCGACTGCTTATTTAACTCGCAGCTAGCCAACATATCTGCTGGGTATTCCAATATTCGCAACCTATGGAAGCGTCGGATGGCACTTAACTGATTCTTGCTACGTCTGTAGCCTCCTTCAGAGATGTTGGCTACATTTTTTAAAATTTCTTTAAAAAAAATTATTTTTTGATATTGTTATAGTTCGGTTTAAGATCGTGTCTATTGAAAAAAGAACCAAATAATAAGTATTAGATTTTTTTTTCGATTTACTCCCAGTTCCAGTTGTTTTAATTTACAACAATCGAATCAATTTTTACATTACGTCACGCCAACATAAAGAGACTTTTTCTTGTTTTACAAACGTCCGTGCCACAGCTGTGCAACTTTGCATCTTAACCAAAGTAGTTCCCCCACACACACAAGTTTATTATGATATATTATATTTAATAGACAGAGAGAAAACAGAGAAAATTTCTTGAGAATTTATTTGCACTTGGCTTAAAGCTCTATAGATGAAAAATCTTTGCAAACAAATTAAAAACGATTTGTTTTCTATGCGTTGTCCAACTGTTTTGGTCGATACCATTACTCGATGCTTAACTACGAGTATGGAAGAAGTCCAAACTAAGCTTAGTATAAATTGAATTTACATTTATATTATTTGCATTTGAAATGCATTTGTATATACTGATGGATAGAAGACGACAACAATTATTAGTTGGCAGGACTTTTGGTTTTAAAACATATCCTTTTTCCATTGCAATTCAAATAGATTATGAAATTAGTATAGTTCAGATTAATGTACTAATAATATAGGTTCAATAACATGGTACAACACATGATTTTGGGACTCAATTTTGAGAACTGCACGTGAAAGTGGCCCCAAAAAGAAGAAGTTCTGCATCATTCGTTTTGTCAATTTACATGCCTCATAGAGTCTAAAACGTGACAAATTCCCCTATACGATAATTACTAACTTTTAATTGATATTAAATTATTATGGCATGTAACGTGATAAAACGAATGATGCAAAACTTCTTCTTTATGGAGCTACTATCACGTGCAATTCTCAGAATTGAGTCCCAAAATCATATGTTGTACTGTGTTATCTAAGGTTAATAATGCGATTTAGTTACACATTACAAATCAAAGGACGATGCAACGAAATATGTTCTCGCATGTTTTGTAAATAACTTTAGTGCTACCACAGAGTATTTCAATAATTAATACTAAAATTGACATAACACAAACTGTATTCCTCGAAATTTGTTTAGATTTCAGAGTGATTTGCGGCATCTGTATCAATCTCCGATACCGCCATAGATATTCTATTGCAAATATTGATAAATATTCTTTTCGTAGAAAATTCAATACGAAAAGTTTGTCGAAACATTGCGCGCGTTACTTTGTTACATGAACATGAAAATGTTAAAAATTAAAAATTGATAAATGTCAATAGTTGTTAGGAACTCGAATAAGTTGACATTTGACTTTTGCGAACTGTCAAATAAGCAGCTATATACCTATGTGAATACAAGAGTGGATTAGCTTTAGAATATATATATATGTGTGTGTGTGAGTGTTTGTGTGATTATAACACCGCCACATTGTGATAAAGTGCTAACAAAAGGGTAACAGGACTCCACAAATACAGAATGAGAAATCGCGTATTGACATTAATGTCCTTGTCGTCGTCGTCGTCGAATGTCAGATGACAGTATCGGTAAACATTTTGACACGTTACAATTGGAATTGAATATCATCTCTCAATCAATGAGAGAGCAAGAGTATGTTGTTCTTGGGACAAAGGAAGAGAAGAAGGATGTGTGCAAACGAAGAATATTGGAGCATTTCCACTAAATTCGCTGTGCGCGAATAAATTTCATCTAAATTCACAAATAACAGCTACGCTAAAATGGGGGGTAGAGGGGTGCATGTTTGCCTATATGCTGTGCTGACATGCGAGAGTTAACGGTATTATTTCTGTAAATTAAATGTTTGTCGACCGTGTGTGTGTTGATTTTGTAGACGCGTGTAAGCACTTGAGTACTTGACGTGTACCGGAATACATTTACGCATCAAAGAATCGATAAATGAAATATTTTTTTTACAGGGACAAATAGGCAAACAAAGCTTCACTTGCGCAAATGATAGCCAAATACAACTGAATGGTGAATGAATAAGACGATGGAAACAAAGTTTTGGCTGGGTATAAAATACACACGTGTTGTGTAAGAAATTTAATGAAGAAATTAAGTAAAACTATAAAAGTATTGTAAGACGGGGTACAGTTAAATTAACTGTGTCCTTCGAATCAAAGTTACTCCGTATATGTATTTTATTGCCATAGATCACTTCTAGTTATTGAGATAAGATGAAACATATAAAACCACAGCATGCTTTTTCAGCTCTGAGAAAACTTAACTTAATTTTCCATTAACAACGCTTCTCGCGTTGTTGTGAATTAGCACGCTTTCTATGTTAGATTTACAACAAACGCCACCTACTTGTTTATCGACGAATGCGAACGTCAATGTTTGAGAAGCTTTTACTACCCATGCCGCTGGACTCTACACTATACTGTAAATATATACTATACAATGAATAAAAATTTTGGATGACTGGAGTCGGTAATCGAACCACGGATCTGCCGCATGGTAGTCGCGTGTTCTAACCAATATGCCAATTCCGGTCCCGCTCATATAAATCAACTCGTTTAAATTAATAGGTTTTCTCAAGGTCCGTAAAAAAGGCTTGAAGTGTAAGTAGTCATAAAGTGGTCATCATCACTTTATTCGACTTTAACTTGATAACATCTTCGATCAACATCTTCTGGTTTAGTAACAAGAAATAGTAGGCTAGTCTATAGACACTCACGTGCTGCATAAATGAAGACAGAGAGAGAGAGAGAGAGCACTTTCATCAATTGCTGTTTCCAGAAGGTAGCGCATGTGAAAGTATCACTCCAATTAATGATGAAGAAGACTTAGATACTTACTTTACTTACTTAGCTGGTACTTCTATGCAATCCCAGTGGATTATATACCGCACGTAGAAAAATATTATAAGCGCCTCGGTCTTCTGCGCTTCTTCTCCAGTTAGTCACACCGAGTTCTGTAAGGTTCTCAGTAACCTGGTCTTTCCAACGGAGTTTAGGTCGCCCTCTTCTGCGCCGTCCATCGAGTTCATTGTCGAAGACTTTTCGAGCTGGAGCATTTTCGTCCATGCGTACAACATGACCTAGCCAACGCAACCGTTGCACCTTAATGCGTTTGACCACGTCAATGTCAGTGTACAGCTCGTACAGCTCATGATTCATACGACGCCGATACTCTCCGTTAACGATGATGGGCCCATATATTTTACGGAGTATTTTTCTCTCGAATACCGCCAGAACCGATTCATCCGCTTGTGTCATAACCCAGGATTCTGAGCCATACATTAGGACAGGTAGAACCAGTATCTGGTATAGCTGGAGTTTTGTTCGTCGAAGACTTAGGTAGCCCGCCAATAAGCCAAACCCACGAAAAAGCAACGATATCTCGCCTGAAAAATAATAAAACAGCTGGTGCCGATGCACTTCCTGCAGAGCTCTTCTAGACCGGCGGCGATGAGCTGATAACAAGCATGCACTAGCTCCTATGTATGGTCTGGCTTAACGAGTGACCCAAGTGTGTGCTTTTACCCATCGAAAGCCATAGTTATTCCACCTGACGGGCCTTATCGGTGTGGCTTTCTTCTTCTTCTTATTTGGCAGCAGCAACAGATATTCATCTATCAGTAGCCGCATGTAGAAAAGAAGAATTCCAAGCGCTTCGGTCTTTTGCGCTCTGTGTATAGTTAGTCGCATCAAGTTAAGATAACAGCTGTTGTACCTGGTTCATCCAACGAAGTTTTGGTCGCCTCTTCCTGCGACGCCTATCAAATTTATTGACGAAAATGTTTCGAGTTGGTACTTTTCTTTTTCTCTCGAAGACTCCCAGAATAGATTGATCCGCATGTGCCATTACCCAGTATTCTGCGCTGTAGAGTAAGACAGAAAGTCCTTTGGTTTAACGTGAATACCTGCCCATGAAAGTCTTAACTCCACGGTGGGCTCAACCCCACTGGAACATACTACTAGGCCGCTGTTAAGGCCCGGATCTAATTCTTCTATCCAAAAGGGATGTTCAAACCGTTTGTATTCCTTTTGTGAGGGTACCATATTGACTGACAAGTACAAGCTCAAGTCTTGCACTCCGTCCGATTTGGCCCCCCACTCCTAATTATTTGCTACTTTAAGTTACATGTACAAGTACATGCACTTGTTATTTCAATCAAATCATGTCCAACCTCATCTTCCTCACGCCACAAGTGCGCCCACGCCGCCATCTGCTAGGAACCGAGGTTCCCCATCCGGCCGGCCTACATCTGACATCTCTCAATTAAATCCTCTCTGGGATAAAACATCAAAACTACACAGACCTGTATCCCTTCTGCTACCGTCGGCGAGCGGATTACCACTCCCTCAGGCTAGCTTCCAACGATACCCAGCATTCCTTCTACTGCCGTCAGCGAGTGTATTACCACTCCGTCAGGCCAGTTTCCAACAATACCAATTCATTTCACCTGTATTTCCTAGGAAATACAGGCATTTTACCATCGGGACAATCACAACATTTAGTCTGAGATTGGACCTGATTTGATATCTATTTGTAGCTCAAAGGAGATACAAACGATTATATCCTCCCCTTGGATATTAGAAAGTCACCATCGCAAAGTGCATACTTTACTGCGGTATTATGCACACACTTGTTAAGTGCTTGAATCTATCTAAAATTCTTAGTTATGTTTTCGACCAAGATAGTGTTTGATGCGCAGTGAGAGATGCAAAACTCGTATGGTGTCAAGGGACACCCAGCTCCATTTCTCTCGAACATCAAACTCTTAGTCTACTCGCGTAACTTTGAGTTTTAACCAACAACCACCACGAGGCACAGAACACTGTTCCATACCCATTCGGTGGGTAAGTAGTTTTTACGCTACTTAGGGCCCCCAGCCGCCCGTGGTACCATCTTTAGACTCCTTGGTCGGAGCTCGTAAAGATAATACCACCTTTACTGCCTCTTTTCGCCACACGCAGAGCCAGAAAGAGGTCCACTGGTGGTTCTCTCAGGTCCGTGGGGCGATACTCCCCAAATGCTTCCGTAGAAACACCCTTGCGGTTATCTCGGGTCCGTGGTGTCGACACTCACCAAAGATCTTCGAAAAGACCCCCCTGCGGGGAGAGTAAGACAGGTATGACCAGTGTCTGGTACAGTTAAATCTTCGTTAGACGAGAGAGGGCTTTATCATTAAATCGCTTGCTCAGCGCATAGTAGCAGCGGTTTGTGATCAATGCTCGTCTTTTGATTTCCAGGTTTTTTGTTTATGGCGGAGCTAAGGTAAACAAAATCACCTACCACTTCACAGTTATAGTTGCAACATTCATGCAGCGTCCCAGACGATTGGACTCTTTGTTCGTTAAAACAAATATCTTGGTTTTGTCCTCCTTTATACACCAGACCCACTTCCGCCGACTGCTTTTCAACGCTCGAAAAAGCCGCAGTAACATCTCGCAATCCACGGCCAATGATATCTATATCATCGGCATATGCGAGCAACAAGTGACTTTTTTTTGAAGATGGTACCATTCCTGTTTACTGCCGCCTACCGCATAATTATCTCCATTACGATGTTAAAGAAATCGCAAGACTTACAATCGCCATGTCTTAAGCCTCGCCTAGAAAATTACTCTGTCCGATTTTTCCAATTTTCACTGAAGACTATGTGTAAGTCAGTGTCATCCCGCAAAGTCGTATTAGCTTCAAGGAAATACCAAACTCAGCCATAGCATCTAAAAATTTCTATCGTATTAGACTGTCGAATGCTGCTTTGTATTCGATTGACAGATGGTTGGTGTCGATCTGCATTTCTTGGATCTTCGCCAGGGTTTGTCGTAGTGTGAATATCTGGTCAGTCGTGGATTTACCAGATTTAAAGCCACACTGATAAGGTCCAATCAGGTTCGCCAGAATGGGCTTTAGTCTTTCATATAACACACTAGACAGGATCTTGTATTCGATGGGTAAAAGGCTGATACCGCTATAGATGGTACATACACTTGGATCGCATTACATAAGCACAGGACATAGAACACTCAGATTCCAATCATTGGGCATGTATTCCATGAGCCAAATCGTGTTTATGAGCTGGTGCATATACTTTGCCAGCTCATCGCCGCCGGTAGTCCATCGGTTTCCGCAGCTTTATTGTTTTTAAGCCGCGCAATTGCCACGCTGATTTCGTTTTAGCTCGGAGGTAGACGATTTACTCCTTCGTCGATGATTGGCGTGATTTCCTCACTTATGCTGCCTTTGGGAACGAGTAGAAACCGAAAGTGTTCCCTTTATATTTGCAGCACACTTTGAGTGTCCGTGACCGGATTTCCGTCTCTATCCTTACACTTTCGAACTTTCGGGCTTCACTTCTATCCCTGTAGTTTTCGATATTCTGGCTCTCTTTTTTCTTCCACAGACGCTTTTTCCACCTGAAGAGATGTTTCACCTCCCTCCTTTTCTCATTATAACGCTCCGTCACCGCATGCATCGCTATAGGCTGCAGTTTTGCCTTGTATGCAGCATTCATTTCCTCAGACATTTCGCGACATTCATCATCGTACCAGGGCTTGTCTGAATGTGGTTTTTTATAAGTCATTACGATCCTTGCGGCAGTGGTCATAGAATTCGTAATATGCTGTCACGGAAACATCAGAACTAGAAGGGTTTGTTTGAAGTAATTGAGAGAGTTGGTTGGAGTAGGCATTGGCTATGTCGGTGGTATGCATTTTTGTGAAGTCTAGCTTCCTTTGCGTTTGGTTACGAGTGTTTTTAGTACTACTTAAATGTGTGCGTACCTTGGCTGCAACTAGGTGGTGATCCGAGTCAATATTTGCACCGCGCATCACACGCACGTCCATAACGCTTGAGACTTGACTTCCTTCATTAACCGCATTGTCAATCTGTATATTTCTTGTATTTTGATCGGAAGATATCCAGGTTGCCTTGTGTATATCTTTATGTGGGAATCACGTTCCACTCACTGTCATGTTTCTTGCCGACGTGAAAGTAACCAGTCTGAATCTGTTATCGGAGGTGTTGTTGTGCAGACCGAATTTTCCGACTGTTGCTATTGGTTCATCTTCCCTTCCTATTTTAGTATTAACATCTCTCAGAACAATTTTAATGTGA
The DNA here is from genome assembly GCA_964034835.1 of Muscina levida. NCBI lineage: Eukaryota > Metazoa > Arthropoda > Insecta > Diptera > Muscidae > Muscina > Muscina levida. The sequence goes on from OZ035881.1 coordinate 127,446,271, forward strand.
TGTGCAGGGCAGCGGTCATATATCTCCTCCAGTTGCTCATAGAATGCATCTTTAATGTCCTCATCTTTGTCTTCCGTCATTTCTGGTATGACGGTGATGTCAGCCTTGTATTTGTTGAGGACATCTGCCAATTGTATAGAGGCACCATCTCTGTAGAGAGTTCGGACATTCCAGGTGCAAATCCGTAAATCATGGTCATTGTTACGGTTGCGGGACTCGTCAGGGTCAGGTTTCCGCTGTGGCATGATGGTTAGAACACGCGACTACTATGCTGGAGATTCATGGTTTTATTCTTGTCTGCAGTCATCTAAATTCTTTTATTTCATTGCCGGTACCCTCGGTATGGGATAGTAACTTTGCAGTGTAGTGTCGAGTCAATCGGCATGTCTAAGTAAAAAGCTTTTCAAACAGTGACGTTCGCATTCGTCGATAAACAAGTAGGTGCAGTTAGTTGTGAATCTTAAAATAGAAAGCCTGTTAATTCATAACAAAGCGAGAAGCTATCCCATACCTCATTCATGGGGTGTAAAGGGAAATTAAGTTTTTAGTGAACGAACCAATGTTTAGTGGCAATTCCTGGAGAACTCGTGATCCAATGAGAGATTCTGGTTATTCCTAAATGAATAACGATAAATTTTTATATTAGAAGGCAGTGAAAGGTTTGAAATCAGGACTTTGTGAGAAGGCTTTTTAGCTGGCCTTATCTTAGTCACCCTTTATATGGCCTTCTATGTGACCCTTTTTATAAGGGAGGAGGGATGTGTATCGCTTATTTTAGAATGTATTGGAAGACCTGCGCGAGGAGACCTTCTACAAAGTGCTTAGGAACCCAACCAAAAGGCGTTATTTAGGCCTGCGCATTTTTTCCACAAGGATATGTAGAAAATCACAATTTTTAAAAGTTGCCGGGTTAGGAATGGACCTGCTGTGGCATAATGGTTAGAACACGTGACTACCACATGCGGGAGGTCCGTGGTTCGATTCCCGGCTTCAGTCATCTACATTTTTCTTTCATTGCCGGCCCCTCGATGTTATCGACAGCAACCTCGCAGTATAAGTGTCGGATCAATCGGCATGTCTAGTAAGAGCTTCTCGAACAGTGACGTTCACATTCGTCGATAAACAAGTAGGTGCCGTTTGTTGTGAATCTAAATTGTGAATCACAATAACGGGAGAAGCTATCCTCGTTCATTCCTTTTTTTAAGTTAGGAATCGTAATGTTTTTTAATATTACACACTTACAGCCATAGCACAACAATGAGAAGCTAACTAACAGCTTTTTTAATTATCAACTAAATTGACTTCAACATTACAAGAATTTTACAAGAATCAACAATAACAAACCAAAAAACAACTAATGATATTCTCCGAGATATATGCTTATGATTTTGGTAGCTGACTAAAACGAATAAAACTCTTGTTTAAGTATTATAGCAATGCTGTTCCTTTTTGGAGGGGAGCATAATTTATTATGTGTCAAGAAATGCCAGCATTGGAAACTTTTTTTACCCGTCACTCTGTTTCATTGTGACGCGTGATAAGAAGGATGAGGGTGTGGTATGGTTAGATGGTTGGTTGCTTCGAAGCTTAGCGTAAACAACAGACAGACAAAGATTGCCAAACAATTTGGTTTTTATTTGGTTTTGCAAATTCATGCCTCCAACACGATGAAACCTCAAAGTCATACCACAATAAGCATATGTGTATGCGTGTGTGTCTCCCCTTCCACACCGGAGGTGGTACTAAAGTGTTTCCAATAGACATCAGAGATCTAATGTGAAACGTTAGAAAATACAGAGTTAGGAGTTCTCGCAAAAGCTAAGATGCGTAGGAGTTTGTTTTATGTGTGTGAAAAGTTTCGATTGTTTGGTTCTGTTTTGCTGTGACTTGTGATTTGATTTGTTTGGTGTGTCTGCGCAAATTTATTGGCATCCTTGTGGCACGAAATGAATTATTGACTATGTCATTGTTCAATGTTTGTGTGTTGTGTCTATTTACTGTAACATTGTTGCTAAGATACATTTACTACGTTTATGTTGAAACTGCTGACAGCTCCTCTAGTATGTGGATATGTGTGGTTCAGTGCTGAGGCTTCTTGATGTTTAACGCAATTTAGTTAAATTCGATACACGGTGATGTCTTGTATAGGAATAAAAAAAAATTACTACTCAGTATTTTTTGAAAAAAGCGCATATTGGTAACATTACCAAACAATTACACATGTAATGTATTGCTATTCACTGCAGCAACGTATTAGATAGAGTGATTCATTTAAAAGTTTTATTTTTAATATTAAATAAAACACTGTAAATTAAATTTAATGATGTGAACTTTATTATGGTCCCAAATAATAATCTGTGACATGTAATTTTTAAGGATAATTGCATTAGAAAAGTCTTCTAATTGCATTCGAAAAGTCTACCTTACAGAAGAAGGTGAACAAAACTCGGTGCAGAAAACATGGTTTCTGTAAACCATACAGAATCAGCGGCGACGAACTAGAGAAGAAGATCAGGACGCTAAGCCAACGCAACCGCTGTACCATAATGCGTGTTGGTGTACAGCTCATGATACACACGATTTTACAGAGTATTTTCCTCTCGAGTATTCTTAAAACCGATTTCCGATTTTTATTACCCAAAATTCTGCGCTATACATCAAAACAGTATAGCTGGATTTTTGTTCGTCGGTAGCATATATAAGCAAGCAGCATTCTTCTCCTGATTTCAAGGCTGACGTTATTGGTTTTAATGATACCGGCGCCTAGGTATATAATATCATCTTAACTTAACTTAATTTCCCTTTGCACCCCATGAATGAGGTATGGGATAGCTTCTCGCGTTGTTGTGAGTTAACACGCTTTCTATTTTTAGATTCACAACTAACGGCACCTACTTATTTATCGACAAATGCGAACGTCACTGTTTGAGAAGCTCTTACTAGACACGACGATTGAATCGACGCTTAATACTGCGAAGTTGCTGTCAACAACATTCGAGGGGAGCCGACAATGAAAGAAAATTTTATTTATTTTATTTCTTTTAAGATGACTGTAGCCAGGTTTGAACCTGCGATCTCCCGCATGGTAGTCGCGTGTTCTAACCACTATGCCACGGCCGGTCCATATATAATATCATCTACCACTTTGAAATTGTAGTTGACAATGTTCACGCAGTCTTAATAACATCGTTTTGTCCTCGTTAACAGTCAGGCCCATTTTACCTGATTCCTTCTGTATACCTGAGCAGGCTGCAATCACATGCCGCAGTTTTCGTCCAAAGATGTCTATATCATCAGTGTATGCAAGTAGCATATGGCTTTTGTTGAAAAGCCATATCTCTCACTCGTGTGCAGCTTTCCTCAATATCATCTCTACCACTATGTTGGCTTGGCTTATGCCTCGTTATGTATAAAATGGCTCCGTAAGGCCCTTACCAATCTATACTGAAGACTTAGTGCAAGCTCTGCCGCCTTTTCGCAAGGGCGTATCAGCTTCGCTGGAACGTCATACTTAGCTATAGCTTCAAGTAATTTCTGCCGTATCGGGCTGTCGAAGGTAGCTTTATAGTCGCCGAAATGATAGTACGTGTCGATCTGTTTCTCTTGGGTCTTTTCTAGGATTTGCCGAAGTGTGAATATCTGGTCAGTTGTTGATTTGCCAGGTCTAAAGCTACACTGATAAGGCCCGATCAGGTTGGTTAACACTGGCTAAAGTCTTTCACATAGCACACTCGACAGGACCTTATAGGCGATGGGCAAAAGTCTGATCCTGCGGAAATTGAAACACACACTTGGATCTATTTTCTGAGCACAGGACATAATACGCTTAGATTCCAATGGTCGGGCATGTACTCATTTAGCCAAACCGTGCGTAGGAGCTGGTGCATGCTCGTTATCAGCTCCTTGCCACCGGACTTGAAGAGCTCTGCCGGAGGTCTGTCGGCACAGGCTTCTTTATTATTTTTCAGCCGCGATGTTGCTCTTCTTACCTCGGCTTGACTTGGTGGTGGACAATCTAAGCCGTCGTCGGCAATTGGCGTGATAATTTCACGTGCGCTGCCTTCTGGAACCAGCAGTTGCTGGAAGTGTTCTCTCCATATGTGCAGCACACTCTGCGTATCCGTGACCAGATTTCCATCATTGTCCTTACAGGTGGGGAGGCCATTACCGTATCCATTTGCTCTTACTTTCTGGTAAAATTTTCGGGCCTCACCTCTATCCCTGTATCGCTCTATATCCTCGTTCTCCCGTTCCTTCATCTAACGTTTTTTTCGCCTAAATAGCTGCCTCGCCTGTTTTGCTATCTCCTTATGCCGTTCCCTAACAGCACGGGTTATAATTGGCTGTAGCGTTGCCCTATAAGCAGCATCCTGTTCCTCAGACGCTAAGCGACATTCTTCATCGTACCAGGATTCGTCTGAGCGTCGCTTTTCATATCCTAGCACGGTTGTTGCGGCGGTTGCCATGGAATGCGCAATATGCTGCCACTGTGTATCGGGAACGTCAGAAGTAGAGGCGTTGTGTCGTAAAAGTTGGGAGAGCAGGTTGGAGTAGGCAGTAGCTATCTCTGGGGTTTGCAGCTTCGCGATGTCCAGCTTTCTTTGTGTTTGGTTACGTGCGTTTTTCGCTCTGCTCAATCTTGTGCGAACCTTGGCTGCAACCAGGTAATGATCCGATCCAATATAAGCACCAAGGATCACATGCACGTCCATGACCTAGATGCATGCCTGCCATCAATTACCACATGATCAATTTGATTTTTGGTGTTTAGATCGGTGAATAGTCAAGTTGCCTTGTGTATATCTTTGTGCTGGAATCTGGTTCCACTCAAAACCATGTTTCTGCCCGTTGCCAAGCTAACCAGCCATCACCTGTAGTCTGACGTGTCGGTATGCAGTCTGAATTTACCGATCGATGGACCAAGAACATTTTCCATTCGTATTTTTCCATTAAAGTCTCCCAGAAAAATTTTAATGTCGTGGCCAGGGCAGCGGTCGTATGTTTTCTCTAGGCGCTTGTATCTTTAATCTCATCTTCCCTATCATCCGTAGGGGCATGAACACAAATCAGCGTGATGTAGAAATACTTCGACTTGATGCGGATTGTGGCTATTCGAACACTAATAGGATTTTACCGCGAGACAATATGTCTGAGTCTCTGGCCAACTACAAAGCCACATCCAAATTCGTGCTTTTCGACAAGGCAGCTGTAATAGATGTCGCAATTGTTACGTCGCGAGCATCTTTGTCTTGTCCATCTCATCTCCTGGATGGCGGTGATGTTAGCCTTGTAGTTTTCAAGGATATCCGGTAGTCGGATAGTGACACCATCTCTATGGAGAGTCCATACGTTACATTACTAATCGTACATAATTGAAGCAATTCTCGAACTTATTCATCAGCAACATGGTAATACTACCTGCCTTTACTACCTCTTTATGTATTGAGTGGTTACCAATAAAAAGTTAAACAATTCACCTAAAACGTCTAAGGGGCCAACATAATGTATTCAAACTGAAAATAAAAGAACTTTGAGCCAAACTTAGGCAGCACCTCTGGAAATCAGCACAATTGCCAAAGTTTTTTACACTTGAAATGCCTGCAAGTGGTAGCAATACAGTTGACAGTAATATTAAGATGGCAATGCCAAATTTCAGGAGACCCATTGAACTGCCAGAAAAGAATAAAATGCTTAGGAACTTTGAAGAAAACTTTAAAATATACAAATATCAAATATGTTACAATAATAAAGTTTTTCTTTTTTTCACTCTCTCTCTCTCTCTCTCTTTGTTATTATTTCGTATTTGAAATGGCAACTTAACAGGAAGTAATGTCCAGTGAAGCGATCTCATTGAAATTCCTTGATGTGGTCACAATTCTATTAAATTATTGTGGCAACAAATGTACGGCAGCTAAGAACAGTGAAACTCAAGCGGTGATTATTGATTTGATAGCAACAATTGGTTTCTTTTGCGCCAACAATAAAGAAAATCAGGTAAGTGTTATAGTTTGAGGTTATCGCATGACATTAATTTATTAATTTTTGTTGGTTTTGTTTTCTTTTTCAATTTTAAGGACCTCTTAACCTCTGAACAGTGTTCCATTATAATTAAGAATTTAACCAAACTACCTGAACATTTAAATGTGGTGGTCTATCCGTGTCTAGTAACAATAACGTTCCAAAATCAGGAAGCCCGTAATGTGATATCACGTGATTTTAATTTAGAGGTAAGTTATGCAAAGATACAACACAGTACAACACATGATTTTGGGACTCAATTCTGAGTACTGCATGTGAAAGTAGCTCCAAAAAGAAGAAGTTCTGCATCATTCGTGTGGTCAAGTTACATGCCACAATAATTTAATAACGATTTGTAGTTAGTTAGTATCGTATAGAGAAATTTGTTACGTTTTAGGCTCTTTGTTACATTGTTATATGGTGGCGTATGATTATCAAATGGGAATGGGAAATTTTCAAATTTGAGTGTTTCTGATCCGTTCAGTGATAGCAAATATGAGAAGGCGAAATGTTGAGTAACCTAATCGGCATGCTACCACCGGTGCGTCTTATGAAGTAGATAAAATAGATAATAGAAGTTACTGAAGCTCAACACAATGGCTCTCTTAGTGGCTTTGGCAGCCCCAAGAAACTAGGATCGGGCGCGGTGGCCTAATAAGCCAGTATCCTTAAACAAAACAATTATTATGAAAACACGAAGAAATGAAAAAATAAGAATCCCCCCCCCCCCCCAAATGTTGACGACCCCGCAAACGATATAAGGACCATGATTTAAGGATTTGCACCTGGAATGTTCGAACTCTATATAGAGATGGTGTCTCTATCCAACAGGCGGATGTTCTCAACAAATACAAGGCTGACATCACCGCCATACAGGAAATGAGATGGACGGGACAGGGATGCACAAGACGAAAGAACTGTGACATCTTTTACAGCTGCCATGCAGAAAGACGCGAATTTGGATGTGGTTTCATAGTCGGCAAGAGACTTCGACATCTGGTCTCGCGGTTTAACCCTGTAAGCCACTATTCGCATCCGGGCGAAATATTTTTACATTACGCTGATTTGTGTACAAGCCCTGACGGAAGACAAAGACGAAGTCATTAAAGATGCATTTTATGACCGCCTGGAGGAGATATATGGCCGCAGACCTGCACATGACATTAAAATTGTTCTGGGAGATTTTTATGCTAAACTAGGAAGGGAAGATGCTCTTGGTTCAGCAGTCGAAATATTCAGTCTACACAACAACACCTCCAATAACGGTTTCAAACTGGTTAGTTTCGCGTCGGCGAAAAACATGGTTGTGAATGGAACAAGATTCCCGCAGGAATATATCCACAAGGCATGCAGGATATTTCCCGATCAAAATACAAGAAATCATATTGATCACGTGGTAATTGATGGAAGGCATGTCTTAAGCTTTATGGACGTGCGAGTGACCGCGGTGCAAATATTGACTCGGATTACCACCTAGTTGCAGCCAGGGTACGCACACGATTAAGTTGTGCTAAAAACACTCGTAATCGAACGCAAAGGAAGCTAGACACCACAAAGCTACATACCACCGCGATAGCCAATGCCTACTTCAACCAACTCTCTCAATTACTCCAAACAAATCCCCCTAGTTGTGATGTTCCCGACACTCAGTGGCAGCATGTTGCGAATTCTATGACCACTGCCGCATCGGCTGTACTGGGTTTTGAAAATCCGCGCTCAGACCAGCCGTGGTACGATGATGAATGTCACGAAATGTCTGAGGAAATGGATGCTGCATACAAGGCAGCGTTATAATGGGAGGTGAGGGAGAAGAAAAGCCGAAAAAGCGTCTATGGAAGAAAAGAGAGAGACAGGATATCGAAAACTACAGGGATAGAGGTACGGCCCGAAAGTTCTACCAAAAGGTAAAAAGTAAAGGTTTTGGAACATGGATCCCCACCTGTAAGGACAGAGACGGAAATCTCGTCACGGACACTCAGAGTGTGCTGTAAATATGGAGGGAACACTTTCGGTCTCTACTCGTTCCCTAAGGCAGCATTAGTGACGAAATCACACCAATCATCGACGATGGTGTAGGCTGTCCACCACCGAGCCAAAACGAGATCAGCACGGCAATTGCACGGCTTAAAAATAATAAAGCTGCGGGAGCCGATGGACTGCCGACAGAGCTGCAGTAAACAGGAATGGTACCATCTTCAACAAAAGTCATATGTTGATCGCGTATGCTGATGATATAGATATCATTAGACGTGGATTTCGAGATGTTACTGCGGCTTTTTCGAGCATTGAAAAGCAGTCGACTGAAGTGGGTCTGATGATAAACGAGGACAAGACCAAGTTTTTTGTTTAAACAAACAAAGAGTCCACTAGTCTGGGACGCTGCGTGAACGTTAAGACCTATAACTTTGAAATGGTAGATGATTTTGTCTACCTTGGCTGCGCCATAAACAAAAATAATAATGTCTGCCTGGAAATCAAAAGACGAGTATTGATCGCAAACCGCTGCCACTATGCGCTAAGCAAGCGATTTAATGACAAAGCGCTCTCTCGAAGAACAAAGATCCAACTATACCAGACTCTGATCTTACCTGTCTTGCTCTATAGCGCAAAATCCTGGGTAATGACACAAGCGGTTCATTTTATTCTGGGAGTCTTCGATAGAAAAATACAACGCAAAATATTTGGACCCATCATCGTGAACGGCGAGTACCGTCGTCGAATGAATCATGAGCTGTACAACGACATCGACGTATTCAAGCGCGTTTAAATATACCGAGTGCGCTGGCTTGGACACGTTGTACGAATGGACGAAAACGCTCCAGGGAGGGGGCGACCAAAACTCCGATGGATGGATCAGGTGAAAGATCTGTTAACTAAGCTGGGTGTGACGAACTATCTACGGAGCGCACAAGACCGAAAAGCTTGGAATACTTTTCTACGTACGGCTACTGATAGATAAATTTCTGTTGTTGCTGCCATTAAAGAATAAGAAGAATGATTATCAGAAGTAATATTCCACGTAAATAATACGCCACGGAGTACAAAAGTTTTATTGTAACTGCTACAAAATAAACCCAGTTCAAAATCATTTGATGAACGAAAAAGTGAAACTGTTGCTGGGCAACGTTATATGAACAGATTAAAGGAATTGTAATTCTTAATTTTTTTAAATTTGTTTCAGCTAAATCGGACTAGTGGTTCTCGAGTTATTACGAAAACAAAAGAGCCTAAAATGTGATAAATTCCACCAACTTCACATTGATATTAAATTATTATGGCATGTAACTTAACCACACGAATGATGCAGAATTTCTTCTGTTTGGGGCTACTTTCATGTTCAATTCTCAGAATTGAGTCCCAAATCAATGAGCTGAAAAATGTTGTTATGTGTTATATAACTTGTTTAAACTTGTATCCATTGTGCAGATTTTTATATCCCTTATATTGATATTATTTAACTTTTTCCTCTTTCTCAGTTTTTGGATGAATACAGCAAGTCGGAAAAGGCTAAAAAGAACCATTTGGTGGCTTTGCTTAAAGAGAAAACGTAAGTTTTTTTTTTACTTAAGTGCGTTAGCTTGGCTCTCCTCTCTCCTGCTGCTGAGTGTCTGACATGTCGTACTCTGAGGTGCTGCTCTTGGTTCTTTTCCTCTCCTCTGATGATGATGATGATTCAAATTGACTGCCTCTTTTATATAATGCACTCGAATAGAATTTTTAAAAAAATATTATTTGCTCTACAATTTCTTTAGACACTGGAATCATGTGCTATTTTTTCTAATTATAGTTATAGGATTTTAAATAACATGAATTTTTAATGAATTGTAACTGTAATCTATCTCTGTATTAGAAAGGTTATTTTTTTATATATTTATAAAAAAAACTGAGAAGAAATTATACATACATACATCATATGTGCTATTTGATATAAACATTAAATACTGAGATGTGATAAGACAAAAAAAAACAATATGAATCTAAATTATATACTCCTCAAAAGAGATATCCCATTTGCAGCTATCTGTCTCTATTAATATTCATTAATTTTTGTAGGTAACCAATAGAAAATTATTGGCAATATATTTAGAAATTATGAGACAGCTGATAATGAGGATATTTGCATGTTGGAGCTGAGGAAGTGATGAAAATAAAAATAATATTTTAAAAAACTTCATACTAAACATAAATGTTGGCAAAGGAAGACACATACCACTGTTTACAGGAATCGGAAAATATGATCGTTTTTCGACACACATCTGTGGCAACTTTTTAATTCAAAATTAGTTCATGTCGTCCTAGTTTACAGTTTTGAGATACTATTGGTTTTTTTATACAAAAACTAGTGCAGCTTTGGTTTTTATTGATCTTCTTAAGAATCCCATCACTTTTTTTTTAAATATTTTCTATACTCGATAAATACTCTAAATTTTTTAAAAAAAAAAGGTTCTCAAAATTTTTATGTTTATTACAAAGTACAATATTTTTCAGCTCATTGATTTTGGGACTCAATTCTGAGAACTCCACGTGAAAGTAGCCCCAAAAAGAAGAATTTCTGCATCATTCGTTTTGTCAAGTAACACGCCAAAATGATATAATATCGATTTGAAGTTAGCACCTACATCGGACTAGTGGTTCTCGAGTTATGCCAAAAAAAACAGCTTAAAACGTGACAAATTCCCCTATACGATACTTACTAACTTCAATTCGATATTAAATTATTATGGCATGTAACTTGACAAAACGAATGAGGCAGAACTTTTTCTTTTTGGGGCTACTTTCACGTGCTGTTCTCAGAGTTGAGTCCCAATGTAATGCGTTGAAAACACAACATCCAAAAAAAAAACTTTTCCCTCGTAGAATACTCAAAATATTATAAAAAGTTTCCCAGTGACACCTTTGTTTTAAATTAACAACCGAAGGTGGCTCATATCTTACATCCGGTACCTCCGGTAATATTTTTAATTAATTAGTCTGTGCATTTATTTTCTCACATCGCAGCTCAGCTCTTACATGACAAAAACTTGGATTTTTTTTTTGATATTATAGATATTACCTACTATTAACTACCAATGCAGACTATTTTTTTATATATTATTTTTTATTACTTTTAATTTTTTTTTTCATTAATTTTTAATTTATTTATTCCTTATTTTATTTTAATTAAATTTTTTTTTTTATTTTATTTTTCTTTATTTTTTCTATTTTAAGTAAACACATCCCTCCTTATCCTTATGTTTTATCCTTTCCAATAAGTATTAATTTTGTTTACAGCCCTTGTTTTTAGTTCTATTCTATTGAAAGGATGACATACTTATCCACACAAATGTTATACTTTTTTTTATTTATATTTAGTTAAAATATTTTTGTTTTTTACACAAGACAAAAAATATATAATCATATATCATTTATTGTAAAATGTTAATACATTATATCCAGTTTTTTTACTCCTACTAATGTAGTTTTAGAATCTTAATGTGAAAATAATTGAATTGCAAATTTTTATACCTATTATTATGTAAGCGTTGCCACTGAATAACCAAACAACCTTAATCCTTAATCATTTATTGTTTTTTTTTTATATTATTTTTGTTTTTTGATATTTTATACACAAACACACACAGACACGAAAAAAGTGAATAAATTAACACATATTGAATTAATAGAAAATGTCATTGTCTTTCACTTAAGCGTCTATATATTGCAAGGAAATCTTGTGGTATGAACTGGTAAGGATTTGGGCTGAGCGCATTTACATCTAAGTATAGATCTCCGGTCATACTAATGAAGTGTGTTCGGCTTTTTTTTTCAGTATACTTTGGCACATCACCAGGCAAGCTCTTGAACTTAGTTACTTACTTAAGTGACCCAGTACAACTTTCGAGCGTAGTTCAGAAATTAGAGGCCTGAAGTATTAAATAATTCCCCACGCTTCGGTATTCAGCGTGCGTTCTCCAGTTAGTCCTACCAGATGATGGCAAGTCACCAACCACTTGGTCCTTCCAACAAGGTTTGGTTCTCCCTGCTCTGCGCCGTCCTTCAGGTTCGCCTTCAAACACCTTTCCCGCTGGAGCATTTACATCCATCCTGGCAACATGACCCAGCAGTTGTAGTCGTTGGATACTGACTCTTTTAGCTACGTCGATGTCGTGGTAAAGCTCATAAAGCTCATGGTTCATCCGATGGCGAAACTCGCCGTCGACACAGATAGGTCCATAAATTTTTCGGAGTACTTTTCTCTCGAATACTCCCAGGTTTTGTATGTCCGTTGTCGTAAGCACCCATGATTCGGCAGCATACAAAAGAACGGGTAAAATAAACACCTGGTATAGCTGTTTCTAAGTATCCCGAGATAAGGTGGTATAACTAAAGTGCTGCCGAAGTCCGTAAAAACATCTATTGGCTAGCACAATTCTCCGCTTGATTTCTTGGCTGACGTTATTTTTCTTATCGATGGAAGATCCGAGGTAATTAAATTCATGTACTACCTCAAAACAATAATTTTCAACACTGACGGTACGTCCCCATCGAGAGGACTCTTTGTTCATCGAAATCATTATTTTTGTTCAGTCCTCGTTGACCGCTAAAGCCAATTTCTGCTAACTCCTTTTCTAGTGATGAGAATACTGCAGTAACATCCCGCAGATTTCGGCCAATGATGTCTATATAATCGGCATAGGCTAGTGGCATGTGGCTCTTGTGGAATATGGTACCAGACATGTTGACACCAACCTTTCTCATCGCCTTCTCCATAACTATATTACATAGTGTACAGGACAAGCTATCACCCTGCCTTAGACCTCTTTTCCGTGTTAAATGGTTTAGAGTGATCCTCACCGATATTAATCGAGGATTTGGTGTTTTCTAAGGTACATCAAACACCAAACACAGACATGGCCTCATATAGCCTATTCCTTATCGGAAAGTCGAAGTCAGCTTTGTAGTCGACAAAGAGGTGGTAGGTGTCGATCTGCTTTTCATGAGTTTTTTTTCCAGGATTTGTCGTAAGGTGAATATTTGATCCGTCGTAGATTTACATCGTCTAAAAACGCACTGATAAGGTCCACTTAGTTTTTCTACAATTGGCTTTAGACGTTCACGCAATAAGCTTGAAAGGACCTTGTACGCAATTGGTAATTGACTTATCCCACGGTAGTTCTTACATTCACTACGATCTCCTTTCTGGTATATGGGACATAAAAGACTGAGACTCCAATCCCCGGGCATGCTCTACTCCAGCCAGATATTCCACATGAGTTGATGCGTGCTTCTAAAAAGCTCTTCTCCACCTGCCTTAAACAATTCAGCCATCGGCAACAGCTGCTTTGTTATTTTTAAAGCGGGATATTGCGAAACGTATCTCGCTCTTGTTGACAGCAACTTCGCAGTATTAAGCGTCGATTCAATCGTCGTGTCTAGTAAGAGCTTTAAACAGTGAAGTTCGCATTCGTCGATAAACAAGTAGGTGCCGTTAGTTGTGAATCTAAAAATAGAAAGCGTGTTAATTCACAACAACGCGAGAAGCTATCCCATACCTCATTCATGGGGTGCAAAGGGAAATTAAGTTTTTAAGTATCTCGCTCTGCCTCGGTGGTGGACAGTTAATACCATCGTCATGGATCGGGATCTTCTGGAGTGGTGTCAGTATTCTTTAAATTTCTAAAATTATCTCTCCATATTTTCAGAACGTTATCCGGGTCCATCACTAGCTGGCCATCGCTGTCCTTGCAGGAGAGCAACCCTTTTCCACCCATTCTCGACTTAACTTTCTGGTAGAATTTTCTTGCTTCCCTCTACTTCGGAGCAACCCTGTGCACTCATCCAGTCTCATCGTCAGCTCCTTCTTTTCCCGTTTAAAAAGACGAGCTATCTCTCATCTCTTCTCCCTGTGCCGTTCACGAACAGCTCGCCTTGCCATTGGCTGCAGTTTCGCCCTGTATGCAGCATCCGTCTCTCTCGTGGCATTGCGACATTGATCACCGTACCATGCATCTTCTTGAGACGGCTTTGAATCCTCAAATACGCGTCTCGCAGTCCGTTCTATGCAGTCGGCTATATATTGGCACTGCTAGGTTATATTATCAGGGTTTGGAGCATTCCGTAGCAGTTGAGTTAGGTGGTTGGAGTAGGCGTCCGCAAACTCTGTGGTCCGCAGTTTACGGATGTCCAGCTTTCGTAGTGCCTGGTCACGTACGTTTTCCGCCATGCTTAGCCTTGTGCGTACCTTAACTGCGGTAAGGTAGTGATCGGAGTCAATGTTCGTACCCCTGAACACTCGTACGACGAGTACACTCGATGCGTGCCGACAACTATGTGATCTATCTGATTCCTCGTCATTTGATGTGGAGATAACAATGTTGCCTTATGAATAGTTCTATGGTCAAATCTTGTGCTGTTAACTACCATATTTCTTGCCGCAGAGAAATTAATCAGTCTGGTGTCATTGTTCGACGTTCCGTTGTGCAGACTGAATTTTCCGATGGTAGGCTCAAATTCGGTCTCCCTGCCTATTTTATCATTAAAATAGCCTAGTTCAATTTTGATGTCATTGCTTGGGATTCGGTCATATACATTTTCTAGGTTCTCGTAGAAATCGTCTTTGTCCTCATCGCTTTTCTCTTCTGCCGAAGCATAGACACATATAAGTGTTATGTGGATAACTTTGTTTTGACTCTTATGGTAGCTATACGTTCACACACCGGGTTCAACCTTGAAACTAGATGTTACAGTCTCTTGCCAACCACAAATCCACATCTAAACTCGATCCTGTCAGCATGGCCGCTATAGTAGATGTCGCACGTCTTCAAGCGCGAGCACCCGTGACCCGTCGACCGGATTTCCTGTAATGCGGTTATGTCAGCCTTGTATTCTTTGAGGACTTCCGCCAGTTGGATGGAGGCATCTAGTCTATACTGTGTTCTAACATTCCAGGAGCATATCCTCAAATCATGGTCCTTAATTCTTTTGCGGTGGTCGTCAACCTTTTGGGGGGTCATTTTATGCGTACCACGTCGCAGTTTTCTCCTCCTGGCAGGATTTTATTACAGCCGCCCATTCTAGGTCAGACGCTGACTAGGGTACCGCTCTGGGTTTGGAAAGTTAAGCCGATCAGAAGCTTTACCTTGCATCACACTCCCGACGCCCATGTCTTTCACCATATTAAATAAGCTTGAACGCTCAAAGCAATAGTTTGAGGTAGTGGATGAATTCATTTAACTCGGATCCGCCATGGACAAACTCAAAATTGTCTGCCTAGAAATTAACCGGAGGATAGTGTTTGCCAACAGGTGTTTATTTGGACTACCCGAACACTTCCTAAACACCACCCTATCTCGAACCAACGAAGCTCAACTATTCTAGGTACAAATACTACCGGTCCTGCTAAATCTTGGGTGCTTACACAGTTCAGAATTCGGATGAACCATGAACTGTATGAGTTATACCACAACATCGATGTGATCAAGCGACTCAAAGGAAACTCCAGCGCGAAAGGTATTCTATCAAGACCTCGAAGGACTGTGCAAAAGAGGGAAACCCCTACTACGTTGCAAGGACCAGGTGGAGAAATCACTGACGCTGCTTGGTAGGACTGACTGGGACGAATGGAAGCGAATGGAATTCTCTTATTATTTCGACCTCTAACTTAGACAGTAAGATATAAATAAATATTTTGTCAAGTTGTTTTTAAGACTAACAAAATCCGGGCGTGGCATAGTGCTTACAACGCGCTTCTCAAACAGCGACGTTCGCATTCGTCGATAAACAAGTAGGTGCCGTTTGGTGTGAATCTAAAATAGAAAGCGTGTTAATTCACAATAACGCGAGAAGCTATCCCATACCCATTCATGGGGTGTAAAAGTAAATTAAGTTAAGTAATATCGAGGCGAAGTGCAAATATAGGGTCAGCCAATGTACCCTCGAGATTAAGCAGTGACAAAAGCGCTCATAACTAAACACATGTATCACTGGACATTGCAAGGTACTCGTACCCCGTTCTTGCATGCATAGGATAAGTAAGTTTTTCCTGTTTTGTTAATTGTTGTAGTAATTTTTTTGCAGCCTCTGTTCCTTATCATACTAAAACCCTAGTACTGATATCCTTAAAACTTAAATCTTTTTTTTTCAATCTCTTCAACTCAGTGGCTTAGTAACAACGACAATAAGCCCATTTAATTATCAGTGACCCTTCCAACAGCTTTTGTCTGCCTCCCCGGCACATTGTCACTCCATTTTAATTAAGGTTGAACAGTTTTTTTAACAACCCTTCGGGATGTCGTGGAGTGTTGTATTCACTCTCAATCACATCGACAAAAACTAAACAATGCGTTTGGTGGTGGCGGTGATGATTATGACAACAATTACCACTGACTTTTAACAATAAATGTCGCCGTCCGTCCCCGTTCTGACTGACGCGGAAATTAATTTCTTAAATACTTCTCGTCCTGCGAAAGTTCTCTGACAATTTTGGCGCAATTGCAATTTATTGCCAAGGTCTCGTCCTGCCAAGCATGCAACATGTTCCAGCCTCTCAACGAGAGTTGACGACTGAGTCTGTTTTGTTAATGTTGAATTTTGTTGTTGTTATTTTCTTAATAAACTCTGACATTGTACTCGTCTCCACCATCACCTCCCCTTCTGTAACTACCAGGATTTCGATCATTTAGTGAATCAACTCAAAATAATCATAATAATGATGATTATGACTGTGGTGCAGAATGGTTGAATGATGTACTCGTATCACGTATGTCAGAGTGTGTGTGTGTGCGGGAGGTGTGAGCTTTGTTCCATGGTACAATAATGATGACAATTATTATTGTAGTCGCTTGTTGGCATGTGAGTCCTTAACGTTTGAGCGACTTTAAAGAATTGACATCTAAATTTTGACAAAACATTTATGCGTTTTCTTCTTATACGCATCATGCGGAAGGAAATCAATTTCTAGATGACATGTTCCCATACTGAGTTTTGTGTATTTCTCTTTCAGTATTCCCATACATATGAACGTTGGTCGTTTTCTCATATTATTGTTATAAAATATAAAAAGAGAAATTGAAAAGAAATTAAAAATTGCAAGAATGATGATGAAGAAGAAGTAGAAAGAGAAAAAACGTCCGCATAAATACATATTAACAATGAATTGTTGGAGATTATTTTTTGACAACACAACATTTTCTAGTACCATAACAAATGGGGGAAAGGAGTCTAATGCGACACATCAAGTAAATATGGGTCATTCGATGATAAGTGTTCTAGGTGTAAATTGTTTGGCAGCATAAAGAAAGGGTGTGAAGATGGGGGTAGGCGTGTTTAGGAAAAATGTAAGAAGGGAATATATTGGAGGTCGGTCATACAATTTACTACCCTAGGGGCTTCCTTAGGGAGTGAAGATGGGGAGTAGATATGTTTGGGAAAAATCTAATGAGGGTTTTTTCCCCAAATTTTTCAGCTCTCTGAATTGGGACTTAATTCTTAGAACTGCACGTCAAAGTAGTAGTACTTGAGCCTAAAACTTGACAAATTCCTCTATACGATACTTACTAACTTCAAATCGATATTAAATTATTATGGCATGTAACTTGACAAAATGAATGATGCACAACTTCTTGTTTTTGGGGCTACTTTCACATGTAGTTCTCAGAGTTGAGTCCCAAAATCAATCTTATATCTTAGACCCAATTTAGTACGATAAACGGGATATCTAAACCCCGTCTCTTTGGTGCCTTCCACCCAAATATATCTATATGCAAAAGTGTATTATATATTTGGTGTCGTTGGCAAAACTAAAAGTTGTATCGTGGGTATACAAGGAAAACTGACCAAGTCTACTTATTTGTAAAAAAGGACTTATAGATCTAAAAAAAATTCTATGTCTACTTAAAATAGTTTTGTACATACTTAATTACTTACTTAGCTGGTACTTCTTTGCAATCCCAGTGGATTTTATACAGCACGTAGAAAAATATTATACGCGCCTCGATCTACTGCGCTTCTTCTTCACACCAAGTTCTGTAAGGTTCTCAGTAACCTGGTCTTTCCAACAGAGTTTTGGTCGCCCTCTTCTGCGCCGTCCATCGAGTTCATTGTCGAAGACTTTTCGAGCTGGAGCATTTTCGTCCATGCGTACAACATGACCTAACCAACGCAACCGCGTCAATGTCAGTGAACAGCTCGTACAGCGCATGATACTCTCCGTTAACAATGATAGGCACATATATTTTACGTAGTATATTTTTCTCGAATACTGCCAGAACCGATTCATCAGCTTGTGTCATAAATCAAGCCAGTTAGATTTTTGTTCTTCGAGAGAGGGCTCTGTCATTAAATCGTAGTAGCATTTATTAGCAAGCAGGATTCTTCTCCGGATTTCGAGGCTGACATTTTCTGTTTTGTTGATGGCGGAGCCTAGGTACATAAAATTATCTACCACGTCGAAGTTATAGTTGTCAGTTTCCCAAAGGAGTAGATTCTTTGATTCCTTCTGATTTCATTTTCGCTGATTCCTTCTGAATACCTGAGAAGGCTTCAGTTAGAACCCGCAGTTTTCAACCGATTATGTCTACGTCATCAGCGTACGCGAGTAGCATATGGCTTTTTTTGAATATCGTGCCACTCGTGTTTACTGCAGCTTTCCTCATTCTCATCTCCATCACTATGTTGAAGAGGGCACACGATAGGCCGTCGCCTTGTTTTAGGCCTCGTCTGGTATAGAATGTCTCCGTAAGGTCCTTGCGAATCTTCATTGAAGACTTCGTGTCAGTCAGCGTCATTCCCCGTGGTAGTTGGAAGACTATTTTTAGAACAGGACATAATTCACTGTAGTTCCAATCATCGTTAAGCCAAACCGTGCGTACGAGATGGTGTACGCTCGTTATCACTTTATCGCCACCGGACTTGAAGAGCTCTGCTGGAAGTCCGTCGGCACCGGCTCATTGCTTCAGCCACAATATGCTCTTCATACCTTCGTTTCATTTGGTAGTGGTCAATCTAAGTCATCGTCGACAATTGAAGTTATACCTTTACGTGCGCTGCTTTCCGAAACCATCAATAGCTGGTAGTGTTCTCTCTATATATGAAGCACGCTCTTCCTATCTGTTACCTGATTTCCGTCCCTGTCTTTACAGTAGGGGTCCCTGTCTTTTTCTCGAATACTGCCAGAACCGATTCATCAGCTTGTGTCATAAATCAAGCCAGTTAGATTTTTGTTCTTCGAGAGAGGGCTCTGTCATTAAATCGTAGTAGCATTTATTAGCAAGCAGGATTCTTCTCCGGATTTCGAGGCTGACATTTTCTGTTTTGTTGATGGCGGAGCCTAGGTACATAAAATTATCTACCACGTCGAAGTTATAGTTGTCAGTTTCCCAAAGGAGTAGATTCTTTGATTCCTTCTGATTTCATTTTCGCTGATTCCTTCTGAATACCTGAGAAGGCTTCAGTTAGAACCCGCAGTTTTCAACCGATTATGTCTACGTCATCAGCGTACGCGAGTAGCATATGGCTTTTTTTGAATATCGTGCCACTCGTGTTTACTGCAGCTTTCCTCATTCTCATCTCCATCACTATGTTGAAGAGGGCACACGATAGGCCGTCGCCTTGTTTTAGGCCTCGTCTGGTATAGAATGTCTCCGTAAGGTCCTTGCGAATCTTCATTGAAGACTTCGTGTCAGTCAGCGTCATTCCCCGTGGTAGTTGGAAGACTATTTTTAGAACAGGACATAATTCACTGTAGTTCCAATCATCGTTAAGCCAAACCGTGCGTACGAGATGGTGTACGCTCGTTATCACTTTATCGCCACCGGACTTGAAGAGCTCTGCTGGAAGTCCGTCGGCACCGGCTCATTGCTTCAGCCACAATATGCTCTTCATACCTTCGTTTCATTTGGTAGTGGTCAATCTAAGTCATCGTCGACAATTGAAGTTATACCTTTACGTGCGCTGCTTTCCGAAACCATCAATAGCTGGTAGTGTTCTCTCTATATATGAAGCACGCTCTTCCTATCTGTTACCTGATTTCCGTCCCTGTCTTTACAGTAGGGGAACCCAGTACCCAAAACCATGGATTTTACTTGCTGCTGAAATTTTCAAGCTTCAAGCTGCAGTTCTGTTACTGCCGACAATGTCGCAATTTTCTGTAGCGTTACCCTGTAAGCAGCATCCTGTTCCTTAGACGCTATGCGGTATTCTTTATCTTACCATAAATCGACTGAGCGCCGTTTTTCATATCCAAGCATGTATGATGCAACGGTCGCCATGAAATGGGCAGTATGTTACCACTGCCTATCGGTAATTTCAGAAGTAGATGCGAGTAGTAAGGAGAGCTGGTTGGGATAGGCTGTGGTTATCTCAGGGGCATGTGGCTTCGCGATTTGCAGCTTTCTTTGTGTTTACACATAAGCAATCTTGTGCGCACCTTAGCTGCCACCAGGTAATGATCCCAGCCAATGTTAGCACCAAGGACAACGCGCGCGTGCAAGACACTAAATACATGTCTTGCATCGATTACCAAATGATCAATTTGATTTTTAGTGATTCAATTGGGGGACAGCAAAGTTGTATCGTGGATATCATAATGCTAAAATCTGCTTTAACTTACTACGTGCCTGTGTGCAGGCGGAATTTTTCGATCGATGGACCAGGAACCGGCCGTGACTTAGTGGTTAGAACACGCGACTACCATGCGGGAGATCCGTGGTTCGATTCCCGTCTCTAGTCATCTACATTTTTCTTTCATTGCAGGCCCCCTCGATGTTGTCGACAGCAACTTCGCAGAACTAGTGTCGAGTCTATCGGCATATCTAGTAGAAAGCTTTTCAAACAGTGACGTTCGCATTTGTCGATAATCAAGTAGGTGCCGTTTATTTGTGAGCGTAAAATATAAAGCGTGTTAATTTACAACAACGCGAGAACCTCTCCATTACCTCATTAATGGGGTGTAAAAAGAAAATTAAGTTTTTGTTTTAAGGACTATGAATTTCAATGTCGTAGCAAGGGGAGCGGTCGTGTGTTTCCTCTAGGTACTAGTAGAATGAATATAAAGGGTGGTTCAAGTTTAAGGGCCGATGTTGATTTTGAATAAAACACAAATTATTTAGGAAATTGTTGTCATTTCTTTTTAAATGTCAAATGAAATGCAGAAAAGAACATGACGTTTAGGTGCGGTTTACATTCAACATCGGCCCTTACAATTTAACCATCCTTTACATATCTTTAATCAAATCATCTTTATCGCCCATCGGGGCATGGTCACAACTCAGCGTAATATACACATTTTTCACCTTAATGCGAATTGTGTCTATTCGATCACTAACAAGATTGAACAAGATGTCTGAGTCTATGGCCAATTACAAATTCACATCCAGTTGGTGCAGCTTTAATAGATGTCGCAATTTTAACGTGGCCATCGCTCCTGCCCAGTCCATTTGCTCTCTTGGAAGTCGGTGAGGTCAGCCTTGTAGTGGTTGAAGACATCCGCTAGTCCGATTGTGGCATCTTCTCTATAGAGAGTCCGGATATTCTAATCATATCCTAACATCATGGTCCTTATTACGGTTGCAGAGGCGTCATTATTCGGGGGGTCCCTTTTTCTTTATTACATCCAGAGTACGTATTAGCTCGCTCTTTTCGGCTTGCGAGCCAGGAGCCTCAAAACTACGAAAGAGCTCTTGGCTCGCGAGCTAGGAGCCACAAATTTCAAAGGAGCTCTTGGCTCGCGAGCTAGGTGCCACAAATTTCAAAGGAGCTTTCGGCTCGCGAGCCAAGAGCCCAAATAAAGAGCTGGCTCGCGAACTAAGAGCTACAAAATTTCAAATGAGCTCTCGGCTCGCGAGCCAATAGCCCAAATAAAGAGCTGGCTCGCGAGCTAAGAGCCAAGAGCCCAAAAAGAGCCAGCTCGCGAGCCAGGAGCCAAGAGCTCAAAAAAGAGCCAGATCGCGAGCCAGCTCGAGAGCCCATTTGAAATATTGTGGCGAAAAGTACATTAAAAGTACTTTTTGGTACAAAAGTGTACTCTGGTACAAAAAAAGTACTTTTTGTCAAAATGTACGTTAAAAGTACTTTTGGTACAAAAAAGTACTTTGTGCTGAAAAGTACATTAAAAGTACTTTTGGTACAAAAAGAGTCCCTGGTACAAAAAAAAAGTACTTTGTGTCGAAAAGTACATTAAGAGTACTTTCGGTACAAAACAGTCCGTGGTACAAAAAAAAGTACTTTGTGCCGAAAAGTACATTAAAAGCACTTTTTGGTACACAAAAAAAGTACTTTGTGCCGAAAAGTACATTAAAAGTACTTTTGGTACAAAAAAGTACTCTGGTACAAAAACAGTACTTTGTGCCGAAAAGTACATTTAGAGTACTTTTGGTACAAAAAAGTCCCTGGTACAAAAAAATACTGTGTACAAAAAAGTCCCTTTTACAAAAAAGTACTTTGTGCCGAAAAATACATTAAAAGTACTTTTGGTACAAAAAAGTACTCTGGTACAAAAAAAAGAACTTTGTGCTGAAAAGTACATTAAAAGCACTTTTTGGTACACAAAGAAAGTACTTTGTGCCGAAAAGTACATTAAAAGTACTTTTGGTACAAAAAAGTACTCGGGTACAAAAAACAGTACTTTGTGCCGAAAAGTACATTTAGAGTAATTTTGGTACAAAAAAGTCCCTGGTACAAAAAAAAGTACTTTGTGCCGAAAAGTACATTAAAAGTTCTTTTGGTACAAAAAAGTACTCTGGTACAAAAAACAGTACTTTGTGCCGAAAAGTACATTTAGAGTACTTTTGGTACAAAAAAGTCCCTGGTACAAAAAAAATACTGTGTCAAAAAGTACGTTACAAGTACTTTTGGTACAAAAAAGTCCCTTTGACAAAAAAGTACTTTATGCTGAAAAGTACATTAAAAGTACTTTTGTGTACAAAAAAAGTCCCTGGTACAAAAAAAAAGTACTTTGTGCCGAAAAGTACATTAAAAGTACTTTTTGGTATAAAATAGTACTCTGGTACAAAAAAAAAGTACTTTGTGCCAAAAAGTACATTAAAAAATCTTATGGTACAAAAAAGTACTATGGCTCTTAGCTCGCGAGCCGAGAGCTCGTTTAAAATTTGTGGCACCTAGCTCGCGAGCTAAGAGCCAATTTTCAGGAAAAGAGCGGATCGCGAGCGAGCCAATACGAACCCCGATTACATCACAATAGCAAGCATTTCACATCCTTCTATATTTACTATGTTTAACTAGTAACCCGAGGCCATTTTTTATGAATTGTCCCATATGCACTTGAAAATCAACTTTCATTATCACTGTCACATTTTATTCGAGCTGAGTGATTTCAATCTGTCACATGATGAACAATACGACAGCGACAACAACAACAACCAAATCAGCTCCTGAAGCAGCAACAGAAACACAACAAATTAACATTAGTGTGCTGTAGCTGCTGCTGTTGTTGTTGTTTTTGTTGAGCTCACGTCGACTGTGTGGAAGTACTTGAGCATAACCGTAACCGTATCCGTATTATTTGCTTGATTCCACCCTCGAGAGCTTTTGCCTTCCTTTGTGTGTTATTGTTATTTGTTTTTTTTGCGAATTAAAGTCCATATGGCAGAATTATAGGACTATAAATATATGCAAAACTTCTTCTTTTTGAGGCTACTTTCACGTGCAGTTCCCAGAATTGAGTCCCAAATCAATGAGCTAAAAAATTTTGTACTATGTTACTAAATACTTTTAAAAACTTTTATATACTGAATCATATCTACACTACGTTGAAATATATCCTAGGCAAATCCTGTACGAATTATTACTTGTATAATAATATAATAATGGTAAATAGCAACTCCCAACGTCAGTCGTTCTCATATTTAGTATGCACGCTAGTTCCTAGGCTACGACATCGACTGACTACAACCACCACCCTTACCTCACTGCCCAGCTATAAACACTATCCGAACACAAACTGGTGTTACTAGTGCTCGTAAAGTCATTTTGTGAAAACTTATCAGATGGTGTCATCGTAAGGTCATCCTTGCACGCAACACTTCAAAATAATGATAAGGACGAAACATGACCAGCACCAAAAAGTCAAATTATTGAACATGACTGCTGCAATACACTATGCTGTTGTTGCCGTTGCTTGCTGCCCTGTTGACTGCTGACTACACTCGTGTGTCCACGGCGAAATGAAAACACTCACCCACCCACCCACCACCCATCCACCTATAGCCTCATGCAATAATTAATACGGACATAACACGTGAGTGAATAAAAAAAAAACGCAAAAAAGACAAACGCATACACATTGGAACAAACACATGTAGGCGAAACGTGGAAAGTTCAATTGACTTCCGTTTCACTTTAGCACAAATATTGTACGAGTATCCTGTTGTGGCGTGCGAACACTAAATGTTGTTGCATAAAACGCGACAGCAACGGGAAACGGAATTGGCATTCGTGTATGAAGCATATGACCCGAGAGCCGGTCATCCGTATGGTAGGTTATCTATTTTGGCTCATCTGCATGAAGTCTCGGCGTTGGTTTCTTCGGTTGTTGGTCATTTTTATTGCCTCCTGGGAGAACGTAAGGAAAGGCGCGGCGCGTATACGTTACCAATTGTGGCATGTTAATGTCTATGCGTCACGTAACGCACTGTAGCTGTAGCTGTGTGTATCATCTAAAGGATTTAGGTTAAAAATTACGAAAAAAATATTTACCAATATTGTAAGGATATGTAAAATGTATACAAAAGAATGAACAGTACCAGTAAAGAGGGTGTTAAAGGTGCTTTTCTTAGGAAAATTTTGTTCATCTTAGAATTAAACCTCCGCTATAAAAAGAGGCTAAAAGTGTGTATAATAAATTTCAGCTTGATAGCCATTAAACTAAGGCTGTTATCGCAGGGACAGACTGACACTCTCATAAAAAGGAGTTGGTATGTGAGATTGTAGTAGTTTTTGTTTGATCTTGCTCATCTTAGAACTTAATCTCCGCTTGAGAAGTAGAATCATATATAGTAAAGTTCAGATTGATGACTTCTTAACTGCGGCTGTGATAGTTTGAACAGACAGTCGGACAACACCCCAAAAAGGGGGGTATTTGTATGATAGGTGGGAGTGCATTTTATCTGATCTTGCTCATCTTAGAATTCTACCTCCGCATGAAGGATGATGTAATCGATGGGGCAGATAGACGGACAGACACACCCAAAATGGGGGAATTTGTATGATAGGTGTAAGTAGCTTTTGTCCGATATTGGTCATGGTTAGGTTAGATTAATTCGGCAGCTACGTTCAACACAGATCAAATGGGTCCTAGTATCAGTCCCGTTGTAAAACCAAATTTTCATATGCTGTTCGGTCACTATCAAACCATTTCGTTGCTCTGATAAAGGCATGAATGTTCCGCAAATCGCCTACTGATACACATATATTGTTCAGAAGTGTCAGATGACCAAGTTGTTCATATTTAAGGTCACCTAAAGCGGGGCAGTGAAATAGAAGATGCTCCGTGGTATCCATTTCTACCTCAGCTTCTACAAAAATCGTTGAAGGGTAGTTTCAACCTCTTAGCGTGTTTACCAACCGGCCAGTGACCGCTTATTACAGCTATGATGTTCCTCAGTTGGATTCTGGAGAGGACACAAATCGTGTCCTCTGTATATCCATTGTAGGTCAAATTTGTTTGGTCTCCGTGAAAGTGGGTTCTCTCACCCTTCTCTCCTTAGCAATGAGGTTTAGTTTCCCCGCAGTTTGCTGTTTCCCAATTGTTAAAGGGATCCCAATGAGACCGTAAACCTCTCCCGAGTTTACGGTTGTGGCCGCCCTTGCCAATGTATCGGCTCTTTAGTAACCATATAAGTCCCCATGTCCTGGAACCCATGTAAGGGTAACCGTCCAATGTCTCACTATCTCCTCAAGAGACGACCGGCATTCTCGAACATTTCTCGAATTGGTGTACACGATCTCCAGAGATATCCCACACTACTGAATTTTCTCTACGGCTATTGTAATGGCCGCTATTTCAGCCTGAACTATGCTACAGTGATCCGTTAGTCTGATTGATAGTTGCAAATTCAACTCCTCCGAAAAGATTCCACTGGCTGCTCTTTCCTTTTATTTCGAACAGTCCGTGAATATTAGGATGACTTCCTCCTCAAAGTTTAGGGCATTACATTATCATCATAGTAAAACCTATCCCGGATGTTCCTTATAAAACCCGGATCGAATACAGGTTCCGGTATTGTGTAATCCGTGTGCCAGCTCAGATTGATTAGGTCCAGAATTGGGAATTATATTGCTCATATTGGAAGTTAATCTCTCCTTAAAGGATATAAACCTGCTTATCATATTTCAGCTCAATATTTAATAAACTAAAGCTGTAATCGATGGGGGAAGATAGACGTTCACCCCAAAAAAGATGAATTTTGTATGAAAGGTGGAAGTCGTTCTGATCCGTTCATGCTCATCTAAGAAAGTAACCTCCGTCACCTTAGAGGATAAAAGCTTGAATATTAAATTTCAGCTCTATAGCCCCTTTAGTAACTTCTTTGTACCAAATAGTTATTTTATTGCTCCAAAAAGAACTTTAATATACCAAAAGGTACATTGATTCCAATGTACTAAAAAATACATATCGATGGCCTAATATGAAAAGGTCGTATATTGACCTTTTTTGCGAAATCGAGCTTTCTGCATATTAGTGCATATATGTTGTAATCAAAAAGAGCCTTTAATTGTACCAAAAAGGACTACTTTTGCACCAACAATTCATTCTATTGTTCTAGAAAGTAATTTTCACCAAAAAATACTTTTATTGTACCAAATAGTGTTTTTTCCCCAAATAGTATTTATTTTTTTACAAAATTGTACTTTCTAATTATTATTAACATATCTTTAAGTACAAAATTTGTATTATTTACCTAAGCCCCAAAAAGTACTTTCCTTGTACCAGAGGTTCTTTTATTGTACCAAAACATACTTTTGTTAAAACAAAATGTACCTTTCATTATATCAAAAAATACTTTTATTGAACCAAAAAGTACATAGTTTATAGCTAAAAGTACTTTTATTGTACAAAAAATTACCTTTATTAAAAAAAGTCTTCTTCTTATTTAGCAGCAGCAGAAATTCATTCATCAGTAGCCCGCACGTAAAGAAGAATTTCAAAAGCTTCGATCTTTTGCGCTCCGATCGTCACAGCAAGTTCATATACAAGCTCTGTCACCTGGTCCATCCCACGAAGTTTTGGTCGTTCCCTTCTGAGCCGCGCATTGAGTTTATTGACGAAGACTTTCTGAGCTAAAGCATTTTCATCCATTCCTACAACGTGTCCCAACCAGCACATTCTGTCTATCTAAACGCGCTTGACTACGTCGATGTCGTTATACAGCTCATTGTTCATTTGAATTTTTCAAGGTAGACAAAATTATTTACCACCTTAAAGTTATAGTTGTCAACGTTCAGTCAGCGTCCCAAACGAGTAGACTCTTTGTTCGTTGAAACACATTAGTTAGTTTTTTCCTCATTTTTTTACCAGACTCACTTCTGTCGACTATTTCTCAATAATAGAAAAAGCCGCAGTAACATTCCACAACCCACTGCCAATAATATCTATGACAGCGGCATACACAAGCAGCATGTGACTTTTGTTAAAGATGGTCCCAGACCTGTTTACTAAGGCCTTCCGTATGATCATTCCCATTATGATGTTACAGAGATCGCATAACAGGCTATCGACTTGGCTAAAGCCTTGTGTCGGTCAGTGCCATCCCTCAAAATCGTATAAGCTTCGAGGACATACCAAACTCAGCCATAGCATCTAACAATTTATGTATTATTGGACTGTCGAATGCAGCTTTGTAGTCGATGAACAGGTGTCGATTTGCAGTTCTTGGGTCTTCTCCAATATTTGTCGTAGTGTAAATATCTGGTCGGTGGTGGATTTACCAGTTCTAAAGCCACATTGATAAGATCTAATTACTTACTTAATTTCCCTTTACACCCCATGAATGAGGTATGGGATAGCTTCTCGCTTTGTTGTGAACTAACACGCTTTATGTTTTTAGATTTACAACTAACGGCACCTACTTGTTTATCGACAAACGCGAACGTCACTGTTTGATAAGCTTTTACTAGACATGCTGATTGACTCGACACTTATACTGAGGCCGGTCCCAAGGTCCGATTAGGTTCGCTAAAATCGGCTTAAGTCTTTCACATAACACACTAGACAGGTTCTTGTATGCGTTGGGTAAAAGGCTGATCCCGTGATAGTTGGTGCACTCACTTGGATCGCCTTTTTTAAACACAGGACATGGAACACTAAGATTCCAATCATCGTGCATGCATTCCTTGAGCCAAGTCGTGTTTATAAGCTGGTGCATGCATACTTTAAAAAGCTCTGCCGGTAGTCCATCGTCTGACGCATGATCTCGTTTTGGTGGTCAATCTACTCCGTCGTCTATGATTGGTGTGATTTCATCACTTATGCTGCCTTCGGGAAGAGATCGAGATCGAAAGTGATCCCTCCATATTTGCATCACACTCTGAGAGTCAGTGATCAGATTTCCGTGTCTGTCCTTACAGGTGAAAGTCTCTGTTCCAAAACCTTTGCTTTTAACCCTTTGGTAGAATTTTTTCGTTATCCTGGCTCACTCTTTTCTTCCACAGATGCGTTTTATCTCCCTCCTCTTCTCATTATAAGGCTCCGTAAACACACACGTCGCTATTGGCTGCAGTTTTGCCCCGTATGCAGCATCCTTTTTTTCATACATTGAACAACATTCCTCATCGTGCCAGGGCTTGTCTGAGCGTGGTTTTTCATAATCCAGTACTGTGGTCACAGAATATTTTGCCATCTTGTGTCGGGAACATCAGAATTAGAAGGGGTTTGTTTGAAGTAATTGTGAAATTTGGTTAGAGTAGGCATTGACTATCTCGTTGGTATGCAACTTTGTGATGTCTAGCTTCCTTTGCGTTTGGTTACAAGAGTTTTTAGCACTACTTAATCGCATGCGTATCTTGGCTGCAATTTGGTGGTGACCCGAGGCAATGATTGCGTCACATGCACATCCATAACGTTTGAGGCCAGCCTTCCATCGATTACCACGTGATCAATGTGGTTTCTTTGATTTTCCTCAGGGGATATCAAAGTTGTATATATAGTTGTTGATTTTTTTATGCTGGAATTTGGTTTTACTCACTACCATGTTTCTTGCCTACGCAAAGCTAAGCAGTCTGAATCCGTGATTTAGCGTGTTGTGTGGACTTAATTTTCCTACTGCTAAAACTAAAGCAACTTCCCTTCGTAAGTGAGTATCAAATTCTTCCTGAACAATTTACATGTCTAGGATATATAATAGGCTTGGGTGACTGACTAATCACTTCTCAGAACAAACGGCTAAAGCTAGAACCATGAAATTTGGAATGTAGATTTCTTTTGTGACGTAGGCGCGCACTAAGAAGGTATTTTTGGAAATTCGGACTGCAAGCGTGGTACCGCCCCATACAGCTCGAATTTTTAAATGGCTGTGTCTATTAAACCATGATAGGTACGAAGTCAAAATTTGGTACGTATATCGGCCGTATAAGAAACAATATTTTGTTTGCGGAAAGTGGCGATGCCACTCGCCTTTTTAGATAATCGTAACCTAATAAATAAACCGATAGGAATTATATTTTCTATTTACAGGGCCTCTATCATAGGTTACATGAAAATATAGTCAGACGATGGGGAGTGGCACCCCCACACATACCGAAATTTCAATCTGTAATATCTTACGAGTCATGAGAGGTATAAAGACGACGAAAGGAATAAAAATTGTATTGTCGCCCAGACCAAACGTCTAAGTATTTAACCGTGATAATTTATTTGAGCTTGCTTCCTATAGAATTAGATCGAAATACAAAATGTATATAGAATTGCTGTCTATAGAATTAGAACATTCAGGGATAAAACTTATGCCAGCAGTCAGACCAAACGGCTAAAACTATAACTCTACAAGTTCATTTAAGTCCTGCTATACGAATGTATCTTTTGAAAATCGTTCTTTTAGGAACAAAAAGGAACTAAGACGGTAGAATCACTCTGACCAATGGGATAAAGCTACAATCACATAAATGGGGTGTTCGTCGTCTTATAAAGCATTTGAATTTAATCTGTATACGTTAAATTCTTAAGAAGATTCACTGTAAGTACGGGTGAAGCATCACGAGCCGGGAAATCTAGTGATAGATATTTTATTTAAGGAGAGCGGCTTATGACGCCACCTCGCCTAATTCTAGTTTCTTGGGTTCTTGGGGGTGTGAAAGCACGTAAGAGGGCCTTTGCACAGTGGTCCGTTTGTCTGATCTTGCGTAACGAAATTAATAGCATAAAAAATAATAAAATTTTTGTCAAAAGGAAAATTTTTCTAGAATAATATAACACTAAGGAACCAAATGAAAAAAAAACACCAAAAATTTTTTTTTTAATTTTGAAATTTTTTATTAAAATTTTGTTTTTATTTATTTTTTTGAAAAAATTTTATTTTAAATTTGTTTTTAATATTAGACGTATTAAATTATTTTATTAAATTATTTCGTGTCAATACTCTGACTCGGACAACCTTACTAAAAAAAAGGTTGCAATTGCAGACCAACATGATGCATAAAAATTGCAACATAGTGAGCAAAAGCAATTGAAAGCACCAAATGTTAGGCAGCCGAAATATATTAACATAAAAGAACAGTCTCTTTACCGGCCGATACCGGCTAACTAAGTTATACTCTACAGAAGTTAAAATTCGGCCACAAAAAGGGTTAAACTAAAGTGTTAATTTCTACCACAATTTTCTAGCACCTCATATATTGCACAGATCACGATACACTTAAAAAAATCCAAAAAATGTTTAGCAATATGAGTGTTTTCAAATTTTCTGCACATTCTGCACACTTGTAAAAAAGCGCTAAAACGTTTTTGTTGCAGCTGTTTTGACATTTGTTGTGTTTGAAAGCGACAGTTAATTAATTATAGCAAATTTGAAAGTAATAGATTTGCTAAATGAACAGTTAGTTATCGTCGGGAAATCAAATTTTGGTAGATTTTGAATATCAAAAATTTTAATTTCGTTACGCTACATCAGGGAAACGGACCACTGTGCTTTGTTTTGAATGACTTTGCATCAGCGGCAGAACGCCTTTTAGGTTGCCCAACATTCGCCTTCTCACATTTGCCACCCTGGCAACAAGTGATCTGTCGGTCGTGGTTGTTGACCTCCAAAGAGAGATTCTGGGTATTCCCAAATAAATATAATAACGATCAGAAAACTTAAATTAAAGAATTCATCATCATTCGATAATTCAGACATAAATATCATGTCAAAATGCATCTAGCACTTCAACAAACTAGACTAGACTACTAGACTTGACTGCTGCAAAGGTGCTGTCGGCAATATCGAGGGGCCGGTGATGTTTATGACTGAGTTAGGGATCTATACCTCGTCCCCCCATGATAGACGCGTGTTTTAAACTTCATGCCACTTCCAAAGTCGTCTTCGACCTCAACCGTTTACATATGAATAGCATTAAAATCAACTTGACCGGCTTATTTAACACAAGCTTTCCAAAATCAATTTCTACTTCAAACATTCACACAATCTAACTGACACATTATACCAAAAACACTTAAGCTCACATATAAAACATCTTTATTTGATTTGTGATTACATTGTTACCCTACAGAAAAATCAGGACATGCTTGAGTGACGGCTAAAAACCGTTAGTAAGCAAGTCCGCTTTAGACTCGCATAGCTGATATCAACATAGTCATTATCAAATCCAAAGTCATCGTCGTTGCCATAATTGTCACAGGAAGTCAAAAGAAAATAAGGTGAAAAATAAACAAAAGAAATTGATTTCGTTCAGTTTTTGTTCAAACATTTACAACGTTTCAATATTTTAGACTATACGGCCTCCAGTGGCTTAGGAAAATATAAACGAACGCCGTTGCATTTTGTTGCTGTGTTTTTTTTTTTTGGAATATGAAAAGGAAACAAATAAAAGCACAACGCCAAAAGCGGAAACCGGAAAAAGGTGTGAAGTAATAACAAAGTTTGCTTTAAAATGAAAAAGAGCGACCCAAACCAAAGCCCTGCCTTTTTTAAGGTGGTAGTGTAACAAAATGAAAACACGGCCAATAGTCCTAACATGTTAATATGGCTCTATACCACAACAAAAAAAGTCCTTTAGGCACAAGGGTCCTTTTTGGTCGGGTGTTGAATAAAACTGATTTCTTCTCATTCATCCGGTGTGCGACGATACAAACAATATAGAGAAAACCCTTTTTTTTGTTGTATGTTAGTTGCTGGGCCTAATTATTTTGACTAATGTTGTGTGATGAGTGTAATTAACTTTTGTATGAATACACCGGCTTTTTGTTGTTGTTGTTCTTGTTGGAAATTAATTTAAACCAACACTTTGTCGTACCCCCGTATTATGGGGTTGTTATTAATGGCCACCGAACCAATCATATACATGGCATGAACGTTGTATTTGTCGTGGCAGAGAATATGCCTTCTATTATGTTTATGTTTATTTTTTATTAAAAAACTTCACTGCTATTATTTGACATCGTCGCATCGCGTCTTTTGTCGTCCTTTTTGTAAGTCATTTTGTCAATGGGTTCATTGCACGCAATTCAACATTTTGTTTTATTCACTTTACATTATTCACTTTACCTCATGTCCTCCTTGTATTGTGGCGTATGTCCTTCAATGCGTCGCATAATTATATGTTACGGCGTACGAGCATTCAGTGCCTCGTTCGTAGGAAGGATGGAAGGATATACAAGTGCGACTAACAACAATTGATAATAAACGAGGGAGGATTTGTAGGGCAAGGATAACAGGTGATTTGTAATTGGAAAGACATGCATGTGTAGTTCGCATACACTCAAAAAAAAGTGAACTAAATTGAAGTAAAATTGAACTAGAATTGAGTAAAATGAGTCTTCATATGGCGCCAAGTAACACAGTACTCAAATTGAGTTTGCAAATTTCTTTAATATAAGTATAAAATGCGAACTAAAATATAGTATACATTTCTTTGTTTTGGGTACAACACGACTTATTTTTGAACACATTTTGAATCAAAAGTAGTAAGTTGGTATTACAAATAAGTATGCACTAGGAGAAACACGTACT
Organism: Muscina levida; assembly: GCA_964034835.1. Taxonomy (NCBI): domain Eukaryota; kingdom Metazoa; phylum Arthropoda; class Insecta; order Diptera; family Muscidae; genus Muscina; species Muscina levida. The sequence continues at coordinate 127,479,444 of OZ035881.1, forward strand.
AAGTTTAAGGAAATATTTACTAAAATTGAGTAAGAGTGGCCATCAATTCGGAGTCAAGTATTACGGTTACTCAGATTGAATTCATTTCATACTTGATTTCAGTAAAGTTGTTACTACATTCAAATACATTTGGAATAAAGACAAGTAAAAGTTACTGAATCTTAGTCGACATATACTATAAGCAAGTATTATGTGTCAATAATCAAGTATGCACTTACTCATTCGTAGTTTTTTTTGATACGATTTGAGTGCAAAATTTCTAAAATAAGGAGAAATGATGTTTCAATGAGTATGCACTTCTTACATTTTACTACCGATATTCAGAAAATTTCCTAAAGTCAACCACAAATTGACTTGAAATAAGTACACGCGGCAATCATGGAAGTTTGCATCGTATTCAAAAAAAGAAAAATGTGACTTACTACAAAGCAAATTTTCTAAATTGAAGACCGCATTTTCTCCGTATTAATGCAAATTAAACTACATTTAAGTACGAGACATGTTAATGCGTGTTGGAATTTAGTATAGTTGAACCTAATTGAAATCACAAACGAAGTAAAAACAAGTATGCTCTCCTAGAATTAGCGAGAATTTACTTAAATGTACAACTAATCAGATCTGAAATTGAGTCAGATTGTACTCAAATTGAGTTAACTTGTAGCCAATATGAACATAAATGTCTTACACTATAAGACTGAATGTACTATATTTGAGTTTAGTGTCAACTTGGCTCAAGTTTATCTATCCTATTGTGGAATATATATGTACTATATTTAAGTTCGTCCAGACTTGCTTGTATGCTTTTTACCCTTAATTGAAGTCACAAAGAATTAAAACAAGTATGCTTTCTTGAAATTAACGAGAATATACTTAAATGTACAACCAAACGGACGGAAAATTGGATTTATTGTACTAAAATTAAGTTTAATCATGGTTAATGTAATATTTGCATTTCCCCCAACTAGCTTTAATTTTTTTTAATAATTACGTTATATAAGCTTATAAATAATTTAAAAGAAAGTCAAAATAAAAAACTTTTATTTTATTATTATTAATAAATTGTTTTTGCAATTGACTGATATTGCAGAAATACCGTGGTCATGTCTGATGCTAGAACACGCATGCGTTCAAGTAGTTATTCATTTTAAAATACAATTATTTTACATAACTAATACATACCACTTCCAACTGCAGATATACAAATGTCAGCAAATTGTACGTCATCGCTGCAAAAAACGACTTCGCTGCCTTCAAATTTTAGGGAAAGGAATTAAAGTTAATGTTTGGCCAACATGCTCAAAAAGTTGAGGAAGGATTGGGGTTTATAATATTAATTATATATTCGAATATTATATTATATTATTCGAATTTGTCATTAATTTGCGCAAATACTTGTTTATTAGATAAAATTATTTTAAAAGAATACTACAAATCAAATTCCATTACCAAATATAAAATAATATGCCGCGTGGAGGTTTTTATTCAAATGAAAATCTTTAACTCAATTATTGAATTGTGTTTTTCTCTAAATCAAATTTGGCGAACGGCAAAGTTGACTTTAAAATACAAATTTTTAAGTCAAAAGAAAATTTAGAAGCAAGTTGTCTACAAAATGTTCACATGAACTATTTTACGTATGGTTACATATATTTAATATTTGACTTGATATATAATAAAGGTATTGATCTAAACAATTAGAACCTGCTCTTTAGGATTCCCCGCGGCATAATAAACTGCGTCAAAGTCTCATCATTGTCAGTTATATTGCAAACGGTTATTTGTTTACATGAGTAAACTGCTTCAAGCATAATAGAGGAGGTCTCAAATCATACGTAGCCGTGACACAGACGAGCCTCCCCGCCACACGCTAGAAGTCTAACTATCTGACAGCAAACTGAACTATTAAAATAATTTGCAGTATTATTACGCGAAAGCCAAGAATAAAAATTATCTAGATCATGCCAATAATAAATATCTGTCTAACATTACATTATATGAACTAACGAAGATAAAATAAAATTTTTATAGTCTAAGAGGTTTAAAATGAAATAACTAATAGTATTTCAATTGATATTTGATCCCAAATTCAAAAATGTTTTTTAATATTTTTTTTTCGAGTACAACATATCCCATACTAAAATCAAACAGTTAAAGAAAATATTTTGTTGTGGTGTTGTTGTTAATTTCGAATTTGGATTTGAAGATTGCGTTCGAAAAACATTAATAACTTAACCATTTGTTCACCAATTTTTACAAACAAATATGTGTTTTACTAAATGCACTTTCTGAATAATACAACAAACATAAGGGTAATGTAACAAATTAGTGGCTAAAAACTTCTTCAAACTTCAAAAATAGTGAACAAAATCAAAAAAGTTTAAATTTGGGGGGCAAAATCAGACAAATGTGGCAAGTTATCTATAGTAAAATATATATATTTATATATCGTTGGAAAGGTCTCAGATTTAAATAAATTCAAAATTGGTTTAGAACTAACTGAGTTATTAGCTCAAAAGTGATGAAAGGCCCGATATTAGACTTAACAAGATTCTTTGGTTAACAATAATCATGATGTATTTTATTTTCTATTTTTTTTTAAACAAATTTGATTAACTGCAAAGTTGACTTTAGAATAACAATTTGTAAGTTATATGAAAATGTATAAGCCAGTTGTCTACAAAATGTCCAGATGAACTATTTTCCGTATGGTTACATAGATTTAATATTTGACTTGATATATAATAATGGTATTGATCTAAACAATTAGAACCTGCTCTTTAGGTTTCCCCGCGGCATAATAAACTGCGCCAAAGTCTCATCATTGTCAGTTATATTGCAAACGGTTATTTGTTTACATGAGTAAACTGCTTCAAGCATAATAGAGGAGGTCTTAAATCATACGTAGCCGTGACACAGACGAGCCTCCCCTCCACACGCCAGAAGTCTAACTATCTGACAGCAAACTGAACCATTAAAATAATTTGCAGTATTATTACGCGAAAGCCAAGAATAAAAATTATCTAGATCATGCCAATAATAAATATCTGTCTAACATTACAATATATGAACTAACGAAGATAAAATAAAATTTTTATAGTCTAAGAGGTTTGAAATGAAATAACTAATAGTATTTTAATTAATATTTGATCACAAATTCAAAAATGTTTTTTAAAATTGACTTCAGAATAACAATTTGTAAGTTATATGAAAATGTATAAGCCAGTTGTCTACAAAATGTCCAGATGAACTATTTTCCGTATGGTTACATAGATTTAATATTTGACTTGATATTTAATAATGGTATTAATCTAAACAATTAGAACCTGCTCTTTAGGTTTCCCCGCGGCATAATAAACTGCGTCAAAGTCTCATCATTGTCAGTTATATTGCAAACGGTTATTTATTAACATGAGTAAACTGCTTCAAGCATAATAGAGGAGGTCTCAAATTATACGTAGCCGTGACACAGACGAGCCTCCCCGCCACACGCTAGAAGTCTAACTATCTGACAGCAAACTGAACCATTAAAAAATTTGCAGTATTATTACGCGAAAGCCAAGAATTAAAACTATTTAGATCACGCCAATAATAAATATCTGTCTAACATTCCAGCATATGAATTAACGAAGATAAATCAAGTTTTAATAGTCCAAGGGGGTTTGAAATGTTTAGAAAACGAAAATAAAATCTATTCAGTTTAACAAATTGTATTTCAATTGATATTAGATCTAAAATTCAAAAATAATTTTGAATTCATGTTATACGTTTATTTGGAATTTGATTTGTGATTGAATTTAGAAAGAATAAACTCCTATTTGTGATTAGTAATTGGATTAGAATTTGTTATATCGAAATGAATTTAAATATTCAAATTGCACTCTTGAAATTCAAGAATAAATTCAAATTTGTAATTATAATTATAAAAGTATAAGTAAACAGAAATTAATAATCAAAAGTGAATTCACTAATTAGTTGTAATTTAAATTTGAAATTCAGCAATAACCTTTAATTAAAATTAGAATTTGTAATTTGATAATTTGAAAATTGAATTCTGTAATTGTATTAAGAATGAATGAAATCATAATAGCAATATAATTCAGAATAAGTATTTTATTTAAAATTTTATATTCTGATTTCGAATTGTCATTCATTCTGCAATTTTAAATTTCAAAACTTAATTTTATATTTAAATTTATTTTTAAATTTTAACTCAGATACTGACTGCATATTTCAAATGATAATTAGAAATTGCATATTTTTATTTAAATTCCAATTACAAATTGGAATTACATTATTCTAAAATTTAAAATCTTAATTTAAATGACACCTCTAAATTTTAATTTGAAATTTGCACTCTAATACCCATTTAAATTCCATTACAATTTGGAATTCATTTAATTAATTAATTAATTTTTGAATACCAAATGCAAATTACAAATTTAAATTCAATATTCAATAACAAATTATAAACTGTTCTACACTTTTAGTTTATAATTTTTTGTAAAATACATTTGTAATTTTTGAAATTTGAATTTAAATTATTATTAGTATTAAAAATTGGAGTTTGGTATTCAGAAATTTATTCAAATTTGCAATTGACACTTGTGGAAAGAATTCCAAATTAAAGGAACTTTTATATTTAAAAACGAATTCAAATGATAATAATGAATTTGAATTCATTTTTCCACACTAAATTCCAATTACTAATTGCAAGTCAATTTGGATTTTGCTATACAATTTGTAACATAAATTTTTGCACACACACAAAAAAATTCTTTAAAAACAAGCGCCATACAATTTGAATTTCTTTAGTAGCATTAATTGTAAATTTGAACTCATTACATATTATTAAATTTGCAATTGGAGCTTCTAATGAAATTGCTTGTTATTTTCGCCGGTCACACACACACAACACCAATGAACGAATACACAATTGTACTTACCCATTTTTTCCTATTGAAAACACCACGGTTGAGAACACCACCGCAAAGACTTTTTCGCCAACAATCTTCTTAAATTATTCACATCTAAAATTGATAATTAAGGTTCTTATTATCACTTACCTTTTACAAAGTCTCCGAAAAACACTTTTTCACTATTTAATTTCTTTTACACTAGCATGACACTCCAAATAAACACTTTACTCCTAAACCTCTTCAACAAAACTGTTCTAAACGCAACAAATACCAGCTTGTATGCGCACAAACACTTATACACACACACACACAAATCACATAGTTCGATCGCTGTCGAATGTTTGTCTCTTTTTGTTTCACAGTTGTTGAATGCTGCACATTATGGATTCATAGAGTTTATCTCTTTCACTCACATTTTGTGTGTACTTATGAGAACACAGAGCTGTATTTCTGGGAATGAACTAAATTTGAGTACACAGTGAACTAAAATTAATTACAAATGTATTCAACTTTAGTTTGACGCTTCTCATATTTACAACTATATCCCTCAACTTGAATACCCTTTTTGACAACAAATTTGGCACATAGCTAAAGACTTTTTTACTTAAAATAAGTATTTTTTTTACAATTGTTTATTCAAAATGAACTCAAGTTTAGTTTAATGTCTTATTTTTAAGTAAATGTTTACCTAATTTGAGTACGCATGCTTACTATATTTGATTATTTTTCGAACTACCATTGAGTAATATTCTCTTTTAATATAAGTTGAGCATACTACAATTAAGTTTTTCGTCCCCAAATTCTAGTTTATTTTGAATAAAAATTTCTGTTACAAATGTATTATTTTTACGTAGTTTGCTTGTCCATTTTAAGTCTACAATATCCTATATCTTATTATTTGCAACCTAAAATTGAGAAAATCGTACTCAATTTAAGTACGATATTCCTGAAGAAAATCTTCCTTTATTTAAGTACACCGTAACTCAAAATTACTACATCTATACTTGAAACGATCATACATGTGTACTCTGTTCTACAACTTCTTTGAACTTAATTTTAATATCTGGAGTAAATTGAAGTACAATGCGAACTAAACTTACATTCTTCCATACAATTTTGTTTTCAACACTTTGCAAACTTAAATATTTTCATGCCATACTTCAAACGAATAATATTTTCCTTAAGGCGAGTAAAATTTTACTCATATTGAAGAATACAATTTGAGTAAAATTTCGTACTTATATGAAGTATGCACTTTTTCAACGCATACTCAAATCCAGTACAACATATTCGAATTGAGTATAATTTATTCATTTTAAGTACAAATTTACTAGTTTTGAGTAAATTTTGCAAACTCAAATCTAGTATGTTTTGTACTCAAATTTAGTACGGACTTTTTTCTGAGTGTAGAATGGGTATACAGATTTGAAGTAAAAACTGTACAGACATTTTTAGTCGATTGCAGCTTAATGAGGAAATGGAAGGTCCTATGAAACAGGAGCAACTCAACCTGTTGACAATATTAGGTAAAGCTAGTCTAAAGAGTGATGATTTCTCATAACACAGTACAACATTTTTCAGCTCATTGACTTGGGACTCAATTCAGAGAACTGCACTTGAAAGTAGCCCCAAAGTTACATGCCATGATAATTTCAAATAGATTTGAAGTTAGTAAGTATCGTATAGGGGAATTTGTCCCCTTGGGGCTACTTTCACGTGCAGTTCTCAGAATTGAGTTCCAAAATCATGTGTTGTACAGTGTAAATGAATGCTTATGAAGTTCCAGACTCGTTAGCTTCCTGTCGGCAAGAAACGTGGCAGTGAGTGGAACCAGATTCCCGCATAAAGATATCCACAAGGTAACCTGGAGATCATCTGACCAAAAGACAAGAAACCAGATTGATCAGGTGGTAATTGACTCGGATCACCACCTAATTGTAGCCAAGGTACGCACGCGATTAAGCAGTGCTAAAAATGCTCATTACCAAACGCAGGAGAAGCTAGACAACAAAAAGCTGCATACCACCGAGATAGCTAATGCTCCCTTTAACCAACTCCCTCAATTACTTCGAACCAACCTCCCTAAATCTCATGTTCTCGATACCCAGATGCAGCATATCGCGAATTCTATGATCACTGGCTCAACGACAGTACTGGGTTAAGAAAAACCAATCTCTGGCAAGCCCTAGGACGATGATGAATATCGCGAAATGTCTTAGGAAAAGGATGCTGCATACAAGGCAAAACTGCAGCCAATGGCAACGCGTGCTGGGACGGAGCTATATAATGAGAAGAGCAGAGAGATGACACGCCTCTTCAGACGGAAAAAGCGTCTATGGAAGAAAAGAGAGAGCCAGGATGTCGAAAACTACAGGGATATGCCCGAAAGTTCCACGAAATGGAGAAGAAAGTCTCATGGGACCGGCCGTGGCATAGTAGTTAGAACACGCGACTTCCATGCGGGAGATCATAGGTTCAATTCATAATTCCAGTAATCTTAAAAAAACATTCTCTCATTGTCGGCTCCACTCGAATGTTGTCGACAGCAACTTCGCAGTATTAGTGTCGAGTCAATCGACATATCTAGTAAGAGCTTCTCAAACAGTGACGTTCGCATTCGTCGATAAGTAGGTGCCGTTAGTTGTGAATCTAAAAATAGAAAGCGTGTTAATCCCATACCTCGTACCTCATTCATGGGGTGAAAAGGGAAACTAAGTAAGTAACAAAAGCCCCATTCGGGAAAACCGAATTACATATACCCTCACCCTTAGTAAAACATAAAATTTTCTAGTATATTGATATTATTACTCGATTTGTAAAGTGGGCGGGTATCAGAAGGGGCGTGGATAGACTCCCAGTTTCATCTCCAAACCATTATCCAGATTTAGCTTTACTAAATACAGAATTTGGACACGATCAAGTTGGGTGTATTAATGTTACTACTTCATCTCTAAAGTGGGCGGAATGGTACATTTCAATGGGAGCTATCAGAAGAGGCGTGGCTAGACTTCCAGATTTTTCTCCAAAACTTTATTCTTCTTCACTTTTACTAAATACAGAATTTGATCACGATCGCGTTGGGTTTATTGATATTATTACTCAATTTCTTAAGTAGGCGAATGGTGCATTTGTATGGGGGGATACCAGAAGGGGCGTGGCTAGACTTCCAGTTTTTTCTCAAAACCATTATCCAGACTTAGCTTTACTAAATACAGAATTAGGACACGATCACGTTGGGTGTACTGATATTACTACTACATCTCTAAAGTGGGCGGAATGGTGCATTTGTGAGGGGTAACAAAAGGGGCGTGGCTAGACTTCCAGTTTTTTCTCCAAACCATTATCCAGATTTAGCTTACTAAATACAGAATTTGGACACGATCACGTTGGGTGTATTGATATTACTACTTCATCTCTAAAGTGGGCGGAATGGTACATTTGTATGGGAGGTACCAGAAGGGGCGTGGCTAGACTTCCAATTTGTTCTTTAAAACTCTATCCAGCTTTAGCTTTACTTAATACAGAATTTGGTCACGATCGCGTTGAATCTCTTTATAATATTAAACGATTTCTACAGTGGGCGGTACCTAATAGGTGTTGGTGGTACAAAAAGGGGGGTGGCTAGTCTTCCAGTTTTTTTCTCCAAAACTTTATTCTGCTACACTTTACTAAATACTGAATGTGGGCATGATCACGTTGGGTGTATTGATATTAATACTCGATTTCTAAAGTTGGCGGAATTGTACATTTGTATGGGAGATACCACAAGGGGCGTCGCCATGTAGCCCATTTTCAATACCGTAAGTAGTTTTGGGGAAATATTAACATGTATAAAGTTTCAAAACATTTGCTTTCGTCTTTCGAAAGTTATCGTGTTTACCAACCGGACAGCCAGACAGACAGACGGATATGGCTCAAACGGTTTAAAAAGACAGGAATCGAATTTGGTTCTAAGAATCTTAGGCTCGGAAGTGATTTATTCTATGTGTTACAATTTAGGGTCGTATTAAATGATACATACCCTCCTACCCGTAGGTTGAGGGTATAAAAGTAAAGATTTTGCAACAGGGATCACGACCTGTAAGGACAGAGACGGAAATCTTCTCACGGACACTCAGAATGTGCTGCAAATATGGAGGGAAAACTTTCGTTCTCTTCTCGTTCCCGAAGGCAGCATAATTGACGAAATCAGGCCAATCATCGACGATGGAGTAGATCATCCACCACCGACCTAAAACGGGATTAGAAAGGCAATTGCACGGCATAAAAATAATAATACTACGCGAGCCGATGGACTGCTGTCAGAGAGCTTTTTGAAGCCTTTAAAGCGATGAGCTGGCAATATGCATGCATCAGCTCATAAACACGATTTGGCTCAAGGAATGCTTGCCCGATAAGTATTCTATGTCCTCTGCTTAAGAAAGTGAGTACCAACTATCGGGGGATCAGCCTTTTACGCATCGGTTACAAGGTCCCGTCACGTAAGTTATACACAGTACAACACATGATTATGGGACTCAGTTCTGAGAACTGCTCGTAAAAGTAGCCCCAAAAAGTAGAAGTTATGCATCATTCGTTCTGTCAAGCTACATGCCATAATAATTTAATATCGATTTGAAGTTAGTAAGTATCGTATAGGGGAATTTGTCACGTTTTGGGCACTTTTGTTTGACATAACAAAAATACTATTTGGTGGCGTATGATTATCATAAGTAATATTCTACGTAATCATAGCACAGTACAACATTTTTCAGTTAATTGATTGCCAACTCAATTCTGTGAACTGTATGTGAAATTAGACCCAAAAAGAAGAATTTCTGCATCATTCGTTTTGTCTTCTTACCTGCGATTTGAAGTTAGTACTATCGTATAGGGGAATTTATCACGTTTTAGGCCCTGTTGTTTGACATAGCTCGACAACCACTAGCCCAATTTAGTTGAAATAAATTTTAAAAAATTAAGAATTACAATTCCCTTAATCTGTTCATATATTGTTTTCCTATACAAGTAACACTTTCGAAGTTAAAAATGAATGTATGAAGGGAAAAAATTATTTTTTGCCTAAAAATTTAAATTTTTTTTTTTAAAAATACATAAAAAATCCAAAATGGAAAAAAGTTTCAAGTCTAGTTATTTTTTCGCAAAGTCACATAACCTATGAGCTAAATGAGACAAAGATCATAAAAATCGATGCACGCGTTTCGCTTTTATTCGCAATTGAGTAAAGGTATGAATTTCAAAAATCAGTTATAGCCACCACCCTTAAAATAAAAATAAAAATATAAATTAAAAAATTATCATGCAAAAAAAAATTTTATTTATAAAAACTTAATGAAAATAAAATAATATGCAATTAATACGCAATTATAATATGCATAAAAACAAAATTTAGAACATTTTTTCAATTATTGGCAATATCCATCCTTGTAGAAGTTGACGCTTGTGGTTCTGATGATCTTGTTTTCTTCGTAGGTTGTTCATATTCATGGTCTGAGTCTGTATCGTCATCCGAGATACACATACTATTCAAGGGCGTGTTTCTTTCACTGTGTCCACCAATTTCAATGTCTTCATCTTCGGTGCTTTCTTCAAACTGCATAATTGTGGAACTCCACCAACAAACCTCCGCAAGCAATGCATCCAATTTTTTGCTTTTGAACCGCTTTTCAAATGGCATGGTCACCTGGTGGAACCTCTCTCCTTGTTCGTCTGATTCCTGAGGTGATTGTGCCAAAAAAGTATCGAGGTATCTTTTAAAAAACTGGAGAAAAATCACTTTTACTGTTCGCGTTCGTCGGCACTGGCTGAATGCCAAAAATCGATCAATGCACACCTATAAATACTACGTATTTTTGAATATTTTACTGCCAGGTACTTATAAATGGGCGCATATTTTAAGGGCGGCTGGCTATATACCTGATTCAGCACTTGTACGTTTCAAACTGTGCAAAACTTTCCAAATAATGACCACCCTTAAATGTGGGTGCAATTTCTGTAAAAAAATCATATAGGTAGCCACCGGAAAAACCCAAATAATAAAAAGGTCCACTTTTCGTTTAATTGTCCACGTACATTTATTACCGCAATCATAAAAATCAAATAACCTTTTGTTTATTCCTTTTTTTTTAATTCTCAGAATCATGAAAAAGGTGTCAATGTTTTCTCCAAATAATGTTGTGCATATCTCGAGCAAATTTTTGAAATTCATACATTTACTCAATTGCGAATAAAAGCGAAGCGCGTGCATCGATTTTTATGATCTTTGTCTCATTTAGCTCATAGGTTATGTGACTTTGCGAAAAAATAACTAGACTTGAAACTTTTTTCCATTTTGGATTTTTTATGTATTTTTAAAAAAAAAAATTTAAATTTTTAGGCAAAAAATAATTTTTTCCCTTCATACATTCATTTTTAACTTCGAAAGTGTTACTTGTATAGGAAAACAATATATGAACAGATTAAGGGAATTGTAATTCTTAATTTTTTAAAATTTATTTCAACTAAATTGGGCTAGTGGTTGTCGAGCTATGTCAAACAACAGGGCCTAAAACGTGATAAATTCCCCTATACGATAGTACTAACTTCAAATCGATACTAACTTCAAATCGCAGGTAAGAAGACAAAACGAATGATGCAGAAATTCTTCTTTTTGGGTCTAATTTCACATACTGTTCACAGAATTGAGTTGGCAAATCATGTGTTGTACTGTGTAGGTCACGGAGTACAACAGTTTTATTGTATCTGCTACAAAATAAACCCAGTTCAGAGTCATTTGATGAATGGAAAAATGAAACTGTTGCTTATGTAGGGAAACGTTATATGAACAGTTTAAAGAAATTGTAATTCTTAATTTTTTTTAAATTTGTTTCAGCTAAATCGGACTAGTGATTCTCGAGTTATGTCAAACAAAAGAACCTAAAACGTGACAAATCGAAATTAAATTGTAATGGCATGTAACTTGACAAAACGAATGATGCAGAACTTCTACTTTGTGGGGCTACTTTCACGTGCAGTCCTCAGAATTGAGTCCCAAATCAATAAGCTGAAAAATGTTGTATTGTGATATGAAGGACTAAATCCCATCTTAGCGAACCTAATTAGACCTAGAGAAGACGCAAGAAATGCAGATCGATAACTACTATCTGTTTATCGAATTCAAACAGACATTGGTAGATGCTATGTCAGAGTTTGGTATCCCATCGAAGCTGATACGACTTGGCGGGGTGACACTGACTGACACGAAGTCTTTAGTGAAAATTAGCAAAAATCTGACAGAGCAATTTTCTACTGAGAGATTATTTGACAGAGAGATAGTCTGTCTGCGATCTCTTTAAGATTGTAATGATGATGATCATGCGGAAGGCTGCAGTAAACAGAACTGATACCATTTTTAACAAAAGTCCCATGCTGCTGGCATCAAATGTTGTTGACAGCAACTTCGCAGTATTAAGCGTCGATTCAATCGGCGTGTCTAGTAAGAGCTTCTCAAAACAGTGACGTTCGCATTCGTCGATAAACAAGTAGGTGCCGATAGTTGTGAATCTAAAAATAGAAAGCGTGTAAATTCACAACAACGCGAGAAGCTATCCCATACCTCATTCATGGGGTGCAAAGGGAAATTAATTTTTTTTTTTTACATGCTGCTGGCGTATGTCGATAACATATAAAATATTGGCCGTGGATTGCGAAATGTTACTGCGGCCTTTTCGACCATTGAAAAGCACTCGGCGGAAGTGGGTCTGGTGATAACTAGGGACAAAGCTAAGTTATTTGTTTCAACGAACAACGGGTCTAATTTACTGGGACGCTGCGTGAACGTTGATAATATTAACTTTGAAGTGGTAGATGATTGTGTCTACCTTGGCTCAGTCATAAACAAAAGTAATAATGTCAGCCTGGAAATCAAGAGACGAGTATTGATCGAAAACCGCTGCTACTTTGCGCTAAGCTAGCACTTTAGTGATGAAGCCCTCTCGAAGAGCAAGGTTCTAAATGAATCAGACACTGATCCTACCTGTCTTGCTCTACAGCGCAGAATCCTGGGTAATGATACAAGCAGATCAATAAAATACTTCGCAACATAGTTGAACGGCGAGTACCTTCATCGAATGAACCATGAGCTAGCTGTATGAGCTGTACAATGATATCGACGTAATTAAGCGCTTTGAAATAGACCGAATGCGCTGACTTAAACACGTTGTACGAATGTATGAAAATGCTCCATCTCGAAAAGTATTCGGCAATAAACTCAATTCTCTCTGCTTGAGGTGGCGACCAAAACTTCGTTGGTTGGACCAGGTGAAAGATCTATTACTCTGTACAACACATGATTTTGGGACTCAATTCTGAGAAATGCATGTGAAAGTAAACCCCAAAAGAAGAAGTTCTGCATCATTCGTTTTGTCAAGTTACTTGCTACAATAATTTAATATCGATTTGAAGTTAGTAAGTATCGTATAGGGGAATTTGCTGATGGATGAATTTCTGTTGTTGCTGCTTTATAAAAAGAACTAAAATGAAGTTTTTCGAGTCAATGCGCTTGATATGAAATTCTCATTTTGTTATATTATTCTGAAGCAAAAGGCTTAATGAATTTCTCACAAACATTATAACAAGTCTTCTAATGAGAATTCGTGGCTCAATACGAAATTTCTTTACAGACAGCCTGACATTATGCGAAATCGTTCCAATAATATATACAATTCATATCTATTTCCCTCCCTATGCATACCATCCTCGTTTAATGTATTAACATCATCGCACTTACACGTTCATTCATACGAGTATTTTTCGTAATTTCCCAGTAATTCTTTTTGTCATTGGCGATGATGATGACGACGACGACGACGATAACAATGACGCTGACGATTTGACTGGTGGCACATCCGCCAAAGGGGGAAAGTTAGATAGTTTTGTGAAAGGATCTGTTTTTTTTATGTCCGGTGCTTACTTTTCTGTGTCAAATACAAACTTCCTTGTGTGGGAGTTTATGACTTTTGAGTGTGTGTGTGTCAGAATTTTGCAGCGGCATGGGTCACTACTCTTATGGCATGTAACAATGCCGCTGCCAAGTGTTGTTTTTGTAGTCGTTTTTATTTTGTTTTGTCATAATTTTGATTGAGCACACGTCAAAGAGATACGCATGTAATGAATGCATTCTCACTAAATGACTGACTTTAGGACTCGCCACGTCATTAAGTCACATTCGTTCTTCTCTAATATTTGTTTTGTGTCCTACTTAAATGTCAACGTCAGCGGGGAAGGGGTTAGGGAAAGGAAAGGGGTGAATTTGTCGATTAACACACATACATACAACCGCATGAGTTGAGTTAAAAAAAAGTGCACATTAATGGGAATAGTTAAATTTCTTGCTTATTACATAATTTTCGAGAATATCATTATTTCAGACAATTAAAATTTAAGTAATAAAAAAGATATATTGCTAATTTTAAATTATTTTACTAAGACAATGCTTTTTAAAGCATTTTTTTTTGTTATGTTTGATTCCTACGGCTCCAAGTTGGAACAAAGAGCCGTAACAAACATCGGGATCTATGTTGCACCATCTGTTTTATTTCGGTCCCAATCCATCCAGTTTTTTTGTTTTTGGATTCTAGTTACCTATTCCATGTGTTGGCTAATCTCGTCTTCTGCTGCCCTAATGGTTCCAATTAATTGCCAACGTAGAAATATCGTTCTGTTTGTGTCTCATGTCGTGACCAATCCAGAACGATTTCCATTTTGTAATTTCGTTGTTGATTGGTGTTTCGCCAGTTCTTTGTCAGAGGTCTCGATTAGAAACCAAAAATAATTCAATATCTTTCGCAGCCAACGATTACATACAGTTTGCATTGATTGTATTTCACCTACTGTGCAATTCCATGACTCACAGCCGTATAGGAGTGAAGATTTCACATTCGAAGAGAAAAGGCGGATCTTAGTTTTTGGGTTGATTTTGGGAGATTTCCATACTGTTTTCAGTGCTCCAAAAGACTGATTTGCCTCTTTATGCGATTTGCAATATCTTGACGTGAACAACCGGTGGTGGATATAAAGCTCCCCAAACAGCAAAAATACTGAAAATCTTCGAATTCTACTTTGTTGACAACAAGGGTGTAGCCAGGTAGGAGCAGAAGGGGGGGGGGGGCAGCTGCCCCCCTACAGCTTAAAAAATTGATAAAAATCCTAGAAAATATGAAAATTAAAATAAAATGGTACAGAAATTTTACAAAAGGTGAACTGACTAATAAAAACTTTCACCATATGTTCACTCTCAAAAATTGTAGTGGATATTTTTTAAGTCGGCTTCAATGAAATTAACTGATTTTTAAGTAAAAGTACTTATGTATTATTATTGTTCGGCTTGTGTAGTGGTAACTGTTGGCCAGACGTTTACAGTTATGTATCAAAGCTGTAGAAATGGTTACAGTTTAGAAAGTGTTAATGAATTCACAATGTATTAAGAGTTTCTCCTTGAAATTATTGGGAAAATTTAGACTACCTTGTATTGGAAGTACTAGTACGCAGAGCGAGGCACTTTTTTATTCGTAAGTTAACGTTCAATAACTGATTAGATTGTGCAAAATTTTAACTGTATTAAGTGGAATTGCAAGAAAGATACTTATAGTATGTATGTAAATGTACCAAATTCAAATATCTTCCAGTTTTTCATTAGGAAGTTATGTTTTTATTTAGGAAGTTAAAACGAAATTTGGAAAATTAATAAAACTGTTAAATCTTTAAAAGGGTCAGTAAAGTTTACTCGAGTTCTCCTACACACCAGCCAGCCACCCAGACAGACTGACACTTTTCCAGAATTCAATTCGCTTTTCAGAAACTTAAGGCCCCAAGTGTTTCCTTTAACTGTATACTTTTTCTCGTGTCAAATAATATATATGTGGTCCAAATACAAGTTAATTTAAAATTAAAGTTTATTTTGATCCAGAAGCGATTCAAACACTTAAGGCCAATATTATCAAAGCAATCCGTGAGCTACAGCTCGAAGGCATTAACAAGGTCTTGGGAAATTGGAGTGACAGAATGAGGTACTTCGATGCGAGCCGGATGCAGCCAATTGAACGAACACAGTAAAAATATTTTAAAACCAGTAAGAAAGTTTCAGTCGGGCGACCCGACTTACATATACCATCACCCTCAGTAAAATAAAAAAATTTATATTATATTGATATTATTACTCGATTTCTAAAGTGTGTGGAGTAGTAAATTTGTATGGGAGGTACTAGAAGGGGCGTGTCTAGACTTCTAGGTTTATTCTCCAAAACTTTATCCTGTTATAGCTTTACTAAATACAGAGTTTGGGCACGATAGCGTTGGATGTATTGATATTATTACTCCATCTCTGAGGTGGGCGGAAAGGTACATTTGTGTGGGAGGTCCCATAAGGGGCGCCGCTAGACTTCCAATTTTTTCTCCAAAACTTTATACTGTTATAACTTAATAAAATACAGAATTGGGGCACGATCGTGTCGAGTATATTGATATTACTACTCCATCCCTAAAGTGGGCGGTGTGGTACATTTGTATGGGAGGTACCAGAAGGGGCGTGTCTAGACATCCAGATCTTTTCTCCAAAACTTTATCGTATTATAGCTTTACTAAATACAGAATTTGGGCACGATCGTGTCAAGTGTATTGATATTATTATTCCATCTCTAAAGTGGGCGGAAAGGTACATTTGTATGGGAGGTTCCATAATTTTTTCTCCAAAACTTTATCCTGCTTGAACTTTACTAAATACAGAATTTGGTCACGATCGCGGTAGTTCTAATAATAATATTAATCGATTTCTAAAGTGAGCGGTACCAGATGTGTGTGGGAGGAACCAGATGGGACGTTGGTAGACTTTCTCAAAAACTGTATCCTGCTATAGCTTTACTAAATTAAGAATTAGGGTTCGAGCGCGATGGATTTATTGATATTATTACACCATATCTAAAGTGGGCGGAAAGGTGAATTTGTATGGGAGGTACCAGAATGGGTGTGGCTAGACTTCCAATTTTTTTTTCCAAAACTTTATCCTGTAATAGCTTTACTAAGTACAGAATTTGGGTACGATCCCGTTGGGTGTATTGATATTATAACTCGATTTCTAAAGTGGGCGGAATGATGTATAATAATAATAACAGTACACTTTTCTCGTGTCAAATAATATATATGTGGTCCAAATACAAGTTAATTTAAAATTAAAGTTTATTTTGATCCAGAAGCGATTCAAACACTTAAGGCCAATATCATCAAAGCAATCCGTGAACTACAGCCCGAAGGCATTAACAAGGTCTTGGGAAATTGCGTTGACAGAATGAGGTACTTCGATGCGAGCCGGATGCAGCCAATTGAACGAACACAGTAAAAATATTTTAAAAAAAGCTATCGAGTGTGAAACTAATAATTTTTGAGGTAACTGATTCCGTACTTGATTTTCAAATCGATTCGAACAAGACATGAGATTAAATTAATTAGTTCTTTGGATTTGTAAGAACACTATGGTAGTAGAAAAAATAGACAAGACCGGACTCGACGGTTTTAACCTTATTTTATTTAAAGTTTTTTTACTTTGAATAGTGTTTAAGGGGTTGAATAGATTTTCGCCAAGCTATAGTTGGGATTTCTGATAAGCAAGACTTATTTAAAACAACTTTGTCGAAGACGGCATATCCGAAAATCCAACTATGGTCTGCGAAAATCGATTTGAGCCCATAAACCCCAAAAAATATTTGAAATTAAAGTCAAAAATTATATTTTTTCATCGACTTTGACACATTTAAAAAAAAATAAACTTGAGGAATTCAGAATAAAAAAATCGGTTTTTTATTCTGTGTTTGTTTCAAATAACACAAGAAAAAAAAATTTAAAATTGCTCAAGAATTGTGGCTTAAAATTTTATATGTCCAAAAAAACAAAAAAAAAAACAGATGAATAAAAATATTTTTTTTGAAACTCGACGACCTAATTTTTTTTTTAAAAAATTTAGTCTGGTCTACCTTTGTTTAATAAAATATTGTTAAAACAATGAGTATTTATTTTTCGTTAGGTACTTAGTTTTAATTGTTTTTTTTTTTTTTGTAAACAAACTATTAACTGAACTTAATTTAATTTCCCTTTGCACCCCATGAATGAGGTATGGGATAGCTTCTCGCGTTGTTGTGAATTAACACGCTTTCTATTTTTAGATTCACAACTAACGGCACCTACTTGTTTATCGACGAATGCGAACGTCACTGTTTGAGAAGCTCTTACTAGACACGCCGATTGACTCGCCACTTAATACTGCGAAGTTGCTGTCAACAATATTTGAGGGGAGCCGACAATGAAAGAAACAATTTTTTTTTAAGATGACTGGAGCCAGGTTTTGAACCTGCGATCTCCCGCATGGTAGTCGCGTGTTCTAACTACTATGCCACGGCCGGTCCCAACAAACTATTAACATGAAATGTAAAACCGACTAAACCCTGCATCATTCGTTTTGTCAAGTTACATGAGATAATATTTATATATCAGTAAGTATCGTATAGAGGAGTTTGTCACGTTTTAGGCTCTTTTATTTGATATAACTTAGTGGTACTCGATTTAGCTGAAACAAATTAAAAAAAAATTAAGAATTACAATGCATTTTAATCTGTTCATATAACGTTTCCCTTGCATTCATCAAATGATTTTGAACTGGGTTTATTTTGTAGCAGTTACAATAAAACTGTTGTACTATGTGGCGTATGATTTACGCAGAATATTACTTATGATAATCATACGCCACCATATAACAAAAAAGCCCAAAACGTGACAAATTCCCCTATACGATACTTACTAACTTCAAATCGATATTAAATTATTATGGCATGTAACTTGACAAATCGAATGATGCAGAACTACTTTCACGTGCAGTTCTCAGAATTGAGTCCCGAAATCATATGTTGTAATGTGTTCTGATACAGAGCTCTGATGTGGTCAATTAATTCAGGTGGAACTCGTTTACATTAGATACGTGCCAGATCACCTGATAATGGAGAGTATCAAAGGCTTTCGCGAAGTCTATGAAAATAAGAGATATAGTGGAGATCGCCGCACAGTGGGGTATGGGACCCCTAAAACGGGGATTAATTGCATTTTTAAAATGATGTTTTCAGATTAGTTTTTTATACTCGATTAAAATAGACAAAATTCTACGACACTAGATGAAAGTACCAATGTCGTACATGGTTTATTTTTCCACCTACAGCCTGTACAACTTCAAACTTTTTGAAGTTTTTGTTTGAATATTGAAAAAAGTGAAATTTGCAGTGATTCAGGTGCTTGTTTATCGGTGATTTCAATTAAAAACCTCTATTTTTAAAAGAGAGTCATCAAGTTCAGGTAATATAGATTATATATATATATAATTATCATTAATTAATGCTGCATAAATGTTTTATATTACATTTTAAAAAAATGCTTAAATTCAGTATATTTTTGGCCTTCATTGGACCACAACTAATGTTCCGGGCAAAGCCCGGCCGAGACTTTTGGCACGGTTATAGTACAAGTCATAATCTAAAATATTCAACTAAAAACGGTTGCCACTTTTTGCCCCAAATCAAGTTTTTATAGATTTTTTACAAAAAGTCAATATAAAAAATTTTTATATTTTAGAAATAAATTTTTTAACATAAGTTGCCGACAACAGAACTCGAATTATAAAAGAATTCAGATCAAAAACTGGATTAATAATAGACCAACCAAAGCCTGGCTTTGAAAATTCTAACGATAGAAACACCGCTAGACATTTTTTTCAATGCGCAGAAACTTTAGCGGAAATTACTAAAAAAAAAGGGGAGAATCAATCAAAAAATGCATGTATAGCTAATAGTTGTGTCCAGTGGTCATCAAGTCCGTGTAGATAAATTTCAAGAGTATGCGCACGATACAGCCCGTCATTTGGTTAACCTATTCCCATGGTATAAAATGTCCCCAACCATTCACAAATTTTTTATACATAGTCCAGAGATTATATCTCGAATCCTTTTACTGATTGGCCAGTCATCGGCGGAGGGTCAATAAGCTCTTAAAAAGAACTTCGAGAAAAATAAAACGAGAACATTTTCAACAGATTCCTACTGAGTTCTGATCCTATGTATTATAAGCAGCATAATTAAAGTACATGAGAAGGTAAAAGTGAATCTTCCGAAATCCGCTTTAGAATTACTAATTGTACCAAATCTTTCGACAAACCAGTCTGAAGAAGATGTTGATCTTAGTGAGGAAGATTTAAGAGACGAGGAAAGCAATGACTACGATCATCGATGAAAATGTTGTATACATTTACTTAAATTTAATATGGCTTATAATTTGTTTGTTTGTAGTTGCAATCCTATGGAATTAAAAATAGCTTAATTGCGAAAATATTGTTTTACTTGCTATTAAATCCTAAAATTGGTAAAAAAAAATCCGGGAGGATATTGCTTTAAGCATATAAACCTAAAAAAATTTTCGCACATAGCATATAGCAAAAACATAATATACAGAATATTACAAGAAAGGCATATAAATATGGTATATATATGTATATATACCAAAATTAAAAAAAAAATGCGAAAAAATTTATGTTCTACCTTTGATATATATGGGGACTATATGTATATGTGAACCGATTTCTTCAAAACTTCATACAGACAGTTCATGTAGCAGGAGGATCGTCTGTACCAAATTTGGTTAAGATCGAATGCTTCCCTGAATTAATCGCCGTTTTGGGGGTCCCATACCCCACTGTGCGCCGCCAGAGATTGTTCCACTATAATTTGTAGATTGTTTACATTATCAGTCCAAGATCAGTGTGGTCTAAAACCGTCTTGTTCAATGCGAAGATCTGCTGGATGAAAGCCTAGCGTGTATTATTGTGGCTAATACCTTGTTGACCATAGTTAATAGTGTTATGCCTCTCCAGGTTTTACATTCTGTGAGATCTCCTTTTTTGGCAGCTTAGTTATGACCGGCCGTGGCATAGTGGTTAGAACTCGCGACTACCATGCGGGAGATCGCAGGTTCAAACCTGGCTCCAGTCATCTTAAAAAAAAAAATTGTTCTTTCATTGTCGGCTCCCCTCGAATGTTGTTGACAGCTACTTCGCAGTATTAAGTGTCGAGTCAATCGGCGTGTCTAGTAAGAGCTTCTCAAACAGTGACGTTCGCATTCGTCGATAAACAAGTAGGTGCCGTTAGTTGTGAATCTAAAAATAGGAAGCGTGTGTATTCACAACAACGCGAGAATCTATCCCATACCTCATTCATGGGGTGCAAAGGAAAATTAAGTTTTTTTTTAAGTTATGACTCCCCCATTTATGGCCAAAAGTCTACCATGTGTCTGGTTACGGATGCGCTGAGAGTTAGATCGGCTTTAAGCAATTCGTGGTTGATGTTGTCTACACCTGGTGTATTGTCGAGTTTCAGCATCAGCTATATCAGTTTCATCTGGGCAGGCTGTACTTATGCCGGCCCTAATATCATCAGAAGACCAATGGTATTACCAGACAGTTGAAGGTTGCGGATTCGACAGTTTGTTGGCATAGTAGTCGGACCACATTGCCAATTGCCGCTTCTTGGAAGAGGCACCTTCCCCCTTCGGGTCTTTTAGAGTGTATGTGGTTGTACGTGTATTCCCTGAAATCAGTTGTACTATCCTGTGCAGCCGCGTAGTAGTCGCATGTTCTAACCATCATGCGGCAGTGGGATATTACTGCGGCCTTTTTATGCATTAAAATTCAGTTTGACTGATGATGAACGAGGACAAATCCCAGGGATTTTATTCAAAGAGCTCACTTGTTTAGTACGCCGTGTGGTCGTTGGCAACTAGTTATTTGAAGTGAATAATATTGTGTACCTTGAGGTTAAGAGAGCAAATCCTTGTTACTACGACATAAGCCAATCCCTCTATCGACGGACAAAACTGCAAATTTGTATACCCAGCGGTAAAAACTACCCATTATGTAATCACGCATGTCATATATTCTCCTTAAAATTAGCATAGGAGTGTCATAGGCCGTAATATCGGTGCTCTCTCGCATACAAAGAAACAGTTGGAATTACGTTATTAGCGGAGTTTTAAGCGAACTGAATAACACACTTGATTACGAAGTAAGTAACGATGTCAGTAGGTGACATTTCAATCGGAATTAAAGCTAGTGTACGACATAACACACGCATGACATTCTAAGAACTTAGATTGCTCACTTACAATGTCATACCGATGTCATGGATTACTAAATTGTTGCATCGTTTTATTTACCGCTGGGTAGTCCAACCTGTCTAACTCTACGGCTCCAAATTTATGGTAGTAACACAACGAAGAGCATCGTCGTTCTACGAATCATGGGCTGTGTGAGCTATATAACGACATCGACGTAGCCATGTGCCTCTTATTAGAATGATTGCAATGGCTGAAAAATGCTTTGTGGCCTCCAAGACTTTAAAAGTCTTGGACAATAAGTTCGATGGGAAGCGTTGTTGTACAAAGTTGTTGTGACGATATTTAGTCGCAATTTGAACATAAAACGAAGCAACCTGAATAATTTTCGGCATCACAGATTCGTATTCACATAAAACCTTTCTATAGACAGTGTTCGGCAGTCGCCACATTATGTATATATTGGTTGCCTAATCGCCTAGATGTATTGGCGGTAACATGATATTTAGGGTAATTAGTTGCACATTCGCACATTATGTACCGACATACATATGTCTAATAGCTTGAGCTATTGTTAAAAAAAAGAGAGTTACATAGGATTTTCCGTCTCTAGTATACCAGAGAGCTCAAATTGAAAATCCTCAGTTCAGTATTTTAATAAGAAATAAATAATGAGTAATGATGTGTTTCACACATTTGAATAAGTATGTTTAGGCTTACATAAACGGAACCTACAATTTAACATCAATTCCGAACGTCAGAAGCTTTAACTCCACAAATGTCGATTGTCTCGGCTATTTAACTATTTGCTATCTTAGTTCATACATGATAATTTTTTATTGCGTGGAATTAACTCTCGGTGAAAGTCATAATACATTGAAGGACATCTTAAAATGAGCACAAGGCAGCTTTTATTTTCATTCAGCATTTTTCTTGGTACATACTTAATTTTTAAATATTTCCAAGTATCTTCTATTCATAAGGAATTTTAGTTACACTACAGGTAGAAAGTTTTCCTTTAAAAATAAATTTATAAAAAAAAAAAATTTGGAAAATGTATAAACCAAAAAAATTCTTCATCTTCTGCCGTTTTCCATATCTGAACGAATGATATACATGTGTATATGTTGGTGCATAGAAATTTCCTTATAATAAAAAACTCAAGACAAAAACGACTTTATTAAAAATTTAACAACTCATGAAGTATAAAGAAGTAGCTACAGACAAAATGGCAAGCATTTAATCACAAAATGCAGCTGATGGCAATGAAGAATCAACATACATATTTGAACATATGTATGTGTGTGTGTATGTATGTATATGTACACAAAAGTAATATTTCATTCATTTATTCTATAATGAAAAACATTTCATCTTTTTCGTTTACTGTTTCTGATGATATTTCGTATACATCTCTTCTTTTGATATATTTCATTCATGTTTATTTGTCCATTTTGTGGCAACAAAATATTACAATGAATATAGAAGCAAATATTGAGGGGAATGTATAGTATGACTACACATATGGGTACAGTGGGGGCTAAGTTATGACAGCGCAGCCAACTGGTCTTCCATGTCGTGTGATATCACACCTCTAGATTTTGTTCTTGAAGTCAAAAGTCAAGCCTTAGAAGTCAACAAAACTCTCGAGATACCGGTGGCATTACTGGAAACAGTGATTGAAAGTTGGACACCCTAAAATGGCAACGCATGGCTTAGTTGCGGCAAACTTTTGAATAGAATTATCTTTGGATTGTAAATGCCAGAGATTCTTCTTTCGTGTGGCAATACAAATTTTGACATATAATTGTATTTTAAATGTTTTATATAAATTTAAAACAAAAGGTTCTAAATGAATCACCCTTCATAGATGATCAATGCTTGTCCCGATAGTCTGTAACTCTATGTAGATGTAAAAAGTGAGCCTCTTTCGTAGTACCTGAATCCATCATGTGAAACCAAATATCATTTTATTATTGCTTCAAGTGAATGTGTACACAATTTCGTATAAAGCAACAATGAAAAACGATATAACGATATAAGAAATACTCTCGCACACAGAATAAATAAAAATAAATATTAAAATAATAAAAAAAAAACAACAGAACATATGATACATACATAGACAACCAATGTATATCTGATATCTGGTAGATATGCAAATACTGTTGATATCCTTAAAGCAAGGCAGACACACACACATACATCGTTCAATATAAAGATACATTGGCGCACAGTACATATCCAGCATATATTACGCATCTATATATATATGTATGTGCATATGCCCATATGTAGACTTATTGTCGTCATCATTCATTTATACACTCCTCATACATACACGCTAACATATTTCATAATTTATGTATTTTCATATATTCATCCATATCTCTTCTTATCGCTGCACTCCTGAATTTCCGTTTCTAGGGATAAATAACAACTGTATGTATGATAGAGTACAACAAGTTGAATTGGATGGAGTATTTGTCGAATACGAGCCCAAGTACACCACCTCCCCCACATGCCTCAATACGTAGTAGTATATATCCGCATGGAATATATTGAACATATTGTAGATTTATTATTAAATATTTGCCATACAATAATGGTTATAAGTAGAAATACACACAAAAGTGTAAACAGACCAAATACATCGCTGCCAGAAAATGCTACTGTGCGAGATCGAGTGGAGCTCCAGGAGACAGTGGTACAAAATGTGGTGGGATTTATTTTTTTTTAATTAAGTGATATTCGGGCGTCGGGAGTGTGATGCAAGGTAAACCTTCTGTTCGGTTTAACTTGGCAAACCCAGAGTGATTCTTGCCAATTACACTTTAAGTCTACTCACAGAGCTCCGTATTCATGGTACTACTGCGGACGGAGTACCTACAAGTGGTGCTTTTGACACCGGTTAAAGCACGGCTAACTGTGATCACCTCTACGGCGATCACCTCTTCATTGGACGAAAATTTCTTCCCAGCGAGCATTCTTTTGAGATTTGAGAACAGGAAATAGTGGTTGGTGGCCAGATCTGGAGAATACGACGGATGCGAAAGCAATTCGAAACCCAATTCATGTAGTTTCTGCCATAGTTTTCAATGACTTGTGACACGGTGCATTATCTTGAGAGGCGAAACCTAAAATCCAGGCACGTCGGCTCAGAGTGAGCGGTCAGCGTCTGAACCAGAATGGGCGGCTATAATTAAATCCTGGCAGGAGGAGAAATCCTGGTGCGCTAGGCTTGCAACCAGCCAACGACGTTTAAACTATTGAAGAAGAATTATGAATGAAGAATAAAACGGACCCCACCAAAATTTTGAGTACCACCGCCAACGAATTAAGGACAACGATTTGAGGAATACATCTTGAATGTTAGATCACTGAATAGGCCAGGCGCCTCCATCCAACTGGCGGAAATCCTCGAAAAATACAAGGCTGACATAACCGCTTTACAGGAAATCCGGTGGACGGGACACGGGTGCTCGCGTATGAAGACGTGCGACATCTACTAAAGTGGACATGCGGACAAGCACGAGTTTGGATGTGGATTTGTGGTTGGCAAAAGATTGCGACACCTAGTCTCACGGTTCACCCCGGTGTGTGAACACATAGCCACTATAAGAGTCAAAACTAAGTTTTTCCACATAATACTTATGTGTGCCCATGCTCCGACGTAGACGTGTTCTACGAGAGCCTAGAAAATTTATATAACCGTAGCCCGAGCCATGACATCAAAATTGTACTACTTACTTACTTAATTTCCCTTTCCACCCAATAAATGAGGTATGGGATAGCTTATCGCGATGTTGTGAATTAACACGGTTTCTATTTTTAGTTTCACAACTGACGGCACCGTTTGAGAAGCTTTTACTAGACATGCCGATTGACTCGACACTTATACTGCGTTGTTGCTGACGACAAAATCGAGGGGGCCGGCAATGAAGGAAAAATTTATTTTTTAGATGTCTGGAGCCAGGATGTCTCCAGCAAAGGTAGTCGCGTGTTCTAACCATCATGCCACGGCCGGTCCCTCAAAATTGTACTAGGCGACTTTAAAATTCGACGACGTAAAATTCAGTATGTACACCGAAACGTCAAACAATGGCATCAGCCTGATTGACTTCTCTGGGGTAAGAAATATGGTATTTAGCAGCACTAGATTTGACCACAGAAGGCGACATGGTTATCTTCAGATCAATTGACGAGGAATTAGATTGATCACATGGTAGTCGATGGAAGGCACATATCGAGTGGACGTACGAGTGATCAGGGGTGCGAACATTGAGTCCGATCACTACCGTACCACAGTTAAGGTACGCACAAGTATAAGCATAGCGAATAACGTACGTAACCATGCACAACGAAAGCTGAACATCGGTAAACTGCGGACCACAGAGTTAGCGGACGCCTACTCCAACCACCTAACTTAGCTGCTACGGAATTCTCCAATTCCTGATAATATAATATTACCCCTCAGTGGCAATATATAGCCGACTCCACAGAACGGACTGTGAGAAGCGTACTTGGGTACACAAAGCCGTCTCAAGATGATGGCTGGTACGATGATGTATGTCGCAATGGCAAGAGACGGATGCTGCATAAAGGGCGAAACTGCAGCCATTGGCAACGTGAGCTATTCGTGAACGGCACAGGGAGAAAAAACGAGAGGCAACTTATCTCTTCAGAAGGAAAAGAAAGAGCTGAAGAAGAGGCAGGTTAAATAGACAAAGTTGCTCCGAAGTAGAGGGGAAGCCCAAATCTATCATAGAATTAAGGCGAGTATGCGTGGAACAGCGATGGCCAGCTAGTGACGGACCCGGATAACGTTCTGAATATATAGAGGGACCATTTCAGAAATCTACTGGATATGGACACGACTCCAGAAGACCCTGCTTCAATCCATGACGATGATATTAACTGCCCACCTCCGAGCCAGAGTGAGATACGTGTGGCAATATCCCGCCTTAAAAATAGCAAAACGGTCTCCCTGCTTAATTTTTAAGGCAAATGCGGAGGAGCTTATTAGAAGCATGCATCAGCTCATGGAGAACATCTGGCTAGAGAAGATCATGCCCGGGGATTGAAGTCTCAGATCGTTATGTCTAGAGTATACAAACATTCGACTTTTTTGAAAAACCGGTTTCGGTTATATTCGAAATTTACATAATTTCAAAAACTCGGTTTTCGAATACTTAATTAAGAAAAAACCGGGTAACCGGTTATTTTTCGAGTTTTTTATTTGTGCACAAAAACAAGAAAAAATGTTGTTACTATTATGAGCAATTTAATTTAGAAATGTTAAAAATGGCGTATGGAAGGCAGCGTTTAACAGAAAAACATGTCTAAATCTAATTCTAATATTAATTAGATACAAATCATGTAATATAAGCCAATTATTGGGCATTTGAAGCCAGCAAATTTTTAAGGGCGGAATAATTCCTTTACGGGATGAAAGCCTTAGATGAGTATATCACTGATGAAGTTTTCAGTTTAACCCATAATAGACATTGAAATAGGCACTTATGACTACGTTTCTTACCCTTATTGCTTTAGTGCATTTTCGATATCAGATGTCTGCAATAAAATTTAACGATAATTTTTTTATGGAACTTTTATGGCACTGTCTATTTTCAATTGTTACGTGCCCGTTTCGTACCTGTTTCAAAAAATGTCAGAAAAATATCTTCAAATAAGACTTTACAACATTCAAATGCTCTACAAAAATGCTCTCGGAAAATTTCACATGGGGTGTTGTAAGACCAAAATCAATATCTCCAACTTTTACTACTCATTATACCATCATCCATAAGGATGAGGGTATATATCATTTGATACGACCTAAAAGTGTAACACATAGAAAGAGCCACTTTAGACCCTAGGTTTCTTTGAACCAAATTCGATTCAGGGCTTTTTACCTCTGGTACCTCTTATACAAATACATCATTCCGCCCACTTTAGAAATCGAGTAATCTGGTATCCACGCCCCATCTGGTAACTCCCATAGACATCTGGTACCGCCCACTTTAGAAATCGATTAATATTATAAATATACCTAACGCGATCGTGCCCAAATTCTGTATTTAGTGAAGTTTAAGCAGGAAAAAGTTTTAGAGAATCTGGTGTTTAAACACGACCCTTCTGGTACCTCCCATACAAATGTATCACTTCGCCCACTTTAGAGATGGAGTAATAATATCAATACACTCGACACGATCGTGCCCAAATTCTGTATTTTGTTAAGTTAAAACAGGATAAAGTTTTGGAGAAAAAATCGGAATTCTAGCGACGCCCCTTATGGTACCTCCAATACAAATGTATCTTTTCGCCCACTTTAGAGATGGAGTAATAATATCAATACACCCAACGCGTGCCCAAATTCTGTATTTAGTAAAGCTACAACAGGATAAAGTTTAGGAGAAATAATCTGGAAGTCTAGACACGCCCCTTCTGGTACCTCCCATACAAATGTACCACTACCCTACTTTAGAAATCGAGTATAATATCAGTATAACAGAAAATTTTTTGTCGTACAGAGGGTGATGGTATAAGTAAGTCGGGTTGCCCGACTGAAACTTTCTTACTGGTTTTGTTTCTTTTCATTCAGAGTCTGAAGTTTGTCATTGTTTTAGCACTTATTGATATCAGATGCCTCCTATGAAATTTAACGATTATTTTTGTTGTGAAACATTTAAACTCTCTATCTGGACTCCTTACGTGCCCTTTTTCGTTCTTATTTCAAGAAAAGTGTCGTAAAATGGGACTTTGGAACAATAAAATATGCTACTAAAGATGTTGCTTAGAAAAATTTTTGGGGCTGTTCTAAGGCAAAAGATCGATATCTTCAACTTTTCATGATTTCAGAAAACCGGTAAAACCGACCTCAAAAAACCGGTTAAACCGGTTATTCGAAAATCGATATTTTGTAAAAACCGGCTGACGGTTTTCAACAAAAAAAACCGGTTTGTCGGTTTCCGGTTTCGGTTTTGTATACTCTAGTTATGTCCCATATACAAGAAAGGAGATCGTAGTGAATGTAAGAACTACCGTGGTATAAGCCTATTACCAATTGCGTACAAGGTCCTTTCGAACGTGTGAACGTCTAAAGCCAAGTGCGACTTTATACCTGGTATATCTACTTACTTAAAGAAATACTTTATTCCCCTTTACACCCCACGAATGAGGTATGGGATGCTTCTCGCGCTATTGTTAATTAACACGCTTTCTATTTTAGATTTACAACAAACAGCACCTACTTGTTTATCGGCGAATGCGAACGTCACTGTTTGAGAAGCTTTAACTAGGCTTGCCGATTGACTGATTTCGACTATATGAGGTCATGTCTGAGTTTGTTATTCCTGCAAAGCTAATTCGACTTTGCAGATGTACCTTAGAAAACAGTAAATTCTCGGTTAAGATCCGTAAGGATCACTCTGAATCATTGAACACGAAAAGAGGTCTCAGGCAGGATGATAAGCTTATCATGAACACTATTTAATATAGTTATGGAGAAGATGAAGAGAAAGGCTGGTGTCAACATGTCTGGCACCACATTCCACAAGAGTCACATGTCACTAGGCTATACCGATGACACATCATTGGCCGAAATCTGCGGGATGTTACTGCAGTTTTCTCATTACTAGAAAAGGCGTCAGCAAAACTGGGTTTAGCGGTCAACATGGACAAAACAAAAATAATGATTTCGACGAACAAAGAGTCCTCTCGATGGAGACGCATCGTCAACGCTGGAAATTATTATTTTGAGGTAGTACATGGATTTACCTACATCGGATCTTAGGTAAGGTAAGGTTAATTCGACAGCCACGTTCAACACAGCTCACATGGGTCCTAGCGCGAGTCCCGTTGTGATACCATTTTCAAATTTCCGCACTAAATATTCCTATTTCGTTTGGTCAACGTCGCTATCAACCCATTTCGTTGCTCTAATGAATACATGGATTATCCGCAAATCGCCTACTGATAGACAGATATTGTCCAAAAGTTTCCGATGATCAAGCTTTTCATATCTCAGATCATCAAAAACAGGGCAGTGACATAGAAGATGAACCGTTGCCTCCTCTTCTTCCTCATTATTGCAGCTTCTACAAAAATCGTTGTAGGGTACTTTCAACCAACCGGCCAATGACCGGTTAGTACAACTATGATGTTCCTCAGATGGACTTTGGACAGGTTACGAATAAATCGTATCCTTTGTATAACCTGGAAGTATTCGAGAGAAAACTACTCCGAAAAATATATGGACCTAACTGTCTCGATGGTGAGTTTCGCCATCGGATGAACCATTACCACGATATTGACGTAGCTAAGAGTCAGAATCCAACGACTTCGATGCCTGGGACATGTTGCCATGACGGATGTAAATGCTCCAGCGATAAAGGTGTTTGAAGGCGAACTTGAAGGACAGCGCAGAGCAGGGAGACCCAAACTTTGTTGAAAGGACCAAGTGGTTGATAACGTGCCACCATCTGGTAGGACTAACTGGAGATCGCACGCAGAAGACCGAAGTGTGTGTGGAATTCTTTAATACATCAGACCTCTAATTTACGAACCACATTTGTAAGTTTTAATGGGCCACTTAAGGAAATTAAAAAGTCCCC
The DNA here is from genome assembly GCA_964034835.1 of Muscina levida. Taxonomy (NCBI): domain Eukaryota; kingdom Metazoa; phylum Arthropoda; class Insecta; order Diptera; family Muscidae; genus Muscina; species Muscina levida. The sequence continues at coordinate 127,510,144 of OZ035881.1, forward strand.
TGTCTACCATAGTAAAACACAATTTTTTTTTTGGCAAAATTCGTTTTTTTTTTTGTAGAACATAATTCTATTTAGCGTGATACACTGAGTATAGCGACTGTTCAACTTTTCGATACCATTTTTGTAGTACGATATGTCATTTGCTTCCAAATAGGTCTTAGTGTCGGCGATCACCTCTTCATTCGACAAAATATTCTTTCCAGCTAGCATTCTTTTGAGATCTGAGAACAGGAATTAGTTGCTGGGGGCCAGATCTAGAGAATACGGTTGATGCGGAAGCAATTCGAAGCCCAATTCATGTTGTTTTTGCCATCGTTTTCACTGACTTGTGACACGGTGCATTTTCATGGTGAAGCACCGCTTTCTATTTCTTCAATTGCGGTAGTTTTTCGGCGATTTCTTCCTTCAAACGGTCCAATAACGCTATGTAATAGTCGCTGTTGATGGTCCTTTCTTTTTCAAGGTAGTCAGTGAAAATTTTCCCATGTGCATCCCAAAATACAGACACCATAATCATGCCAGCCGACTGTTTTTTCACGATTTAGAGTGGGTTCATCATGTCCAATCCACTTGGATGGCTGTCGATTGGACTTCGGAGTGAAATGATGATCATCTCCAGGCACTGCTCCGGATCATCAACTCGTCGTTGTTTTTGGTCAAAAGTGAGCTCGCGCGGCAACCACTTTACACAGAGCTTTCTCATACCCAAATATTCATAAATGATATGACGTACACGTTCAGTTGATATCTTTAGAGTGCCAGCTATTTCATTCAATTTCAATTGAAGGTCATTCAAAATGTTTTCATCGGTAACAACCTCTTTTGGGCGTCCACTGCTTTTGCCGTCTTCGGTGCTCATTTGACCATGTCTAAACTTAACATACCAATCCTTGATGGTTGATTTTCCAGGGGCAGTGTCCGGAAACTTATTTTGAAGGATTTCGGCAAGGTTTTCCAAAGCTGTCATCTAGCAGAAGTATGAATGTGTAGATGAATTTTTTTTTATAATTCTATATCTTATCCAATTGCACGTAACAATAATAGCACTACAACGATACTATGCCCCACTGTACCCACTTCATTTAATCCACATTTGCCCAAAAATTGCTTCGTGTTTATGCATACGAAATATGGAATTATATGAACATTTGCTCAATTGTTTGATTTTGTAATTAAATCCAAACTGAATTGTCTGTCATTGGCATTTCATGTTTTGTGTCAAATGTTTTTTTTTCCTTTTATTTTTGTATCCACTTTTTTCTATTGTGGTTGTTATCACTCTAATCACGAGGTTCGTGCGTTGGATGGGTGCACAAAATTTGTATGTCTGATAATGATTTTGATTTAATTTCAAGCATAATTTCTATGTTTACCTAGCGCTTGTATAGCTGTTTGTTTTTCTCGCTGCAAGTACTTCAGAAATTGATTGGAGCAGAGACGTTTGTAGACAAAAGGACGAGCAATTATTAAGGTTGAGTCCTATTACTGGCCAATGGGAAAAATAGCGTCAATTACTAGGATGTATATCTTTATGACAAGACGGGTCGATATATAACTTTTCGTGGAACTGTTGTGAATATCTACAATTTGAACAAGAACAAATTGTTGCTGCACTGAATATTTCGAAATAATTCTCTGTATAAAAGACCAGTGGGTATTTTTGTAAAATAGCAACATAGAAAAGAAAAGAAAAAAATTGTTTCATAAAATCAAGGACATAAGACGGACTAATGTTTCCAATATATGATTCTTAGTCTATCGTTCTCGTTCTGGTTAATAACGTGTCCAAGTAGCTGAAAGCTTTTTTAACGTGACGAAATTAATATTTCGTCCGTACATAATAATATAATAAATAGAATAATATAATAAACATAGAAAATAATGTAATAACTTAAAATAAAAATAAAATAACACACCTCAAATAGAAAATTAAAAAAAAAAAAAAATTTTAACCGACTCCAATATGATTTGAACCCGAAACCTTACGATCGCCAGCCAGATGCTTTCCCACTACTTCATGTCAGCCGGTTGCGACGCGAGCGCTAAAAGACAACATAGCATACCACCGGCTGTCGCGGCGCATATAATAGCACCACACAACAGCATCATCGGTCAGCAGCACCAAGATTCTTTTAAATTGCGGCATTCAGTGCACACTACTACTTCATAATTCTCAATTGGTTTACTCACTTACTTACATGGCACTTCTTTGCAATCCCATTGGATTATATACCGCACGTAGAAAAATATTATAAGCGCCTCGATCTTCTGCGCCCCTTCTCCTGTTAGTCACACCAAGTTCTGTAAGGTTCTCAGTGACTCGGTTTTTCCAACGGAGTTTTGGTCGCCCTTTTCTGCGCCGTCCATCGAGTTCATTGTCGAAGACTTTTCGAGCTGGAACATTTTCGTCCATGCGTACAACATGACCTAGCCAACGCAACCGTTGCACCTTAATGCGTCTGACCACGTCAATGTCAGTGTACAGCTCATGATTCATACGACGCCGATACTCTCCATTAACGTTGATGGGATAATATATTTTACGGAGTATTTTTCTCTCGAATACTGCCAGAACCGATTCATCCGCTTGTGTCATAAACCCGGATTCTGAACCATACGGCAAGACGGGTAGAACAAGTATCTGATATAGCTGGATTTTTGTTTGTCGAGAGAGGGCTCTGTCATTAAATCGCTTGCTTAGTCCGTAGTAGCATTTATTAGCAAGCAGGATTCTTCTCCAGATTATTTGTTTTGTAAATGGTGTAGCCTAGGTATAAAATTATCTACCACCTCGAAGTTGTCAACGTTCACGCAGCTTCCCAAACAAGTAGATTCTTTATTCGTTGAAACTAATAACTCTGTTTTGTCCTCGTTCATCGTTAGACCCATTTTCGATGATTCCTTCTGTATATCTGAGAAAGCTGCAGTCACATCCCGCAGCTTTCCGATGATGTCTACGTCATTAGCGTACGCTAGTAGCATATGGCTTTTGTAGAATATCGTGCCACTCGTGTTAAATGCAGCTTTCCTCATTATTATCTCCATCACTATGTTGAAGAGGTCACACGATAGGCCATCGCCTTGTTTTATTTCTCGGCTGTTATAGAAGGTCCTTGTCAATCTTCACTGAAGACTTCGTGTCAGTCAGCGTTATTCCGAAAAGGCGTATCAGCTTCGCTGGCATACCAAACTTAAGCATGGCTTCGAGTAATTTCTGCCGTATCGGGCTGTCGAAGGCAACTTTATAGTCGACAAAAAGATGGTAGAAGATTTACCAGGTCTAAAACCACACTGATAAGGAGCGATCAGGTTGGATAAAACTGGCTTTAGTCTTTTACATAGCACACTCGACAGTACCTCATATGCGATGGGTAAAAGGCTGATCCCGCGGTAGTTATAGCACACACTTGGATCACAGGACATAATACGCTTAGATTCCAATCGTCAGGCATGCACTCTTTAAGCCAAACCGTGTGTAGGAGCTGGTGCATCCTCGTTATCAGCTGTTCATTACCGGACTCTGCTGTAAGGCCGTCGGACCCGGCTGCTGTGTTATTTTCCAGCCGCGATATTGCTCTTCTTACCTCGGCTTGACTTGGTGGTGGGAGAGGGAAGCCAATTACCGTAGCCTTTTACTTTTACTTTCTGGTAAAATTTTTGGGCCTCACCTCTATCCCTGTATCGCTCTATATCCTCGTTCTCCCGTTCCTTCAGCTTACGTTTTGTCGCTTAAATAGCTGTCTCGCACGTTTTCCTGTCTCCTTGTGCCGTTCCATCATAGCCCGGGTTACAATTGCCTGTAGAGTTGCCTTATAAGCGGCATCCTGTTCCTCAGACGCTATGCGACATTCTTCATCGTACCAGGATTCGTCTGAGCGCCGTTTTTCATATCCTGGCACGTTTATTGCCATGGAATGCGCAATATGCTGCCACTGTGTATCGGGAACGTCAGAAGTAGAGGCACTGTGTCGTAGTAGTTGGGAGAGCTGGTTGGAGTAGGAAGTGGCTATCTCTGGGGTTTGCAGCTTCGCGATGTCCAGCTTTCTTTGTGTTTGGTAATGTGCGTTTCTCGCTCTGCTCAATCTTGTGCGCACCCTGGGCGCAACCAGTTAATGATCCGAGCCAATATTAGCACCACGGATCACACACACGTCCATGACACTACATGCATGCCTGCCATCAATTACCACATGATCAATTTGAATTTCAAAGTTTTGGTCGGGGGATAGCCAAGTTGCTGGAATCTGGTTCCACTCAGTACCATGTTCCTTCCCGCTGCGAAGCTAACCAGCCTAAACCCGTTGTCTGACATGTCGATATGCAAGCTGAATTTACTAATCGATGGACCGAGAACATCTTCCTTTCCTATTTTTGCATTAAAGTTTCCCAGAACAATTTTAATGTCGTGGCCAGGGCTGCAGTCGTATGTTTCCTCTAGGCGCTTTTAAAATGCATCTTTAATCTCATCGTATTTATTTCCTGTCGGGGCATGAGCACAAATTAGCGTGATGAGAAATATTTCGCCTTGATGCGGATTGCGGCTATTCGATCACTAACAGGATTGTATGTCGAAACAAGATGTCTGAGTCTCTCGCCAACTACAAATCCACATCCAAATTCGTTCTTTTCGTCATGGCAGCTGTAATAGATGTCGCAATTTTTACGTCCCGAGCATCCTTGTTCTGTCCATCTCATCTCCTGGATGGCGGTGATGTCAGCCTTAAATTTGTTTAAGGACATCCGCCAGTCTGATAGTGGCAACTTCTCCATAGAGAGTCCGAATGTTCCAGGTGCATAACCTTAAATCATGGTCCTTATTTCGTTTACGGGAGTCGTCAACATTTAGGGGGTTCCGTTTGTTATTTTTGCTCGTGCAAATAAAGGACCATCAGGGTTTGTCGCTCTGTATCATCCGCTATTCATGATAAAAATATTACGAACACCGTTGCCCGGGTGCAACCACGAAGGAGGTTGTGAGTCGGCTTGAGATACAAGATTCACTTAACATCCAACTCAATTAGTTTATGTCACCCATAATATAAGGAGAAGACGTTTTTCCACAACGATCTTCGGTGACTCCTCCAACACAAAGTTTATTGCCAAGACAAGGAATGTTATCTGATCTCCTTGATCCTTTGGGATTGTACGAAGGCAAGTATCTTTGTTAAACGGATGATAAGTCTGTACAACCGGGCTATTGGCCTGTACAATCGGACCTACGAGTCTGTGCAATCGGACAATAAGTCTGTACAATCGGACCTTGAGTCTGTACAATCGGACAATAAGTCTGTACACCCGGGGTATAGTCCTGTACAATCGAACCTCGATTCTGTGCAATCGGACAATAAGTCTGTATAACCAGCTACGAGCCTGTACAATCGAACCTACGAGTCTGTACAATCGTACAATAAGTCCATACAACCGGGTTAAAGGCTTGTACAATCTGACCTCGAGTCTGTACAATTAAACCTACGAATCTGTACAATCGGGCTATGAGCCTGTACAAACGGACCTTGAGTCTATACAACCGGGCTATAAGCCTGTATTTTCGGACCTACGAGTCTGTACAATTGGGCTATAAGCCTCTACAATCGGAGCTTGAGTCTGTACAACCGGACTACGAGCCTGTATAATCTCATCTTGAGTCTGTACAACCGAACTATAAGTCTGTTCAATCGAACCTATGAGTCTGTACAATTGGACAATAAGTCTATGCAATCGGGCTATAAGCCTGTACAATCGGACCTATGAGTCTGTACAATCAGACGCTAAGTCTGTACAACGAGTCCTCGTACTTGTAAGGCCAGGGCCTATTAATAGTTGTATTTATTCTTCTGTTCCATGATCTTAGAAAATCTCACCAAAAGGTCCTACAGAATTTACTAGCGAACCTTCGAAGTCCGACGAATAACCGCAACATTAAACCCGTCCTGTTTCCATTCACCAAATTACCGCCGCTCGTCAAAGGACCGCTTCTCCGTACAAAGGACAACAACCCCAGGCACCGCAATACATTACACCAGACACCATCAACGATACGAGGCCACAGACCAAGCATAATCCCCAGACATCATTACCCACCATCAAACATTTTAAGGATATCAAACCAAGTGATTGCACTTTAGCTTAAGGATCCGGAGTGTTTCGTTCTATTTAAATTCTGTGGATTGTAATCCACTCTTGTATTTCGTAAGGTTTTGAGGGTCCTTGCGAACACCCTAGGCTGAGACTACCGCAGCCTAAGATAAAACTCCCGTTATACTTTCTAACAACACTCCTACGCCTCTGCGGCCAAAACAAAAACATGGAGTGGGTGATTGCCTACCTCTAGACTTATGTACAACATTTTCCATCAACGATTAGTGGCAGAGGTGATAATTTGGACTAATTTTGTTCAATTACCAACATATGAGTCGTATGAAAAAATGATAACAGTTGTCGATAAACAAATCGCAGATATTAATAGCAATAAATTCTACATAGTACCTACTTACATTCTACGGTGATTGACTACCATTCGAGTGGTACGTATGCAAAAGTGAATGTTTATCGCTATCACAGCTATTATCTCTGCCAATAGGTTTAGCCAGTAGCCGCGTTTATAATTTATCATGTAGTGTAATGTCGTAGCTACAGCCACGTGTATAGGAATGGACAAACGTTTTTGTTTTCTCCCACTCTCACTACCACCCCCACCCCATTTGGACCGTATGATTGATGATAGTGAATTGCGGAAAGTGACAAAAAAAAGAAAGTGATGATATCCTTTTCCATCGAGGCTTAAATGAAATTGGGGTCGGTCAGTCCCCTTAGTTTTCTAGAAATATAATAAAAGCGGTATCAAATCATATACTATTTTCTGTGGTGCGAGCAACACAACTTTGGCATTCAATCCGAGTACGCCACTTACTCTTCACCTCCGTGCAAGAATACCTTCAGTAGAGAGATAGTATATGAAATGTTTTTTTTTTAATCTTCTTATCGTTTATGTCTTAGGAGTTTTATCGTATGGGTTTCCGTAGTTACTTTAGCCACTTCAGTCAGCTATTGATGAGTGTTGTACATTTTATGTTCTCGCTGTTGTTGTTGTTATTGTCCTGTAGATGTATTTATATAATATCATCAGATTTGTATTTTATTGTTGTTCTGTATACAAACTGCATACTTGTGCTCATGTGTTTGAGCTGTAACTGAGGGGTTTCCAGTGTTTGGGTATTAATCCGATTGAAAATTGTTCATTTGCACGTGAGGATAATGAACGCCTCAATGAACTTTAAGCATTTAATGCCATGGGATGATGTGCCATGTGTTCCCTGTTGCCTGTCCGGCCACAGCGATGTTCCATTTTATTCCTGTGTGTGTGTGTGAATATTTTGCTTGTACATTTCTACTTAAGTCGCATTAACCGGTCATGAGTCCGCCCAATTGTCCATACATACGTAGTTTACAAGCTCTTTAAGTACTACCTGCATATAAGGATGAGTTTGCAATGTCCATATGGACTATTGATACGATTAAAGATTTTGTATGTTGTGACTGCAATATAAAAAGAAATGTGCATAGGTTTTAAAGTAGGTACATAAGGCTTATCATCTTATATAACTATAGAAAAATCGATTCAGACGTACGAATTTATATATGATTTTATATTAGAAAGCGCAATATTGAGTAACTTGAATGCCGTGCTGCCATCGATGCGTCTTAGGCAGCAAGAAACAGACGTTGCTGAAGCTCAACACAAAATACGTCTTTTAGAAGCTTTGGCCACAATAATTTTGGATCCGGCGTAGTGTTCACAAGTAAACAAAATAATTATTATTAAAACACATACAATATTACCCCACAAATATTGACGACCCCATTGAACCATAAGGATCATAAGGACAATGGATTAAATGTATGTACCTGGAATGTCTAAACAATTTACAGAGATGGTGTAAATGGATGTCCTCGACAATTATAATGCTGAAGTTACCGCCATATAGAGATGCAATGGATGGGACAGGGATACACACGACAAAAGAACTGCGACATATTTTACAGCTGCCATGTTGATGTAAGTGACCGAATAGTCACTATCCACATTAAGGAGAAATATTTTTACATCAACCTGATTTGTGTACACGCTCCGATGGAAGACAAAGATGAGGACACTAAAGATGTATTCTGTCAGCGCCTGGAGGTAATATTTGACCTCTGCCCTGGTCATGACATTACAATTATTTTAGGCGGAAAATTCAGTCTACACAAATTTCCACACAAAGTTATCCACAAGGTAACCCAGTCAAAAAACAAGACACCAGATTGATCACATGGTTATCGAGGGAAAGTATGTCTTGAACATCATGGCCGTGCTTGTGATGCGTGGCGCAAATATAGACTGGTATCACCATTTAGTTGCAATAAAGGTACAAAAGCGGTTAAGTAGCAACCAACCGCAAAGTTGCATACTACCAAGATAGCCAATGCCTATTCTAACTAAGTCTCAGCTAAAAGCAAACAACCACCCCTAATTCTGATGTTAACGCATTCTAAGACTACAGCCGCCATGACCGTACTTGATTATTAATATCAAGCTCAGAAAAGTATGATGAAGGATGACGCGTATTGTATGAAGAAAAGGATACTGAGGAAATGTCATAAGGAGGCGAGGAAAGACATGAAACTTAAAGCAGAAAAAGCGTCTATGGAGGAGTAGAGAGAGTAAAGATATCGAAAAGTAAGAAAGTAACGAACAAAGTTTGTGAAACAGTTATTCCCACCTGTAATGACAGTAATGGAAATCTGGTCACGGACGGTGCCCTGCCATAGCCCCCACGGACATAAACCCCAAAAAATTGTTGGGGCTTATGTCCAGACAACTTCCCGGACATAACACCCAATTTCATCCGATACTAATCTGCGGACATGTTCCTTGACGTCAGTCCTTGGGCAGGTACTGTAAAACAGACACAGGAAGCGTTCAAGTTATAGCGTAGGGTGTTAATATACAACACCAATGACAAATCCTTGTTTAAGTGACGTATCCCCTTCATATAATTGAGTTAGAACTAGGACCGGTCCCTACCCACAAAGGACCAGTCACAGGACTCGTGTTTGCCCGTAGTACCCTCTTTAGAATCCTCAGTCGGGGCTCATCGGACCTCTACTTCGTTTTTTTAGTTTACTGTTGCAAAGTGGTCCACTGCGGGTTCTTTCGGGTACTATATTCACCGAAGAGGCTCGGGAGAGACCGCCCATACGGTGTCATTTAGAACCATTCGACAGAAGTGGATCTGTGATAAACGAGGACAAAACCAAGTTATTTGTTTCAACGAACAAAGAAAGTGTAATTGCTTCGGACGTCGAACAAGTAAGAAAGTGTTAGTCTGGAAAACCGACTAACATATAACCTAAAATTTTCTAGTATATATATATTATATAAAGTGGGCATAGTTGTACATTTGTATGGTAGGTACCAGAAGGGGCGTGGCTAGACTTCCAGATTTTTTCTCCAAAACTTTATCCTGCTTTAGCTTTGTTTTATATAGAATTTGGGCACGATCGCGTTGGGTGTATTAATAATAATAATCGATTGCTAAAGTGGGCCGAGTCGTACATTTGTATGGGAGGTACCAGAAGGGGCGTGCCAATGTAGCCCATTTGCAATACCGTAAGTAGTTTTGGGGAATATTTAACCTATGCTTAGTTTTAAAACAATTGGTTGCGTCTTTTATCGTGCGGACCAGCCGGACAGACAGACGAACATGGCTCACACGACTTAAAAAGTATTAAATCGAATTTGGTTCAAAGAAACCTAGGGTCTAAAGTGACTCCTTCTATGTGTTACACTTCTGGGTATATATCAAATGATATATACCCTCCTACCTGTAGGGTTAGGGTTAGGTTACTATGCAGACACAAATTCCAATTTGGATATGATTTTATCTAGCCATGATTTGTGGCAAGTCCAGTATATGGAGAGGGTGGAAGTATCACAGGAGCTACTCTATGCAACCACTTACCCAATGTACTCAGATACGATCTTTAAAGGGGTATATACACAGTAGGGCGTTTCACAAAAAATATTTTGTAACTCTTGAAGCGGAATATTTAAGCTTGTGATGTAAAAGAATTTCGAAAATTTTTTGGGATTTTTTGAAGATGGGTATGGGGTCGCTGAAATAGATTTTATCAATAAAATGAGGTTATGGAGAACAAATTTTTATATTATTTTTTTCTGGTGCTTTTTGTTCAACAAACAATTCTCTTCTTAAGGATCCGATCCCACAACAAAAAAATTATTGGTGTGAAAAATTATTATATTAAGGACCACTTTGATAGTCTTAAAAGTAAGAAATTATTTTTCCTAGATTTCAAACCTCGATAACTTGAAAAGTTTTCAACATTTTTTCAAGATGTAAAATGGGTTAGAAAGATAATTTAGATACCTTTATTTTGGAATATATCTTATATCTTACTTGTGAAAAATGTTGAAAAAAATAAACCAAAAACATAATTTTTTATTTTTAAATTCACACTATTTGAATTTTAAAATATTTGAAGTAGGCCCTTTTAAAATGTAACAAAATATATAATAATAAAAATATTTTAGACTATTTTAATTTTGCGATACTTGAAGCAGCCCCTGCCGTCCAGAACTCTGTTATGAACATCTTAGGTGTCTGCGAACTACAGCAAGATAACAGAGAGAAAAAGGGTTGTTGGCGACTGTTTTACTAATTTCAGTGAAACAAAAGATCGCAAAAGTACTATTTTTATTAACTCTCTGGAAGTTTGTTTACAAAAGTTCGCTGGCACCTCGTTTTACAGGCATTTTTCGACACAAAATATAGATTTAATTTTAATTTGTTCATTAAATATGTTGATTTGGTTTATTTAATATCTTTTGATTTTGTATGGGAATACAAATATATTGATGAATTGCATGATGTTTTTTTTTACTTAACCAAGAACGAAACATAATGAAATTCTTTTAATTTTCATAAAATTTGATAAGTAAAAAAAATTTTCTCAAACTTTAATTTTTTTCTTATATAAAATAAATAAATTATAAAATAAATCTTTGTACCGAATGAAAGGTAATTTAAAGACCTTTCTAACGCATCTTGAAATTAAGAAGAGAATTGTTTAGTTGTATGAACAAAAAGCACCAGAAAATAAAATTATAAAAAATTTTTCTCCATAACCTAATTTTTTTGATAATATCTATTTCAGCGACCCCATACCCATCTTCAAAAAACCCAAAATTTGTTTCGAAATTCTTTAAGATCACAAGCCTTAATATTCCGCTTCAAGAGTTGCAAAAATCGCCAAAAACGCTTTTGTTGAAACGCCCTAATACACAGCCCTGGGCTGGTCGTGGAACGATTGTTAAAACACGCAACTATTATACGGGAGATCCATGGTTCGATTCCTGTCTTCAGTCATCCGTGTAATGTTCACATAAAATATTCATATTCACATAAAATTTATGAAAAGGGTAAAACAATCACCAGCAAATAGAATTTGTAGTTGTGGGACAAAGTCGACATTGATTGAATGTTTACGTCATTTGCCAAAAAACTTATTAATATTCCTTACCCCACGTGAAGCTTCAAAATACAGCTTTCATTTAATATTCGACTGCTGACCTTTTTCTCACAGAGTTTCATATATAACACTCAAGCCTTTTCCAGCTTTCACGCACAACTCTAATCTCTTCTAAAGAGGCGTCCATCATAAAGGATATTCACATGCAATCTGAGCTATCCTTAGTGACTGTTCACAAATTCTTTATGAAATTCTCTCAGACAATAATATTATTTATGTAAATTTATAACGATAAATTTAAATTCCACAAAAAACATACATTATACACACTTGTAAGCCTTAACGGAATAAAAAAAATTACATAAAGTGTTAAATCATATACATAACGTTTGGTAATAAATACTCGTATGCTGTTGATGATGTGCATGGATGCATGTACTCATGTATTTATTATTTGCTTTAACGATTGTTACGTTATTCGATCATAAATAATATGTTTTATTCCAATAATTACCCTTTTCAAGTGTATTAAACATAGCAACACACACACACACAGAAATACATATGTGTATACATACATGTACACGTAACTATATGAATACTTTAGAATCTACAGTGTAGATGTGTCTACTCGTAGTACATACATGTGCAAATATTCAGGATATGGTTTTATGAAACGCTTTTACACATGCAAATACTCATGTTGTTGCTGTTGTTGTTGCCGCTTGGATGCAATAAATAAAGTATTAAATATCCCATAAATAAGTCACAATAGCCGTATTACTTACCAGTTGTTGTTGCCGTTGTTGTTCTTTTTGCACAACTCGTTGCATGCAAATTGTGATTGTGTGATATAATCCATATACAGTCATTGTGGTTTTATTGCAATAACGACGCAATGAAAACGCATAACTTCGTAGAACATATGAATTTGGAAAGTTGCTGTAACTTACAAGGTCACAAATCAAATCGTGCTAAACTTACATAGGCACAGTACAGCATGTTATGGCTGGCAGTGGTGTTCTAAGCTTTGTTTAATGTATTTAGAATCTAAATTTTAATAGAGCTTATGATTAAAGCTTAAGCACCTCTATAGTCATAAAAGACGTACCATCAATGGTTATATCATAAAACTCTACTAAGTGGCAGTGTTTTTACTATTTACAGTCATAATGAAGGAATTTTGTTTCGTATAAATCACCTTCAGCCATCTTTGTGATAAGGTCAAGCTTTCATAAGGTCAAGTATTTTTGTTATTGTAACGAGCAATTTTTTATCCGCTCTCGGGTTCCAATATCTCCATTAATCTTATAAAGACTACAAAGTCAATAATTCTAATCAAACTAGTCAATTCTTACTGACAACCACTTGTTAAATGTCTACAGTAAAGAGCATTGCCTTGGCACAAATGTTCAGTAGTACTGGTGATAAAGTTCATGATGAATCAGTACAATTCTACTATCGATGTTTTCTCTAGGAATGGTTTTTTCTATTATGTAAACACGAAGAAACGAAAAAAAAACAAAACCACCAAATGTTGGCAACACCCCTAAACGTTAAAAGGACTATGAATTAAGAAAATGCACCTGGAATGTCCGACCAATCTACAGAAATAGGTCCACTATCTAATTGGCTGATGACCTCGACAAATGCAAAGCTGACATCACCGTTATACAGGAAATGATGCGATGCACCAGGCAGGGATGCAAATGGGGGAAAAATATGACATCTTTTACAGCTGCAATGCAGAAAGACTCGAATTTGGATGTGTATTCATAGTCGGCCAGAGACACCCTACATGGGTACTCATTTTGGCGAACGCCAAACCACGGTGTACAAAAATGTATGCGCACAAAAGCGACATAAAGCGTAACCGCTACGTTTAAAGCTACTTTAATTGTTTACTTCTGCTTACTTCCCTAAAATGTTGACGACCACCGCAAACGAATTAAGGACCATGATTTGGGGAATAGTCCTGGAATGTTAGAACACTGTATAGACCAGGTGCCTCCAACCAACTGGTGAAAGTCCTCGAAGAATACAAAGCTGACATAACCGCTTTACAGGAAATCCGGTGGACAGGACACGGGTGTTCGCGCATGAAGATGTGCGACATCTTCTATAGTGACCATGCGGATAAGCACGAGTTTGAATGTGGATTTGTGGTTGGCAAGAGACTGCGACACCTCGTCTCAAGGTTCAACTCGGTGTGTGAACGTAAAGCCACCATGAAAGTCTAAAAAAAGTTTTTCCACATAACACTTATATGTGCCCATAGTTCGACAGAAGAGAAAAAAGATGAGGGGCCATGACATCAAAATTGTTCTAGGAGATTTTAATTCTTAAATAGGCAGTCAGCACACCGAATCGTCAGACAATGGCATCAGACTGATTGATTTCTCTGCGGCAAGAAATATGGTAGTTAGCACCACTAGATTTGACCATAAAAATATTCATAAGGCAACATGGTTATCTCCAGATCAATTGTCGAGAAATCAGCTAGATCACGTGGTAGTCGATGGACGGCACGCATCGAGTGTTCTGGACGTACGAGTGGTCAGGGGTGTGAACATGTTGTGAACGAACAAATATTCTACTTAATTGGGCCACTGCGTGTACATTAACAATTAAAACTATGAAGTGGAAGATGATTGTGTCTACCTTGGCTAAGCATGGCGAAAAACGTGTGAGCTAACTCATGAAAGCAGATCGACACCTACCACCTCTTTGTCGACTACAAAGCTGCCTTCGATTTTACGAATAGGAATAGACTGTACGAGGCCATGTCTGAGTTTGGTATTCCTGCAAAGCTGATTCGACTTTGCAGATGTACCTTGGCAAACATCAAATCCTCGGTAAAGTTTGGTAAAGATCACTTTGAACCATTTTATATAAAAAGAGGTCTCAGGCAGGGTGATAGCTTGTCCTGTACACTATTTAATATAGTTATGGAGAAGGTGATGAGAATGGCTGGTGTCAACATGTCTGGCACCATATTCCACAAGAGCCACATGCCACTAGCCTATGCCGATGAAATAGACATCACTGGCCGAAGTCTGCGGGATGTTACTTCAGTTTCCTCTTCGCTAGAAAATGGATTAAGCGGTCAACAAGGACAAAACTAAAATAAGGATTCCGACGAACAAAGAGTCCTCCCAATTGGGACGTACCGTGAACGTTGAACATTATTGTTTTGAGGTAGTATATGAGTTTACCTACCTCGGATCTTCCGACAACAAGAAAATTAGTGTCAGTCAAAAGAATAGTGCTCGCCAATAGATGTTTTTAAGGACTTCGGTAGCACTTTGGCAACACCACCTTATCTCGGGATACTAAGAAACAGCTGTACTAGGTTTTCATTTTACCCATTCTGTTGTATGTCGCCGAATTGTGTGTGCTTACAACAACGGTCATACAAAACCTGGGAGTATTCGGGAGAAAAGTACTCCGAAAAATATATGGACCTATCTGTATTGACGGCTAGTTTCGCCATCGGATGAACCGTGAGCTGTATGAGCTTTACCACGACAACGACGTAGCTTAAAGAGTCAGAATCCAGCGAGAAAAGTGTTTGAAGGCGAACCTGAACGACGGCGCAGATCAGGTAGACCCAAACATCGTTGGAAGGACCAAGTGGCAGGCGATAGGCCACCATCTGGTAGGACTAACTGAAGAACGCACGCAGAAACTGAAGCGTGTGGAATTCTCTTAAACTTCAGGCCTATTATTTATGAACCGCGTTCGTAAGTTGTCATGGGCCACTTAAGTAAGTAAGTCAGTAAATCCTGGTACAACCCAAGGATACAGATCGACACCTAACATCTGTTTATCGACTACAAAGTTGCTATGAACAGTATATTACGACAGAGATTATTGGTTTCTGTGGCTGAGTTACTGCGACCTTTTCAAGCATTGAGAAGCAATCAGCAGAATTGAGTCTGGTGACAAGTGAGGACATATCCAAGCTATTTATTTCTACGAACAAATATTCTACACAATTGGACGGCTGCGTGTACATTAACAATTAAAAGTATGAAGTGGAAGATGATTTTGTCTACCTTGGCTGCGCCGTAAACATACATAATAATGTCAACCTGGAGATCAAGAGACAAGTATAGAACGCAATTCTATTAGAAACCGATCCTACCTGTCTTGCTTGCATAATCATGAATAAAGACACAAGCGGATCAAACTATTCTGAGAGTCTTCGAGAGAAAAATACTTTGCAAAATATGGAGAGCCATCATTGTTAATGACAAGTACTGTCGTCGAATGAACCACGAGCTGTATAAAGATATCGAAATACGAGTGGGACCGGCCGTGGCATTGTGGTTAGAACACGAGTTTACAATGCGGGCTGAAGCTCTTGTAAATACTGCTTGCGGCTATTGATGGCTAAATTTCTGTTGCTGCTGCCAAATAAGAAGAATCCAAATCTTAATTTTACAATATTTTGTTGCGGATCTAATTTTCTTGACTAATACAATAAAATCTCCTTAAGCAATATAAAACTCATTAATGACACAAGATTTCTCACAAGCATTTGCATATCCGTTATTTACTTACGAATTCATAAAACATTGTTGCTGTTTCAAATAAACAAAAAAAAATCTCCCTTCACTGCACCTTGATATTTCCACACACTCAGACAAAAAGCTACTTTAGTTGTTGATCCAACTCATGATGATTATTGCATAATTGTCTTTTCCATAATTCTTTGTCACCTAAGGATTAGCCACACGGATGACAGACACTACGCTGCATCCATTTGTCATCGGTCAACTCGAAATGTAAAGTGTCAAAAATCAAACGATTCCTGTGTCATTAGAGCGGGTGTCAAATCCCTTTTGACACTTCTAATGTTGACCGACACGCGACTTGCAGCTTTGGTATCTGGCAACTATGTATGTACAACAAATGACCATATATACATTGCATGAATATACCATACACATATGTATATAGGTTTATGTCCTTGTATGTAAGGATATTACTGATGATGCATATGTAATGTACAAGATATAATGAAAATATAACACTTTGTGTAAAGTCCAGTGAGACCGAGATGAGGGTCCATTACTATGGAAACATAACATGCATACTCGTATTAGTCAACAGCAGTTTGGAAGGTGTCATAATTACTAATCCTTCGACGAAGGACTCAAAGGTATGCGTTAGGCCACATTATTAAAAATGCATAGAAGATTAGCGCGGCGGCGAAACCAGAATTTGTTATGCTGACCGTTAGCTTATAAGCGCCAATGAACAGAGTACGAGTATTATAGCAAATTTAGTAATTACGACACAAAGTTTCTGGGATCAACTTATGGATTTAACGATGATTACTTTTTATTTTTAATCGCTGCATTGCAATTGTCGCCACTGACACTGCGTCTCATTATTGTCTGATTACCGCTGCATGTAATTAACTCCACATCTTTATGAGACACTTGCACCATTAACATGTTGCTGCTGATGCCACTAGACTTCGTGACAGTCAAAGCCAACTATCAGTCGTATACGATTTGCCAGAGTGACATATGGGTCCCATAATGAAGACTTCAAAAAGAGTTTTGCGTAGCATGCAAACGAGAGTCTGTCATCAGTGTGACGCCAAAACACTTTGTAATCACCAAGTGAAGCGGCATTTGCTGCAGTTGTACATCTGTCAGCGAGTTGTTGTACAAATAAATTATCAGCTAAATGGCTGTGGCGAGGGGCGGTACCGCGGGGTTGCACTGTGGCGGCACATCGAATGAAGATGACACTAAATCGCTTGATTTGTGGACATAATTTTGATAAGACTGTAGTAAGTGATATAATTTAGAAGTAGTCGCATAACTGCTCAATATGGAATAAAAGTCTAGTTAGTTGAATCATCAAATTTAATAACAGCTGCCAGGATTCAATTACAAAAAGAGTTACTTTAATATACATAGTTTCAAAACACTCCATTAGTTATGAAAGGCGACATGAGTACATTATCGTAATTTTGGTATTTTCCATAAGAAATCAAATATTTGTTACAAAAAACTGTTGCATTATGTCCTTTAGATTTTTTAGAACAAGTTGGCAAATGATGACATTTCTGAGATAAGTGGTATTACAGTGCTATATGAAGAGTTTTATTCCCATATGTCTTTATGAGGTTTCAAAACTTTAATCTGGATTCCTGTAAAATTCAAATTGCCATATACAATATAGAAATAACTGCTACTGATACTAAAAGCTCTATATAGATTTGGATTCAAAGAGATTGTGACACTTACAAAAGGAAGGTGTTACGGAAGTCGTGCCGTTAGTGATATGAAGTGAATCTTGCATCTCAAGCCGACTCACAACCTCCTTCGTGGTGACACCTGAGAAACGTGGTTCGTGATATTTTTTATCATGAATTGCGGCAGAGATGAGTGATTAATCCTGATGGATGGGCTAGCCACCCGCCTTTAGGTCCTTTACTATTAAACACCCTGATATGTTGACGACCCCCGCAAACTTAATAAGGACCACGATTTAAGGATATGCACCTGGAACATCCGGACTCTCTACAGAGAAGTTGCCACTATCTGACTGGCGGATGTTCTCAAATAATATAAGGCTGGCATCACCGCCAGCCAGGAGATGAGATGGTCAGGACAAGGGTGATCGCGACGAAAACATTTGCGACACCTATTACAGCTACCATGCAGATAACCACGAATTTGGATGTGAATTTGTAGTTGGCCAGACACTCAGACTGGGGTTTTCGTCCAGGGTCTACATAAGGACCCACCAACCTTACGAAATAAAAACACAAGTGATTTCCCTGTCTAGGACTAGTCAATAGTGTTTATTATGGTTTTATTTTCTTCTAATACCCTTGCGCTTAGAAATACGACAAATAACTTAATGTTTACTGCAACGAAAAACTGTTTTTCGGGCTGAATCCAAATATCTGTGCTGGATACACTGGCGAGTCGCTAACGATGTCGATTTGCAGATAATCGAGCACTATTTAATTAGCCCAATACTGGTACGGTTAATGGAATTCTGGCATAAGTTTCGGTTACTAGATTTGGTGTCGGTTTTTAGGTTTCGGGTTTCAGGTTCGGGTGCCAAATTCGTAGGACAAGCTCTGGTACTAGATTCTAATAGCAGGTGCGGGATGGTGGATTTAGCTCGGGGTCGTGGCATAAACTTGGCTACGACTAGCAGGTTCGCATTTCAGGATCGGGTTTCAAGTTGTAGCATAAGCTCGGCTTCGGTGTACCAGTTATTGTTATACATACATTTGTTCTTATAATATACTTATAAACTACCTATCGAACAGACAGCAGAAGCCGCTTTAGGGGAACAGACAAGCGAATTCGCTGTGAAGGTACAGACAACCGAAGTCACTGTGGGGAAATAGACAGCAGAAGCTGCTGTAGGGGAACAGGCAACCGAATTCGCTGTGGGGAAACAGACAACCGAGGTTACTGTGGGGTAACAGACAAGCGAAGTCACTGTGGGGAAACAGACAGCAGAAGCTGCTGTAGGGGAACAGGCAACCGAATTCGCTGTGGGGGAAGAGACAACCGAAGTCACTGTGGGGAAACAGACAGCCGAAGCCGCGGTGGAGAAACAGACAACCGAAGGCGCTGTGGGGTAACAGACAACCAAGGTCACTGTGGGGTAACAGACAGCCGAAGCCGCGGTGGGGGAACAGACAACCGAGGTCACTGTGGGGGAACAGACAGCCGAAGTATATCTACATCCCCTTGTAATGTGTGCTCATGCCCCGACGGAAGGTAAAGACGTTGAGATAAAAGATAAATTTAAGAGCGCCTAGAGGCAACATACGTGTGATCCGTGGTGCTAATATTGACTTGGATCATTATCTGATTGCAGCTATGGTGCGCACAAGATTAAGCAGAGCTAAAAAAAGGCACGTAATCAAACACAAAGAAAGCTGGCCAACGTCAAGCTGCAAACCCCAGAGATAGCCACTGCCTACACCAACCAGCTCTACCAACTACTATAAGGAATGTTATGTGATCTCCTTGGTCCTTTGGGATTATACAAAGACAAGCATCATTGTTAAACGGACAACAAGTCTGTACAACTGGGCTATAAACCTGTACAATCGGACCTTGAGTCTGCACAATCGGACAATAAGTCTATACAACTGGGCTATAGGCCTTTACAATCGGACATTGGGTCTGTATAATCGGACAACAAGTCTGTACATCCGGACTACGAGCCTGTGCATTCGAGCTATAAGCCTGTACAATCGGACCCAAGAGTCTGTACTACCAGGCTATAAGCCTGTACAATCGGACCTACGAGTCTGTACAATCGGATAATAAGTCTGTACAATCGAACCTCCGAGTTTATACGACGGCCGCTATACCTGTAAAACGTGTCCTTTTACTTGTAAGGTTAGGGCCTATTAATAGCTGTTCTTATTTTTCTGTTTCAAGACCTAAGCAAATTTCTCCAGAAGGTCCTACCGGAAGGTACTACTATAACGTAAAACCAGTCCTGATTCAAATCACCGAATTACCGCCGCTTCCAACACGTCCTGTTTCCTGTCGCCGTATTACCGCCGCTCGTCAAAGAACCGGTTCTCCGTACAAGGGAAAACAACCCCAGGCACCGCAATACATTACACCAGACACCATCAGCGATACGAGGCCACCGACCAAGTATAATCCACAGACATCATTATCCGCTGTTAAACATCTTAAGGATATCAGTGATTGCACTTTAGCTTAAGACTCCGCAGTGTTTCGTTCTATTTACCTTTTTGGATTGTAAAATAAGGAAATAAATATATTATATCCTGCCCTAGTCAGGAAAGATCCACTCTTCTATTTCGTAAAGTTTTGAGCGTCCTTGCGAAGGCCCTTGAGGCGGCTGGGACTACATCAGTCTAAGATTATAAGGAAACGGCACAAGGAGACAGTAAAACAGGCGAGGCAGCTATTTAAGCTGAAAAAAACGTCAGATAAAGGAACGGGAGAACGAGTATACAGAGCAATACAGGGATATACATAGGTAAAGACCGAAAAAGATACCAATAAGTAAAAGCACAAGGCTACGGTAATGGTCTCCCCTCATGTAAGGACAAGGATGGAAATCTAGTTACACATACCCAGAGTGTGCTGCATATATGGAGCAACTGCTGGTTCAGGAAGGCAGCGCATGTCAAGGTATCACGCCAATAGTCGACGATGGCTTAAAATGCCCACCATCAAGTCAGTTAAAAAAAATTAATAAGCAGCCGATGCTGAAGGACTTCTGGCAGAGCTCATCAAGTCCAGTAGCGAGGAGCTGATAACGAGCATGCATTAGTTCCTACGCACTGATTGGCTTAACGAGTGCATGTCCGATGATTGGACTCGTAGCGTATTATGTCGTGTGCCGAAAAAAGGTGTTCCAAGTGTGTGCTCCAAATACCGCACGATCAGCCTTTTACACATCGCATATAAAGTCCTGTCGAGTGTGCTCTGCGAAATACTAAAGCCAGTGTTATTCAACCTGATCGGGCCTTATCAGTGGGGCTTTAGATTTGGTAAATCAACAACTGATCAGATATTCACACTTAGGCAAATCCTGGAACAGACCCAAGAGAAACAGATCGACACGTACCATCTTGTCGTAGACTATGAAACTGTCTTCGACAGCCCGATGTGGCAGAAACTACTCGAAGCTGTGACTGAGTTTGGTATTCCAGCGCAACTTATACACCTTTGGGGAAAGACGTTGTCTGACACGAAGTTATAAGTGAAGATTGGCAAATACCTTACCGAGCCATTACAAACAAGACAAGATCTAAAACAAGGCAACGGCCTATCATGTGACCTCTTCAACATAGTGATGAAGATGATAACCTGGAAAGCTGCTGTAAGCTCGAGTGGAACGATATTTAATCAAAGCCACATGCTACTCGCGTACGCTGATGACGTAGACATCATCTGTCGAAAACTGCGTGATGTGCCTTCTTATGTATACAGCGAAAATGGGTCTAATGGTAAACGAGGACAAAACGAAGTTATTAGTTTCAAATAACAAAGAATCTACACGTTTGGGAAACTGCGTGAAGGATGACAACTATAAGTTCGAGGTGACAGATGATTTTATCTACCTAGGCTCCACCATCAATAAGAAGAATAAAGTCGGCCCCGCAGAAGAATCGAGCTTGCTTATAAATGACACTATGGACTAGGCGAGCAATTTAATGGCAGAGTCCTCTCTCTACAAACAAAAATTTAGTTATACTAGATATTGGTTCTACCTCTTTTGATGTATGGTACAGAATCCTGGGTTATGACACAAGCGGATCAATCGATAAAATATATGGGCCCCTCATCGTTAACGGTGAGTATCGTCGTCGTATAAATCATGAGATGAACGATTTGTACACTCACATTGACGTGGTTAGACGCATTAACGTCATGTTGTACGCATGGATGAAAATGCTTCAGCTCGTAAAGTCTTCGACAATGATCTCAATGGATGAGGGGGAAGAGGGCGACCGAAAGAAGTGCAGAAAATTGAAGCGCAAATAATGTTTTTCTACATTCGGCATAAAATCCCATAGGATTGCTAAAAAGTGCCAGCTAAGAAGTAAATTTAAAAAAAATTAAGAATTAAAATTCCTTTAATCTGTTCATATAACGTGTTCCTACATAAGCAATAGTTTCACTCTTTCATGCATCAAATGATTTTGAACTGGATTTACTTTGTAGCAGTTACAATTAAACTGTTGTACTCCGTGGCGTATGGTTTACGTTGAATATTACTTATGATAATCATACGCCACCGTATAACAATATAACAAAAGAGCCTAAAACATGAAAAATTCCCCTATACGATACTTACTAACTTCAAATCGATACTTAATTATTTTGGCATGTAACTTGACAAAACGAATGATGCAGAACTTCTTCTTTGTGGGGCTACTTTCACGTGCAGTTCGCAGAATTGAGTCCCAAAATCATGTGTTGTACTATGTAATGAAAAGTAGACCTTTCAAGTGGAATCCTACCTTATCAAGCATTCGCAACGTTATTGTCTTGTCCCATATAATCAAAAGGATAAGAAAAATTGATAACTTTCATACTGTCGATATAAGTTAAAGACATTTTTATTATTTCAATGTACTTAATATCAATTAAACACTTTCTATTTGCAATGTCGGTTTTATACCATAAATGACAGACAGCACCCAGCAGCTATTGCTTCGTCAGACTATAAAGTCTGTCAACATTAACCATTTGGAGTCCATTAGCGGCATGTGCGAGCTGTGTGTAATTTTGGAGGCACACGTCTTGTCACCTATGCTGCCCCCCGCCTCCCACAACATCCACCCCATCTCCTAATGGCTCGGCCATTAATCGAGGCTTCTGTTAACAAGATCCATTAGTGAAATATTGATCGGTGCTGGCATAAACGTCAATTCCAAATAACGAGTGAAATTCCCCAACATGAGATGAGTAACGATCTGATTATATTTATACGATATCAAGTTCAATATCAATGCTCATACATGTAAACATATAGAAGATATACACAATTTATACAGAGATACACTCAGGCAGCTGAGTTTTTTCACATGATGTATGTAAACTATATATGTATTGCAATTGTTTAGTTTGTGTGTTTCTCTCCCTTCCTCTTTTTGGATTTTGGGGTAATAATGTTGCTTGATAAGTTGCAGCAACATTATGATTTGATGTCGGCAACCTTTGCATTAATGGAAAGTCGTTCGTTCGCTCGTTTCTTTCCAACAACTTTACAAGACGAATGAAAATGTTTGTTGATGACAATTGTATTATATTTTCGGCGCAGAGTCGAGTGTATGAGAGCGTTCCCCATTCATAGACTTGAAACGGCGCTAGGCGGTCGCATTTTGAAGTGTTGCACATTGGTTGTATCAATAAATTATACACTTGAGTTCCTCTTGGCTGGTTGTTGTACGGCATTGTTTTTGTTGCATGTCTTGTAGGTCTTGTGGAACGTTTTTCATAGAGGCACTTTAAGTAAGTGGCTTCATTTATGATGAGGCAAGCATAAATGGCAGTCAACTCTTGGAAGACACCACATGAATCATTATTTCAAGTTTGCTTTGATCGTTTTTGTTATATAATGGAATATTGTTTTGGAATTTATATGTTTTTCCAATTCTCACAATATTTTATAATGAGTGGTTTTAATAAATTTGGTTAAATCTATCAGATCTGTATGAAATCTAACGGAAATGAAGTTATACAATTTTCTACATCCGACGTTGAAGGATGTATAAAATACCCAAATACTACATATGAAGAAACAAACATATGCGTAATTTGTTTATATACATAAGTAATAACATATATGTAATCTCAAAACTATAATAACTTATCACCAAAACAGACCAACAACCTAACATCAGTTCAACCTCATGGATACACCTACACCTGCTACATACCTGACACCTTCAATCGCGCTATTCATATGTGCAAAGGACTGTCATGCAGTAATTCATATTCTGCTGAAATCAAAAGAACAATACAAATGATGCAAAATTACCAATGTTCTCTCTGCCTGCCATTCTTCTTTTATATTCTCGACACCCACTATCTTTACTATGATCACACATCTGAATCTCTGTTATCTTGGTAGTGTTTTGCGATATCATATAAAAAAATATTATAGATTCACTCCTTAAGAGGCCAACCACATCTAAGAAGTAATGACATCGTAAAGAATATCATAATAATGCGTATTAGCCAACATCCACTCTCTCTCTCTCGCTCTCTCTCACTCTGCAGTTGTTACAAAGCTTAAGCGGGTGGACATAGAACGACTTTTGGTGATCGCACCTCAGCACCACCACAAATGTGTCGTTAAAGAAATATGCGAAACATAAAAAATTCGCATAAAATACGAGAGTAGTGTAAATTATGGCCAAACACCGTCAGCGGATCCAAACCATTGGATCTGACCGACATCGCTGTGCTAACACGTTGAGGCGTTTGGCTTAGGTTCTTAGGCTCTTTGCAATGACTTTTGGGCGTCGTTATTTGTGTTGTTTTCCTGTTGTTGTTCTTGTGTTGGACATTCATGTGGAGCTGTGGACCTCTTATCAGTATCGAAATAAATTTGTCATTAATAACTCAAATACTTTACGAGCTGCATGTAATTTACCTTGAAGATAACGAGTAATTTAAGCGAGTAAACCAAGACGAAATTCGCTTTTAATGAATTTCAATGTACGAATAAACCAACCGTAAATGAATCACGTTACAGTTGCAGGCAAAAGTGTGATGACTGGTGAAATATCTTAAGAAATAGTAACCCAGTAGACAGAGTAATACTAGTGCAGTTTCATGTCTAATATTTTTACAAACTTTAAATTTGACTTAACATATTAAAAAGAATGTTGGTACCTAAACAAAAGTTGCCATATAACAAAAGTTGCTAAAGCTTAACACAACTGGTCTCTCTTAGTGGTTACCATTGATAACCCCTTGGCCTAATAAGCCACTCACCTTAAATAGACAAGTTACTAAGAATTCACAAAGAAAAGAAAATTCTAAAATCCCCGACTGCTAAGGCCCTACGATGTTTTAAGGATATGCACCAGGAATATCCGAACCCTCTACAGAGATGGTGTCTCCATACAATTGGCGGATGTCCTTGACTAAATACCAGTTCGGGTTTTGAAAATCAAAATCAACCATAGATGCTATTAAACTTCTTGTAGAAACAGCAAAAGAAGCAATTAATAAGAAAAGACACTCAAACGATTACTGTGTTGTTGTAACCCTAGATGTGAAGAACGTCTTTAACTCTGCGAACTGAAAGAAAACTATACAGGTGTTGCAAAATCTTAGTATTCACCAATACCTGATATCAATCATACAGGACTATTTCAGGAATCGAGTAATTCTGTATAATACAGACGAGGGTCTCAAGAAATATGAGGTTACCGGAGGCGTTCCACAAGGGCCTGTCTTTGGTCCCCTCTGATGGAATGATATGTATAATGGAGTCCTACAACTTAATTTACCACTTGAAGTTAAGAAAATTGGATTCGCGGATGATATTGCACTAATTGTTGTAGCTTCTGATACAAATGAAATTAAAATAGTTACAAATGCTAGTATTAGTGTTGTGAAATCATGGATCGCTTCAATGAGCCTTTCACTTGCAGATCACAAGTCAGAAGTTGTCGTCATGTCCAGTCGGCGGGCGATAGATCACAAGACGGAAGTTGTCGTCATATCCAGCCGGCGGGTTAGAGAACCAAGAATAAGTATAAACGTTGGAGACTGGGAAATAACTTCAAAGGGTTCTTAAAATATCTGGGCACGATGATAGATAGTAAATTGTCTTTCAACAGCCATATAAGCCACATCGCAGCGGCCCTTTGCAGGGTGATGCCGAATACAAGAAATCCTAAATACCATAGAAGGAAGATTCTAGCGGAGGTTGTTAAGAGCATCATACTCACCTATATGGGCTGACTGCATGAAATTTAAGTCATACTGCGGTAAGCTTAACTCGGTATACAGACTGACAGCACTGAGGGTATACTGTGCTTACAGAACCGTATACGATGAATTGGCCGTCGTAACGGGAGGAATGATACCAGTGAACCTGTTAGCAAAAGCATGAGCGTATAAATATGAAAATGCCACCACGAAAACGGAAGCCAGAGCGATAACTATGGAAACCTGGCAACTGAGATGATCGACTACAACAAAAGGAAGGTGGACATATAAACTAATACCTAAGCAGTTGGTTAAAGAGAAAACATGGGGACGTTGAATATTATATAACCCAGTTCCCGAGCGGTCACGGTGCCTTCATTTTAGGATTATCGATACACCCTTTGGTCCGTGTTGTTAAGATGTGATTTAAGATGCTGAACGTTTTCTTCATATGCCCGAGATTCAGTTCTATGAGAGAGTATCTATATATATAGTAGTCGAAAATATAATGCAGCTGATATTGGATTCACCTGCAAGTTGGGGTCATATAGCAAACTTTATCAGGCTCATTCTTCTCAAACTCAATAGAGCCTAGACGGCTTTAAAGGTGGTTTGAATAACCTTCCCATCCCGGTGAAGAAATACTTCACTGTTGTACTGCCGGGATTAGGACGATGTTTGAGGTGTTTTAGCGTGTTAAAGTCTCTCACATTGTCTTTCGATGATTTCACCACGTAAAAGAAAAAAAAAATCCTAATGCTAATAAGGCTAACATTACCGACATACAGAAAGCTCGTTGAAAAGAAACAGGATGCTCGTGACGAAAGAATATTTGACATATTTTACAGCTGCCTTGAAGGAATACACTTTCTTAGATGTTACAACGTTAGTTACTTGTAAGGACCTATCAGCAAAATTGACATGGGCTTCTACAAGCATGCATGAACTTAGGCCTTCTGAGGCATTCCGATGGCATGTCATCAGGCATTGTTTCCACATGCCACAACATAGGCCTTCTCTTCCCGTTCTGAAACATCCCGAGCACATGTTCCCTATAGTCTTTAAAAAACTATCCTATCGAGCTCCTTGGAGAAGGAAAATTTAATGTCTACGATGATTTGATACTCCTCTATTCCGTATGTAAACAATCCATTTCAAAAGGGATTGTTTTGTACGTAAGAGTGGAAGGAAGGTTTTGTCTTCCAACTATACCCTATTTTATTTGGAAAAAATTAGGAATTCAGAGGGAACGTCTACTGACTGATCTTAAAGGCCTTCTATGACCTTCCTTCCGCTGCTTGGGAGAGTAAGATATCTGATCTTGCTGTTTAAGCTCGCAACAGACGATTTATTTTTACATCACTCTAATTTGTGTACAAGATGAAGACTAAATATTGAATCTATTAGAGTTAAGAGGACATATATTAACGATGTCCTGGTCATGGCATTAACATTTTCCTGGGAAATTTTAGTGCTAAAATACAACAGGATGATATTCTTAGTGTAGCTGTAGAAAAATTCAGCATGGATAGCTTCGCTTCGGCAACGAACATGGTAGAGAGTGAAATCAGATTTCCACAAGACAACCTGGATATCCTCCCCTGATATTGAGTATTCTTCAGAATTTGTCGTACTGTGAATATCTGCAAAGTCGTGAATTTACCAGACACATTAATAATGTTTAATCCGGGAGACGGATGCTGCATACAGGGCGAAACTGCAGCCAATGGCAACGCGAGCTGTTCGTGAACGGCACAGGAAGAAGAGACGAGAGGCAACTCAACTCTTTAGAGGGGAAAAGAAGGAGCTGAAGAAGAGACAGGATGAGTGCACTGAGTTGCTCCGAAGAAGAGGGAAAATCCGAAAATTCTACCAGAGAGTTAAGACAAAAACTCGTTAAGACAGGTGGGGCGGTGCTGATTAGGAGTATGCATCAGCTCATGGATAACATCTGGCTAAAGGAGAGCTTTCCCGGGGATTGGAGTCTCAGTCTGTTATGTCCCATATTTAAGTAAGGAGATCGTAGTAAATATAATAACTACCGTGTAATAAGCCTATTGCCAATTGCGTACAAGGTCCTTTCAAGCATATTGTGTGAACGTCTAATGCCAATTGTAGAAAAAATTATTGGACCTTATCAGTGCGGCTTTAGACCGGGTAAATCTGCGATGTATCAAAAATTCCTGGAAAAATCTTATGAACAGCAGATCGACACGTGCCAACTCCTAGTCGACTACAAAGCTGCCTTCGACTCTCCGATAAGGAGTGAGTTATATGAAGCCATGTCTAAGTTTAGTATTCTTGCAAAGCTGGTTCGACTTTGCAGATGTACCTTGGAAAACACCAGATTGGTAAGGATCACTCTCAACCATTCAACACGGAAAAAGGTCTCAGGTAGGGTGATAACTTGTCCTGTACACTATTTAATATAGTTATGGAGGAGTTGATGAAAAAGGTTGGTCAACATGTCTGGCACCATATTCCACAAGAGCCACATGTCACTAGCCTATGCCGATGATATGGACGTAAATTGGTGAAATTGCGGGATGTTACTGCAGTTTTCTCATCTGTGGAAAAGGAGTCATCAGAAATGGCTTTAGCGGTCATCGAGGACAAAACTAAAATAACGATTTCAACGAACAAAGAGTCCTCCCTATGGGGACGCACCGCAAACGTTGGCAATTTTTGTTTTTGTAGTTGTTGTTGTTGTAACAGCTGGAGGAACTAGCTGGGGTGATAATTCTTTATACCAATTTTTTCAATTAATCGGCACTCAATCGGTCATGTAATCCAAATTCCATGCGATCATGGTTGGCAACTCTGTTTCGTTCCTTTGTAGATAACAAGGTTTTTGTGTCAAGGGATTGGTAGAATGTTGTTGTGAGTTTTTACCGCGAAATTCCTCTAAAGATGGCGCCAGCTGATTTTGTTGATTTTGTCTTTTTGTTTCCGAAGAAGCAGTCAAACCCTTAATGAATGATTGTCCACCACCCAGACAAAACAAGGTCATTATGACAATTTCAAGACCTAAAAGTGAACTTGATTGAAATCTGAGTTTCCTATGACTAAACCTTAAGAAAGGCGATCCAACTCTGTATCTATCTACTGCTTTCACCCATCGCATTTAAAGTCATGCCGAGTGTGTTATTTGAAAAACTAAAGTTGAGCTTAGTGTGACAAATCTTGAAGAAGATCCAAGACCCTTTATACCTAATGAATGAGGTATGGAATAGGTTCTTGCGTTTTTCTGAATGAACACGCTATCTACTTTTAGATTTACTTACTAACAGCACCTGCAAACGTCGCAGTACAACACATGATTTTCGGACTCAATTTTGAGAATTGTACGTGAAAGAAGTCTCAAATAGAAGAAGTTCGGCATTATTCGTTTTGTCAAGTTACATGCCATAATAATTTAATACCGATTTGAAGTTAGTATGTTTCATATAGGGGAATTTTTCACGTTTTAGGCTCTTTTGATATATTGTTATATGGTTGCGTATGATTATCATAAGTAATTTTCCACGTTAATCTTACGCCACGGAGTACAACAGATTTATTGTATCTGCTACAAGATAAACCCAGTTCAAAATCATTTGATGAATGGAAAAGTGAAACTGTTGCTTAAGTAATGAAACGTTATATAAACAGATTAAAAGCATTGTAATTCTTAACTATTTTAAATTTGTTCCAGCTAAATCGGACTAGTGGTTCTCGAGTTATGTCAAACAAACGAACCTAAAACGTGACAAATTCCCCTATACGATACTTACTTACATCAAATCGATATTTAATTATTATGGCATGTAACTTGACAAAACGAATGATGCAGAATTTCTTCGTTGCGGGGTAACTTTCACTTGCAGTTCTCAGAATTGAGACCCAAATCAATGAGCTGAAAAATTTTGTACTGTGTATAGTAGAGATCTTTGCATTTGAGTGAGTGAACACGCCCCTATTTTTAGACTCCCATAACCGGGACCTATAATTTAACAACGGTTTCCAACTCAGCTCATATCGATTGTTTGCCCAACTACTCGCATAAAATAACCATGTATGGTCACATATCTGGGGAATGGGACTTTGCTCAGAGGTGGAAAGTTACTGATTGTTACTCACTTGGGAGTGACCAGAATCGATTCCTTTGTGGCACTGTCCAAGCAGCTAACTACTTCCGGTCTTAGACCAAGTATTCCCTGGGCAATGACTTCAAAGCAACCGCTTAGAAGTTAGCTAAAGTTAGAAGGCATTACAACCATGTATCCTGAATGGTCAAAGAGACGTCTCAGGAAAGTAGGCTTGAACCGCTGAAGCATGGTTGCATCGTGGGATTGGACGTGCAGATAGCAGCCGTATTACCAATCTAGGAGACGAGGGTTAGCAACCCACATCTTCCGAAAACTAAATTGCGAAAATCCATAACGTCTGTTCCATATTGGGCGGCTTCCTGGTCAGCGTCTGCCTCAGAATGAGCGGCTGAAATGTTTCCTGGCAGTAGGAATAAAATGCAGAACCTGGTGGGCTGGGCTTGCCACCCGCCACCAGTATAATGGCAGTGAATAAAATGAGAAACAAAAGAAAAAGAAACCCCCAAAATGGTGAAGACCACCGCAAACGTTTTAAGGACCATGATTTGAGAATATGCACTTGGAATGTTAGAACTCTTTACCGACCAGGTGCCTCTATTCAACTGGCGGATGTCCTCGAAGAGTATAAGGCTGACATTACTGCTATACAGGAAATTCGGTGGACTGGATATGGATGCTCGCGGATGAGAATGTGTGACGTGTACTACAGCTGCCACGCGGAAAAGCATGAGTTTGGATGTGGATTTGTGGTTGGCAAGAGACTACGACACCTGGTCTCTAGGTTTACTCCTGTCATTGAACGAATCGCCACCATAAGACTAAAGGCAAAATTTTTCTACATCACGCTGATATGTGCTCATGCTCCGACGGACGAGGTCAAAGACGAATTCTACGCCCAACTTGAAGAAACATATGACCGTAGCCCGGGCCATGATGTTAAAATCGTGCTGGGAGATTTTAATGCCAAAATAGGCCGGGAGAATGTCTTTAGCCCACCAGTCGGAAAATTTAGTCTGCATACTGACACATCGCCAAACGGAATCAGACTGATTGATTTCTCTGCAGCAAGGAACATGGTAATTAGCAGCACACGATTTGACCACAAAAACATTCACAAAGCAACGTGGATATCTCCTGATCAAGTAACGAGAAACCAAATTGATCACGTGGTAATCGATGGAAGGCACGCGTCAAGTGTCTTAGACGTACGAGTGATCAGAGGCGCGAACATCAACTCGGATCACCACCTCACTGCA
Source organism: Muscina levida (assembly GCA_964034835.1). Classification (NCBI taxonomy): domain Eukaryota; kingdom Metazoa; phylum Arthropoda; class Insecta; order Diptera; family Muscidae; genus Muscina; species Muscina levida. Next base: position 127,541,461 of record OZ035881.1, read on the forward strand.
GTGAAGGTGCGTACTAGGCTAAGCAGAGCGAAAACCCTGCCTAACCAGGCACAGAGAAAGCTGGACATCGCTAAACTGCAGACCGCGGAGATAGCCAACGCCTATTCTGACCAACTCACTCAACTACTTCTTGATGCTCCAACTCCCGAAAATACTAGCGCGCAATGGCAACATATTGCCCACTCGATGGAAAGGACTGCGCGGTCCGTACTAGGGTATGTGAAGCCCTTTAACGATAATGCCAGGTACGATGACCAATGCCGCGATGCCACCCGGGAACAAGATGCTGCATACAGGGGCAAACTGCAGCCAACTCGACTCTTCAAGCGAAAAAAACGAGAGCTTAAGGAGCGGAATAATGTGTGTATTGAAGATTACAGGAACAGAGGTGAAGCCCGAAAATTCTATCAGAAGATAAAAGGAAAGGTACATGGAACAGGTCTTCCCTCCTGTAAAGACAAGGATGGTCATCTCGTTACTGACTCCGAGAGCGTACTGAGAATATATAAAGATCACTTCTGCAGCCTATTGATGTGTGAAAACTCGGCTGATAAAGACTGTGCTCCAATCCGAGATGATAACATCGAGTGTCCACCTCCGAGCCAAGCTGAGATAACAACTGCCATATCCCGCCTAAAGAACAAGAAGGCCGCTGGGGCTGATGGTCTTCCAGCTGAGATGTTTAAGGCGGGTGGAGATGAGCTTGTTTTAAGCATGCAACAGCTCATAGAGAACATTTGGCTTCAGGAGAGCATGCCAGAGGATTGGAATCTCAGTGTGCTATGTCCAATCTACAAAAAAGGTGACCGTAGTGATTGTAAAAACTATCGTGGAATTAGCCTCTTACCCATTGCGTATAAGGTCCTGTCCAGCATACTGTGTGAACGTCTAAAGCCAATTGTGGAAAACCTGATTGGACCTTATCAGTGCGGCTTTAGACCAGGAAATCCACGACGGATCAGATATTTACACTACGGCAGATTCTTGAGAAAACCCATGAGAAGCAAATCGACACTTACCACCTCTTTGTCGATTACAAAGCTGCCTTCGATAGTCCCATCAGGCATCGACTATATGAAGCCATGTCTGAGTTCGGTATTCCTGCGAAGATAATTCGTCTCTGCCGGTGTACCCTTACGAATACCAAATCCTCTGTTCGGATTGGCAAGGATCTATCTGCACCATTCGATACGACGAGAGGTCTTAGACAGGGTGACGGTTTGTCATGTATGCTGTTCAACATAGTGATGGAGAAGGTGTTAAGGAAAGCAGCGGTTAACATGTCTGGCACCATATTTAATAAGAGCCACATGCTGCTCGCATATGCCGATGATATCGACATTATCGGTCGAACGATGCGAGAGGTAACAGCTGTTTTCACATCAGTCGAAAGGGAGTCAGCGAAAATGGGTTTGGCAGTGAATGAGGACAAGACGAAGTTAATGGTATCATCGAACAAAGTGTCCACCCGTTGGGGACGCAGCGTGAACGTTGGAAACTATTGCTTTGAGGTAGTGGATGAATTTTTCTACCTTGGATCCGCCATGAACAAGAACAACAGTGTCAGCCTCGAAATAAAACGGAGAATAGTGCTTGCTAACAGGTGTTTCTTTGGACTACGCGAGCACTTTATAAACACCACCCTATCTCGAACTACCAAAGTCCAGCTGTACCAGGTACTAATTTTACCGGTCCTGTTGTACGCCTCCGAATCTTGGGTGCTTACACAGGCAGGTGCAGCTCATCTGGCGGTGTTTGAGAGAAAAATACTCCGCAAAATATATGGACCCATTTGCGTAAACGGCGAGTTTAGGATTCGGATGAACCATGAGCTGTACGAGTTATACCACGACATTGATGTCGTCAAGCGGATCAAAGTGCAACGATTACGCTGGCTAGGCCATGTCGTGAGAATGGATGGGGAAACTCCAGCGCGAAAGGTATTCTATCAAGACCTCGAAGGACGGCGCAAAAGAGGGAGACCGCGACTACGTTGGAAGGACCAGGTGGAGGAATCACTGACGCTGCTTGGTAGGACTGACTGGAGACGGTGCGCACAAGATCGAAGCGAATGGAAATCTTTGATCATTTCGGCCTCTGACTTAGGCACTAAGATATAAATATATATATATGTGTCAAGTTGTTTTAAAGGCTAATAATAATAATAATGGTCACATATCTGAACTGCCACCATACCCTTGCAAAAAAAAAATCTGCATCAGATTTGCCAGACACTGTAGACGTCGCTTTTATAAAAGTTATGAAAATGAAACCATTCGTACTCGTTGGCAGCTTTTAACGATTGAAGGAGTGGAACTACTTGAAGCTGCCGTATATGTATGAAATTTTTGAAACATAAATTTGCAAATTTATGACAAATTATGTACAAAGTACGAGCGAGTATATTAATTAATGATATGATAAGAAAGCAGCAACAATATAAAATAACACCAACAACAACAACTAGCAATGGCAAACGAAAGAATGATGAGGGCATGAAGACGACCGAAGAAGGTGCTGCAACTCGCCAAATGAACGCCAATGTGATGATAACACAGTCAAACATTCTGGCCAAATAAATGGAGAGACAACCATTAACAATGTTATGTTTTCTTGGTCTTTTTACGGGGGAAGCGCGAAAAGCGAGCGTTTCTACAATAAAATGGCCTTTAAAGACATGGAAGCAAATTTAATGCCAAGGCAGTGCACAATGAAGACATACCACGCTAACAGATACCACAGCTCAGTCCATTGTATGAAAATGGTATGTGCGATGTTTAAACACATACCATACCAACATGTACTTTGCTTTAAATGTTGCTCTAAATGAATTTTAAAGCAAAAGTAAAAAAAGGAAAGAAAAAAACCTACAAACGAAACAATTTCAACTAGCTACAAAATGCCACAAGATATGAATCCCCAAATAAATGGATGCCTGTGTGGATAAGAAACAAATCCTTTTGTTCACAGAATGCCCGCCGCCGCCCAACACCAGAGAGCAGCAGCAGCAGCAGAACAAAGCAAAAAGGAAGCAATGACGGCCTATTTGGTAAAAAGAACGCCACAGCAACAGCAACGAAAACAACAGTAACAACAATGAACAATGGAAGCTTTTGTAGTTATATTTTGAGCCATTATGTTGTCGGCACCCATTTTTAATGCTCCAGCGCTTTATGAAAAGCCATAGCAAAGCCGGGCGACTACAGTTGGTGCCCCAACTCAAACATGAAGAACATGGGACCCATAACAATAATATTTCGAATCGACCAATTTTTTTTCTGTTTGCCATCTTTCCCCTCCCGTTGTGTCTCTTTCCGCCAGCCAGTAGCACTAAGGCAGCAACGAGAAACAACACCTCTCCGCAGCATGAATTCATAAAAACAACAAAGGGTCCTTTGGGATTTCAGCACAAAACATGATTTTGCTTACAGGATACGGATACAAACGAACAGGTTCGCTATTGTTGTTGTTCTTGTTGTAGTTCTTTTCTTTGCAAGTACATAAACAATATGGCGGCGACCCGCACCACCAATTTCATCCATCCATCTATGGCGGAGAGTGGGGAGCCCCACAACTTTTTCTGTGAACTGGATATTTGGGTAGTTTTTTGAGGGGGAGGGGATACAATAGTCCTTTTGGAAACTTGAGGGTTTGTGGTAGGACATTTCGTAAGAAGTTAGTTTGTATGCGAATTCTCCACATTTTAATGGCGGCAAAGACCACATTTATGCGCCGATTTAGATATACATTTATCCTTAAATTATTTCACTCTTGAAATTCATTCACATTCGTGTTGCAAATACACAGTTGCTGGCAACTTATGGTTGTTGCAAATGATAAAGGAGATTTCCATAGGCACAGTGGAACAAAGTGGAACACTTGCAGTGTCAAACTGCTAGAGCAGATGTCTATATCTCATGTCAATTATGAATACTCATCTGAATTCATGTCTTTTTGCATGATAGCTGTAAGATATGTCACAATTGTTTCGTCGTGTGTGTCTTTGTTTTCTCCCTTGCATTTTCTGTATAGCGGTAATGCGCCAGCCCTATATTTGTCAAGGACATACGCCAATTGCATACATGCACAATTTCCCTAAAGAGTTGACAAAAATACAAATTAAAAAATAAGCTTAACTTCTCTTTACACCCCATGAATGAGCTATGGATAGCTCCTAGAGTTGTTGTGAATAAACACGCTTTCTATTTTTAGATTCACAACTAACGGCACCTACCTGTTTATCGACAAATACGAACGACAAAAATCTGCAAAACACTTACAACTGATGAGTTTTAATTGACGAGTTTTGTATTTCATTTGACGAGGATTGAGTTGCAATTGATATTTTTGGATTTTCGAAATCACACCAATCATAGACGATGGAGTAGATAGTCCACCACCAACGCAAAATTAGATCAGCACGGCGATCGCAAGGCAGAGCTTTTCAAAGCCGGCGGCGATGAGCTGGTAACATGCATGCACCAGCTCATAAACACAATTGGGCTCAAGGAATACATGCCCAGATATTGGAATCTGAGTGTTCTATGTCCTGTGCTTAAGAAAGGCGTTCCAATTGGGGGTACCAACTATCGCTGGATTAGCCTTTAACCCATAGCATAAAAAATCCTGTCTAGTGTGTTATGTAAAAGACTAAAGCCCATTCTGGCGAACCTGATTGGACCTTATCAGTGTGGCTTTAGACCTGGTAAATCCACGACCGACCAGATATTCACACTATGACAAATCCTGGAGAAGCCCCAAGAAATGCAGATCTGCATCGATTACGAAGCTGCATTCGACAGTCCGAAACGACAGAAATTATTGAATGCTAATACGACTTTGCGGGATGACACTGACTCGTCTGGGACGCTGCATGAACGTTAACAACTATATCTTTGAAGTGGTGGATGATTTTGTCTACCTTGGCTACGCCATAAACAAAAATAATTATGTCAGCCTGAAAATCAAAAGACGAGTATCGATCGGAAACCGCTGCTAATGTGCGCAAAAAAGCGATTTAATGAAAAGCGCTCTCTCGATGAACAAAGATCCAACTCCACCAGACTCTGATTCTACCTGTCTTCTAATCTGGAAGTCTTCGAGAGAAAAATACTTTGCAAAATATTTGGAACCGTCATCGTTAATGGCGAGTATCGTCGAATGCATGACGAGCTGTACAACGATATCGATGTAGTTAAGAGCGTTGAAATTGACCGAATGAGCTGGATTGAACACGTTGTACGAATGGATGAATATGTTTCAGCTCGAATGTTCTTTGTCAATAGACTTGATGGGCGGCGCAGGAGGTGGTGACCAAAACTTCGTTGGATGGATCAGGTGTTATCTACACTTTGTGTGACGAACTAATTTCGGTGCACCGATATAGATGAATTTCTGTTGCTGCTGCCAATTAATAAGAAGTTGCTATTGCTATAGAAAACACGACTTTTATGCGGGAGATCCATGGTTCCATTCCTGTCTCCAGTCATCTACATTTTTCTTTCATCGCCGGCCCCCTCGATGTTGCCGACAGTAACTTCGCAGAAAAGAGTCGTGTCAGTTCAAAAAATTTTAATTAAAATTAAAATCGTCTATGATTGGTGTGATTTCGTCACTTATGCTGTCTTCGGGAACGAGTAGAGATCGAAAATATTCCATCCATATTTCCAGCACACTCTGATTGTCAGCGATCAGATTTCCGTCTCCATCTTTACAGGTGGAGATCCCTGGCTCAAAACCATTGCTTTTATTTTTTGGTAGAACTTTCGGGTTTCACCTCTTTCCCTGTAATTTTTGATATTCTGGCTCTCTCTTTTCTTCCACAGATGCTTTTTACGCCTGAACAGGCGTATCATCTCCCTTCTCTTCTCATTATAACGCTCCGTCACCGCACGCGTTAGACATTTTGCGACATTCATCATCGTAGCAGGGCTTGGCTGAGCGAGGTTTTTCATAACATAGTATGGTCGTTGCGGCAGTGGTCATAGAATTTGCAAACTGCTGCCACTGTGTGTCGGGAACATCAGAACAGTGAGGGCTTGTTTGAAGTAATTGAGAAAGTTGGTTTGAGTAGGCATTGGCTATCACGGTGGTATGCGGCTTTGTAATGGGTAGCTTTCTTTGGGTTTGGTTATAAGTGTTTTTAGCACTACTTATTCGGCTGCAACTAGCATAACGCTTGAGATATACCTTCTATCAATTCTTGTATTTTGATCGTGAGATTCCCAGGTTGTCTTTTGGATATATTTATGCGGGAATCTGGTTCCACTCACAACCATGTTTCTCGCCGACGCAAAACTAACCAGTCTGGATCCGTTATCGCAGGCGTTGATGTGTAGACTGAATTTTTCGACTGCCAAGATGCTCTTAGCATTAAAATCTTCCAGAGCAATTCTAATGTCATGTGCAGGGCAGCGGTCATATATTTTCCCTAGGCGCTCATAGAATACATCCTTAAACTCCTCGTCTTCGTCCTTCGTCGGGGCGTGTACACAAATCAGCGTAATGTAAAAATATTTCGCCTTGATGCGAATAGTATCGATTCGGTCACTTACAGGGTTAAACCGCGAGACCAGATGTCGAAATATCTTTGCCGACTATGAAACCACATCCAAATTTGTGTCTTTCTGCATGGCAACTGTAAAAATGTCACAGTTCTTTCTTCGTATGCATCCCTGTCCCGTCTATCTCATTTCCTGTATGGCGGTGATGTCAGCCTTGAATTTGTCGAGGACATACGGCAGTTGAATAGAGGTACTATCTCTGTGTAGAGTTCGAACATTGAGGTGCATATTCTTAAATCATGGTCCTTATAACGTTTGGAAGGGTTTTTGTTTTTTCTTTTCTTCGTGTTTTCATCATGATTGTTTTGTTTACGGAGAGTGGCTTATTACGCCACCGCGCCCGATCCTAGTTTATTGGGGTTGCCAAAGCCACTAAGTCAGCTTCTGTGTTAAGCTTCAGTAACTAATGTTACCTACTTCCTAAGACACATCAGTGGTAGAATACCATTTAGGTTACACAACATTGCGCCTTCTCACATTTGCTACCACTGAACGGTTGTTCCTTGGCATTGCCCGGGGAATATGTAATCTCTCGGACGTTGTGAGCTGCTTGGAAATCTCCAAAGAGAGAATTCTGGTTATTCCCATATGAATAACAATCAGAAAGACTCAAATAAGAAAATAAATCATGGTTCTTTTAAAGTGTGGCTTAAATATGAGGACATCCCATCCATCCTTTCCCATTTTTTTATATGGGGGTGATGTCGGCCTTGTATTTGTCGAGGATATCCACCAGTTGATTAGAGGCACCATCTCTGTGTAGAGTTCGAACATTCCAGGTGTATATCCTTAAATCATGGTCCTTATCACGTTTGCGGCGGTCGTCAACATTTGGAGAGGTTCTTGTTTTTTCTTTTCTTCGTGTTTTCATCAAAATTGTTTTGTTTACGGAGAGTGGCTTATTACGCCACTGCGCCACTTTTGTGTTAAGTTTCAGTAACTTATGTTACCTACTTCCTAAGACGCATCGGTGGTAGAATCCCATTTAGGTATTTTTTTGTATTTTTTTGTACTGCTTACGCCACTAAGATACCAATTGTGTTAAGCTTTAGTATCGTCTGGTAACTACTTCCTAAGAGCTATCACGGGTAGCATGCCAGTTAGGTTACTTATTGTGTCTTCTTAGATTTTCTAACATTCCCCAGTTATCCCAGTGGCATTGCTCGGATATACGAGATCTATGGACCGCCTTGAGTTTCTTGGATAATCCTTAGACAAAAAAATGTACAGACTGTGAGTTAAATTCTTGCGTTATTCATTTGTGCACCTATTGTTAACCACAGTACCAAGTAACATCATAAAGAAAAAAAAACTTTTTCCGTTTTTTCCTATTCATGTTTGGCTTAAGTTTCAGGTTATCCTCGTACTGAACATGTTGCCATTGTGATTTCTTATGGATTTTGTTTTTCCTGTAGCAGTCACTATAGCCTTCTTGTATAAAAGAAGGATCTACTTGAAAGTTTTTCCAAAGTTTTCCTAAGAAAATTGTAGTCTTTCACCACTTCTCACACACACTCACACCTACTCACACTTAGCCTGCTTAAGATGATGTAGCAACCGTTTTTCATGTGTTTTTTTCCGTCTGTGTGATTTAAAGAGTTTGTGTGTTTAGTGCAATAATTACAAGTCTCTCCTCCTCTACACTCACGTTTAAGGAAATAATCACGTATGTATGGGTGTGTTTGCATTTTCATTGGTATAAAACGGAAATCAAACAATGGAATGACTGTGGCAAATATGTGGAGGTGGCAGGCAGCAACATACACTCGCTCCTTTAGATGAATACTTTTCCCTGTACATGAATACTTTTTCAATGATTTGTTCTGCTTCAATGCTTCTGATTCGTTTTGCGTGACTGGCGAAAGGAAACATTTTCTTTAGCTTTTTTTTTTCTTGTGTTACGTTTTTTGTCGACATTTTCTTCAATTGAAACAACTAAAATGCTTACACAGATTTTGGATGAGAAGTTATTTTCGGGGTTTTACTTCTCACAAAAGTGTTTACTTTGGGTTTTTAAGAGGTTTGCCGACGAAGTGTGGGAGGATTTGATTTACCTATTTAAAAGGGAATAATATGAGTTGTGTGAAGAGTTGTTTTTTTTTCTTCATATAATTTAATAAAAATAAGCTCTTGTGTGAAGTATTAATTTATAACTTACTTAATTTTCCTTTACGTCCTATGAATGAGGTATGGGATAGCTTTTCGCGCTGGTGTTATAACGCTTTCTTTTTTTAGACTTACACAACGGCACCTACCTAACGTTCGAGAGATCACGTCTTAACCGGGCAATGCTATTGAACATCCGTTCAGTGGTAGCAAATGTGAGAGGGCGCAATGTTGAGTAAACGGCATACTACCACAGAGGCTCTCTTAGTGGCTTTGGCAGCCCAACGAAACTAGGATCTGGAGCGGTGGCCTAATAAGCCACCCTTCTTAAACAAAACCAATTATTATGAAAACACGAGTGCAGAAATTTCAGTCGGTTAAACTGACTGATAAATACCATCACCCAATATAAGATATTATTTAAGTCTTGTGTTATTTAAATTAACCGATTTGTAATTAAAACCAGTTAGAAAGTTTCAGTCGGGCAACCCGACTTACATTTACCCTTACCCTCAGTAAAATAAATAATTTTCTTTATTTTGATATTATTACTCGATTTTGAAAGTGGGCGGAGTGGTACATTTGTATGGGAGGTACGAGAAGGGGTGTGGTTAGGCTTCCAGATTTTTTCTCCATAACTTTATCCTATTATAGCTTTACTAATTACAGAATTTGAGCACGATTGCGTTGGGTGTACTGATATTATTACTACATCCCTAAAGTGGGCGGAAAGGTACATTTGTATGGGAGGTACTATAAGAGGCGTCGCTAGACTTTCAATTTTTTCTCCAAAACTTTGTCCTGTTATAACATAACAAAATACAGAATCTGGGCACGATCGTGTCGAGTGTATTGATATTATTACCTTATTTCTAAAGTGGGCGGAGTGGTACATTTGTATGGGAGGTACCAGAAGGGGCGTGCCTAGACTTCCAGATTTTTTTTCCAAAACTTTATCCTGCTTAAACTTTACCAAATACAGAATTTGGGCACGATCGCGTTAGGTCTTTTAATAATATTAATCGATTTCTAAAGTGGGCGGTACCAGATGTGTATGGGAGGTACCAGATGGGGCGTGGATAGACTTCCAATTTTTTCTCCAATACTTTATTCTGTTATAGCTTTACTAAAATGAGAATTTGGTTCCGATCACGTTTAATTTATTGATATTATTTCACCATCTCTATAGTGGGCGGAAAGGTAGAATTGTATGGGAGGTACCAGAAGGGGCGTGGCTAGGCTTTCAAAAATTTTTCCAAAACTTTATCCTGTTATAGCTTTACTAAATACAGAATTTGGGGACGATCCCGTAGGGTGTATTGATATTATTACTCGATTTCTAACGTGGGCGGAATGATGTATTTGTATGGGAGGTACCAGAAGGGGCGGGGCCATGTAGCCCATTTGCAATACCGTAAGTAGTTTTGAGAAAATAATAGCTCGTGCAAAATTTCAAAACATTTGGTTGCGTCTTTCGAAAGTTATCGTGCGAACCAGCCGGACAGCCACCAGACAGACAGACAGACAGACAGACAGACGGACATGGCTCAAACGACTTAAAAAGTCATGAATCGAATTTGGTTCAAAGAAACCTAGGGTCTAAAGTGACTCCTTCTATGTGTTACACTTTTGGGTCGTATCAAATGATATATACCCTCATCCTAAGGGTGATGGTATAAAAAACAAGAACCTCCTCCAAATGTTGACAGTCCCCGCAAACGTAATAACCCAGTGTGCGATCCGGATCAGTTTCGGATCCGATTCTACGGACATTTTATCCGAATCGGATCCGATTCGATTTCGTTTTAAAAATCCTTTTTAAAAACGGATCCGTTTTTTATCCGCATCCGCATTTGTCTACATTAGGAAGGACCGTGATTTAGGAATGTACACCTGGAATGTCCGAACTCTATTTATATATGGTATTTCTATCCAACTGGCTGATGTCCTCGACAAATACAAGGCTGACATCACCGCCATGCAGAAAATGAGTTGGACGGGACAGGGATGCACACGATAAAAAAAAATCTGTGATATCTTTTATAGCTGCCATGCCGAAAGTCACGAATTTGGATGTGAATTCATAGTCGGCAAGAGACAACGACATCTTGTCTCGCTGTTTAACCCTGTAAGTGACCGAATAATCACTATTCGCATCAAGGCGAAATATTTTTACACTACGCTGATTTGTGTACACGCCCGACCCAAGACAAAGATGAGGACATAAAATATGCCTTCTATGGGCGCCTAGAAAAAAAATATGACTGCTGCGCTGCACATGATATTAAAATTGTTTTGGGAGATTTTAATGCTAAAATAGGAAGGGAAGATGCTCTTGGTTCAGCAGTCGAGAAATTCAGTCAGCACAACAATACCTGCGATAAGCGATTCAGACTAGTTATCTTCGCGTCGGCAAGAAACATGGTAGTGAGTGGAACCAGATTCCCGTATAAAGATATCCACAAGGAATCCTGGATATACACTTAATTTCCCTTTACACCCCAAGAATGAGGTATGGGATAGCTTCTCGCGTTGTTGTAAATAAACACGCTTTAAATTTTTAGATTAATAACTAACGGCACCTACTTGTTTATCGACGAATGCGAACGTCACTGTTTGAGAATTGACGATTGACTCGACACTAATACTGCGAAGTTGCTGTCGACAACATTCAAGGGGAGCCGAAAATGAAAGAATTTTTTTTTCTTTTCAAGATGACTGGAGCCAGGTGTTGAACCTGTGATCTCCCGCATAGTAGTCGTGTGTTCTAACCACTATGCCACGGCCGGTCCCTGGATATCTGGATATCAATCACAAAGTAATTGATGGAAGGCATGTCTCAAGCGTTATGGACGTGCGTATGATGCGCGGTGCAAATATTGATTCGGGTCACCAGCTGGTAAGCAAACGCAAAGGAAGCTAGACATCTCAAAGCTGCATACCACCGAGGTAGCCAATGCCTACTCTAACCAACTCTCTCAATTACTTCGAACCAACCCCCACAGTTTTGATGTTCCCGCCATCCAAAGGCAGCATATTGCGAATTCTATGACCACTGCCGCAACGACCGTACTGGATTATGAAAAACCACACTCAGACAAACCCTGATACTATGATGAATGTCACGAAATGTCTGAGGAAATGAATGCTGCATACAAGGCAAAACTGCAGCCAATGGCAAACAGTGCGGTGACGGAGCGTTATAATGAGAAGACCAGGGAGATGACGGAAATGCGTCTGCGGAAGAAAAGAGAGATTCAGGTTAACAAAATCTACAAGGATAGAGGTAAAGACCGAAAGTTCTACCAAAAGCTAAAAAACCAAAAGTTTTGGAACAGAGATCCCCACTTGTATGGACAGAGACGGAAATCTGGTCACGGACACTCAGGGAACACTTTCTATATCTACTCGTTCCCGAGGGCAGCATAATTGACGAAATCACACAAATCATCGACGATGGAATAGACTGTCCACCACCAAACCTGAACGAGATCATCACATCAATTACACGGCTTAAAAATAATAAAGCTGCGGGTGTTTTTAAAACCGGCGACGATAAGCTGGCAACATGCATGCACGAGATCATAAAAACGATTTGGCATAAGGAATGCATGCCAGATGATTGGAATCTGAGTGTTCTATGCCCTGTGCTTATGAAAGGCGATCGAAGTGTGTGTACTATCATCTTATGCAAGGTACTGTGTGGTGTTTATGTGAAAGACTCTGGCGAACCTAATTGGACATTGTCAGTGTGGCTTTAGACCTGGTCGTGTATTTGACCGACAGATATTCACAATACGACAAATCCTGGAGAAGACCCAAGAAATGAAGATTGATATCATTGGCCGTGGATTACGAAATGTTACTGCAGTCGGCGGAAGTGGGTCTGGTGATAAATGACGACAAAGATAAGTTATTTGTTTAAACGAACAAAGAGTCTACTCATCTACCTTGGCTCCGCCATAAATAAAAATAATAATGTCAGCCTGGAAATTAAGAGACAAATATTGATCACAAACCGCTGCTATTATGCACTAAACAAGCGATTTCATGACAAAGTGCTCTCTCGAAGAACGAAGATCCAACTCTACCAGACTCTGATCCTACCTGTCATACCCTACAGCACAGACTCCATGGTAATGACACAAACGGATCAATCTATTCTGGGAGTATTCGAAAGAAAAATACAACCCAAAATATTTGGACCTATCATCGTAAATGACGAGTATCGTCGTCGATTAAACCACGAGCTGTATGAGCTGTACAACAACATCGACGTAGTCCAGCGCGTTGAAATAGTCCGAATGCTCTGGCTTGGACATTTTGTAAGAATGGATGAAAATGTTCTAGCGCGAAAGGTTTTCGCCAATAAACTGTGGCTACAGACAACACATAGCATAAAAATAATAAAGCTGCGGATGACGATGGGCTGCCGACATAGTTTTTAAGACCGTTGGTGATGAGTTGACGATTTGGCTAACGATTTAGCATGCCCGATAAATGGAATCTAAGTGTTCTATATCCTGCACTTAAAAAAAGCGATCCCAGTATGTGCACGAACTTCCACGGGATCAGTCTTTTACCCATCGCATACAAAGTACTGTCGAGTGAAGAATGTGAGAGACTAAAGCCTATTCTAAACAACCGGATTGTACCTTATCACTGTGGCTTTAGACCAGTTAAATATTGATACTGCTGCAGCCTGTAGTGGAAATTTTCAACGATGTCCTGACAGGAGCCTCTTGAAATGTTTGCGAATATGTTCCTTTAACTCCTCAGGAGAACCTGAATTGCTTTTGAATACTTAACTTTTAAGGTATTCCCAAAGAAAAAATCTATTGGGGGGATTAGACTAGACCATGAGGTGGCCAATTAATGTCACCTCCTTCGGATGTTGCTTTTACCCCAAAAATTTCTCAAATTGCACCCAATACGCCCAATACGCCAATACGCCGTTAAATGTGTGAAATGTTGATTAAAACCATTTAAATTCTGTAGCGTTTCAGGAAAAGCATGTCAATATATCGCTCTGTATACACTGTAACAACTTGTTATCTTTGATATACAAGAAATTATGGCTAACCCATGTAGATTCGTTGGTAAGGATGATTTCTATAGTCGTGGCCAATGCCGCAAAAATTCCAAATAAATACCCACCTCATTTTTGAATTCATTGTACAGAAGTGTACAGTGCAGTTACTGCAGCTGTTGACAATTTTTGTTCCCTTTTCATGCATTCTCGTATGTTCCTGTAATGATCACACAATTCCAAACAAATAAACAAAATAGTGTTACTTTAAGCTAGGACATACATATTTAGCTGTATACGTATGTAAAATGTGTCCTATGTTAGCAGGACCATGACAACTTGACTATGTAGTTGTTAATATTTATGTGTTTTATATACACTGCTTTGCATACATACATCGCAACACACACTAATATGCACAGATAACTATTCACACACACACACCCACACACATACGAGTACGTATGTGCAGTTGTTGGGTCCTTGTTAACAATGGTTAAACCAAATTGTTACTGTGGCCCAACTGGGGATATTGTAAAAGCGTACGCCTCTCATTGTAATGGCTGTGGCTGTTTGTTATGTGGCGTTAACTCCTTTTGTTGCAAGTGCCACAGTTGCAAGGGCGGCAAAGATACCAACATAAATGGGTATGTTTGTGCAGGCATACGAACATACATACATATGTACGTATACGTATTATACGTTACTCTGTGTATTCATTGGTTGGTTCATGCGTTGCTATTATTGTAACACAAAAAGCTATAATCATAATTTCATAAAATATTTTACAAAAGCTTTCAACACTCTCAGCTATGCAATGTAATTATTATTGTAGCTATTTCTTTTGCTGTGTAGTGTCGACGGGGCCTTGCTTGCTACTCGCACATACACATACATCATCATCACCAGGAGGAGCTGGAGCAGCAGCAAGATAATAGAACATTCCCAGTGCTCAACACCTACGGTTAGGGTTTAGTAATACAGGAAGAATGCGTACATTACTTGTGTGCAAGCGTTAGAGTATCCGCATTCTTAAGCAGTTCAATAACCTAGTGCTATTGAGACGCTTTGTTAACAATGCTAACCATGGCGTGGTAAACGTGTTATTTGACTTCTTTAACTTTTTGAAGAACTTGATTGTTTTATTGAGTTAAATTTTTTTGCGCGACTTGAAATTTTGAGATCATATGAAGTGAAGCGGTGCTACATCTGGTCAGTGCAATAATAATAAACCAGTTTTGCTGCATTTTGCAAAAACAGTAGATGAAACTTTTTTTATGTAAATTGAAAATACTTCCGCATACTATTGTCCGATTTCACACAATCAAAAGAAATATGTATGTTATTAATAATCAAATTTGGTAGACAGCTAGTGTACTACCTGAAATATCCCGATGGCTATAATTTTTTTTTTATTTCTTTGTCTACAGGCGGAATGGGCGTGGCAAACATTTGGTTAGTATTACACCGTTCCAATGGAAAACCAAATATTCCAAACTTTAAATTTGAACTAAACTACATTTATACTCGAGGTATGCTCATTAAATGCAAAAGACGTCAATTGAAGAAAAGTTTTGAAAGGCCTTCTTTAGACGCTGCAAACATTATTAATACATTGTCACTTCCTTTCCCAATTACTCGGGGTGACTATGGTAGGTAGATTGCCCTCAATGTGTCAAGAATGCGTATAGTTTAGGTGGATCTGTGAGCAGGCCTATTAGAATGCCTTCTATGTGAAGGCCTTAGTAATTCGCCTGCTGGGTAAATAAGCAGATGAAACAATTGTTGCAGAGATGCAATTTGTTGCACAGACAGTATTCGCACTGCACTTGCAGAAGTAATTTGTATTTTGCAACAATAGGTGGAGGGGCAAAAGTTTTGTTTGATTCAAAACAGTCAGTCTTGGCTTGAGTGTTATGTTTGAGAGTTATGAAATCAACACCACACACGTAGTTTCCCATGTTGAACCATTCTGAGCACTTCAAAAAGATAAGGAGTCGGCCTATATCAATAACGGTCAGATAAAGTATGTCCTTAAAGAAATAAGAGCCCAAAGTTACACCCCACCTGTTCGATAGCGCATTGTCTCCTCCTCCTTTATCCCCACAGATTCTGCAGAAATCACTAGTAGCAACCTTTAGTCTAATTGCGTGCCTTCCATTCAGACATTGTCCCGTCATGAGAGACACGACGCAAGTAATGAAAAATCGGGTCTTGATAGCAATAACATTAAGTTGGAACGCTTTAATTTCAATCATGGCCATATATGTTTAAATTGAGTACAACATCGGACAGTTGGCCAACTACCTACCTGCTTAAGTGGCCCATTACAACTTACGAACTTGGTTCATATATTAGAAGTCTGAAATGTTAAAGAATTCCACACGCTTCGATCTCCTGCGTGCGTTTTCCAGTTAGTCCTACAAGATGGTGGCACGTCGCCTATCACTTGGTCCTTCCAACGAAGTCTGGGTTTTCCTGCTCTGCGTTGTTTTTCAAGTTCGACAACATGTCCCACCACGATTCGGCGGCATTCAAGAGAACAGGTATAATTAACATCTGGTACAGCTGTTTTTTAGTATCCCGAGATAAGGCGGTGTTACTAAACTGCTGCCGTAGTCGTTAAAAACAACTATTGGCGGGTACTATTCTCCGCTTGATTTCCTGGCTGACACTATTTTTCATGTTGACGGAAGATCCGAGGTATGCAAACTCATCTACTATCTCAAACCAATACTTTTCAACATTGACGGTGAGTCCCCATCGAGAGGACTCTTTGTTCGTTAAAATCATTATTTTTGTTTTGTCCTCGTTGACCGCTAAACCCTTTTCTAGTGATGAGAAAACTGCAGTAACATCCCCAGATTTCGAATTTGGCATTTGGTTCTTGTAGAATATGGTGCCAGGCATGTTGACTCAAGCCTCTCTCATCACCTTCTCCAAAACTATATTAAATAGTATACATTACAAGCTATCACCCAGTCTGAGACCTCTTTCCGTGTTGAATGATTCACAGTAATCATTACCAATTTTAACCGAGGATTTGGTGTTTTCCAAGGTACTTCTGCAAAGACGAATTAGTTTTGCAGGAATACCAAACTCAGACATGGCCTCATATAGCCTATTCATTATCGGAGAGTCAAAGGCAGTTTTGTAATCGACAAAGAGGTGGTAGGTGTCGATCTGCTTTTATGAGTTTTTTTCCAGGATTTGTCGTAAGGTGAATATTTGATCCGTCGTAGATTTACCAGGTCTAAAGCCGCACTGATATGGACCAATAAGTTTTTATACAATTGGCTTTAGACGTTTACACAATATGCTCGAAAGGTCCTAGGAATTAATTGGTAATAGGTTTATTCCACGGCAGCTCTTACATTCACTACGATTTCCTTTTTTGTATATCGGACATAACAGACTGAGACTCCAATCCCCGGGCATGCTCTTCTAAAGTCAGTTGTTCTCCATGACCTGATGCATGCTCCTAATCAGCTGCTGCCCGCCTGTCTTAAACAATTCAGCAGGGAGACCATCGGCTCCAGCAGCTTTGTTTTTTTTTAAGAAGGGATATTGCCACACGTATCTCGCTCTGGCTCGGAGGGGGACAGTTAATACCATCGTCATGGATTGGAGCGGTGTCTTTTAGAGTGATGTTCGTATCCAGTTAATTTCAGAAATGATCTTACCATATTTTCAGAACGTTATCCGAGTCTGTCATGTATGAAAATTTTTTAGTGCACTAACTGGCCATCGCTGTTTCACGCATTCTCGTCTTAACTTTCTGGTATAATTTTCGGGCTTCCCCTCTACCTCGGAGCAACTGTGTGTACTCATCCTGTCTCTTTTTCAGCTCCTTCATTTTCCGTCTAAAAAGACGAGTTGCCTCTCGTCTCTTCTTCCTGTGCTGTTCACGAACAGCTCGCGTTGTCATTGGCTGCAGTTTCGCCCTGTATGTCGTGGCTTTGCGACATTCATCATCGTACCAGGCATCTTCTTGAGATGGCTTTGAGTACCCAAGTACGCTTCTCTCAGTCCGTTCCATGGAGTCGGTTAAAAATTGCCACTGTGAAATAATATTATTAGCGGTTCGAGCATTCCGTAGCAGTTGACTTAGATGGTTGGAGTAGGCGTCCGTTCTGTCTGTGGTCCGCAGTTAACCGATATCCATCTTTCGTTGTGCCTGGTTACATAAGTTTTTCGCCATGATTAGCCTTGTGCGTACCTTAACTAAGGCAAGGTAGTGATCGGAGTCAATGTTCGCACCCCTGATCACTCGTACGTCCAGAATACTCGATGCCTACCTTCCATCGACTACCAAGTGATCTATCAGAAAAGTCAATCAGATGCCATTGTTCGACGTGTCAGTGTGCGGACTGAATTTTTCAATGGCAGGCTCAAATGCAGGGCGCCTAGTTTAGCAATAAAATCGCCTAGTACAATTTTGATGTCATGGCTCGGGCTACGGTCAAATACATTTCTTGGCTCTTCCAGAACTCGTCTTTGACCTCTCACAACGGTTGCAAGCCCAACGCAGTCGCAGTTTTGAGCCGACGTGCCTGAGTTTTACGCTTCGCCTCTCACAGTTGGCCGTGCTCTGACGGGTGTCAAAGGCACGTTTCAAGGCGTCGCCACGTGGAGGTACTCCGTCCGCAGTAGTACCACGAATTGCCAAATTCAACCGATCAGAAGCTTTACCTTGCTTCACACTCCCGAATGAATTCACCAACTGTATTACCCCCTCCTATGATATGCTAAGTAAATACTACAACTTAAGCAAACAAAAAATTACTTCATAAAAATATCCATTGACTACAACCATTTGCATTGTATGTGTGTAGCAATTTTCAGCGAAACAACTATTGTCACCATCAATCATTGCTGCTGGACTATTAATCTGAATTACTTCCTATATTGACTGCACTTGCAACAATTGAAACACTAACATGTTTGATGAAGCTGAAACCCGCCAGTCATCAGTAGCATCATTGACACTTTCGGCAATAAAAAAAAAAAAACAATAGATGCAAATGTCATCGATGATAGAAATACATATTTATAAACTGAAATTGATTTAAATATTGCGTAAGTTTTTTTGTTTTGTTGCCTTATGCAATTGTGAAGTCAAGCGCTTGTCACAACGAAATGTGGCATGTTGCATGTAGTATGAGTTTTCACTTAAGTAATTTTTTTTTGCATTGATTTCTTTCAATATTATGTGTTTATGGTATTTTAACGGAAATCCATTACGGTTTCATGCTATTTGAATTTTTAAAAAGTCTATGGTTGCAGCAATTGAAAAAAGTGCTGAAATGACTGAATGTACAAAGAAAAAAATTGGAAAAAAAAATTTGATATTTATAGCCTAAAATTAAGGAAACAATTTCATGGCAGAATTTAAAGAAACATACCTATTTGAGGTTTTTGTCTTGAAATAGCAAACAACTCCAGTCTGATATACAGATGATAAATTTATAATTTTTAGTTTGGGAAAAGTTCACAGTTGTATATTTAAACAACTAATATACTTTATATTTCCCTCACCATCTTTTGCAATTCCGCGTATCGTGCAATCACATTCACACACACTCACGCTAGTTTTCTAAATCATAAAATCAACAAATGTCAATAAAACTCACAAATTCAATTAGCCTACACAACGTGCACGTCCGACGGGCGCTTCGAACAACCAACCCATCGACCTTTAGATGCAGCCATCGTTAACTCTGTGGCCCATCAATGAAAGCCTGACACATGACGATGAATTTTAAATTAAACGCACTCGGAAGTCAACAACTAACTAAAGACACGGAGACATCCCACCGCCCGTCTATTTGTCTGTGATGTGACGTGTGGCGGTCGCTGTGAACCTTTTAAAATTCCACACATATTTCTTATAAAACAAAAAAAAAAACACTATATATTTACTCTAGTTTTAGCGCAATTCCATTTCGATCGAGAGCAAAACATTTTAGTTTTGTTTATTTTTATTATAAAAAGAAAAAAATATGAAATCTACAACAAACACATTTCACCACAAGCACAACAACTGCGATCAACTAAATGGAATACATACATAGTTGAGAGAATAAATGCATTCGCCGCCTGTCAAAGACGATCATAAATAAAAAATCTATTAGAGAAAACGGGAGATGCAACAACATTGCACATTAAATCGCTTTTCTCAAACGCAATACAAAATACTGTCAGAGAGGGTGGCGAGGGAGGGACACAATGCACTCGAGGATGTGAGAGGAGCATTGGTGCAACAGCCACCGTAATTCCTTGTTGTGGTGTGGTTTTTGTTGTTATTATTGTTGTGTAAGTTGTGGAATAACATAAAAATTAGACGCATCCATTAGTGGAGGAAGACCAAAGGTGCTATGTCGGAGACTGCTGATGATGTGCCTTGTTTATGCTTTCAATGCAAAGAGACTGTAAATAGAGTGCGTTGTGGTTACACCATTTCCAAAAACTATTAAAAAACATAATGAAAAGATCTCTAGATTTTTTTCTAAAGCAAATATTGACTAGCAACTTGTACGAAATGGAGGAATTCAAATAGCTCTCATGCGGAGTGTATAAAAGTTAGTAACATGAATTTTTTACACGTCATGGAGTATGATGTAATGAACAATTCTACATCATTAGCTTAAAAATCATGTTTTTTGAGTTATGACGGTCTTGCAGAAAACGAGCGATATGGTTTAATAACACCCTAGATCTTAATTCAACGAATGCTGGACAATTCAAGAGAAATTCGTTGGTTGATTCTTCATCCGCCTCCAGGCAGCTTGTACAGGCGTGTTTTTCAACAAGAAAACCAAAGGTTTCGCATTGTCTGAACTCTTCCTACCTTTATCGTACAGAATTCTGTACGACTCGTTTAAAGCAAATTTTATTTGGTTTGCTTAGACAGGAAGCTTTTATTATTATTATTAGCCTTAAAACAACTTGACACATATATATATATTTATATCTTAGTGTCCAAGTCAGAAGCCGAAATGATCAAAGATTTCCATTCGCTTCGATCTTGTGCGCACCGTCTCCAGTCAGTCCTACCAAGCAGCGTCAGTGATTCCTCCACCTGGTCCTTCCAACGTAGTCGCGGTCTCCCTCTTTTGCGCCATCCTTCGAGGTCTTGATAGAATACCTTTCGCGCTGGAGTTTCCTCATCCATTACTCATACATAGACAGGAAGCTAGGTAACGACAAATTGTTATTGAAGAAACAACGAATTTTCCTTCAGATTTTCCTACGATTTACATTGAGAAATCTTTCAGTCATCGGTACGACATGTCATACATCAGATTTCCCTCAGCTGCGTCGGTCAGACTTCGTGTCAACCACTCCATACGTTTTTAAAAACCGACTTCGGCTCCATTTCAGATCCGATATCGGAAAATATTTGCTTAAGGACTTCGGACAGAAATCAGTACGACGCGTCGGCAAGAACTTCCGAATACATAACTACAGATATTTGGTTAGATTTTCCTTCAGAATTTTCCTCGATTTACATTCAGAAATTGTTAAGAAGTCAGTACTACATGTCGCACATACATCAGATTTCCCTCAGCTGTAACGACTTCGTCCCGATTTTGGATCCGATATCGTAAGATTTTACCGACTTAAAAAAAACGTTATTTCCCTTTACACCCCATAAATGAAGTATGAGATAACTTCTCGCATTCTTGTGAATTAACACGCTTTCGTCTTTGAGATTTACAACAAACAGCACCTAATGCGAACGTCACCGTTTGAGAAGCTGCTACTAGACATGCCAATTGACTCGATACTTATACTGCGAAGTTGCTGTGGACAATAACTAGGGGGCGGCAATGAAAGAAAAGTTTAGATGACTAAAGCCGGAAATCAAGCCAAGGATCTCCTGCATAGCAGTCACGTGTTTTAACCACTTTACCATGCCCGGTCTCAATTTTGCTGACTATCGTACTGATTTCTGATCGATTTCTGAGCATTTTCTTAGTTGGGAATATTCAGTTAGTGTTCCTTTATATATGGGTATCTTAGCTCTTGGCAAGCAGGAGAACCCAAGACTGTTTATAAGTTGGATTTACTTACTTGGCACTTCTTTGCCATCGTATGGGATTATATACCGCTTGTTTAAAAATATTATATCAGCTTCGATCTTCTGCGCTTTTTCTTTAGTTAGTTTAATGCGTCTGACAAGAAGAGTGGATAACTTTTCTCTCTAATATTGACAGAACCGATTCATACGCTTGTGTCATACCCCAGGATTATGAACCATACATTAAGATAGGTAAAACAAGCATCTGGTAATGCTGGATATTTGTTCGTCGACATAGGACTCTGTCATATAAATACTTGCTTAGTCCGTTATATCATTTATTAGCTAGCAGAATTCTTCTTCGGATTTCGAGACTGACGATATATGTTTTATTAATAGCGGGACCTAGGTAGATAAAATCGTCTAACTTACTTAATTTCCCTTTACACCCCATGAATGAGGTATGGGATAGATTCTTCTCGGGTTGTTGTGTATTAACACTCTTTCTTACAACTACGGCGCCTACTTTTTATCGACGTCACTGTTTGAGAAGCTTTTACTAGACATGCCAATTGACTCGACACTTATACTGCGAAGTTACTGTAGACAATAACTAGGGGGCCGGCAATGAAAGAAAAATTTAGATGACTAAAGCCGGGAATCGAGCCACGGATCTCCTGCATAGCAGTCACGTGTTCTAACCACTATGCCACGTCCGGTCCCAGATAAAATCGTCTACCACCTCGAAATTTCGAAAACGAGTACATTCTTTGTTCGTTGAAACTAATAACTTCCATTTTTCCTCGTTCACCATTAGTCCCATTTTGTCTGATTCCTTCTGTATACCTGAGAACGCTGCAGTCACTAGAGATGGGGACTCGTCGCGTGATTAGCGTGAATCACGCGTGAATGTGAGTAAGTTGGTGGTGAGCAATCTAAGCCGTCATCGACAATTGGCGTGATACCTTCACTGGCGCTGCCTTCTCGAACCAGCAGTAGCTGGAAGTGTTCTTTTCATATATGTACCACACTTTGCGTATCTGTAGCCAGATTTCCATCCTTGTCTTCCATCTGACGTTTTTTCGCTTAAATAGCTGTCTCGTCTGTCTTACTGTCTCCTTGTGCCGTTCCCTAACATCCCAGGTTACAATTCGCTGTGCCCTATAAGTACCATACTGTTTCTCAGACGCTATGCGACATTCTTCATCGTACCAGGATTCGACTGAACGCCGTTTTTCATATCCTAGCTCTGTTGTTGCTGCGGTTGCCATGGAATGCGCAATATACTGCCACTGTGTATCGGGAACGTCAAAAGTAAAGGCGTTGTGTCGTAGAAGTTGGGAAAGCTGGTTGGAGTAGGCAGTAGCTATCTCTGGGGTTTGCAGCTTTGCGATGTCCAGCTTTCTTTGTGTTTTTTGTCGCACTGCTCAATTTTGTGCGCAACTAGATAATGACCTGAGCCAATATTAGCACCACTGATCACACGCACGTCCATGATATTAGATGCATGCCTGCCATTAATTAACACATGATCAATTTGATTTTTGATGTTTTGATCGGGGGATAGCCAAGTTGCCTCGTGGATATCTTTGTGGTGGAATATGGTTCCACTCACTACTATGTTCCTTCCGCTGCGAAGCTAACCAGCCTAAACCCGTTGTCTGACGTGTCGGTAAGCAGGCTGAATTTATCGATCGATGGATCAATATATATTTTCCCTTCCTATTTTAGCTTTAAAGTCTCCCAGGACAGTTTTAATGTCGTGGCCGTAAAATGTATGTTGATCTCATCGTCTTTGTCTTCCGTCGAGGCATAAGCACAAATCAGAGTGATGTAGAAATATTTCGCCTTAATGCGGATTGCGGCTATTTGATCACTACATCGAATCGCGAGACAAGAAGTAAATCATTCGCCAACTACAAATCCACATCAAAATTAGTGCTTTTCGGCATGGCAGCTGTAATAGATGTAGCAATTATTACATCGCAAGCATCCTTGTCCTATCCATCTCATCTTCTGGAAGGCGGTGATGTCAATGTTATATTTTTTGAGGACATCCGCCACGACCGTTTCATTTAACAAAAACATAATTTTTAGATCTTCTTTAATGAGTCTCCAGCTCACGAAAATTTTGGAAATATTCATAAAGCAAAACAAACTTTCAATTGGTTATGTGCATTGAAACAATACACCAAATTGGCTATCAAGATCATAATGTTTTTTTTTACTGTTTTAGTTAACGTCCAGCCAATTCTGAATCACGGACAAGGATGAAGCGTTTCGGACTCCGTCACGAGTAAATCATCAGATCCCAAACTTTGTCGAAAGGACCAAGGGGTTGCCGACGTGCCACCATCTGGTAGGACTAACTGCAGAACGCACGCAGAAGACTGAAGGGTGTGAAATTCTTTAATACGTCAGGCCTCTAGGTTATGAAGTATGTAAGTATTTTTTACATCAAGTGGCACAGTATTTCGGTCGATCATTTTTAAATTTCCTTCCATACATTTCGCTGCCGTCCTAACCTACATATACTAACATATGATGTTAAGGATATGGTGTCCAGCAGTTAATTAATATGTGACAATACATTAGATTTTTGTAAATCAACAACTTGTAATTCCCTTCAAATGTGACACACTTTAGCTCTCCAAAATTACTCGAAGCTCAGGAAATGGTGTAATAGTAGTGCATATGACTAAATTGCGACCACCATAAAAAATGACACCCAATAAATTCACTCTCACATTGTGTCTGGAATCAATTCGGTTTGTCGGTATTTGACTTTTTAGTTTTAAATCGTTGACGCATTTGACACCCGCATGTTTTGTGTTGGCCTTTGGCTTTTACCAATATGCTGTTTGCTTTGTGAGTGTTTTGCTCTCATTAATCCTCTTATATTTTTTCGATATTTATATGTATATTTTTTATGATGGAACTAAAATTTCAAGATGTTAAACATATTAACACGTCATTTCGTATCAATGTCTGTCTGACACACACGCTCATAATTAGTCAAATGCATATGTTAACATGACACAAGCGTCAGTGCCATGTGGTTTGTCGATTCATAAAAGGACTACATAGTTGTCTATGTCATTTTCTGATCTCAATTCTGCATACCGCATGTGTTTAAAACTCATACCTATGCATGGAAAATATAATATATATTAATTAATATTAATAAATAAATAATAATGTTTTTCTAAAAAAAAAGTCTAGAAAACCATGTTTAGAAGCCGATCATATATATGCAATCACATATATTCTCACAATTATACTTATGAAGAGGTCTGAATCATTGAGAATGTTTGCAATGCAAGTATAATCATCCACATTTGTAGCGAATAGCAAGTTACATTGGGTTTAAGTAGAGGCTCATTAAATTAAACTCATTTGATTTGTAAGCACGAAGGTAAGCGGTAACTCATGTAAGGTATAAAGTTTCACTTGGTATGTTATTGTCCCTGCATTGCGGTCTTTATGTTTGTACCCTCGCATTATGTCGTTTGCCTCTTGCTCTCTTCCCCCTGTCTCTCTCTGTCTCTCTTTGAACGTTAACATGTACTCGTGTTTCTAATGAAGGTGTAAAATAACAATAAAAATTGCAATTAAGTTTTTAATGCGACATTTTATGAAGTATGTAAGTGCGGGTTGGCTAAATGACTGCTGCCAGACTAAATGATTCGAAACAAATGACGGGAAAGACGGACTTATGAACGAGCGTGTGGAACGCATAAAAGGCTAATGTTTTAAGCATCGATACTGTTTGCTTGGAAATGCGGGCAGAGCAACACACTTCTGCACTTCTTATACCCGGGTATAACGCTTAACAATAAAAATGTCAACAGCACCATTAAAGCAAAAATCACCATCAAAGGTATAATGCAAAAACAAAGCAGCGACAATAATAACAGAAAGGTACTAACGCGTTTTAATTCTTACCACAGTTCCTTTTGTATGTGACTGAGAGTGGCATTTGTGCAATTTGAATGACGATTTATGCCGGCGTTTGTAATTAGCCAAGCTCAAATGATTTGGCAAGATTTCAATCAAGCTGTTGCCGTCTTTAAGCCCGGATTTTAAAGCAATTTCCCCCACCACTATCATGCGACGTGATGTTGCTGCATTGCCGCCTCGGGTCAGGTGTTTAGATTCGGTACCATCACATACTACGGTGGGATTACACGCCACAAAATATGATTGTCAAGTTTTTTCTTTTTGATGGCTTTATTATAATCGCCACGAAAATGGAGATGGCCAAGTGGCGATTAAAACCTAAATGATATGGAAAAATTCACCAGTCATCATAAATTGTTTGATCTTTGCCTGAGACAGAATGGAAATGGACTGACCGACAGGCGAACGCCTTCTTTTGATCTTTTCGAAAAAAAGGCGTCCCGCAAAGAAAAGTGGTAACAAAATTGTATGAATAGTGTATATTAGCCGTATTGTGAGTGCGAGCGAGTGACGGAGTTGGCCGACTAGACAGCTGAGTGAGTGGATGGCTGGTTGGTTGGCTGCTGAAGTGACGGGTTATTTAAATGACTCAACAAATTGTGGGACAATTAAAAGAGGGCAGCGAGATAAATTGGAAATTTGTGTCAAGTCAATTCAAATAATAAATTCATTGAAATGTGTCAGTTACCAAGGGAGTATAGGCGAAAAATACCACCTACTTACTTCTTGTCAGCTGAAATGCAAACGGTGAAACTTTGTAATGAAATGTTCGTAATCAGCGAAATGCATAATATTATGGCCGGTTCTAATAAAAAAATAAAAACCGAAAATCGAGCAAAATATGGGTCCTTCAAAATAGTCCGATCGGACATATTGTACCAACAGGGTCCAAAAAAAAAGGGTCCAACTAGGGACCGTTGGGTATGGGGGCAAGTGTGGGTACTTAAACGGAAGGTCTCACGAGGCGTTAAAATAACTTTTCGGCTTGTACAGCTTAACTGTCGGGGTGCTTACTCGGTCAATACTTGTCTGAGAATGGTATCCGTTTTGCTCTGGTTTAGGAACCTTACCTTACTCTCTCTTCCCATATGTGGTCTGTGTCTCTGTGGAAGGAAATTTCGGTAGGGTATTCTTGGCTAGCCTTTATTGTAAATTTAGCGAGCCTTTGGATCCATATTTAGATTACGCAGACTCGGTGCTACTACTTGCGGGTAGCTATCCGTTGTGCCTGATGTGGTTCAGTAAGATGCCCCGGCATTCGTCTGGGCATCAGAACCAAATATGGGGTTAGATTCTGAGTGAGTGGATAACCCCGAGAGGCCTGAATGAGGCTAAAGAGCCGAACGAGTGGTTTACGTTTCATGGTCCAAATGGTGCGAGTGATATTGATTTGACCTTGGTCAATGATGTATTGCTCAACAGTATCGTAGATGTGATGCGCTGGCGTACCAGTGACATCAATTGGGACGTATGCGGAGACTGCATTGCATCCTCTATTTCCGACGGACCCCTTGAGGTTTTTCGTTGGATGACCTTAGATGAGCAGGTTGAATGTGTGAATGAGATTGTGCATGGTGTGAATGATAGTCGTAAAGCGAATCACAAAAGGCTTAGGTGATGGACGCGTGAGTTGTGTCTGAAGCGACGGGAAGTTAGCTGTCTCCGGGAGCGATTCCAGAGGGGTCGGCGGAACGAAGTGGATGACTTAGGCCAGCTTAGGGACGCCTATAGGCGTTGCTTGCGTGAGTATAAAAGTTTGAATGAGAGTGTGAAAAAGTTTGATTGATGTGTTTTTGTGCAGCGGCATAAGGATGATCCTTGGGGTCATATGTAGAGGAAGAGGTAGGCATGTGAACTCGTCCGGAATTAAGGTCGGTGATACTGTCCTTATATCTTGGCAAGATTGTGTGAATGTATTGATGAATGAGTTCTTTCCGAGGTTGTACCCCCTTGTTGAGGTTAGGGGTAGGACTCCTGAAGTGGAAAGATGGGAGATTGTTGTAAGTGTTGCGGCAATAGATGAGTTAACTGGAGAGATGTGTAAAAGCGACTGGAAGGCTACCCCTGAGTACTTAGAGTGTCTTCTCGCTCTGTGAAATGAGGGTTATTTTCCGAGTTACTCAAATATCCCGAAAGAGTTAGGAGCAATAATAGATCTTATAGGGGCATCAGACTCTTCCCAGTGCTTGCAAAAGAACTGGAAAGGATTATGGTGAATCGGCTTGAGGAGAATGTGAGTGATTCCATGCATCCCAGGCAGTGTGGCTTCAAACGAGGTCGAAGTGTCGAGGATGCGTGGATATATGTGAAAGATTGTGTCTCTGACTCAACCTGTTAGTATATGTCAGGAGTTTTTGCAGATTTCAAAGGTGCGTTTGATTACCTACGTTGGCCTAGTGTTTTTGAGAGACTGAGTGATATTGGCTGTCAGGAAAAGAAAATCTGGATGAGTTACTTTTCTGGCATGTCTGTGGGTGTAAATGAAAAAATGTGTCTGGATATGGTGCGTGACTGTCCTCAGGGTTCAATATGTGGCCCATTTCTATGGAATCTCATGCTGGTCCCCTATTGCGGCAGTTAGGTACAAAGTGCAAGGTATGTGCGTAAGCTGATGACTTGCTCATCACGGTTGAAGCCCAGTCTCGCTCTGCTGTAGATGAGCTGGCTAGGAGATTTTTGAGCAGCGTCCTCGAATGGGGTAGGAGAGTAAAAGTTAGTGTGGCGATGGACAAAACCGAGATGATGTTGCTGTAAAGGCAAGTTGTCTGCGGGTCGGCCTTTGGTTGTCACTGTTGATTAGGTCTCGCTCGAATGTTCTACTTCGATATAGTATTTGAGCGTGACGGTGAGCGAATGGGTTAACTTTCTTCCACATTTTGATAGGGTTAAAACCAAGCTGACTGGTTAAGCAGGACAAATCCGCCGGGTGATGAGGTCTGACTGGGGTCTGAGCAGACGTGCTGTACGTACTATTTATCGTGGCATATTCGTGGCATGTGCCACTTATGGGGCACAAATATGTGCGATGCAGTAAAGTCCGCCCATGGCCGTAGAAAGATTTTGTCATGCTGACGTGTTTACCGGTGTGCCGCAAAGTGTCCACAGATGCTCTGCAGGTACTTTTGGGTGCCCCTCCTCTTGATCTAGAGTGTATTCGCCTCGGTGTTTACTTCAAGGCCCCCAGGGGTTTGGCTTTGCAATCCGAAGATTGGTGGCATGATGCTCCAATCAGTAGTGTCAGCCAGTTTAAATGGCTCCTGATTAACTACATCAACTTCAGGTGGCAATCTCGATGGGACGTCAGCGCTAATAAGTGTACGACGTAGCGGTTTATACCGGATTTTGATTTCGGTCTTAGTGCGGGTTATATACTGACTGACAGGTAATGTGTCATTGAATGCATTTTTGCATAAATTGACTTTGGCCACCAGTACGTTTTGTAGCTGTGGTGCAGAGATAGAAAACTGGCTAAACGTTTTGTGTGTATGCCCAGTGATTTGACTAGCATGGGCATTATTATGGCCCTAGGAGAATTTAGAGCAGGAGGTGTGCTTGCCACACCTGATTCTCCAGGTAGATCAAATATGTTTGCTAGACAGGCTTCCGCACGTCGTAGATGTGCCCTTGCTTTGCGGTAATGTTAAGTTGTACGGCTTTGGAAGGGGGCAAACACGTGGGAATTTACTTATCATTGGTTTGCACTGTGAAGGCTTAGCTAATCCTTGAACAATTTTGTTCAGCTTGGCCAACGGCGGTCAACAGTCGGTGGCTGGGAATTTCTTTGGATACGAAACTTGACCATCTTTTCGTCGACTTGGCCATCTTTTCCTCTTGGGTATTTTCCATTATTTGCCGAAGGATGAATATCTGGTCAGTTGTTGATTTTCCGGAAAATACTCCGTAGAATATATAGATCTATCATCGTTAACGGAGAATATCGATGGGTAGGTATACCGACATGGACATGTATTGGCCATGTCATGCTGTACGCTTGGAATATAAAATGAAATATAAAAATTTACGTTGGAGTAAAAAATGTTCAATATGTAAAATATGGCCTTTGATTTAACATGTATGTTCGGGTAGATATCAAATGACGATAGAGCTTAACAAATACTATGTCGTTGGGATCGTCGAATCATAAAACATTCAAAGTTCTGAAATTATCTTCGAATAAATCTGAGGGGCTACCACATCAACACTTTTGTCCACCCTATATAATGTGGAGTTCGTTTTAAGGGATAATTTGTTTTGTTTATCGAAATAAACACACAATTAACTAGACTATTAGTCATTTGATCTACGAGGAATTTCTATGTCCATGTTTTGTAGAAGAATGTTCTTTAAGGTTATAGCACATAGTTCAGATAATTCTAAATTTAGAAATCAATCAAATTTGATGAACGAAAATTATTATTTTAATAATTTTTTTTTTAACTTTTGAACAGTCAATATTTTCACGTCTGATCAAATATGGCATATATTTATGTATTTGTAACAAAAGCAAATACATTTATTTTTATGTTTAATTTGCGGGAAGTTTAATCTCCCTTTAGCCTTTTTAATACCAGCTTTAAATTGCAATCGAGTTCCTCTCTCGCCCTCTGTCTCTCTCTCTCTAACCATCATTAATACATCTCCCTCGTTTAATATGAATACACATTACGAAAAAAACACAATCATGGTTGCGCATTGCATGCATTTACATAATGTACGTTTGTAGTACACATCTACACATAGAACACTGGGCCACTAGCCATTAGCCATCTCTGCCGCCATTAAATTACAATAAATTGGCATACAAAATGCGCCCACTTTTTTCCATTCCAAATGATCCCTTCTAAAGCAACTCTTGCACATGCGCTAGCACTTGAGTGCGTGCGCAGTACATTCGCCAGAAGATCAGTAATGTCTTCTTCTACCTTCCATTCACTTACTCTCCACTGGCGTCCAGTCTAAAGCAACGACGTTTGATCGACATTTGCCTTGGAAATGAAAACAAAATGTCAGATAAACGTTAAACATTTTGTATGGGGCTCTGAGACTAATTTGTGCGGCTAATCCCAATAATTTACACTATCAGTGGCAGTCATCTTGTCTCGTTCTTCTTTAAAGCTTCGATGACTTCCACATATTTCCTTAGTCATCTCTGTGTGCGTTGTTTGTGGTTGAGCGCTTATCGATTCACTATTCGGACGTTATTAGCTGGCGTCATGTACGCCGCAGCCGAATGTCTGCCAGTTAAGGCTTTGTTTCTCCAAAATGGTCTACGGAAATGATTGACTTTAGAGTAATTGTGATCACAATCTCAGTGGGGCGTGTATACAATGTATATTATGGTTATACACATGGCCGTGTTCGCAGTCTTTCACATTACATTTGTACACACAAATTTGAAAAAAATTGGTTTGAAACTAGTTAATTGCTAATGTTTTATGCATGGAAATTATAAAGCTTAACAGTGTGCTCATTTCCTTCAAAGAATTTTTTTTCCAGGTCCTATGGTTTTCATGGTATAAGCAGTTAAAGACGGTCTTTCACATTACAAATTTTGGAAGTCACTTTTGAGGCAGACAGATACTTTCTAAAAGTTCTGCTCTTATAGACAACGGGTTGTCCCCGTACTTTTGGAGATAAAAGTTGAATAATGAAGAAAGGAAATTGCATTTAAACGGTTTAAATATGTTGCTTAGAAACCTCAGTAGGACTAAAAATATCAAGTCTTTCACATTACAACGAAAGTCTTTCACATTACATCGTTCAAATTTTTGCATTTAAAAACGACTTTTAGTGCTTATAAATGCTTCTTAAAGACATTTTTTTACAACCAAAGTCCAATATTTGGTCTTGAGGCTAAGGGATCGTAATAAATATCATGGTTTGGGAGGTGGGGGAGAGGGATTTGTGACAGGTGGCACAAAACCATGTTTTTATCAGCTTTTTATGGCAAAAAAAAGAAAGGTGTCAAAAAATTCGAAAACAGCATGACAATATTTAAGGGCGTGCCCACACCTGGCCGTGTTCGCGAAAATTTGTTGATGTGTATGAAATAAGAAGTGTCTAATAAATTTGGCAACACTGTTTTTTTGGTCGAAAATTCCAGCCCTAGCTTGTTTTTTCTAGTAAGCTTTAAAGTTTTATGTCACCATTGTTTCGTATGCCAAATAAAACTACATTCTTTTGAAAACGGTTATATTTGCGAAATTATAAAAAAAAGCAATAACAAAGTTATTCAAACTCTATTTTTATTTTGTTTCTCTTTTTATTTTAATTTTTTATTTTTTAAGATTGATTATATCCTTCTTTGGATGTTGAAAAAATGCGGATATTGCCAGACTCTTGCTTTATTTGATGGGCCGACGCAATATCACGAATATTTTTTGTGTTAAAAAAAAATCGGCAACATTTAATTTACTGTTTATTTTACAAAAGTCTTCATCAGTGACTTCTTCGACAGAAATGGTTTAAGGTGTAATGTTGAATGCATTTACGTAGTCTTTGCGACGTCTTTCTACAAGGGACTCGCGATCCTTTCTTGGCATTTCACTTTCCTTCAGTTTACGGTTTTCTCTCAATTTACGCATAGCATCTGCCCTCTTTCTTTTGTGTTCTTCGTATTTACCATTCTTTTTTAGCTTTTCGATGTAATTTTTATTTTTTTCTGCACTTGTGAGTGGATCCTACCAAAAAAAAAATTTAAGTTTTTTTTTTTTCAAGTGGTCTTTCACATTACACACATTTGATGTCAATTTAAACTGAGAAACCAGCATTAATCTTTAAAAATACCACCCATTCCAGATATTAGGAACTCCAGCTCAGAAAAAGTTATGTTTTCATAACAAAATACCAGCATGCAACCACCGTTATTAAACTTTTCCAATTTTAGTCTTTCACATTACACCGAAATTGCGCAGTTTTCATTGCCATCAAATGTGCATTTAAAAATTTTTTTTAATTTTTTTTTTGGTTTCAGCACTAAAACAATTCTTTATCTATTTATTGCAAAAGAAAACAATGCAAATTTCTGAGCAAAATAGGTTGTTTTTACCTTTTTCTGTGAGCTATCCATTTTGTTTTACATCTCAGTATAAAGCTTACTAGAAAAAACATGCCAGGGTTGCCACTGTTTTGCAATTTTCGACCAAAAACAGATTTTTCCAGATTTATTAGACACTTCTTATTTCATACACACAAAAATTTTTTGTAAAAGTCACAAAAATTTTTTTCCCCTTTGGTTGACATTTTCGTGAACACGGCCACATACATACATGGTTTTCATATCTCTTTATAAATGGATAGAACATTAACTATTGTTAAATTTTTTTTGCACAGTGGTCAAACAAAAGAGCCTAAAACGTGACAAATTCCCCTCTACGATACTTACTAACTTCAAATCGATATTAAATTGTTCTTGCATGTAACTTGACAAAACGAATAATGCAGAACTTCTTCTTTTTGGGGCTACTTTCACGTGCAGTTATCAGAATTGAGTCCCATAATCATGTGTTGTACTGTTTTATAAGTATGTAACAGGATTTGGTGTTCAAGTATCTGTAGACTATAGTAGTAGACAATAGTATGGTTTTCTATTGGTGGTTGCCAACTTTCCTTACATGTATACCGTTAACCCACTTGTTTACTTTATATCATACCGTTAAATATTACCTACAGAGATTTGATGGAAACCTTAATCTCGTCGGCATTTTTCAAACACAAAACTTTTTTTCAAATTTCAAAAATATGTCAACAATTTTATTATTTTCTCTAAAATGCATTCTTTTGCGCCAACAAACAAATCAATCAAATGCAAACAAATCATGTTAAAGAAGCGATTGTTTTCTCTTCAAATACATTCCGGATTTTCATTCTTCAGTTTTCTGAGGATTAGGCTTCTCATCAAACAAACAACAATTCGTGTACTTGAGGCTAACAACAACAACAACCAAGTAAACCGTGATCAAATTAAACAGTTGATGTCGAATTGACCGAAGAAAACAAAACTAAAGAGTAAGAAAGGGATGACTGAGTCGGTCGATTGTACCAGTGCGGCATTTTGAACGGAGGGCTAAATGATTGTTGAACGACAGTAAATTGACATAATGTGGCGTTAAACGAATTTAAAGAGCAAGCACGAACACCGACAATGACACTTTTACCAGCAAACAATGATCCAAAACAGAGAGCAACAGCGACAAACATGAGCTGGAAAATGGTAGAGATCCATCATAAGGGGACAGTTGTGGGCAATTAAATAGCAAATGTATGGGTTTCATAAAACGTAATGGTGGATGCTTCATAGAAAAGGAAAAACCTGTAAGCAAGTTTAAGTCGGGACACCCGACTAACATATACCCTCACCCTCAATAAAACATAAAATTTTCTAGTATATTGATATTATTACTCGATTTCTAAAGTGGGCGGAGTTATACATTCGGATGGGAGGTGCCAGAAGGGGCGTGGTTAACCTTTGGATACGATCGCGATAGATGTATTGATGTTATTATTCCATCTCTGAAGTGGGCGGAAAGGAACATTTGTATGGAAGGTATCAAAAGGGGCGTGACTAAACCTTCCTTTTTTATAAAACTTTATCCTGCTTTATCTTTACTAAATACAGTTAGTTAGTTACGATCCCGTTGGGTGTATTTATATTATTACTCGATTTCTAAAGTGGACGGAATCATGTATTTGTATGGGAGCTACTAGAAGAGACGGAGCCATGTAGTCCGTTTACAATACTGTAAGTAGTTTTGGGGAAATATTAACTCGAGCAAAATTTCAAAACATATGGTTGCGTCTTTCGAAAGTTATCGTGCGTAACAGCCAGACAGACGGAATGACGGCCATGGCTTAAACGGCTTTTTAAGTCATAACTCGAATTTGATTCAAAGAAACCTAGGTTGCTCCTTCTATGTGTTTCACTTTTGGGTCGTATCAAATGATAGTATATACCCTCCAATCCGTAGGGTGAGGGTATAACAGAACCCCCTTAATGTCGACGACTGCCGAAAACGTTATAGGGATCATGATTTAAGGATATGCATCTGGAATGTTAGAAAACTATATAGACAAGTTACCTTTATCTAACTGGCGGAAGTCCTCGAAGAATAAAAGGCTGATATAACCGCTTTATAGGAAATCCGGTGGACGGGACACCGGGGCTCGCGCATGAAAGCGAGCCAAACACGAGTTTGGATGTGGATTTGTGGTTGGCAAGAAAATGCGATACCTAGGCTCACAGTTTAACCAGGTGTGCGAACGAATAGCCAAAATAAGAATCAAAACAAAGTTTTTCCACATTACACTTATATGTGCCCATAATCCGACAAAAGAGAAAAGCGATGAGCACAAAGACGAGTTCTACGAGAGCCTAGAAAACGTATATGACCGTAGCCCGAGCCATTACATCAAAATTGTACTAGGCGATTTTAAAGCTAACACAGACAGGGAGACCGCATTTGAGCCTACCATTGGAAAATTCAGTCTTCACACCGAAACGTCGAACAATGGCATCAGACTGATTGATTTCTGTGCGTCAAGAAATATGGTAATTTGCAGCACTAGATTTGACCATAGAAATATTCATAAGGCAACATGGTTATCTCTAGATCAATTGACGAGGAATCAGATAGATTACGTGGTAGTCGCTGGAATGCACGCATCGAGTGTTCTGGTCGTACGAGTGATCAGGGGTGCGAACATTGACTCCGACCACTACCTTACGGCAGTTAAAGTACGCACAAGGCTAAGCATGACGAAAAACATACTTAACCAGGCACAACGAAAGTTGGACATCGGTAAACTGCGGACCACAGAGGTAGCGGACGCCTATTCCAACCATCTAACTCAACTGCTACCCCTAATAATATTACCTCACAGTGGCAATATATACCCGACTCCATAGAACGAACTGCGAGAAGTGTATTTATGTACTCAAAGGCACAGGGAGAAGAGACGAGAGGCAACTCGTATTTTTAGATGGAAAGTGAAGGAGCTGAAGAAAAGACAAGATGAGTGCACAGAGTTGCGCCGAAGTAAAGGGGAAGCCTGAAAATTCTGCAAGGACAGCGATGGCCAGCTAGTAAAGGACAGGGATAACGTTCTGAAGATTCTGGGTGCCTCCGAATGCAAAATTCTGAAAGCCTGACTTCTCCTCTACAAATATCTGGAACATTTCCAAATGATCAGAACAACATCTTAACAGTTGTGACATTATTACCGTGATTTTTCCAACATTTTCATTGTGCTACAGTAGACCCTTTTGGTCACCAGCTGACGATCATTCCACAAACGTAGACCAGCTGACTTTTATTTTTATTTAATAATAACGTATAAACTATCATCTGACAAAGTTTCAGCCGGGAGAAAATGACTGAATTTTTTATTTTTTTTTTACATGTTTGACGAGGTCCCACTGTTAGTGCCACTTTCCCAAGAAAGTGCCAGCTGACTGTCACTTATCTCCATTATACAACTTCAATAAGCATTTAACGAGTTTTCGTCCGAGAGGCGATTGGTCATGAAAATCTGTTCCTATTGTCTCTTTGGACGATGGCCAGCTAGTGAGGTACCCGTATAACATTCTTAAGATATGGAGGAATTATTTCAGGAATTAAAGGATACGAATACCGCTCCAAAAGACCCCGCTTCAATTCATGACGACGGTATTAACAGTCCGAGCCAAAGCGAGATACGTGTACCAATCTCCCGGCTGAAAAATAAAAAGTAGCATCCATCAGCTCATGAAGAACATCTGGCTAGAGGAGAGCATGCCACGGGATTGGAGCCTCAGTATGTTATGTGCCATATACAAGAAAGGGGATCGTAGTGGATGTAAGAACTACCGTGGAATAAGTATATTACCAATTGCGTACAAAGTCCTTTCGAGCGTATTGTGTGAACGTCTAAAGCCAATTGAAGAAACACAAATTGGACCTTATCAGTGTGGCCTTTGACCTGACAAATCTACGACGCATCAAATATTCATTTTACTACAAAAACCGAAAAAAAATCATGAAAAGCAGATCGACACATACCTTCTCTTTGTCGATTACAAAGCTGCCCTCGACTCTCCGATAAGGAATAGACTCTACGAAGCCATGTCTGAGTTTGGTATTCCTGCAAACCTAATTCAACTTTGCAGATGTACCTTGGAAAACATTAAATCCTCGATTAAGATTGGTAAGAATCACTTTGAACGATTCAACACGGAAAAAGGTCTCAGGCGGGGCGATAGCATGTCCTGTACATTATTAAATATAGTTATGGAGAAGGTGATAAAAGAGGCTGGCGTCAACATGTCTGGAACCACATTCCACATGATCCACATGACACTAGCCTATGCTGATGATATAGACATCATTGGCCGAAATCTGCGGCATGTTACTGCAGTTTTCTCATCAGTAGAAAAGGAGACTGCAATGCTGCCTTCGACTCTCCGATAAGGAATAGACTCTACGTAGTCATGTCTGGGTTTGGTATTCCTGCAAAAATAATTCGATTTTGCAGATGTATCTTGTAAAACACCAAATCTTCGATTAAGATTGGTAAGGATCACTCTGAACCATTCAACACGGAAAGAGGTCTCTGGCAGGGCGGTAGCATTTCCTGTACATTATTTAATATAGTTATGGAGAAGGTGAAGAGAAAGGCTCTTATCAACATGTCTGGCACCATATTTGACAAGAGCCACATGGCACTAGCCTATTCCGATAATATAGACTTCATTGGCCGAAATAATCAGGATGTTGCTGCAGTTTTCTCATCACTAGAAAAGGAGTCGGCAAATATGGGTTTAGGGGTCAACAAAGACAAAACAAAAATAATAATTTTGAAGAAAAGTCAGTCCTCTCGATTGGGACGCACAGTCAGCTTTGAAAATTATTGTTTCGAGGTAGTAGAAGAGTTTACCTACCTTGGATCTTCCTTCAACAAGAAAAGTAATGTCAGGCAATAAATAAAGCAGAGACTGGTGTTCGCTAATAAATGTTTTTATGGACTTCGGCAGCACTTAAGAAACACCACCTTATCTCGTAATGCTAAGAAGCAGCTATACCATGTGTTAATTTTACCCGTTCTGTTGTATGCTGTCGAATAGTGGGGGCTTATGACATCTGTGTCGACTGCGAATTTCGCCATCGGATGAACCATAAGCCGTATGAACTCGATCACGACATCGACGTAGCTAAAAGAGTCAGAATACAACGACTACGATGGCTGGATGGATGTAAATGCTCCAAAGAGAATGATGGTTGAAGGCTAATCTGAAGGACAGCGCAGAGCAGGGAGACCCAAACTTCGTTGGTTGATGATGTTGTTGTTGTAACAGCTGGAGAAAGTATCTGAGGGGATAATTGTTTATACCGATTTTCAATTTATCGGCACTGGTCAGGCATATAATGACATTATATAGTGACATTATCTTGTAGGACTAACTGGAGAACACACGCAGAAGACCGAAGCGTGTGGAATTCTTTAATACTTCAGGCCTCTAATTTATGAACCACGTTCGTGAACTGTAATGGGTCACTTAAGTAAGTAAGTTAGTATATCATTTACAACTGCTCTTTCATCGCCCTCAAGTGTTTTCTCAAATTTGTGTACAGATGCAACCGCATGAAAACAAACAATCGAACTTAAACCAACATCACCGAAAAAGAACCAACAGAACAAAAAAACAACAGCATCAACGGACAAAGGTGTTTGTTCTGACATGCTCATTGAAGGTATTAACCGGGCTTAAAGAAAACACTCATGCAGGCGAACAACAAAAATAAAGACAAACAAATTCTACCGACAAACTCCAAGCCTCTTAAGACACTCCAACAGATGAGAGATATGATTGCCGCGATAAAAAAAGACCAAGCACCAAAAGTGGACAAATATCGCCCTAAAGAATACAAAACAACAAAAACAAACGTAATATCTGCGTGGCCTAAGGTGATACCCTAGCCCCGAACAATGCCTTCCAATCATTTGGGCTGATAAAGGTGCAACAGCAAGGCCGATAGTCATACTTCTTAACGCTCCTAAATAGATCATCCCATACTACAGCATCACGCTTCCATGCACACACACACACACACACACACCCACAAATCTAACAAAGAGATCATTGCCGCAATCTTTTGAATCATTAAAAAATAGACCTATTAGTAGCCATGACAAAGAGACCAACCAACCAGAGACACATATTCATATCACAGCATAAATATCATCCTGTGTGTGTGTGTGTGTGTGTGTACACTGTTGTTCCTTAGTGTGAATAGTGTAACATTTTGTGGCGGTTTGCGCCCACTTGTAGCCAGGATTATTGACAAATGTCTATAAGCGGCGTTAAATGACACTTAATCCTCTTTTTCACATTTGGCCATAGATGATATGATAATCACATACAGAGAGAGAGAGGCATTGGCGTACGAAACAAAAACTCTGAATACTAGAATTATACAACAAAAGAAAATGAAAGAAAATTCCCTTGACTAAGCTGCTAAAGCATATTAAAGTAATAACATCTTATGGGCTTATACATAATCATTACTTGAGGTCGTTGACAGATATCCTGCCACTGTACATTTTGGCAAATAGGTCTTTTTATGCGGTGGCTTTGAAATATCGTATGCTATTTTACTGTCTATATGTGTATAGAGGTATTTTTGTCATCCGTTTGCGAAATAGGTATGTGACAAAAATTGTAGTCTTTTTTGCTAGTATATAAAAGAAATCGTAATTTCCCTTTACACCCCATGAATGAGGTATAGGAAAGCTTATCGCATTGTTGTGAATTAACACGCTTTCTATTTAGATTCACAACATACGGCACCTACTTGTTATCGACGAATGCGAACGTCACTGTTTGAGAAGCTATTTACTATACATGCCGATTGACTCGACACTAATACTGCGAAGTTGCTGTCGACAACATCGAAAAATTTAGTTGACTGGATACAGGAATCGTACCATAGATTACCCGCAAGGTAGTCGCGTGTTTTAACCATCCTGTTAACATAGTTACATATATGAAATGAAACAAAAACAAATAGCTAACATTTTGATATCGTTTTCTCCTTATGAGAGAAATGGTGTCAATTGTATTCTACTAAAATGACTTTCAAAGTCTTAATTGTTAGCATGTGTAACATGTGATTGAAATAAAGGATAACATCATATAACGTTGACTCTGCCCTTACATCAATAAAAGGCACACATCACCCAGTTCGATACCCTAATCTAATAATGACAATGTACCTGTGTCAAGTTATATCTTAGGTTGACGATTAACAACTCCTCCGCTTCAAGTCAATGACGTTGATCTCTAGTTTGAAGAAGAAAAAATTAGGCAGAACTGTTGGGATCTCGATCAAATAAATCGAGTTTATTGCAGAAGACCTTTCGAGCTGGACCATCCATTCGTACGACGTGTCTAAGCCAGCACATTTGGTATATTTGAATGCGCTTGACTACGTCGTTTATTCGTTCATTCGACTTCGACAGGAAGGATCAGT